>CM036908.1:46494964-47694964 GCA_020800305.1 Porphyrio hochstetteri
TATTATGTTCATGGTTATTTGCAAAAGAAAAATAACCAAAACAAATCTCAAAAAACCCCCAATGCACACTTAAAACCAACAAATATATGTATTTGGTATTAAATCATTGAAAGATAAAAATCTGTTTCTAGCATTCTGGAAGTCTTCAAACACAAACATATTATTTAATGATAATAAATTATAAAATGATAAAACTTTTCATAAAGCACATATTGGAGTACTCTTAACAGAGCATGTTTTTTAAAAAGTAAAAAAATACTACTATTTTACTTAAATGTATTGCTATGGCCTAAAATCTTCTTAAATATTTTCACTGATAATTTCATGTAACTTAAGAAGTCCATAATATTGAGGGATCCCAGGTTTAATTTTTAAACATCCTGTTCCAAAACAAATATTAATTAGGAATCTCACTTTTCTTTGTGGAAATAAGCCCATTGTAGTTTGCATCAGAAATGTATTTATTTCCAGAAAATACTTGATGGTAAGAATTGAGTCATAAATCACTGAAATGGTGGCATCTTTCAGCCTGAATCTGACTGAAGGTGTTGATGAAAAGTTCGTGGTAATGGTATTAGGGACAATTAGTAATCAAAATAATTGAGGTGGTTTTCATGAATCAGCCAGTAAATGCTCTACTTAATACATTGTTTTAGGAAGTTCTAAGAAAAATAAATTATACTGGTAAAAACTTTTCTTTTATGAGAAATAACCATTCTTCTCAGAGTTAGAATATGGGAAGTTATTGATTTAGATTTTGCAGTTTTAGGTAGTTACCGTGCCTAGGAATTTCACACATCAGACTTTACCTCTGTCAAAATTCCTGCCCTAGTTCTTTAAATTGTGTCCATGGCTACTTCTGTCTTACACGTGATTTAATAGACCTGAACTCATCCATTATGATCTCTAAAATATCTCTTAAAAACTAAGATGTGAGGAAATAGAGAAAAGTGCTTTTCCTTGCCCCACCTTTGATAACAAGTGTGTTTTGCATTGAAAGCTTCATTCTGAGGGTTGGACTATGAGACCTTTTGAGGTCACTTCCAACCCCTAACATTCTGTGATTCTGTGTGGTTCACCCTCTCTTACTCCTCTGTTCCAAGGTGATTTTCCTTGCAAGTGTACAAAGTGATCTTATGTCATATGGGACATTCTAGACAGTTCTGTTTGGGCTGTAAGGCTCCATGCCAATAAACTTTATGTGTCAGCGGTAGGTCAGTGAACATCTCGTTGTTTCTATGAGGAAGCAAATACATCTCAAAGTCTATTTGCTCATCTTTTATTCTACCTCAAGTGTTTTCTGGTTCTACTACTTTTCCCAACATCTTTGTCTCTAAAAAATGCTTATGCTGAGGTCGTGCTGTTATTGAGCAGTGATACTGGGACTTCCATTTCCAGTGGCAGCAACACTTTTTCTATGGGGAATTCTTTCCTTCTTTTCTTATAGTTTCCCTGGGAAAAAGCCAAAGACATTTGAATAAGTCTCTCTTTAATGTGTTGCTTTATTAATAGTAAGAGTTTTATCAAAAATAATTTTCTCTAGCACATCTAGCTGTCAGAACTCACAAGCTGTCTTAGGAAGGAATTAATTTTGTTGTAAACATCATACCTTGAAATAAAAAAGATTTGGGGTAGAGAACTTTGGTAGATTTTGGGTCCAACTTGTAAACAAAAATCCTGTGGTCCAGCTGTGTGCATCCATCTATCTTTTAGATCACAAATACTAGTCTTGGTATATTTACTTTCCTTTACATAATTTTGCAAATCCAAATGCAAATTACACCACCCACATGGGGGAAAGTTGAACTTCATCCTGTTGATTGTAGAGGCAAAATAAACATACTGTGCTGTTAGAGCTTAATTCTTGTGTACTGTATCAGTCGGCACTTATGTAAGTGAACATTCCTGTTGATGATTATGGCTGCTAATCTTTCCTTGTATAAATATGAAACTTGCTTACAGTCTTTTTATTAAGTAAATGACAGTCCCTGAAGTTTGAAATTGAAATACAGGTTGTTCACTGTAAAAAATGTTTTTTCCTCTCTGGGTACCTTGGGTTAGAACAACTCACACTGATCTGAGTCCAATACTGCCAGACTAGTACTCGTGTTCTGCTTTTATTGATCTTTCACTTATAGCTATTGATTGTGAGGGTAGTCAGTGAAACTATCATTGAGATATATTGTAAAAAAACATCAAGAAGTGCATCAGCAGCAAACTGCTAACAGATGATATTAAAGTAATGAGTTGTTAACCTCTGAGTTTATGTGTATATATATGTATAAAATATTTAGATATAGTGGAATTTTCCATTCAATTGCTTGCAGATTTCTTTTAAAGGTCTTGGTCCCTGCTCTTCATTTATCATTTATATGCTAGATAACAGTAATGAAAATCTTCTATGTGAAACAAACAAGCTAGACAATTTCTTTCATATCAGATTTGATTTACTGGATGTTGATACTAACATAGTAGTCGTTTGCAATTAATAAAATCCTGCTAACCTGAAGCCTGCTGTACTTTTTTTACTCTTACATGAACCTAAAATTTGTTTACTGTTTTGGGAATGGTTCCAACTCACTCTTGTAGAATATTTGTTAAAAAACTTGCATAAATTCAATCTGCAGAGCAAAACAGTAGACTAAAATCAGTAGAGTTGAAATAGTTATAATTTATATGAATTGTGCTATTTGCATTAATTGGGGAACTGTTCTCATGTTGTAGAGAGCATTGCTTATTAAATAGAATCTGAAAAGTAGTTTCTTGAAAGATCCCTCCTTGTTTACTAAATCCAAGCAAATTCCTCCTGTACTGGATTTGAATAGAAATGTAAGCTCTTTATTTTATAATTTTGCTAAATATTTGCATTATACTTTTGTTTCACTTTTTTTGCTTAATCCAAAGCTGCTTTGTCTAGGTTCAGTTGATCAACTTGGTTTGTCTTGTGTAAACTGTAAACTTCAGTTGAATGATAATGTATTTTGAATTTTACACTGTTTCAGACTTCAAAACAGTGTGTCATGTTGTATGTTACAATAATCACAAGCAATGAATTGACCAAAAACTGATGTCAATAATAAAGAAAACCAAGGAACTGCAACAGATCTGTAGTAGCAAAGCCTTCAGTAATATTTTACTCTGATGTAAATGAGTATATTACAATTCTGTACTATGAACAAGTTTACTGTTGAGTGAGGAAGTACTTCACAGCCTCAGTACACAAATAGGTAAGATTTAAAATTTGTGGATTTAAAGACTCAGGAATGAGGTGAAGTTAAAACTTGGGTTTGCGAGCTGAACTGTATAGTGATATTCTAAAAGGATTTGCTCAAATAAAAATAAAATAAAATCATATGGGTGCAAACATGAGAAAGCTGATAAAGTGTATTCTGTTTTGGAAAATTTAGAAAACTAAGAGGGCAGAGAGGAGGAAGAGGATTAGAGAGGAAGCCAAACATTGATCTCTCTTCTTTATATGCGATTTCCAGGTGAAACAGGAAATCTTAAAAAGAGTAGAGGAAAGTAAGGGCTTTGCATAAAATATTTCTCATGATGCTTTTCTCTTCCACTGTGTTGAGAAGAAGGTGAAAGAACCAATCAGAGATTTACTGGTCCAGAACAGCAGATAAATAATAAATGTGCTTTTGCCTGAATGCCTATTGTACTAAAAGACTGGTTCACTGTGCTGGGTGTAGAGAGTGGCCAATATACTTGACTCATACATTTAATTGAAATTAGTCCTCCCCATTCTGCTTAGACATTATGGAGCTCCTTCAGATAACTGAAAAAAATACCTAAATCACCAGACAAATTATTTTTACATTATCAGGAATACCTGCTAATGTAGATGGACAACCCTGCTTGAGAATTACACCAGCAAAGTGCGAGTAGCATTAACATGAATCGGTCCTGAAATCAATAGAGCATAGGTTCTGTTCACTGCACGATTGTGGTAAGTGGCTTCAGTATTGCACATCTCAGCCTGTGGCAGTACTCCTCTGAAAGCGGTCTGAGACAGCAAATTTCATTCTCCTATCAGCACAAGTCATTATTTATTGAACATTGCCCCCAAAGGATTCTGGTTGGTGCAGATGAATCTCAGAGCATGTTTGCGCACTGCTGTTGATCTGCAAAAGAATACATGTTTTTCCAAGACTGAAGAAAAGCAAAAATTATATAAAAAGTTCTAGATCTCCCCTTCGGGGGAATTTTAGTCAGGCTTTTTATGAGATTTTGCCTGCTTCATGTACCACAGCAGCCTGCTGTCATCTGCGTTTGTGAAATACTTGCACTAGATTTCATTGTAGAAGAGTGGATTCATTGCTTGTGTCTTGAGCCTGAAAAAACTTTAAGCATTCAATATATTCAAACTTGCATGTTGCAATCTTTTGTCTGCTACCTCCTTTTCAATCCACTTAATCTTGTGTCTTCAGGTAATTTCATCTGCAAAGAATTAAAATTAATGTTTTTCCAACTGTCCTCATTCAGGTTTCTTAGAAGGGATGACAGACCCTATATTAAGTGCACTAATAATTTTGGTTCAGAATCTTGACTACCTTACTTTAGATATTTTTTTCATCTGAATATCTTGAGATAAATAAGAAAAGAATGTATAAAAATGAGTTAGTGAAGTATATGTTATTCTTTTCTTCAATTAATGTTTGATAAATATATTGATAAATGTTTTCCTTGGCATTTCTGTTACATTCTGTTACATGACAGGTTGGCTATGAGCCAGCAGTGTGCCCTGGTGGCTAAGAGGGCCAATGGGACCCTGGGGTACATCAGAGGAGTGTGGCCAGCAGGTCAAAAGAGGGGATCCTCCCCCTCTACTCTGCCCTGGTCAGGCCCCACCTGGAGTATTGTGTCCAGTTCTGGGCTCCCTGGTATAAAAAAGACAGGGATCTCCTGGAAAGAGTCCACAGGAGGCTACAAAGATGATTAAGGGCCTGGAGCATCTCCCCTGTGAGAAAAGGCTGAGTGAGCTGGGACTGTTCAGCGTAGAAAAAAATAGACTAAAGGGGGACCTTATTAATGTTTATAATGTATATCTTAAGTATGGGATACATGGGGAAATGGCCAGCCCCTTTTCAGTGGTGTGTGGGGACTGGACAAGGGGCAATGGCTGCAAGTTAGAGTATAGGAAGTTCCACACCAACATGTGGAAGAACTTTTACACAGTGAGGGTGACAGAGCCCTGGGACAGGCTGCCCAGGGAGGTTGTGGAGCCTCCATTTCTGGAGACATTCAAGACTTGTCTGGACGCCTATCTGTGTGACCTGTCCTCGGGAGCCTGCTTTGGCAGGGGGGTTGGACCTGATGATCTCTCGAGGTCCCTTCCAACCCCATAGATTCTGTGATTTAACTTCAATAAAAATTAAAATCTGAAGTCAAAAGCCAAGCAAAAGAAAGGGTATTTCTCAACAGACTTCCAAAAGAATTTAGGATTAGTATTTCCCCTCAGTTGGGTAGAAGGCAGATATTCAGAGGTTTCTCAAATGCACATTATTCAGTATTTTGTTATGGGGGAAGGCAGCAGTGGTCTGGGCATACAGAAGGTCACAAGTGTGTTGGGGATCAGCCAGCACTTGCACACCAAAAGCCCCAGTGCTGCTCTGCACCCTGTAGTCTTGTGTTAGTGACACATCACACAGGAAGTGGCACATGAAGCAAAAAGCAAACCCAAGCCAAAAAGCAGGATAGCTACCCTGAATTTTGGAAGAGCTAACTTTGATCTCTTCTGCAACCTTTTAGGAGCTATCCCGTGGGCTACGCTGTTAGAAGGCAAGGGAGCCTGTGAGAGCTGGCTAGCATTTAAACAGCACTTCTTCCAAGCACAGGATAGGTGCATCCCTTTGAGTAAGAAATCGGGAAAGAGACGCAGAAGACCTGTGTGGATGACCAGGGAGCTAATGTGTAAACTCAAAGGGAAGGAGAGGGTTTATGAACTATGGAAACTGGGTCTGTGCACCTGGGAGGATTATAGGGATGTTGTCAGGGCCTGTAGGGATGTGACTAGAAAGGCTAAAGCCCTCTTGGAGATGAAACTGGCAAGGGATATAAAGGATAATTAAAAGAGTTTTTTCAGATACGTGAATACTAAGAGGATGATCAGGGATAATGTAGGTCCCTTGATGAATGAGGTGGGTGTCCTGGTAACGGGTGATGATGAGAAGGTGGAAATACCGAATGCCTTCTTTGCCTCAGTCTTCACTCCAAAGGCCCCACCTCTCTGGAAAGAGTCCAGAGGAGGGCTATGAAGATGATTAAGGGCCTGGAGCATCTCCCCTATGAGGAAAGGCTGAGTGAGCTGGGACTGTTCAGCCTGGAGAAAAGAAGACTGAGGGGGGACCTAATTAATGTCTATAAATATCTTCAGTATGGGATGCAGGGGGAAATGGCCAACCCCTTTTCAGTAGTCTGTGGAGATAGGACAAGGGGCAATGGCTGTAAACTGGAGCACAGGAAGTTCCGCACCAACATGCGGAAGAACTTTTACACAGTGAGGGTGACAGAGCCCTGGGACAGGCTGCCCAGGGAGGTGGTGGAGTCTCCTTCTCTGGAGATATTCAAGACTCGTCTGGATGCCTATGTGTGCAATATGTGCTAGGGAGCCTGCTTTGGCAGGGGGGTTGGACCCGATGATCTCTCGAGGTCCCTTCCAACCCCTACAATTCTGTGATTCTCTGATTCTGTGATTCTGAAGGTGACAAATGCCAATTCAAAGAGGAAAGAAAAGGATGTCACCTTTTGTGCTTAGAAACGAAGACCTTTATCCAGGTTAGTTTCAACTTAGCCTGGAGGAATTTGAATTCACCTCTCCTGTGTTCCAGAGGCTGAAATTACTTCCACATCTGGAAGGTTGCACCTGAAGCAGAGTATGAAAGCGTAGCTCTAGACAATTGTGACGTAGCCAAGATTTCTATCACTCATTATGTATTTATGGACTTGTTAATAAAATACATAAGCAGTTTTGTGCCTCAGAGCAAGGTAACAAAATGCTTTTATGGTTAGTTTTGAACGGTGTCATCTGGAAATGAAAGAGAATTGATGCCATCATCAGCTGTTGAGGGGGAAAAAGAAGCTTAATTGTACATAAATTGAAGCTTAATGTACTTAAATAATCTTCCCAGACATGTGATGATGTGCTTTTTTGTAGCACTAAGTGGTCTGAGAATGGCTTCCTTGGGTTTTGCTTTGAGAGTTAAAGCAGCAAAAGAGGAATAATCTTGTTAGAAAACTTTAGCTTTTGCAGACTGAGTTCTCAAAAGCACTAAATATGTAGACGGTTGTCAAAGAGGTGGTACGTGGGAGTAAGAAAAACCTTTCATGTAGAAACAAGTGAGCCAGGGATCTGGTAATTATACTGCTGATATAGCATGCTATATCCTTTGGTTCTACTTATCAATAGAGTGTAACTAATTTCTAGGACTCCTTTTGTCTAAAATATGCAGCGTCCATAGACTTATAGTCCCATTTATGTGGGTGCAGTGTATCTTACTTCAAACTGTTTGGGGCAGTTTGTGCTAAAATGAGTGCTGCATTCTCTAGAAGATGATGCTGATGCTGGTTTCTCAGTTTACCTTTTCAGATTTTGAAGTAGTCTGACACTAGTTGTTATAGTGTTCTGAATCATGCAAAACACAAAATGCAAAAATAGCTTTCGGCAGCGGCATGTAAAGCAGGATTTTCCCTGTCAGGGTCAGAGAGTCCCTGTTGTCTGCAAGCATGGTGGGAAGGAACAAGACAAGATTTATATGTTGCTAACATGACATTGAAAAAGCAGTTCAATGGGAATATCCAGGAAAACATTCCTATCAATAGCACTTCTTTTTTACTTTTCTAGATTTATTTCTCTTCAGGATAAAATATGTTTGTTCTATAAAATTTGCCCAGGAACAAAACTGGGAAACTTGGGTTAATTTACTTGTGTTTAAATTTTATCTATATATAAAACACATATATATCGAGGTACAAAAATATTAAGTTTTTTCCACAGCTGAAAGAAAAAGCTAGAATGTGGGTGCTGTGGAGCTATTTTATTGTGGTTTGTTCCAATTAATTTTAAATCATATGCAACTGATGCATATGAACTGCCAGTTCTTGAGACTTGCTCTTTATTCATCCTGTGGGTATATGGACATTTCCATGCTTTCAGAAATGCTCTGTTACATGGAATTGGTAATGAATGCCACATTTAGTGTATTTTATCTTCTCCAGACTGATGCCATGGCATCATCAGGCCTCTTCTTCAAAGATGGCAAAAAACGCATCGATTACATCTTGGTCTACAAAAAGTCAAGTCCACAGGTAGAGAAGAGAAGCACGTTTGAGAAGAATTTGAGAGCAGAAGGGTTGATGTTAGAGCGAGAGGTGAGTCTTGTAGCTTACATGGTGTAAAAAACCCTTTGTAATACTGTCTTTTTTTTTTAATGTATAAACAATTTCTGACAATTTTACAAGCCTGTCCAGTCAGGCTTTGCTTAATGCTGTTAAATTAATAATAAGAGTTGTTTGGTAGCATGGTTTTAACATGTCTTGGAACTGCATGCTTGTGCATATAAACAGTATAATCATTTTTAAATTGTAGCAGGTGTAGCACAGTACACAGAGCCCAGCTCCTTATCTGGCAAAACAGAAGAAGCTTCTGTTATTGCTTTACCGTGTAACCTCTCTGACTCTTGGCAGAATGCTGGATGCTGTAATTCTCATACATCATACTAAATGTCTCTGTTTTTAAAAGATTTTCAATGTTAAGTTTATCCATCTCTAGTTTACACAGCTTGATCTGCATTGGGTTGAGCTGGACACTGTCCTGTGCAGCCTGCTTATGTGATCCTGCTCTGGTAGGGGGGCTGGACTAGATTATCTCCAGAGGTCCCTTCCAACTCCTATCACTGTGTGATTCCATGAGCTGGACTACTTCACAGTTTAAGTACTACTATTCAGGCTTCTGCATTTTCTTGAATACCTGTTATTCTAATAGTATTAAGAATTAAATTTTTATTTTATGTAGAGTGCAAGGTTTTACTGTCAAATCTTTCCTCCTTTGAGGTACTGAAAGTTTTAAAAACTTTGTGTCTTAGAAGAAAAATTTTTAACTTTTTATTTCTTCTTAGGTTGTATGGGTATAATTTTGTCATCTTGAATCTGCTCTGTTATAGTTTGTTTTCCCAAAATTCTAAGTTAATATCTCTAATAGTTTGCTGCTTGCAGGGTTTGGGAAGGAAAAAATGGTTCTTATTAATTCTCTAGCTCAGAGCACTTACAATGTTCTCGGGATTGCATGGCCACTTTAGGCCTAAAAGCAGAATTTGACCCTGAAGAATGCTTTTAGAAAGGTGAATGCCATAGAGGTTTGAATTATTAATACATTTTTATTTGTTGCTGCTCTTTATAGCCAGCTGTTACAAACAGTGATATCATGTTTGTTAAAATTCACTGTCCATGGGAGACATTGTGCAAATATGCAGAAAGAATGAACATCAGGATGCCTTTCAGGTATTGTGGAAACTATTTTAAGAAACTTGTAATTTAGTGCTTAATATTAAAAGTTCATTACTTAGCTTGAGGCTAAAACACAGTCTTTGCTGTATTGTGGCCAGGCATGCTTACATTTAATTTAGTGAGATGATACAAAGGAAGGAGAAGCAAATAATAGGCACTGTTCTTTTCAGCTTTACCTGTGATGATTGTGTTCAAGCTGACCTTCCAAGTCAAATTGAGCATATGCCTCTAGAAAATACTGTTAATAGTTCACACATTGTTTTGGATGTCCTTGGCAGAGTTTCATGTATTTTCCGTATGGGCTCAAATATTCACCAGTCTTTTAGGGTGTTTCTTACCCAAAGGCAAGTGAAATGACAGAAATAGCTCGTGTCTTTTGTGTCTCCAAGATAACAGATATTGGAATACTTTAGAGAAAACAAGATACTTTAATTTCTTACTTCTTTGGCAGACTAGTGAACTGAACCCAGTTGTTTGTCCTATGTGCTAAACAAATTCTAGTATATGTTTTTGTAATAAATGCGTACTTGTTTGCAGGACAAGTTAGTATTTCCTGAAATAATACAGAAGTTTTCTTAAGGAAAAAATGTCCCTTTTCAAATTGATTAACAATATTCTTCCAGAGAGAGAAGAGCATGTAGTGTGCTCTAAACCTCATCAGGAGTTAAAGTGGTAACCAGATGCCAAAGCTGGAGAATACCCTTACAGCATGTCTTTCTCACTGGAACTGCCAAGTGGCCCATCTTTTTTGTCCTTGCTGATTTCAGCTATCGCAATGTGGCTGTCTTGACTTGGTTCTAAGCCAGAAGCAGTCATTGTGAAGCATCCTTTGCTGAAAACTTGCTTCATATACTCTGCTGAGTTTCTACATCATCCCATAAAGCCTTCAAAGTCCTTCCACAAAAAGAATGTTTTCTGTAACAGTCATCTTCCATATGTTTGAGAATATTATTATAGTGCCATTTGATCTTCTCTAGTTTGAATAATGCTTGTCAATATTTTAAATACAGAAGTGTTTGCAAATGTGTGTACATACAGATAAACAATCTAAATTCCAATACGAAAATGATTCTTTCTTGCTTTTGATACTTGAAGTCACAGAATTAAGTTAGGATTTAACAATGTTTTGAGTTCTGCATCATTTTATAGCTTTACAGAGAAGTAGTGCTCTTCAGGAAGAAAAAAAAAAAAAAGGCTGACTTTTGCTATACTGGAAGGCATTTGAAGTCTTTTTTGTTTATTATATTATTAACTGTCATGTAATTATAGTCTCTTTTTCCCTGCCCCCCTCAGAGTCTGATCTATACGTTTCTTTGTTTTGCAGTTGTTGCTTTGGCTTCCTTTTATCCTGCTTATTCCGGTACACCAAAAGCAAATAAAATGTTAAATTTTACTGTTTCAGCTTCTTAGCAGTTTTACTGTAGAATGAAACTCATTTTTGGTAAAGTAGAAGCTTACTGTCCACTTCTACGTCCATAATAGAACTGTTAGAATTACTAACCATTTCTTTTCTTCTTAAAAGAATTTTTAGTAGGAATTTAAATTAAACTGCAATCTAAAACTTGTGTGAGTATTTCAAGCGGTCTATTTCTTTAATTTCCATACTTTTTACAAAATAAGATTGAACACGGTTTTATTGTGAACACAAAGTGGATGTAGCAGAATAGAACAAAGATCTGTCTTGCTCTGCCACCAGCCAGTCTAAATTAGTGTCCGGTACAGAAATCGAGCAAATTTGGAGGTGTGTTTGATGATGCCTTCACAGAATGCTATGGTTGAGAGATGTTCTGAGGCAGAGTTTGTGTCTTTGCTTATATCAGCCCTCGATGGCTTTTCATGGATGCAAATATAGCTGCCCACACTTTTGTAACTTTTTATAATTTCATTACATGTTCTATCAAAAGCACTACTTTTTTTTTTCAATTCTTAAGCTTCCTTGTTTAAGTCAAACCTCTCCTAACTGAACGGCTTATATTGTTTTCCTGGGGTTATAATTTTCTCCATTCAATGGAGAGAGGAATCATACAGTTCTCCCACAGTTTTAACGGTCTAGTCATTCCCTCCCGAGAAGCTTTAGGTAGTCTTGTGAGGAGCAGGGATTTTGACTAGATGATCCTTATGAGTCCTTTTCAGCTTTAGATATTCTGTGATTTGAAGAACAGATTCTGTTAGCCTTCCTCTGGTTTATCAGTGGCTTCTGACTGTCCATTTTAATACATAATCAAAGAAGAGAGCAAACATATGTAACATAAATGGAACCTCAGTGTTTCAGTTACAAAATACATTTTTTCTAAAATTTCAAAAGTGATAAACACTGTTATCTTCTGTATGTGGTTCCAAACAGGATTTATGTTAGCATCAAGCTTAGACCATGACTGAATTATGCCTTTTTAAACAATTTACAGATACTCTTGTTTAGTATATGGTCTGTTAGTAGACATGAAACTATTAAATATTTCTGAGAAACAGAAAGAAGTTTAATTTTATCTGAATCTACAAGTATCTTTTGTGACACATAGTTGTGTTTGTGTGTAATGAATAAATTAGTTAGATCTGTAGCTTTTCTGGACCCTGTCTGTGGAAGACAGCTAAGGGCAATTAAAGGGAACAAAGGAAAGGTTTTATTTAAAATTGTAATGCCTGAAAGACCTTTAATAATTCTTCATTGCTTTATTTACCATTATGCCTACTAGTACCAAGTGTCAGGCTGCCAGCAGCCTGGAGATGAGTAGATAGGTAGTTGTCCCCTGGCCCCATATTTTCTAGACAACATTTCTCTCACAATCCTTTTAATGTATTTGTTTCACTGCATTACTGTAATGTAAGTAACATACTTTAATCAGTCTCAAATTCTGCCCGTATGGGCAGTAGCAGATCTGGTTGGCTGTGCGGTTCAAGGCTAACAAGTGATGGAGAAGTATCCAGAGTGAAAGTACCATTTGAGTGGAGGGAGGATAAAATAATGACTGAAAACAATGTTAAACTTTTATATTGATGTATCCAAATAACCTTGTTTTAATTTCCTCCTGGAAAATAAACCTTGCTGAAGTAGAAAGGATTTAGGGAATTTGAAGTAGATGAACTAAATGAGGAGCAGAACCTCTGTTGCTGAACATCATGGTCCCCTGATGAATGTCCTGGTAAAGATATGGATGCTCCAAGGAATCTGCAGGCTCGAAGCCTTTATGTAGTTGAAATGTGATGTGAAATTATAGGAGACAGACAGAAAAAAAAACAACCTGAAAAAATGAAACTAGATGTGTAAAATTTTACAATGCAGCAAATATATCTCTGTATGGTTTCAAAATAACTGCTCTCAGAAGACCTTACTGGGAAATTTCTGTCATGTTTCTGTGACCACTGAAGTGTGGAGAGAAAAGAACTGTTAAGGAAAGTTGTTTGTTGCAGATAGTACTCTTAGATTTTATTATTCTTTATGGTCATGTAGTGTTCTTCAGTTGGATGTAAAATGTCAAGGGAAAGTGAGGTACTTCAGAGAATGAAGATAGATCTAGTGACATTAAGTGCTTATAGTATTTAACGCGTAGAGTGCATAAAATATATAATAGCATGGAATCTTCAAAAATTAATTTTATTAAATAAATGAAGATCACATGAAATGAATACTAGCTTGACACCATTGAACCCTGTCTGATGGGTGTCTTATTTATTAGCTATTGTTATTATTAGCTACTGTTATTATTAGCTACAGATCTAAAATTTAATTTTGACTTGGGAACAAATTTTGAACTTGACAATATGTGGAATCACAGCATTTTGATGCCTTACTCTATTTCAGTCGCCTTTTTAAAGTGTTTTTCACCCTTCTGCCTATGAAAATGCATGTTTTAAAATGTCCAGTGTTCTTTTACAATGTGTACGTCCTTTTCAACTGTCTCCTGCTTGATTATTCTTAGCTGATTTTTGCTGTTCTTTCAGGAAAAAATGTTATTACACTGACTGGAGGAGCAAAACCATGGGCAGGTTGGTGGGTGATGTGCAGCTTCTAATTTTGTCAGATAGTCACCCTGCTACAGAAAAATCCATTCGCAGTTGTAAATTTATCCAGGAAAGTTGGAAAATTAGATTATTTTCCTGAAAAATCGAAATATGTTATCTCAGTGTTAAAATATTCATATGTAACAAGATGCAGTACTTGAAAGCTTTGCCAGTTCTCATTTTAGAAACACAAAAGTGTTTACGCCGGGGAAAGGAGAAGAAAAAAAAAAGGCCTTATCCTGGTAGCAAAGATTTAATATCAGAGCCATCTCTTCAGTTCTGTCTGCTGTTACCAAGGCATATTTCTTTAGTGTGGAAGATACTTCTGAGTACGTGTCTCAAATTCTGGTAGTCAGCTATTTCCTTAGACACGCGAACATAACTTCTCTCACGTGTGTTCTGCTGATCAGGCCCAAATCAGTTCTGAGTGCCAAAAGCTGTTTTGAATTTTTATTTGATAGCTGACAGAATAACTGGTGCACCGCAGTGAAAGCTGTTTAACTCTCTGGAAGGCAGATACTCGCAAATTTCACTGGCAGCTGCTGCCATTAAGGCTGCTTCCCTCAGCTGGCAGAAAGGTACAAGAGGCCACAGCAGTGGGCAGAAGGAGCCTGAGGGAGCTGAGGAGAGAGAACAGGGGACTCGGTGAGCTCTAATCACTCCCCATTGCTCTACTCAGTCATAACAATGTCTTGTAAATCCTAATTACCTACAGAAAAGATATGATTTTTTTTACGTGAGGGAAATCTCTTGAAGGAGTTTTCTATCGCGAGTTTTCTCAAGATGGATCTTGAGATGAGGTTGCATTTGATTTAGGTTCTCCTGTTGTTACTTTAGATGATGAAGAACTCTCATTATTTCTTAGGAACAATTTAAGTAGTCTCATGATTTCACTTTGCAGGATGATCAACTAACAAAAATAGACCAAGTACTGTTGAACAGTAAAGCGAGAAAACATAATTAATCAAATAAAATGTATCGAAATAAACAGATCTATAACATAAATTTACAACTGCATTTTTTCCTCTTCCCATTCATTCACATGCTTGCTCCATTTTAATGTGCATTATAAAACAAATGTAAGTGATGTGCTTTGTAATGCAAAGGCAAAATCAAGAAGCTTTACTTCAAAATTGTATCATTTCATCTGTTATCCATCTGGTGAGTCCGAGATACTAAGTGAATTTATTTCCTTATTTAGAAGGACAGATGTCTGAACCATGCAATTGAAGTTGCACAGTACCTGTGAACCAATGAATAAACAATTTTTGTGCCAGATTGATTTTTCATGAGGCAAATGTTTTTATTTGTGATTTACTTTGCGAGAATTTGGGGATTAATATTTTTCTGGATATTTTCTCTGCCACTTTATGTAGTCCAGTGTGCAAAGGAATAGCGTGAAAAATAAGTTATCTAAAAACAAAAGCTAACTTTAAAATTGCTGTCACACACATCCCATGATTTTAACTTCTACTACTATAATTGTTTCTTTGCATCTTACAACTTTTCTAACTTAACTGCTTCTCTGTAAGCACATTAATATTTCTGAGTTATTAAGTGGAATTTCCAAGAGCTACAATATTAAAATCTTTGTATGTCAAAGGTAAAATGTTAAGGCTATGCTACGGAGTTTATATAATTTAAGAGTATGAGGTAACACTAGTGCATTAGAGCCTGTGATTTGTTTCCTACTCTGCATTTATTGATGTGGTTGTATGGTAGATGCATATAAGTGTCCTTTAAAAAGTCTGCAAAAGATTATTAGGACCATGAATGACAGAAGATAAATTTAATCCTTAGTGGTATACTGTCCTTCTTACACGTGATATCTATGTGGCATCTCTCTATTTCTTTATTTAGGTAGCTTAGGAAAAAACCTTAGCACTGTACTTTATCCTGTGGAGCTTGAATTCTGTTTGTAGGGCCACGCTACAGAAATAATTCTATCTTGTTCCTTAAGAGCAATATTTCAGTGTTTCAAAGGAAGTTGCTAGAAGTGGGATGTGCAAATATGTAATGTGAGTATCAAAAATTATCAGAACTCTCAGATTTAAGACTGAGTAATCTAATGAATCAGTTTTCTATCTGTTTTATCAGACACACCCATTTTGTGCTGGTTAAGGGTAGCATCGAGGAAGGAAATGGAGACAGTTGCCATAGTATGCAGCTTCACTCTGACTACCGAAATGTTGAGATAAATGTATATTTCTAAGGATAGAGAACTAAAAATTACTTTGTTTAGCAACTGAGCTGTGATAAGCTGTTTTGCAAAGGATTTTTAAAACTTTTTGGACATCAGCCTGCACCCTGCAGTGAAATTGTTCATGTCATTCCATCGAACAAATATATCAGGGTTTTCTTCCTTTTCTGGTGAGGATTGTGTCCATGTATTGAATCTGTCAACCGTAACATGTTTCCCTTTCAAAACAGTACCGCGCCCATGTAATTTGACAATTCTGGCCAGTTTTGTGTGGTTTTGTCAATGCTCCGAGCAAAATACTGGGTGCTAGTTGCTGTCAAAAATACTTTATGTGACCAGTGTCAGTTGCTTAATTCAGTTATCTTGTTCCATGAGTCTGATTAGATATTTCCAAATTAACTTATATTGGTTTTGTTGCAATGAGTTCTGCTAAGTAAACAACATCTGCAAGGATTTTTTGACTTAACTAGTTCTGCAATGAAAGACAACTAACCAAACAAAGCATAACAGTGCAGTTGAGCAAAGCAGAAATTACAGGCAGCTTCATAAAATTAATTTTTGTAGCTAAGAATAAAATATATGTTTGTTTCAGAATAATATCCCTAGAAGTCCAAGGTGCATGAAGTTACAGTTGAGCCAGCTGGAGTGGTTTCATTAAGACTGTACCTGATGTAGCAGCCCACATTTTTCAGCAATGTTCCACTGGGACGTGTTTTGTCTCACTGCATGAACTCCCAGCTTCGTGAGCAACTTCACCAGACCAACTCGGTCTGCTTTTATTCTTATTAAATAGACTGCACTGAACAGAATCATCAGGAATCCATTTAAACTGCTACTTTCAACCCAGAGAGCCACTCTGAGTAAAAATGCTAATAACTTAGGCCTATGATTCAGGCAAAAATCAGCCTGAAATTAGTTGTCACTTAGAATGAAAGCTCCATGAAACTTCAAATTATTTTTCAACTGTAAAATAATGTAAGCCAAGGAATGATTTCTCTGTTGCTGGATTACTTTTCTAGAAGAGGGACATGTACTTTTCAGTTGAAATATTTTATTCTGTCTGAAAGCATGAAGTTTTTGAGAGATCAGCTCTAAGTGATGTTATGAAAAAGCAGTCCCACCTTAGATAAAAAGCCTTTTTGCTTCAGAAAAGAAATTACAAATGTAATGTGGATGTAAATTTTTATTTATTCAACACTGTTCATTTTTCTGTGACACTGAAAAATATTACTAAAAATGTTCATTAGTTTATATGTGAAAAGGACCAGACATGAATTTTTAAAAAAAGCTAATTTCTTCAAGATAATAATTATCTACTAGGTTTTTAGATTTTTTGGAGGGGAAAATGATTGAGGCATTTTGCGTAACCAATTTTAAAAGAATTTTATAATAATCTGAAATCTGCTGCATTGTTTTTCTGTTCTTCCTGATGCATCTTCCTCATTAAAGAAAAACCTGGGTTTGACTCTCAAAAAAAATAAAATTAAAAGTCAGCATGTCTACACCCAAAGAAAAAAAGATTAAGAAAAAAATGAAACTGTGTATAAATTTTTACCGAGACAACTTCCACAGGAATCAATAATCAACTCAGGGACAGGGAGGTGATTGTCCCTCTCTACTCTGCCCTCGTGAGGCCCCATCTGGAGTTCTGTGTCCAGATCTGAGGGCCACAGTACAAGAAATATATAGAACTGTTGGAGGGGGGTCAGAGGATGCCACAAAGGTGATCAGAGGGCTGCAGCACCTCCCCTACAAAGAGAGGCTGAGGGAGCTGAGTTGTTCAGCCTGGAGAAGAGAAGGCTGCAGGGGGACCTCCTTGCAGCCTTCCAGTCCCTGAAAGGAGCAGAAAAACAGGAGGAGAATCAACTTTTTAAAAGGCTAGACAATGGCAAGACAAGGGGGATGGATTAAAGCTAAAGGAAGGAAGGTTTAAATTGGATATTAGGGGGAAGTTCTTTACAGAGTGAATGGTGAGGTGCTGGAACAGGCTGCCCAGAGAGGTGGTGGGTGCCCTGTCCCTGGAGGTGTTCAAGGCCAGGTTGGATGGGGCTCTGGGCAACCTTGTGTAGATCCAGGCTTGGAGGTTGGTGTCCCTGCCTGTGGCAAGGGGGTTGGAACTCTATGATCCTTGGGGTCCCTTCCAACCCATACCATTCTATGATTCTATGATTCTATGATAAGTAAGGTATTATTGGACTAGAGGAAACACCTCAGGATGCTTCTGCCTGGGAACTGTTTTCTGTGTTTCAGCTTTATGAATGTAGCAATGTTCTTCAGCTCATAACGCAGTACCGATTACATCTAGTGTAGCACCAATACCTTGGCAATATATAACAAGAAGATGTTGAGAATTTTAATTGTCAAAGTGAAATTCTGATCCCACATTTGACTTAGATTTTAGGATGAGTTGTGCTTGACACAAATACATCACAAATAAATACTATGGATTTTGCTCTTTTACTTATTTTCTTTTACCTTTTTAATGTGGAAATTTCCTGTTTTCATTTCATTTCTAGTGTCAGAGATAGAAATAACAAGCAGGCAAGAGCATTCCAATCTGATTTCTTATTGTCTCAGTTTGCAGAGGAATATGAGAGAGCTGAAAAGTTGGTTGCCCAGAAATCCGATGAAACTTGATAAGGAAGCCCTACCTGATCTGGAAGAAACAGATTGCTACACAGCACCCTTTAGCCGTGCACGCATACACCAGTAAGTGCTGGAACTGGAAAAGCAGCACCAGAGACCATGAGGATTTTTTTTATTTTCTCACTTCTAAGCAAGTGCCACAGAGGCAGTTGTTAACAGATGGTCACTGGCAAATACCCAGTGTCGTATTTGATATTTTCTATGGGCTTTTGCTTAAACCCAGAATCTATCCTCTCACTTGCTATTTGATGGTCACTCAGTAGTATAGGCAGAAATTTGTCTGAAAAATGAACACTGCCTTTTTGCTTTACAAGTTTTGCTTTCCATTACATGGCAAAATGTAAACAACTTGCTCAAGTTTGTTTTGTGTAATTACATAATTTACATACGCAAAATCCAAGACGGCTGTTGAAATTGGGAGCACATGAAGCAAGCTAAAAAACAGTGCTAATTTTTTTTCTTTCCTATCAGATCTGAGTTTTTAAAATGCATTTGTCCATGAAAGTGTAAATATATATATATATACCTAATAATATGTGCATGCAACATCTTGATGGTGATGAAGTTAAACTGTGCTATAAATTTTTTCAGGATGCAAAAAATTATGTGCTAAAATTCTGGCTTTTTTTTTCATTTTTTAATGTGATTATTCTTTTAGTAGATGTATAAATGAGCCTAAACACAATT
Source organism: Porphyrio hochstetteri (assembly GCA_020800305.1). Classification (NCBI taxonomy): domain Eukaryota; kingdom Metazoa; phylum Chordata; class Aves; order Gruiformes; family Rallidae; genus Porphyrio; species Porphyrio hochstetteri. The sequence continues at coordinate 46,514,004 of CM036908.1, forward strand.
TTTTTTCTTCTCAGTCAAGATGCGTGCTAGTGGACTGACTTTACCCAGGAAAGACAGATTAATTGCATTATAATTAGAATGTTTTTTTCAATAATTAACTATATTACATTCATTCAATCACCTGCTTTTGGTGTAATTTTTCAGCTACCTCAGCTGACATTTTCAGCTCTAGTAGTGTCACTTTTGGCACAGTTGAGTAGGCGAAAGCTGTTGCATGTTGGATTTCTGGCATTTCAAAGAGTCCAGAGCCATCTGGGAAAGGATGCTTTATTTGTCTCCATCCTTGGTTTCTGTAAGGGAAAGTGGTAGTGGAACTGCTACTTAAGTGTCCACGGTATGGAGACAATTATTTTACTTTTTTGTAAACAGCAGTTCTGGTGGTTTCATGACCAGACATCTGGCAACTCACAAATAACTCAAATTTAAGATCAGCCACTGCTTCTGAAGATTGTTAATTTTTAATGTTAATTAGGTATATCCAGTACAGAAACTGTCTATATAGTAGGACATGATAGAATTAAGTTTTAGTTGCCATGTTTTCCCAGAAATAATCTGTGATCATGATAAATTTACTGGACCTGAGATCATCTAGGGATGTAAAGTCATCTATCTTGTGCAGTACCAGGAAGGGTATAGATCAGATAAATTACTATAAGAAGAAAACACATAAGCAGCTCTGTTTGAACACCTGGGCATTGTTTTGAATATTAAAAGACATTCATTATTTTAATAGTTTTACGATAAACAACAAAGACAGCTTCTTCAGCAATTCCACACGAAGTAGAATTGTGCATCACATGCTGCAGAGAACTAAGTATGAAGATGGAAAATCCAAAATGGGTGAGGATGCTGTATTTTTTTTGCATAACCTGAAGGTATAAAAGTTTTATATCTGCTTGACTGAAAAAATATCATTTGAGTAAATTCAATTTTATCCTTCCTTGAAATCTTTTTATTTGCTCAGTAACAATGTTGAAGGTATTTCACATTAATTATTTTCTTCAACTTGGTGAAAATTTGCAATATTTTTCGCCAAATTGCTCATTCTTTAAAATAAATTGGAGTGATTAGGGTAACATTATGGGCTCAGGAGCCACAATAAAGACAACCTATATCTCAGAAAACTTGAATGTTTTCTAAGACTGGTCCTAGTAGTTCTGCTACTACCGAGCACTTCCATTCCAGAAAAATCAGTGTGAGCTACACTTAATTTATTTGAGGTCTCCATGCAGCTCAGAGACAGATGACATGAAGACTAATTTCAGTTTATATCAAGTCATCTATTGCAGTGTTATTTTTAGAAATTTTCATTTACAGTGGACAAGGGACATATGGATGATTTCCTCTTTTCTTTGCAGGAATTAAATTAAGAATGAAATAACATGATAAAAGTAACAGAAAATTGTAGCTTCAGTTTCTGGAGACAAGCATTAGTAAGAAAAAATCATGGAAAACAGGGTTCAAATGCCGTGCCTTTCACGTTGATGGTTGCATACTTCACTGTGAGATTAGTTTACTGTATTTTGTACCTTTAATGGACAAATCCGAAATCCATCATAAGAACTTACTTCTAGGGGAAACTGTTGGCCATGGGTGCGCTCTTACAGATTACTGAATCTTTTTATTACAATTGTTGATGGTTATTTATTATTTATTTTTATAATGTGCTTTGATACCACAACAAATCTGGTTTTAGGAAGACTAGGAATTGATCCAAAATGCTGTAGCTGGTACGATGCAGATAATTGCTCTGATACAGAAATTCCTTCAGCTGGCTTCTATTTCAAAATACCAACAAGTTAGCTTTTAAAACTGCACAGTTTTGCTGCCTCAAGGATTGCCTGTCCATACTGCTCTCCGTGTATGTCAGATCATCTGGTCACCCATAAAATCTGTGTCAGATGTTCTGATGAATACAATATGAACGTAACTAGCGTCTCACAGCTGATCTGGCACGAGCACCCAACCCTGAGAGAGACGTTGCAGACACTGGCCCTCAGAAAGTTGCTGTAGTTTGACAGTGCCAGATGTCTTGAAGGATCTGCAAGACCTGAACAAACAGTCGATGGGATTATTGGTTATTGTCATGCTTAGCAGCATCCTGAAGGTTTAATAGTAAATTACATTCTCAATATGCAGTTTGAAAACTTTCACTTCTTGAAATTAAATGTGTATAAAAAATTGGTGTCAGAACTAACGCACTTTTTTTCTTTTTAGGTATTAATAGATTACTAAATAATGGAACATATGAAGCAGCATTTCCACCACATGAGGTAACCTCATTAATTATGTATGTCTTTATATTTAGATTAAAGCTTACACTAATGTTTTGAGATCCTACTTTTTTTTTATTTTATCCTGCAAACTTTTAATTTTAAAAAGTAATCTGTTGAGATTTTTTTTATTCCTAGCTTTTATTTTAATATTGGCTTTTCAAATTTTTTTTATATAATGTGTTATAATTTCCTGGAGAATTTTGTTACTGAACTAAAATACTATCATCCTTTTTTTTAATATATATTTTTATGAACCAGAAATTGCCTGTGGAGTCCTTAATGAAAATATCAGGTATTCCAAATTTTTCCAATTAGCTGTATTAAATTATTTTTTCCTTCCACCTACAAAATGTTTTTCTAATAGCTTGTGCACTTGATCAAAGTTAGGAGGACCTGTTCAGTATTTCCTATTTAGTCCTTCCTGAGTAGTTCTGGATAACTTTTAGTAGATCAGTCTACTAAGACCATAAACCTGGGAAGTAAATGCAAAACTTGTGCTTGGCTTCAGAGGGTTTTCAGACAATCTTTGTGTATTAAAAAGAGCCAAGCCACACATCATTTTAAATACCAGTGAGTAGCTTGGTAATTGTGGTTGTGAACTCTGTGGTTACTAGGGCCGAATGGTGTGAGTTGATCTCCTGTTTTGAAGGACTGACCTGTGCTTTACAAATTGCTGAGAATAATTTTTTATGTGGTATTAATAATTAAATACTGGGAACATAGAGAAGGAGTATTTTAGATAAATAATTGAATATCGTTGCTAATGCTTTCGCAGTGCATTACTGATGTGAGGGAAAAGCTGGCCTTGCTGTCAGAAAACCCTATGAAGTTTTCTCTGGCTATCACAACAGTGCTGTCATATCCATTTTATGTCTATGTTCCTTTGTTATGTTATGTCATAAGGGCTAGTTGGTTTTAATTATTCTTGGGGTTTTTAAATCACATGAGCAAATGAGAGTGAAAATTCAGTCCCAGTGTGAATGCTGAGACTTGGCCTCTGTTATGGGTAAGCAATACAGAAAGAAGCAGCAGGGAAAAAATCATTAAAAATACAGAATACTGAGTAGCCCTTCGTGCACTGCAGTCATTTATCCAGGTGACCCTGAGAATAAGTTGCTTTGTTCCTAGATGATGCAAAGGTCATGCACTCTGTTTTGATGGTTTTTGTGTGGTTCTTTGAAATGTTCATGAGGGATTAATAGAATAGGGGGTTTTGCTATGGTTAGCTTTGGTTTTAACTCTTTTAAACGAGAGGGTCAGCAGATTACAACAAGCAAATAGTGTTCTTTCAATTGTGGGGAATCCTCAAGATTTCAAATAAATGATAAATATATAAATGGCCACGTTACTTGGATCTACTAGAGTCGAGAATCTGTTTGCTAACTAAAGTACTGCTCTGGGAAGCTCTGCTTTCCTCCCAAGAAATGATGTGGCTCGCTTGCAGTTATTTGATGAAAAATTTTCTTTACCATGACTGAGTGGTGGGTTCTTTTTGGGTGGGGAAGTTCAAAGTTTCAGGCTGTCAAGCAGTCTGTAAATGTCAGGCATGGCCTGCGAGGACCTCTTTTGGGCCAGGCTGATTCTGTGTTTCGCTTTTTAATGCCTCTGAGAGTCCTGTGTAGGCTTCAAAATAATGCCAGTCCTGTTGTTTCCATCATATAGAAAATACATGCCACACAAAACTCATGATTTTCTGCACTTTTTAACAAGAGTTAAATAAAGTCAGAGGAAATGCCTGCAGGAGAGAACAGAGCTGATATGCCAGAAATTTCTAAAAATTTACAGGAGAGGAGAAAAAAAGTTAGAGCAAACACTTCATGAAAAATTTTGAAAATTTGAAATGGGTGAAAGTATACAAATAGGCGTGTATTCATGAAATACGAACACAATGCTTGAAGTCCTACATAAAGCTGAGTAGTTCTTTATAGCCTTGTACTTAGAGCATCTTGCCATTTCAACAGCATATGTAGCCATGTCTTTTCTGTCAGTCTTACGTGTTAGCTCCAGATGACATGTTGTAGAGGTGGCCATAACATCTATAAAACATTTATAAAAAATAGCAACCTCCTCATTTAAAATGAGATTCAAATACCTGAGAAATGTGTATCTTTTCCATCAGGCCTGGTAACATGATTTTCTTTCTCTGTGTTTTTCAGGGAAGCCACAAAAGCAGGCATCCCATCAAAACCCATGGAGCTCAGAATCATAGACACCTCTTATACGAGCGTTGGGCACGGTGGGGAATGTGGTACAAATACCAACCTCTTGATTTAATCAGGTATTAGTACTTTGAAGAGTAGCTTGTTGCTGTGATACAGCCAACTGGGTAGCTGTGCACTAACCATGCTGTCACATTCCTCGTTCTTATGCTTTCCTGTAAAATTTAGCTCTTCTGTATTATCAGATAAGACTAAAAATATTTAAGTTGCTTCTTTTGGGTGGTCTTTTGTGCAGAACTGTTCATTTCAAATGGGGCTGCATAAAAGGTTCGTAGATCCAGGTGCTTGGTAATTCACAGTGTGAAACTTTATCCCAGTTGAGGTTGGGATAAAGTTAATTTTCTTCCTATAAAGTGTAGTGCTGTGTTTTGGATTTAAACTTATATTAGCCAAGGACTTTTCAGTCAAGTAAGAAAGCTGGTGATGCATAAGAAGCTGGGAGGGGATATAGCTGGGTCATATGACACAGACTGGCGAAAAGAGATATTCCATACCATGTGGCATTGCTCAGTGTATAAATTGGGTGGAGTTGGCTGGGGAGGGCATTGACCTCTGCTTGGGAACTGGCTGGGCATCTGTTAGTAGGTGATAAGCAATTCCTTTCTTTTCTGTTGCCTTTTTTTTTCCTCGGGTTTTATTCCTGTCTCTTTTTGTATTTCCCTTATCATTAGGATAGACTGAGGTTACAATAAGTTTTACCCTTAAATAATGTATGTGTTTCCTTTTCATGTAGGCGATATTTTGGTGAAAAAATTGGACTGTATTTTGCCTGGTTGGGGTGGTATACTGGAATGCTTATTCCTGCTGCCCTGGTTGGGCTCTTTGTTTTCCTTTATGGATTATTTACGATGGATTCCAGCCAAGTAAGGTAAAATCCGAATTAAAAACATAATAGCTGGTTGCAAGTTAAGAACTGAGATTATTATTATATTCATAAATGCTTTCCAGATAACAGTAATCATGTAAAAGTAACCAAACAAAACACTGGGATGTGCACTCAAGTTGTATCCACTTTGTCTGTTTGGCATCGACCTGGATGTGTACCATTGACAGCAAGTGATTTTGCTGCTGTGTCTGCAGTGATTCCCATGCTGTCTGTAAGGAAAAACAGCAAGTGCCGATCCTAACATTGTAGGTACTGCAATGGTTGGTATTCTAGTTTAAGGAGTACCCTCTCTTTACCTCCATCTCGCCTGTAACTTCCAGAGTGTAGTACAGTTGCTAAACTTCAACTGACTTGACCATGACTTTCTTTTCTCTTAGCATTACCACCGGCAAACCTCGAGTCCCACAAATTCTTAACTGTGTCATCATTAACTGCAGCCAGGAGACCAAACTTCAGGGAGGTTATAACCACATGGACATAGTTTACAAGTTCCCAGCTGTTGTGATTTTGCTCTGTGAAGGGTTTATGTCGGTACAGAAATAGTGATGAGGGTGTCCAATTGAAGTGCTGACTGTAGTTTTAGGAACTGTTTCAGAGTATGCACCCTGAAGTTTTCCATTAGGTGTCATCAGACTCAACAGTATCTTTGCTCTTCCAATTGCAACTGTTCCTCCAAGCAGTTGGGATGCTTAGGCTGTAAGTATACTTTGAGTCAGATTTCATAGGAAATGTTTCTTGGCCTTTGAGATGGACTGTTTTATGTTGTCTTTGTGGAATTGCCTTTATCTGCTGTTTCACAGCGAGTTGGTAAACTCTGCAGTGGTGTAATTAAGGCTTTTTTAGGCTTGCTTTTCTATGGCAAACTCTTGAGAGATTTTACAACTTCAGAAGTGAGTTAAATGCAATTAAATGCCATAAATGCATCAGCCAGGAAAACATGCTAGTCTTTACGAAATTGTTCTCTGTATTAGGGTTATTTGCATGATAAACATCTGTAAAATGCCATGGATCTAATGTGAAGTAGAGTATCAGCCTGTTCTTAGAGCACAGGGACTGTAACTGTTGAACTGTAAATCTTGTGTTCAGATGTACAATGGCACAGATTCAATAAGTGGGGAAAAAAGGGCCATAATTTACTATTATCAGGGTATAGCTTAATATCTTAGGCACTCCTTGTGGAAGTGAAAGATTTGGCATTGACAGTCCCAAAGAGAACCTTTAAAATTTTTTCAAACTATAAGCTATTATTTGCCATATGCTTCTCCTGAGAGGACTTAGAGATATGACATCCTGCTTGGCTCTTTAAATAGACACAATTATCTTGCTTGCTGAAGGTTGCAGGGTGTAAATAGCAGGAACACAGAGGCAGGCTAGCTTTCATTTTTTCACATCCTAAGTTTTTTCCCTAGACTGCTGTTGGGCAGCTGCAGGCAGAACATGCAGATCTGAGTTCACTCCCCATGGCGGCTGGTTGGGTTTTGTGCCATCCCAAGGTGCCTGTGTCATGCTGTGCTGCACAGAGTGCCAAGGTCCCCCCTCAGGGGCTCTGGAAGCAAGACCCTCAAAGTGAGGTGATCCACCATATATGAGAGCACTGGAACATACTGCCCAGAGAGGTTCTGGAGTCTTCTTCTCTGGAGACATTCAAAACCCACCCGGATGCATTCCTGTGTGATTTAGTCTGGATGATCCTGCTCTGGCAGGGGGGTTGGACTAGATGAACTTTTGAGGTCCCTTCTAACTCCTAACCTTCTGTGATTCTGTGATAAGCCCTAGGAGCCTCCAAGGAGTAGAGTGGAGTAATCTGGATGTGTTAATTCTGGGAAGAAGGCCCTGCCTGCCTTTGATGGTATGAATCTGTGCAGCCCCTCTGGTTAGTTGTGATGCAATACTGTCATAGCAGCGCATTGCTGTGACCAAGTTAGTAAGATCTGCTGTGAGATGTGGATTCGTGAACAGAGCTTAACTAATTCAACCCAATTGTGACTGGCCTGATAAAATGTATGTGGATGTTTTCTGCTTCACCATGTGTACTTAACTAATTCTTAGGGTCAGTGGTGACAGACAGTGCTCCTTGCCATATTTGCCGACTTACCCTGTAAGGGCTTAGTGAGGCAAAGACAGAAACCTCCTACCCAGAGCAGCCAGGAGTCATCCATTAGCAGGCAGGCAGACTGCACCACCTAAATGTTCTTACTCTTGCCATACTCTGGGGCTGTGAGAGTAAATGACTGCAGGAACACATCATAAACTGCTAGATAAATATCCGTAACAGTTGTAAAAGACATCATTTGATTTTGAGCAGTGCAGCTACCACAGTATGCAAATGCTATGTTCAGCAGCTGTCAGGAAGAAATGGAGTAGAGCACGTTCTTCTGGCAAAAGCTAGATACAGGAATCCCGGTGGCATTTAGGAATTTAAACCTAGTGTCAGGGCATTATGGCGACAACTGCCACGCTGCCTCAGATCCAGTATTATTTGGTATAATACTACTTCATGTGAAACAGGCTTCACCCAAGTAATGCCTGTTACAAGGAGTCAGTGGATGTTAGATAGTGTTGATTTGCAGTATGGTAAATGCTGCCCAAACCCCCTATTTTTTCATCTGCTTTGTATACCACAATATTTGAACTTACTGACTGATGAAAATATTTTTGCAGCAGCATGCTTTCCTCAGTGATGTCAATTCACTGCTCAGGTGCTGGGAGCTGCCCCGACACTCCTCTAGCAGCTGCAGGTAGAAAAGGATCATTTTATTCTTTTTCCACTGAGGTCCAGCACAGTTGCAGCAGAGAAAGAATTAGCAAATACATAAGTGTACATTGCTATAGAACCAAATGTGGCTTGTAATGCCAGCCATAGTTTTTGTGTTGCAATAATTCGAGGGATTGTGCAGGATGATGTCACACCTAAGAACTAGTTTGTCTTGTTTATGACTTGTACGATTGCGTGCCTCTGCTCTGTGCTCAGGATCTGTCCTGATGTGGGGTGGTTCTTTGTGTATATTTATCTATTAAAATTTATATAGATACATATATCTCAGCCTGTGCTGGGACCACACCTCGGCAGGACACAAGACCATCAGTCCCTGCACCCTGTGTAAAGCAAAGATGTTCTGTAGAGTTCCTCTGTAGCTGCCATGAGTTGAAAATGGAGCACATTTACTCCCTTTTGGTGGTACCCTTCCTTCTTTCCCAGAGTGAACGCCCCTATCACACTGCCTTTCATTCCTCATCATAGTCTCTCTCTCTCCTGAGTTACACTTTTAGGGAAACAATAAGGTCTGATTGAATCATTCAGTGATTCATATGTTTTGTATGGGGAGGAGGAAGGTGAAATAAGATGGGAAGACAAAAACCCTGCATACACACAATGGCATCAGGGACTAGTCACTATTATAAACAAATATGCATGTATGTCCCATGTTTTAAAACAGAAGTTTCTCCATTCTGTGAGGCTAGGGACGTTTTTCTTTCCTATCACAAAGCAGGTGCAAGTGACAGACAGTGTTGTTGTAAGCAGGCTGGAATGGAGGATGTTCTTTTATTTGGGTGAGTTTGGAATAAAGCTTGATGATACTGTGGTTGCCAGGAGCCAGCTCTGAGGTCCTCCAGGGTTCTCAGATTATAGTGACAGCAGCACATTGTGTGATTCAGTTGGGAAACGAGGGTAACCAAGAGGAAAATCTAGGGAGTATCTGTTGAAGAAACTCTGTAGTACCTTGCAAAGTATTTGGATTATATTCACAGGGCTCAGACATGCAGGAACAAAACTGTGGAACTTGAATTTGTGTTTCTTGTTTCATGCACTTTCAAACATATTTTGATCCAATTGCCTTCCCAGAGCTAAACCAAGGGAGCTGTGGGGTGCTTGTCATATGGGAAGCCTTAAATAGTCCTTTACAAGTGCCTTCCTTTGGGTTGCTTCAACAAGTTATGTGCTGTATTTCCTATCTTTATGCTCAAGTTAGATGTTGAGCTATTTCATGTTAATTAGACTATATAAAAAGAAATTGGGTGTTTTTAAAGAGGTTGGTTCTGTTGGGTTTCTACATATAATCCATTATCACTGTTTGTTGTCAGTCAAACAGAAAGGCCAGACACGAGCACAGTATAGCTTGAGGTGTCTGTGCAGCATGTGCCATAGTCAGATTTCAGATATATAAGTGAGGACACTACAAAGAAGCTTATTTTGCCCTTTTATAGTGAAGATTTGAGTTCAAGTAACAGTTAACATAGCACCTGTCATGAACAGTTGTGTCGCAAATGTCACTGCCTTTGCAGAGTGGTGCTGAAGCATGGGACCTGTCACTGTCAGTATCATTTTCTGAAACTTCATTTGTTATTAAAGAAACCAAGATTTTAACTCAAGATACATAATACCAAAAATTTAACATTTATAATGTTGAAATTAAAGTCAGCATGTGGTACAGTTTGGCATGGTGTTTGACAACAGTTTGTATTATTGCCAATCCATTACACTACATCCTGAAATACAATTTTCTGTGCTCAATAATTTCACAGAATCACAGAATCACAGGGTTGGAAAAGACATTTGAAGATCATCAAATCCAACCATTCACATCCTAAACTAAACCATATCTCTACCTCATCTACCCTTTTTTTGAACGCATCCAGGGAAGGTGACTCAACCACCTCCCTGGGCAGCCTGTTCCAGGCCCTAACAACTCTTTCAGTAATTTTTTTTTTTCTAATGTCCAATCTAAACCTGCCCTGGCACAACTTCATGCCATTTCCCCTTGCCCTATCTCCTGTCACCTGGCTGAAAAGACCATCACCTACCTCTCTACAACCTCCCTTCAGGTAGTTGTAGGTGGTTATAAGGTCTCCCCTCAGCCTCCTCTTCTCTAAGCTAAACAGCCCCAGCTCCCTCAGTCGCTCCTCATAGGATTTGCCCTCCAGCCCCTTCACCAGCCTGGTTGCCCTTCTCTGGACATGCTCGAGGACCTCAATGTCCTTCTTATGGTGAGGAGCCCAGAACTGGACACAGTACTCGAGGTGTGGCCTCACCAATGCCGAGTACAGGGGCACAATTACTTCCCTAGACATACTGGCCACACTGTTTTTGATACAAGCCAGGATGCCATTGGCCTTCCTGGCCACCTGAGCACACTGCTGACTCATATTCAGCCTGCAGTCAACCAACACCCCCAGGTCCTTCTCCGCCTGACAGCTCTCCAGCCAGTCCCCCTCCAAGCCTGTAGCGCTGCGTGGGGTTGTTATGTCCCATGTGCAGCACTCTACACTTAGCCTTGTTAAACTTCATCCCACTGGACTCAGCCCATCGGTCCAGTCTGTTCAGATCCCTCTGAAGAGCCTCCCTACTCTCAGGCAGATCAACACTTCCTCCTAGTTTAGTGTCATCTGCAAACTTACTGAGGGAGCATTCAATCCCTTCATCAAGATCATTGATAAAGATGTTGAACAAGACTGGACCCAGGACTGAGCCCTGGGGGACGCCACTCGTGACTGGCCTCCAGCTGCATTTTGTTCCATTTACCACCCCCCTTTGGGCCTGGCCATCCAGCCAGTTTTTAACCCAGCTGAGGGTCCACCTGTCCAGGCCAGTGGCAGCCAGTTTCTCAGTCAGAAAGCTGTGAGAAACCATGTCAAAGGCTTTACCAAAGTCCAGGTAGACCACATCCACAGCCTTCCCCTCGTCCATTAAGCGGGTCACCTTGTCATAGAAGGTGATCAGGTTAGTTTGACAGGATCTACCTTTTGTAAACCCATGTTGACTAGGCCTGATCCCCTGGCCATCATGCATGTGCTGCGTGATAGCTCCCAAGATGACCCTCTCCATGATCTTCCCTGGGACTGAGGTCAGACTGACAGGCCTGTAGTTCCCCGGATCCTCCTTCCGACCCTTCCTGTATATGGGTGTAACATCTGCCAGCCTGCAGTCGACTGGAACTTCCCCAGTCTGCCAGGATTGCTGATAGATGATGGAAAGGGGTTTGGCAAGCACATCTGACAGCTCTCTCAGCACCCTCAGGTGAATCCCATCTGGCCCCATTGACTTGTGGGTATCTAACTGGCCAAGTAGGTCGCTAATCATTTCCTCCTGAACCATGGGAACTTTGTTACTCTTCCCCTCCCTGTCAGCCAGTTCCTGAGGATGAGTATTCAGGGAATATCCATCTTTACTGTTAAAGACTGAGGCAAAGAAGGAATTAAGGACCTCAGCCTTGTCCTCATCCCTTGTCACTAATGTTCCCTCTGCATCCAATAAGGGCTGGAGATTCTCCTTGACCTCCTTTTACTGTTACTATAACTATAGAAGGACTTTTTATTATCTTTTACAGAACTGGCCAGCCTGAGTTCCAGTTCAGCTTTAGCCCTTCTGACTTTCTCCCTACATGATCTTACTAAATTCCTATAATCGTCCCCAGACACCTGCCCCTTCTTCCAAAGCTCATATTTTTCCTTCTTTTCCCGTATATCAGCCTGAATCTCTCTACTCAGCCAAGCTGGCTTCCTTGCTCACCAACTCCTCTTCCGACAGACTGGGACAGCCTGTTCTTGTTCCGCCAAGATTTCCTTCTTGAGGAGCAACCAACCCTCTTGGGCTCCTTTGCCCTCAAGGGCTGCCTCCCATGGAATCTTATCGAGCAGCTTTCTCAACAGTCCAAAGTCAGCCCTACGGAAGTCTAAGGTGCTTGTTCTGCTGTCTCCCTTCCTTACTTCTCCCAGTACTAAGAATTCTATCAGCTCATGATCACTATGCCCCAGGCGTCCTCCAACCTTCACATCCCCCACTAGGCCTTCTCCATTGACAAACAACAAGTCCAGCAGGGCACCTTCCCTTGTGGGTTCATTTACCAGCTGGGTCAGGAAGTTGTCTTCCAAACCCTCCAGGAACCTGCTAGACTGTTTCCTCCCTGCTGTATTGTACCTCCAGGAGACATCCGGTAAGTTGAAGTCCCCAATAAGGACAAGGGCTGGTGATCACGAGACTTCACCCAGTTGTTTAAAAAACAACTCATCAGCTTCCTCCTCCTGGTCAGGTGGTCTATTGTAGACTCCCATCACTATATCTCCCTGATTTCGTGCTCCTCTGATTTTCACCCAGAGACACTCGACCCTGTCTTCATCATACTCCATCTCTAGGCTGTCAAAGCATTCTCTGACATACAGGGCTACCCCACCTCCTCTCCTACCCAGCCTGTCACGCCTGTATACTCTGTAGCCAGTAATTTCAGCACTCCAGTCACGTGAATTATCCCACCACGTTTCTGTGATGGCAGTCATGTCATAGTTTCCTATAGTTACAAGGACTTCTAATTCCTCTTTTTTGCTACCCATGCTGCGTGCATTGGTGTAGATGCACTTCAGCTGGTCTATTGATCTTGTTATGTTCCTTGGGGAAGCCTTGCTTCCCAAGTGACAGCTGTTTAAGTTACCTAGCCGATCAGTAGTAGTTACATCTCTACTCTGAGTTAGGACGCTAACCCCCTGGTTAACTAGGGTGGCTGACCAGGGGTCATTGCCAGCACACCATCCCTCAGTAACTCGACCACCACACCCAGGCTTTTTTCCATCTAGCCTGGCCCTGTCCTCCTCCCCCTTCCTATCTAGTTTAAAGCTCTATTAATGAGCCCTGCTAGCTTCTTTGACAGTATCCTTCTGCCCCTAGGGGATAAGTACTCCCCATCCTCGATGGGATGCCTTTTTGAATGAAAAGGTGAGCAAGAAAATACTCAGATGCAACACACACATCTCTGCAACTCTGAAACAATGGGCTGTGCCCATTTAGGGCTATGAGGATTGTTAAGAGCCTGGAGCATCTCCCCTATGAGGAAAGGCTGAGTGAGCTGGGACTGTTCAGCCTTGAGAAAAGAAGACTAAGGGGAACCTTATTAATGTTTATAAATATCTTAAGTATGGGATGCAGGGGGAAATGGCCAGCCCCTTTTCATTGGTCTGTTGGGACAGGACAAGGGGAATTGGCTACAAGTTGGAGCACAGGAAGTTCTGCACCAACATGCGGAAGAACCTTTTCACAGTGAGGGTGACAGAGCCCTGGGACAGGCTGCCCAGGGAGGTTGTGGAGCCTCCATTTCTGGAGACATTCAAGACTTGTCTGGACGCCTATCTGTGTGACCTGTCCTCGGGAGCCTGCTTTGGCAGGGGGGTTGGACCTGATGATCTCTCGAGGTCCCTTCCAACCCCATAGATTCTATGATTCTCTGATTCTGGATTAATGGTTACTTAGGACAGGTTTTTTGTTGGTTCCACGTTATGTTGTAGGGTTTTAGTGAATTAATCATTCTGGTGTTTTGTGAAGTATGACCAAAGATTACAAAAGTGACACCTGGGCAAACAGAATCTTTTATTTCTGTTTACTCTTACACCAGGATTTAATAGACGCATTCGTTCTGAAAAAAGCATAATCTTCCCTACAGTATTAGAACTGTAATTCATCTTTTATGAGAGGGAGAGTGAAAGCACAGTGTTTATTAAAACAAATCAGTAGAGATTTCCTGGCATTTGTTTATACTGCTACTTTTCTAGTGTGTCATAGGATCATTTCAAGCATTTCAGCATTGCTAAAGGATAGGGAAATACGACTGCTCAGGTTCTTTGGGAAGCTTACTCACCGCAATTAAAATAGGCCTTAAAATTCATTTTTGAACTTCTGTTAACTGTGTTTTGCCTTTCTCAGGTCACTTACTTATGTACTATATTTTGAATGTGAATGGCCCCCGTGAAGGAAGTGACTTCATCTTCCTGATTCTTGGGATCTTTAATCAGTAGAATGTGGTTTGAAGATATTTTTCCCCAAACATAGGATATTAAAGTGGGGTTTTCTGGTTGCTGGGTTTTAAAAATTTTATTAGCCCTATATATAAATTCTTCTTTAAGAAATAAAAATGCAAAGACTTCACATCGTACTGCCAGAAATCCTTGCCAGTGTGTTTTCACGTGTGACTAACTGATCTAAATGGGCATGAGATCATTCTGTGGAATGGACCTTCAGCTATGTAAACTGGGATAAGTTGGTTGAAACCAATGTAGTTATACCAGTGACGCCCACCTCTAAACGTTTTGTTTCTTCTACATCACTAAGACAATTACACAGTGAATGGGTTGGCAGGTAGGGACCAATGCTTTGGTTTTCTCTTTATGATATCTGGGAGCAATGGGATATTAATGTCTATTGAGAAGTGTACCATGATGCTCAAAAATATTACATACTATTCTAGAGGCCACAGTTTTAACATGACTGATTTGACTTTTCAAGCCAAACTTTCGCTTTTAATTTATTTTATTGAGCCAATTTTGTGGCATAGGCATACTGTCGACAAATAGAGACCACAAATGGCGTCACCTCAGAAAATCTTAAGAATTCTAAAAGCCTTTTTGTAATCTTTACTTTCCTGTCTCATGCTAAAGCAAAGAGATCTGCGAGGCAAATGAAACCATCATGTGCCCTATGTGTGAACGCAATTGCACACTACAGAAACTCAATGAGAGCTGTATCTACGCCAAGGTAATTATTGTTTTACTGCTATCAAGACATTTTTTTGTTTAAAGTTCCGCTTTCATTGTGTAATGGCTGCCCCTGTTTCAGCAAAGTCCCCTGCAAAACATGTTGTTTGTCTACAGAGGGTGTTTTCAGCCTTTGCAATTTGTGTTTCTTATAAGAAACTGCAATCGATCAGTGGTAATTCTGAAATTAGTTTCACTTTCTGTGAGCACTTCCTTCCTAAATCCTTACTATTTTCATCAATTTATAAAGCCCCCTTTTCTTGGAAGATTTTTCCTCCTTTTTCCTGTAATTGACTTCTTACTCTATTTCCTTTCCTTGCTTTGTTATTGAATTTCTGCTTCTCCTGAAGGAACTCGCTAGCATAACGTTCCCGTGATGTGCTTTGCTCTGTTATAAATATATTTAATATAATATATATATTTAATATAAAACAATATAAATAAATAATATAAAAATAAATAATAGAAATAATATTAAAATAATATGATTTAATATATTTAATATAAAAACATGACTAGACATAGTTAAGGTTTTTATTTGCTTGCACGCTTATAATGAAGCTTAAATGAGCTGTTTACAGCTGAAACATGAAAGGTGACTCTCTGTCCTAAGGAACCTGCTTTGGTAGGGGGGTTAGACTCGATGATCTTTTGAGGTCCCTTCCAACCCCCATGATTCTGTGACTCTGTGACTCTGTTAAACTAATGCAAAGTTTTTAACACAACTAAATATTTTGCTACAAGAAGCTATCCTTCAAACTTAAATAATCACAAGCATATATATGAGCATGTATATATGCAGTGGTTTCAAGTAAGCAATATATTTTAATCTGTGTTAAGTTCATAATGCTCAAAAAGCAGCCTTGGCATTCTTCTTGGAATTCTTTAGCCCATAAGACAGATCTTGCTCAGAAGCTTGTACTTATAAAATGTGATTGTCTCTGTGCCATGGCCATGAAAGAACACGGACATGAAATTTCAAAATTTGGCACAGGTAGAACCAATGTTGAGTTTTAATCAATGTTTCAAATTTAATTGTGAAGAAAAATTGTAAAATGTTGGGCCTTTATAAATGTTATTTATAT
Organism: Porphyrio hochstetteri; assembly: GCA_020800305.1. Classification (NCBI taxonomy): domain Eukaryota; kingdom Metazoa; phylum Chordata; class Aves; order Gruiformes; family Rallidae; genus Porphyrio; species Porphyrio hochstetteri. The sequence goes on from CM036908.1 coordinate 46,529,983, forward strand.
TTAGGTGTTATAGATTTATTTTTCTATTTCATAATGCCAAAATAAAAAAAAAGTTGATTTGCAACGGCAGCAACAAAAACCATTGAAAATGTCATACTTAAGGCAAAACTTTTTTTAAAAATACTGCTGTAACTCTTGAGTAGAAGATTGTGAAATTTATTGCAACTTTTTTTTATTAATGCTTTCTTTTTAAATGTGTAATGAAAGTAATAGCCTTCTTAATTGAAATAAAATTATGCAAATCATACAACCCATCCCAGAAAAGCCTCTTTTTAGAAGCTGACAAGCACCTCTTCAGCAGTCTGCTGCAGTTTAACAGGAAATGAATACATTTGGCATTGTGGCATCCCTTTAACTTTAGGTTCTGTTATTTTAACATCCTCACTTCATAGGGGGCACGTTTTGTGTCTTATTTATATTTAAACTGACATAATGTTCTTAAATTATGCAAATTTCATATTTAATGTCACATTGTAAATAATTCACTGCAGCAGAAAAGATGTGGCAGGCAGTCCTTCCATACTCAATGTATTCTTAAACCAGTCTTCTTGAAACAAAATCAGGTGACAACCAGGGAAGACCAGCAGTAACCACTCACGTTCATCTTCGCAGGCACTCTTGTCTGATGTCTGCAAGTATCATGGAAATTCATGTAAGCTCTCAGCTTTTTCTGCCAATGCTTTTGCTCTAGAAAATCAACCTGAGACTGGAACACAGAAAACAAAGAAAAAATTGCCTCTTTTGAGGCTTCGTCTGTTCTGGATCTCCTGCAAATGGACAGGGGAGATACTTTTCTTTAGGAAGGAATAGGAAAAAGCTCAGTGAGGCTTTTTATAACTCTGAGGTTGTAACTGTGATGCTTTCGCTCAGTGTTGTCTTTGAAGAACAGTTTGCTGCAGCTTCGCTTGTTACCCTCTTGCTATGAAACATCTGGTTTGCAGCAGGGGTTGTGGTCCTGCTGGGTGCCACTGTGTTGCTCGAGTTGAATAGCACATACACAAACGTGTCAGCACTTCCAATTTTTCTGCACACAAATTAGTGACTTGAAAGCAGGCTGTAATGTTAGAAAACTACAGTCTGATTTCAAATCAACTGTAGATCCTTTGTGCTTTCTGAAGCACTGTTAGTAATAGAAATAAAAATAGTATTTGAAAATAAGACATCAGATCTGCTTTCTGGCATTTCCTGCTTCCTTTCTTGTTTCTGAGATGGAGCTCGTCAGCATTTCCCTCCAGTTTTGTTGTGGGAATGAAACTTCTCTGTCTTCCTTGCATACAACCAAAGAGCTGCTACACCAGAGAAGCTATTCTTGACTCATTCTGGGAACCAGCACCCTTATTATGCAAGAAAGGTTTTAATCCTTAAAATAACTCCTTGTATAAAAGTACATAAGCATTGAGTTAATGAGGAAAAGGGAGTTCCTTTAAGTGAAGCTTTTCTCCCCAAACGTGCTTATGTCACGGGACCTGCCTCGTTTCTATAAGGGCATGTGCTCATATTTTGTGTTACTAAAGCTGCTGTCAGGGATTCTTTCTTAAATATTTGCTAAGTTACCTTTAGAAGAGCCCTTCAGACAGAACAAACTAATGCCAGAAAAATGTTTTTCAATTTTTTTTTTCTGCCAAGTTTTTTGAAAAGCTGGAAACAAAGTACAAAAGATGGCTTCCTCCTTGTGACTAACTTTTTTCTTTCATCCCCTCCCTCTTGACTCCATTTACATTAAAAAATGCTGCAGTGTAGTGAAGTTTGTAATACCTGAGGAGTAATACCTGTTTGTAATACCTGAGGAGTAATCTGACTTGACAAATGCTCAGGCTGTCATTCTCATCCACATTCAATGGACTCTTCGAACCATGGGTGATTAGCATGGTGCACTAGGGATATTTGGGCTGGTCCTCTGCCCAGCACTCTTGCCCTTGGGCCCATGGCAAGGTGTTGATTCAAGCTTGGTACTGGGACCATCTTTGTCAGTCACATGAACAGTAGGATCAAGTGCACCCTCAGCAAGCTTGCTGATGACACCTAGATGTGTGTTGTGGTTGTCACACTGCATCTTGACAGGTCCCAGAGATGGGCCCATAGGAACTTTGTGAAGTTCAACAAGGCCAAGTGTAAGGTCCTACACATGGGTCAGGGCAATCCTAAGCACAACTACAGGCTGAGCAAAGAATGAATTGAGAGCAGCCCTGAGGAGAAGGACTTGGGGTGCTGATTAACGACAGGCTCAACATGAGCCAGCAATGTGCGCTTGCAGTCCAGAAAGCCAACCATGTCCTGGGCAGCATCAAAACCAGCATGACCAGCAGGTCAAGGGAGGTGATTCTGCCCCTCTACTCTGCTCTCATGAGACCCTGGCTGGAGTGCTGCGTCCAGCTCTGGCCCAACTTAAAACACAGAACTATTGGAGTGAGTCCAGAGGAGGCCATGAAGATGATCAGAGGGCTGGAGCACCTTTAATATGAAGACTGGCTGAGGAGTTGGGCTTGTTCATCCTGGAGAAGAGAAGGCTCTAGGGAGACCTTATAGGGGCCTTCCAGTGCCTAAAGGGGCCTACAGAAAATATGAAGATGGACTTTAGAGATTTGGATTAGATATTAGGAAGAAGTTCTTCCCTGTGAGGGTGGTGAGGCACTGAGGCACCCTGTGAAGGGTGTCCCTGCCCATAGCAGGGGAGGGTTGGAACTAGATAATCTTTGAGGTCCTTTCCAACCCAAACCATTCTAGGATGGATTTAAATTGCCTGAAGTCTTTTTTGATGATGACAGCATCAGTCAGGTATGTTGACAGACAGTATTTCGCTTCTGCTCAGAGATATCTGGTCAACACAGAGTCTCAAACTACACGTTTGAATCAATATCCAATGCCAAATAGGTAATTTAGAACCACTTTAGTATCTTAAAAAAAAAAAGGGATAAAAGAACTGGCATACAGATTAAATATATGTGTTTAAATTCTCACAATATTATAATAATTTTACTCATTAAGAAATAAAATAGCAACACTGTTTCTGTTCATCAATTTTTTTTCTCTTTCCTGAGTTAGTTTGGTTAATTTGCAAGGCAGAAGCAGTAATGCCAGCTGTCTCTGGAAGAGTGAAATCTGTCAGCAGGATGAGTTCTCCTTGCAGCAGGCTGCTCTTGAGGGAACAGGTTAGGTAACCTGCCCCAGGTGGGTTGTCAGCCTCAGCATCCAGACACACCTCCAATGCAGAGTATTCCTGCTGGCTGAAGGAACTGCAGATGTAAGAGAAGGTGACAGTACAGCAAAGCTGATCTTTGTTACTTGCTCCATTCCATTGCATAAGGATGGGCTTCTTTTAATGATAAAAGGTTAAAAATTGGTCCTTAAGCCATCAAGAGAGTCAGCACCCCTGAAAGTAAAGTCTTTTCAGAAATATTGTATTTCACGACATGCTGTTTGTTTTTCAAAGACTGGAAAATCTCCTAAATTTTCTGGATGGTTTAAGACAGTACCTATCAAAGCCATTAATTTGCATTGCTTTTTCATTTCTTTTTCCTCTTTTTTCAGACCCTCTTTCTAATGTATGCCTGTTGATGATAAGTTGGTTTGCTCTATTATCTTAGTCATGTGTGCCTTCTTTTTTTCAAAATAGGAATTTGAAGCCTGTGCTTTGCTTACCAAGGCTCAGAAACTTCTTAAACCACCTTTCATTACCAGAAATGTAGGTCTGTTATCCCTGCATAAATTCCATTGCTGTAAACTGTAAACCATCAATCTGTTCAAAGTACATTAATTTCAGCTTCCTAAATACTATTTTATATTATGGCTGGAATATAAGAAGTTCTGGACTTTTTGTAATATGAATTGTGATGTTTTTGTTGTGAGACACTGAATGCATCCACTCAAATGCTTAGGGTGATCTGTAGACATGCAAAAAGTAATTAGTACTTACTTTCTATTGATGAGCCTTGGACTTTGCAGCAGAGTATCTTCCAAAAAAAACCCTTACAGCAAACAGTAAGATAAGGGATAAGTCCAACAGAAAGGAGAGCATTCATGAAGTGCACAATTTAGAATTAAGTTTTGTATTTAAAGTGTATTTAATGTTTGTGGGAGTTATGGGGCACTAGCTTATGAAGGATAGTATGTCAGCAATTTCAGAGGCTGAGATGCTAGAATAGAAACGGATATATACAATTCTTACCTGCAAAGAAATTACAAGAATAGCTTGGGAAAAGAAGAAAAAGGAATCAAAATGGAAATTAACTAAGTAATAAGGAAAAGCAGAAAGACTGAAGTTATTTAAGCTTATAAAAACCTTAAAATAGTAAATGTTGAGATGAAATTTGACCCAGCTTTGACCAGCATATGAGTAGAGCTTTGGAGGGATTTCTAGCCAGTTTGGACATGGACAGAGCAGCTCTTGGTGTCTGTGAAACATACTGGAGGTGCATGAAGTTCCAGTCTGGAAATCCAGAGTTCAGGTTACACACTGAAAGACAAATCTTAGCAGAAATGTGCAGAAGGACTTCATATTAGAATGCTTAGCTTCCAGTTTCTGCTGCCGGTGATGGACTAACGCTGGGATTCTTTGGGGCAACAGAGGAGGTGGTAAAATTATTTGTTGCTGATGTATTTCCTTTCTATATAGGTTACACATTTGTTTGATAATGGAGGGACTGTTTTCTTCGCTATTTTCATGGCAATTTGGGGTAAGTTTGTTTTTATTTGGCTTGTATTTTTTAGGGTTTTTGTATTTGATGCTTTTATATGATTACTAGGTAAAGAGAGATTATAGGTCTTGATAAAATTTAAAGAAGGATTATGATTTTGTCACACAAACTTTTTTTTTTCCCCCCATTTTCATCAAATTCAATTTCTATGTTAGTTGGTGGTGAAAATAGTACCTTTTGTCGTTAATGTAATGACTGTCTTTAGTGTCTGTAAGCCTGAATTTTACATTTTGCAGGCAGAAATCTTTTTAGAGGCAAGCATGTAGGTTTCTTTAGTGATCTGAAGTCAATATAAAAATTGTGTCTTGTACAGAACTCTTATAGGCTAAATGAGAATGTATTTGTAGAAGCTAATTAAAGGGAAAGACTTGTTATTAAGTGCTTACAACAGTTTAACTATATGTATTTAGATTATCAGTCTGAATATTTCATTATGTTCACTCTGAGAAAATAACACCAGTTCACATACAAACAACTGCCTGAATTCAAGACAGTTTCACAATTTGAGAGCCAAATGGCACACGACAGCTTTATTTATGTAGTATGCATGAATAAGCACCAATGATTCTGACTTAAAAGTGAAGGATGAACAAATGTAACAATTTTTTAGATGCTGGCCTGCTAAGAACAAACAAACAAACAAACAAACAAAAACCTAAAAAGAACTGCAAAAGATCAAAAAACAAAATGAGCACATGCACACAAAAATAATAATTAGGTTGTAAGAATCAACACAGTATAAATATAACTGAAAGCTATACTTTGATTGTTTGCCTTAGTGATATTTCTTCATTGGATCCCAATCTTGCTGTTACAGCTTTGCAGTTACTAATAATCAGTTTAATAAATTCCTCAAATGCATTGCTCTGAAGTATATGGTCACTGCTGTAGAAAAGTTGGTAATTTCTTAATATTTCTTCATCTCTGTCTTCACGTTCTCCATAAAGAGGGCTCTTTCCATGTTCAGCTGAGGCCAAGGTTCAAGTGTAAGGAGGAAATTTGCTTATATGATACTGCTTTACCATAATCAGGAAAGATGGCATGATATCTGCTAAAGAAGATGAAAGCTGAATATTACATTTTTCTTCATTTCAAGTAGCAGAGTGATACTCTTACCTAGAACAGGTGACTATGCCTCAGGTTTTCAGTCTGCTATCCAATGTGCTGGATGGTGTTACAAACTAGTTGCTGGATTTGATGGGAGGCGTGCAGATTTCATGACCGACCCATATAGGGATGGCATCACTGCACATAGGCACTCAGTTCTTTGATCTTTTAAATACTTTGAAATAAATACCTGTTTTGTTCATCTGTAAGTTTGACTGCCATTGTTTCTGGTGTATGCATGCAATTTACCCATTGAATGAACCCTCATCACAACTCTCACAGTCAGTTAGTGAGATAACTCCATTCACCTGATCCACAGTCTCCACACTAAATAAAGCATTTTAAGGGCATAGTAACAAGCATGTATCCCATGTGAGTAGTTACTTTCGTTACACTTAATTTTGTTTATTCTATTTCCACCTCTTTTTCATGTTCTTACTTTGTATTTAGACATTTCTGATAATTGCAAATGAATGAACTATGCCATTATTTGCATCATACTGCCATCATTTGATTCTTTAGCTGGACAAAATAGGAGTGTGCTTTTTAGGTTATCCGTATACATGACAGAGACAATTCATTTACTTTCATGTTACGGTAAGTATTTCTTCTACCTAGCCTGTACCAAAACCTTTGACATCTTTGCTACAGATCTAGCCTGCAATGCAAACAACAGAGGAATAGAAGCTTGTCGTCTTTTTGTCCCTTCAATAGTGATTTTAACTCTGTGTCTTCATAGTCAAAGGTTAAATGCCTGTGTTACTCAGTAGTTCCACTCTCCCCAGCAACCTTCAACCTCTGAGTAATCCAACTAAATCTAATTCTTTTTGTCATATTCACTGAGGAAAGTAAAAATACAGAGTGGGGAAAATAATGGCCCAAATCATTTACCAGATGGGAATTCTATTTGGACAGAACAGTTTCACTTCAAGGTAGTTAAACTTGGGATTCTTTTTTTTTTAATTGATGCTAAAATTATCATTGCAACCCAAGTAGCATTTTTCTCTGGTACAATACCTGCATTCTCGACCAAAGTTTCACACAACAGAATTTGATCTGGGTGCTATTTGTCTATATAATGCCTAAGAAAGCAAATTTTTCAAGCAAAACCATGTCAGTCATTTAATTACAACACAGAAGAGTGATGCTCTGCTACTGAGCCCTGCCTGTTGCCATTTGGTGTATCTTGTGATTTTTCCCTTGCTTCCAAAACACTGTTTGCACAGTGGTGGCTGTAAGATATCGGCTGCCCGGTCATTTTGGAAAAAAGGAAAACACATAGATAAAACCTGCAAATGGAGGCTGAAGTAAACATCACAGTGAAGGGTGGGATGGTGCCATGTCAGCCATAGGAATGCCATCAGATGGGCACCCTGCGTTGTCTTCCTCACCCCTGTCTGCTGCGCTGCTTTTGTCATCTGACGTGCATCCGAAACTTGTATTGTATGGTCCAAGTGAGTTGTCTAAATGGAGAACTGAAAGAATAATGGATATCTGAAAGGATTCTTTTTTATATATTGCTTGAAATATTCTTATCCTCATACACTGGGTACCTTATGGTTTAGTTCAGCAGACTCTCCCAGCTAAATCTGGTTAACCACTTTCTCACATATGCAAGAGCAAAAGATGAAGGCCCTGTTTCGCGACCTTCTGAAGGTAACACATGTCCTCCCAGTAACAGGTGTTCTGCACTATATGGTGGTCAGCTCTCAAAACTGGTTCCTAATCTGATGTTCTGGCAGCTTTTAGCTCTTGCATTTAAGCCAGAAAGGGCTTATTGACAGAGTTTTATTTTGATTTGATTTTATATGAGGAAAAAAAAAGTGTGTTTAGCCTCCCAGTGTTTGTTTAAACATTTGAAAATTAAGTCCAGGAACATGATACAAATGTTTGGAGACACTGTGATTACACTTTAATACAAGTTTATACATATTAATGGAGAAGACGAAAGCAATCTTTTTCTAAAGCTCATAGAAATATTTTTAATCCTAAAAATAGATATATCTTTATCCCTCATTCTCTAATGGAAGTTCAGTGAGTAAAGGCACGTACCTTTCAGTTATAATTTGGGAGAGCTTTTGAGCTCTCCCGCAATTCTTTGAACAGGTTCACTGATACTAGGTATGATAGTACTGATACTTTGGAGGTTAAAAAATAAAGAAAGAGACGTAGAGTTAAGGAGAAAATTGGTTAAGCTAAAAGTTAAAAATAATCAAGTACTGCCAGTTGAAAAATAGTTTGACTGGAGTGGATCATATAGTTGTTACTAATTCAGTAAGACCAGACTACTGAAACACCTGACCTATTCCTTACCTGGGTCATTCCTTGTATCATCATAAAGCCGCCTGTGGGAAAATGACTCAGACCTTTTCTTACAACATATAAAATATCCAATCAGACCAATTAATACAGATCCCAAAACGGCTCCTACAGTGACAGCAACTCTTACTCCTTTTTCGTTGGCTTTGTCTAGGAGACAAATAAAAAAAAAAAGGAGGCAGTTGAATGAGAATAATATATCTGCAAGATCAGACCCTTCACTCTTGCTTTATAGCAGTTGAGGGCTTTGGGGAGTGAGACTTTTCACCAAGGATCTGAAACACTTTGCAGGATATGACTGAACCAGCTGCTCTGCAGAAATTCTCTGCCTTTGTAAAAGAAAATAGACATCTCCATCCTTGACTTTCAGGGGAATAACTGGGGTTTAAAAAAGAAAGGGGGGGCTAAATGAGTTTTTAGTTAAATAAAAAGATTCCAGGTTTAATTACAGAATCAGCCACTATCCTTTTATTTAAATAAATAAGCAGTAATCACTCTTAGCGATTATTTGTAAGTATTAAAGCCAGGCAATTACGGCTTCTGATTTCAAGTGATTAAGTTTTAGAGTACCAGGTTAGAGTATGCAAGGTGAGAGCTCCACCAATGCTTTCTACACCTGTTCATTTAGCAGAATAACTGCATTCCTCCAAGATTGTCTTCAGATTTCATAAAACTTTTCTTCGAAGTATTCTGTTTTTCTTGGAATTGAATTTTCTCCCCTATCCCGCCTTCCTGTTCAGTGGTGTTATCTAGAAATCGGGTACATTGTAATTACTAGAACTCTGATGAGAAACATGAAGCTCTGATGCTCCTTAATTTCTTAGTACAAACTGTACTTTACTCACTATGATGGATATGCCTTTCAGTGCTTTGTTAAAAGCTTGAAAGCTAATTAATGGAAAAAAATTACTGTCTTCTAATATTTCCTTTTCTTTTCCTGAAGACCTGATTCAGAGCAGGATAGAAGTGCCCTGACAGTTTTATGCTCCATTGTTTTCCTATGCGTACTCAACTTGATAATTAAATGCACAACCAGTAATTCCTTTGAAAGTATTTATAACAAGTCATCTTTGGTCACAAAAGTTTCTGAACTTAATTAAATTGATGTGTTACCCATTTTAAATGTTACTACTATAGATCTACTGTGAAGGTCCCCTCCAGTGTGAGTGCTAGTCATTAGGTTCCTCCTCTCCTGAAGTGTTAAACAAGTGAACAGCAAATAATTTTAAAAACTATTTTTTATTTTGGATGAGTTAAATTTTAGTCTTTGCTAGGTCACCTATTAATTCACACGTCTTATAAAGCCTCAGAGAAAAAAGGTCTTATTTCAGCATTATGATTTTATTAAGCCAGTTGGACTTTAGGTAGATATTTACCTTCACTGGCATCTTTTGGATTAGAAGATGCCGTAGAAGGGTTGCTGAAATTAGGATTCAGCTCTGTTGTCTGTGAAATGGGGTTCAAGTTTGGTGTCGGACTGTCCTGCTTCACCGTGGATGATGTCAGAGTGATACCAGTGGGGAACAACATGGTGGGATTGACTGTAATATTATTGCTGGGGAGCACAGGAGGCAAAAGGGTGCTATAGGTGTTTGGGGAGCTACTTGGTGTCTCCATGGAAGTAGAAGTAGCTGCAGCACTTTTGGTCATTCCAGAAAAGTCACCCATAGTTGAAAGTGTCACTGAAGACATTTGACTTCTGTTGAAGTTTGTGACAGAGTTACTTATTACATCTTTCGATAACATAGTGACATTTGGGGATAAAGTGGTGCCATCAGTGGACTTCAGGGTTGTGCTATTTGGCTGACTGCTCATTTCTCTTCTTTTTGTTACATTTGCTTTGGCATTGGCAGTTGGTGCAGCATGGCTGATGGTAGAAGCATTTCTGGCAGTAGTCACAGGCAGAACAAACCTCTGTGAAGATGGTTGCACTGTAGACTGATTGTTGTCTGTAACTGAGCTACTTCCATTATTTGTTACATTTAGTCTTCTCCCCTCAGTGTTGTTTTCCATCCATTGCAGCCTTACAAGCAGAAAAACAAAAATCATTCCACAGGAGGGTTGCATGTTGTTGGCTTCAGAGTTTGTTTTGTTATCTAGAGAACCTGCAAGATAATCACTTTTATTTTTCAAAATAAAGCTACTCAGTTAAAACCCAAGTAAGACGGTAAAAAAAAAAAAAGTGTTATAATAAAGTAGTTTACCACATGTTGATGCTGAAAACTTTATGTTTTTGGGTGTTAATGACGTAACAAGTGACCTAATAAAATATTGATTATCAACAAAAGTTTTCTGTGCAAGTAAATTCCATGCTTCTAGAAACATGCCTTGTACTCACAGGGGGATAATTCAACACTGCTTTGTTACAGAATGAGGTAATGATTCATAGTTGGATGGCATGCTCAAGGCAATGTCTTCTGGGCAGGCAGCAACTCCAAGAGCATGCTAAGGAGTTATGCTCCAATGTGAAGAAATAGAATGGTTACAATTAGACCTGAGAGTTGATGGATAGTGTTTTAGGACCCTGAGCAATGTGTCATATGAATACTGCTAGAAGCAAATAGAAAAGTAAATCTTTCTAGGGATTATGGATGATACTGAATTCATGTGGAAACTTCTTTTCCTATAGGAAACTGTAAGCTATATGTTATGGAATAATTTTTCAAATGTTAGATTGAGAAGGATGAGAAAAACTCATCTTGAAGTCACTTGAGTGTAGCAGGTATGCTCTTCAGTATATTTTTTGGGGTTTCTCAGCATGTATGTTTTTTTTAAGTATGAGACAGGTTGCGATCATGTAGTTTTTAACTCCCACTCATAACCTCTTATGTGACAGCACAAGAAAAAGCACAGGTGAGTTACAGCTTCAGCATCAATAGTTAGGTGTCTGTGTACATCGGTACTATATCATCTGAAGAAAGGAAATCTACACCTGGGAAAAGCAACTGTTTCTGTCATATTTAGTCTCCCTTCTTACTGTCTTGTGCTTTTTCCTCTGGGTATTTTCTTTTATCTTATGGGAGGGAGGAGTGGGAGAGGTGTTTTGGGGTTGGAGGGGTGGTTTTGTTTGATTTTTCTTTTCATTTAATTGTGCATTTTTCCCATGTTAGCTTTGTACATAACACTGTCAGAGCGATGGAAAGTGTATCTACAGGAAGAGTAGATAGCAGTCAGCTACCGGTAATGTTATATCACTTGGTAGATGATAATTAAATATATTGATGTATCTCATTTGGGCTCTATTCTTACTTCTTTTGTCTGTTCTTAAATGTTTTCTGAGTTTAGTGGTTAGAAGGTAGTACTATTACCTTAAACATGTATTTATAAAATGCCATTTAATCTGCTTATTAACATATGTGTGATATTTCCCAAATTGAGGTGTGTTATGACACTAAATTGACACTAAATTGGCTGGGAGTGTGGATCTGCCTGGGGGTAGTGAGGCCCTACAGAGGGATCTGGACAGGCTGGAGAGCTGGGCTGAAGCCAATGGCATGAGGTTCAACAAGAGCAAATGCCGAGTCCTGCACTTTGGCCACAACAACCCCAGGCAGCGCTATAGGCTTGGGGCGGAGTGGCTGGAGGACTGTGTGGAGGAAATGGACCTGGGGGTACTGATTGATGCACGGCTGAACATGAGCCGACAGTGTGCGCGGGTGGCCAAGAAGGCCAACGGCATCCTGGCTTGCATCAAAAATAGTGTTACTAGTAGGAGCAGGGAGGTAATTGTCCCCCTGTACTCAGCACTTGTGAGGCCGCATCTCGAGTACTGTGTTCAGTTTTGGGCCCCTCACTACAGGAAAGACATTGAGGCTCTGGAACGCGTTCAGAGGAGGGCTACTAAGCTGGTGAGGGGTCTGGAACACAGGCCTTACGAGGAGCGTCTGAGGAAGCTGGGATTGTTCAGCCTGGAGAAGAGGAGGCTTAGGGGAGACCTTATAGCTCTCTATAACTTCCTGAAGGGAGGTTGTAGTGAGCTGGGGGTCGGCCTCTTCTCCCGTGTAGGCAGTGACAGAACTAGAGGGAATGGTAGCAAGCTGCGCCAGGGGAGATTCAGGCTCGACATTAGGAAGCACTACTTCTCAGAAAGGGTAGTCAGGCACTGGAATGCACTGCCCAGGGAGGTGGTGGAGTCACCAACCCTGGGGGTGTTCAAGGAAAGACTGGATGTTGTATTGAGGGATATGGTTTAGTGGGAGCTAGTAGTAATAGGTGAATGGTTGGACTGGATGATCTTCTAGGTCTTTTCCAACCTTGATAATTCTGTGATTCTGTGATTCTGTTATCTGGTAGGCAGGACCTATGCTAGGACAACATTTGTAACTTATTTCACAAAAATTACATGAGAAAACTTCTGCTTGAGGATCAATCAACCCAAGGCTAACCACTCTGACCCCAAACAAGAAAGCCAAAGAAAGCTCCCTTGGAGTTAAATTATCAGCTCTAATTATTATTACAATTTGAATCATCGGCCTTCAGATGACCATGAAATGCTGTGCAATCTGACTATTAGATTTTAATTTGTTAGAACCAACAACTGCAAAATAGTGAGGAAAAAGAGCCCAACTGTTTTACAGAGTTTTCTAACATGTTTTGCTTAAACAGTAACGTTCAGTGGCATGGTCTTTCCTTCTTTGTATTGTAGTGATCAAATGGATTTGGTCAAAATGTTTATTATCCCTTCACTGTAACTAAATTCTGTAGGGAAAATACTCTCAATTCCTTTTAACTGTAATTGAAAATTTGCAGAGCAGTGTACAAAGTGCTCCCTATCCTTGCTGAATTTTTTTTTTTCTGACTGGCATACTTTTGTAATCTTCTTGGGGGTACCGTAGAGAAGAAACCTCATTGCTCTGAAGGTTGTGTTCCATAGTTCTCAGGCTGTGATGAACTATTTCCTGGAAATATTTTTGTGTGCAGTAACTGTTCTTTCTCTAGTGGACCGTTAATATTCTTAGTTTAGAAAAACACTGAAGTTCTTCAAAGATACTCGTTGCTTTTTGAGCTTAAAATGCAAGTAGTGCTATTTTAGTAGAACAGCTGTGCTATAGATTAGCCAAAACTTGCAGAAGAGCCCAAAGCTAATGTGCTTTACAGTGTTTGAGGAAGCTATGAACAGATTATTGGGGTGGGGGGAAAGTCAGTGAAATTCTGTGCAGTAAGCATAGCCTGAAGGGAGTAGAAACGACAGCAGTATGGGATTAGGCTGCAGTTCAGTTCCCTAATTTAGCTTTACCTTCTTTTATCATGATGAATGAGTATCTTTACATAGGATGGTCACCACCATGTTTTTCCAGCGGTTTGCACTGTGAATTTGTTTCTGCACTGCTAGAGTCAAATTTCAAATGAGACCTATGATAGCTGCCTAGAAAAAATAATCCAGCTCCAAAAAAAAAAGAAAGGCCAAAATTTCTTCTTTGGTGTATGGCTGCATGAAGAGACATAGTGGCCCCTACTTGAGAAATTCAGAGAGATGCATTCCCTGGAAAAATGGCCCTCCAGTATAAATTCGAGTATAGTACACTGCTTGTGTCTCTAATGGAAAACATGTAGCCCAGTTGCAAGAGATTTGTAGAGGTTCTGAGGATTCAATACCCACTCTTCACACATTCCTGGAGGGATTTACTCTGAACTTGCCACAATCTCTTCCCTTTGTTAAGCTTCTCCTGGAGCACATGGCTTAGTATACTGGCAAGAGGTCTCTGTGGTGTAAGCCAAAGGGCATTGGATGAAAATGAGCAAGAGTATTGCTGTGAAAGCACACTACTGATGTGGGTTAAATGCTAACGTAGGCACAGGTGTGTTGAGGAGGCTGTGGTTCTGTTTTGTAAAGGCTTCACTATTTTAAATGGAAGTGAGTTGAAAAAATAATACAAAAATCCTTTTCATTCCATTATTAATAAAGATTAAAGATGCTTTACAACAGAAGGTATTCAGTATGAATCTAGTAGTGTACATCACTGTGCATCATCAGCACACCTACACTTTGGGTGAAGCCCTGGTGCCTTTCAGATTGACTTCCCCTGGGTCTGTGGACTTCCCCATGCAGGTTGCATTAATAATACATCTGGCTTTCTGTTTTTCCTTAAGCTTCCCAGATTTGAGCTGAATATTTCTGCAGCACAGAAGAAAATGTCCTAATGAATTCTGATTTTCATATCAGTATATACCCAGTGGTATATTAAGCATATAAACATAGATTTACGGATGATAAAGTAATTGCAGTATGTATTTCCCAAAACCCAGCACTGGCCAGTGATAGGTTTAATGTCTGCAAAAACTCTGCAACTTTCAAGAAAATAGTAATTTCAACATTCTTATGGTAAGTAATACAATCTTCAGAACTATAAATTCAAAAGACATTCTTTTGCATGTCAATAAATTGAACCTTGTACTGTTTCCCTCCCTTATAGTAGTGATTAGAAAGTTCTTTATATAGTAAACAGTGACATGATGAGCAAATTATTAATGGCGCGTCTTTGTTTCTTGCGGTCTGGAGTAATGTGTTCACAGTTGCAGAGCCTTCATACTCACTGTGCTTTTTAAGCCTCCAAAAGCAGATTATTTTTACCTTTACATCAGTGATCAGAAAATATATGAAACACATAAAGCAGGATTTAGAGCATTTATCGTCTAGAATTCAGAAAGAAATAATAGCAAATGATGGTGCTGAAAACTTACTGGATTTTTGTTCCTGTGGCTCTTTGCTCTAAAGGTCAGATTGCTTTCCAAAGATGAGATGCTTTAAATTTAAATGACCAGTGAATATTAAATTTTCAAGCTTAAATGTATTTTTTTTTATAATGAGAAAATAATTTGTGAGATTTTAGCTAATTATAAAAAGGAATTTAAATATTAATTGTATTCCATAATTCGTATTTCTCCTCTGTTCACAACTAGCAATCTGACAATGCAAGTGCACTGGCAGAGCTTCCGAACTGTGTATTTGCTGTTCTTCAGCAAAAGCACAAGCAATAACGATGTAGCAATACCTTTCCTTACAGAAATCTGGTATAAAATAACAATCAGAGAATACTTCCCTTCGCCACCCCCGTGACCCCTCAGTGTTTAAAATGGGCTCTGAGCTGACTCAGAGAGAAATTCTATACTTGATTGATAAGGAGCATAAATACCCACTAAAGAAAAATGCAAATTTGAATGAAATACTGTCGCTGTTTATGATTACTGCCTCCCTGATTTAATGTTTGAATCATGGAACAGGAGATTTTTCAATTATTTTCTCAGAAATATGCTCTTAAATAGAATTTGGTTGCAACAGCACCAATTGACTTCCTGAAGACTATATAAAACAATGCTGCAATTACTAATCAGATCCACTTATAAGTATTTAAAAACACCTCAGACTTACCTTTGAGCTCTACAAACTATGCAATAACAACCTGTCGAAATACTTCTCTGTCCCAGGGTCCAATTAGACTGGTGGGAAGAGGGGACTGCAGGTACAATAAATGTAGCAGTGTGACACCGGTCAGGAACATGCTGTACAGGCAATGTGAGGTGGGGCAGCCCTTCACAGCGAGGAAGGCGGGCCTGGGAACCAGCCTGACCGACTTCAATGCTGTCATGACCAAGCTCCGTCATTAGAGAGTCCACAGAAATTGCAGTATTTATGGTAAAGAGGGTAGGCATTGCTTATTGCTTAATCCTTTGTAAGTCTTTGTACTTTCAGAAGGGTGACTGTTTTCTGTAAACTGTAGAAGCTATTGTTCCATGTACTATGCAACTATTAATTTCACAAAAGATAGCTGCTTATTATCACGGCTTTCCTATGGTACGCTTTGTGAGATGAGAAATGGAAAAGGCGTGTCTTTTACCACAAAAAAAAAACCCCAGCAAAATAAGACAAACATGCTGCCAGAAATGCTGCTAGCAAATCTGATCTCCAAATATGTTCACGTTTGCAATGATTTAAGATAATTGTATCAAAATTTTCTGAATTTATTGGATGGTTACAACTGATCGTTATAACTCTTACTCCTCACTTTAGGTTTTATATAAATGATTTGGATTAAAGTAAGGAAAGTCAGGCAGATCATATATAACTTAATAGGCTGATCTAGTCAACCCGTGACCTTTCCTTTCTTTAATGCTTTATGTATATTTATTCTAGGCTGGTATGTGGTGAAGAGCAACTCAGAAATGTTTTGGTATTGTGTGACTCTTTAAGTGAAATGCCATGGTGTTGTTACCTGTTTCCACTTTAAATTTTTAAGGAATCAAGTGCAAATACTATTTCAGAACTTCTCCTTGAGATAAGTGTTGAGGATATGGCTACACAGGAAGTGTTTCTATGAGAGTAACTAGCAGTGTCTTCTTGAAAATACTGCAGTGGACAAGTAAAAGATGTGTTGTGAAATGGATCAAGTTTTACCCTTTCTCGTACCCCTTTTTGGGAAGTAAATGAATTTCTGTAGTGTGAGGTGGGGTGGTCTGTGAGAGGAGGGAAGGAGGAGTTGACACTGTGTCTTGGTTTTCTTTGGAATCTAGCATTCTCTGCAGTGTCTATCAGCAGGCTTCCAACTCAAGTTTATTGCTGTGTCTAGGTGGACATACATCTGACAGATTGACCATGAGATCTGAAAACAAGCACCACAAATTTTGTGTCCAAATTTGGATCTTATGCAGCATTAAGCAAATGACAAGTGAAGTACTAGGATCAACAGTATACTTCACACCAACACTCACACCTTATGGTGCTGAGAAGCCTTTCTGATAGTTTTTTTAAAAGAAAGGTTATTTAAATAGATACTGATATTTCAAAAATAACAAGACCTTAAATATATAGGCTGCAATTCTGCCAAAGTTCATCTGTGACAATGGTATGAAAGACATACCTGTCTAGTGCTGCCCCGGGCCTTGGCATTGGGCTTGGGAAGGCGTGCTCACTCACTCTTCTGTGTGTTAGCAGTTTAACTCAGCTCTTAGGAAAAGGCAGAACTGTTGCCTGAGAGACTTAATGCCTAGTGGAGGATGCTATGTTTGTTACTCAGTTCTCAGCTAAGAGTCATGCACCTGCAGTGAGGAGCAAGGATGCTGGTGCTGAGAGCTGGCCCACTGTTCCTGGAAGGCGAAACCTCCAGCAGCGAGCCTGAGTGCGAACGGATTTGGAGCTGTGGCCATATGGAGGCAAGGTGATTCAGAGAACTCCAGGAGAGTGAGATGAGACAAAGCGCTCATTCAGCTGCAGCCTGTATTGATTACAACAGTTTCAGTTCTGAAGAGTGTCTCAGTCGTAGATGTGGTACCAAATCCGTAGGACTGTTCTATTGCATAGCTTATGTGTAAGGGAGTCTGAATAGATCTGAAGTAATTGAGCAGAGTATTCAGAGGGGACCAGGCTGGCCATGGGCAAACTCTGCAGAGAGGCAGTAGAGACAGGCCCTAGCTCCTTACTGAAAATCCTCCTTGCAATGACTTTTTTAGGGAATGAAGACACCACTAGTTTTGACTCATGAAACATTTGGAAGAGATGTGCTCATATAATAGGTTCTCTGAGTTCTTGGTTTGGTTTGGGTTTGTTTATTTTTCTGCTGGCTTCTTCCCTACCATTTAACAGCAGCCATTCATCATTTCTTCTTCCTGACATTGTCAAACTTTTGTTTTGCTAAAGATTGTATCAACACACAACTAAACTTTCCTGTCCGTCTTAACCATTAAACATCAGCCAACTTGTCAAGATGAAGAACTGTGTAAAGCACGTCTAGAGTTTTTTGTTCATCATCATCATGAGTAATGACAGCGTAAGGGCAACAAACATGAGAAAATAACTAAGGATTCAAAGAAACTTTAGGAAGTGTGCAGCAGGCAAAATTCCAGGCTGTATTGCAGAGCACTGAATAACAGGTCCCTAAATGAACAGACCTGTCCCATAGTGCTGGGAGGGGGTGGGGAAGTACACCATATAATGTGGGATTTACAGTTCAGAACAGAAATGTGAGCTATAAAATGAGAGGCATCATGCTTGGGGAAAAGCAGAAGAGGCACCAGATAATGTTTTCTGTAGGACACCAGAGGCTTGTGTGTGACCCTCTAAACTAAATTATCCAGAACTTCTGACCAGCAGAATTAGGCAGAAATAAGCTCAGCTAGGTCATAGCAATGTAAGAACATGAACGTTCTTATCATGATGTACAAATATTAGTCATCTACTGTAGGTCTTATTTTTTTACAGAAGTAATTGAGAAAAGTCAAGGCTTAGCGTTTTCAGAGCTGGAAGATGAGGGTAAGAGATGAGTCAGTAATAAGTGTGTAGCAAATAGGACTGCAGGGACTCAATTGCACAGAGAGTCATCGGTGGCGGGTGGCATTAGCAATGTAGTAAAGGCAAGATGGAAAGGATTCAGGCATCATGTAGAACTGGACAAATGTTGAATTTCAAATTTCTGATGGTTAGAAATGCTCCTTCTGAGAAGTTGGCTTGCCAGAAGGAAGCAATCTTTCCTCACTCATTTGAAATTACTCTTTTCTGGGAAACAATTCGAGAGTCCCATGTTCTGTCAGGAATCCCACCCAGACAAGATGTCTTGCCCTCAGTGGCAACTACAGTCTGGGGGAAATATGGATTTATTTATTGCTTGCAAATATTATTCTAAGGCCTACTAAAATCATCGGGTACATGAAGGATCTGATTATGATCTCTCACATAGATCAGAAATTATTGTTTAATTATGAGGGTGGTGAGGCACAGATTGCCCAGAGAGGTTGTGGAAGCCCAATCCCTGGAAGTGTTTAAGACCAGGTTGGATGGGGCTTTGGTCAGCCTGGGCTAGTGGGTGTGTCCCTGCCCATGGCAGGGGGTTGGACCTAGATGATCTTTGAGGTCCCTTCCAACCCAAAGCATTCTAGGAGTTTGTGAAAGAAATATTTTAGTAGTGAAGCTACTCCAATGTAAAGCTGGTGTATCTGGGAAAGAAAGGAGATAGATGATCTTGATTCAAGCTGAATAAAATTATATCAGAATTTAGCTCTTGATTAATAGATACCATTGTGTGTGCTTATCCTTCTTTCTTCTAGGAAATATTTTAAACCATATGTGTTTTGAACAAAATTAAAAGCAAAATGGTGGTCTAAAAGGGTCTCATATTGATAGGTACCTATCTCTGTACAAATATAGTAGACAGAAAAAAAAATTACTCTTGGATAAACATTGTAAAATAGTGTTCCAACTTCAACAGTGATTATCCTGAAGTTGCTTATAGTTTTCAGATTCTGTGGAGGAAAACAGCCACAAAGTGGCTAATTGCAGTTACCATCTCACATGTTGCTGATTTTCTTGAGATCTGCATGGCAGTTTTTCTTTCTTTTCCATAATTAAAATACAATTGATCATTTCCACAGCTACAGTCTTTCTAGAATTTTGGAAAAGACGGAGAGCTGTATTAACCTATGACTGGGACCTCATAGACTGGGAAGATGAAGAGGTAAGATTAAACATAAGTAAACCTGTAAATCTTCCTATCAGCACAATTTAAGTGTAAATATCAATACATACTGTACGCCTGTCGTTCAGATTACATTTTTATTTATACCACTAGTTGCATATTTGAGACTGTAGAAAGATACTTTGCCTTTTGCAACTAGCATTATAATTCCAAATATAACTGTACATTTATGAAAAGTATCCTTTGAAAATTTGAGTGGAAATACTGCACATAGAGTGGACAGGAGCTACTGCTGTTGTCATCACAGATGCTTTTCAATTTTATGGTTTCTTGTATTGGAAATTCCTTATCCTGTTTAAAATCAGGGCTGAGACAAGCAAAGGAACAGGAACTAGATTTTATATCTTTGAGAGGCACAATTTATCCTTTAATATTCTATTAGGATCAGCAATAATCAAATTGGTTTATTACTTCATAAATCACTAGTGAGTGTAGATGTAATTTAACTATATTGGTGATTCAAACGCACTTAAGTGTGTAGAGACTTTATCATTACTTGTTTTAAAACTTTCCATAGATGCATGGGTACAAGCTGATGGCTTTTAATAGATTGTTTCAAAAAACATCATCATAACTGGCATTATTTTATAGTTTTCTTACCAGTTTCTGCAGAGGAACTAGTTTTTTAGTCAGTGTTATGATCCATAATCCTTTTTAACAACCTTATGTAGTGGGGAAGGCTCTTATGGTTTCTGTTCTTTGTTGGTCTCTGGCACTGACTGTTTCCAAGGATTTTCAGAAGGGCAAATTATTTGGGTGTTTGAGTTGGAGCATTTAAAAACACAAATCTGTATCTGTATAAATTTCCTTCTGTATACCACATATAAGCTTGGGGGTTTTTTTATATACAGTTCAATGAAATAATTAATAAAGCAAATGGAAACTACCTTGTCATTCCAGGAAGAGCTGCGCCCCCAGTTTGAAGCTAAATATTCCCAAGTGGAAAGAGTAAATCCCATCACAGGAAAACCTGAACCTTTTCAACCTTTCCCTGATAAGCTCAGTCGACTGATGGTGTCTGTCTCAGGAATATTCTTCATGGTAATGCTTAATAGTATTGGAATAATTTTAGCCATTAATCTTATTCCTTTATAAATAGAAATTCAAATCATGAGTTTGGCAACCTGGTCTAGTGAACATGTCCCTGCCCACAGCAGGGGGGGTGGAACTACATGATCTTTAAGGTCCCTTCTAACCCAAATCATGCTATGATTCTATGATTCATTAAAATTAGTGGATTTATGTAACACAGGCAGAACTGATTGTCTCAGTCTTACTGCTTGTTTAGGGATCACTTTCTTTCAAAAGATGTACTATATTTCTATTGTAAAAGAACAGTAGAGAAGTGTTTTAATTCAACAGTCTATTATTTTTGTTCTCTCAAAGTCTATTCAGCAAAACAAATAGGAATCCTTGAAACACTTGTTAATTTATTATTTCAGTGGAAATTATTTCAGATTCAGTTTATTCTTTTCTGAATCTCCTGTAGATCTCACTGGTTCTCACTGCAGTGTTTGCAGTTGTGGTGTATCGTCTGGTAGCCATGGAACAGTTTGCTTCTTTCAAGTGGTATTTCATCAAGAAGTATTGGCAGTTTGCAACATCTGGCACTGGAGTCTGTATCAATTTCATGATCATCATGTCACTCAACGTTGTAAGTCTTCTGATCTTTTAAAGGAGAGATAAATTTAACAGCCTGATTTTTACTGCGTATTAGATATATGCGAGTTCTTATTCACATAGAAGTGCCTTGAAGCTAGTATTTCAGGGTTTTTTCCTTATCTGCTGTGTTTGTCAGTGCTTTTCTCTACTGCCTGGTTCTAATTTGTCACTACATGTTTGCTTATGTCACCAAGTCACAGCGGCACAGACTACTGCTTTCTACGTTTGCATTTGGTTTTTACATTACCTTTTATAATACATCTCTAAGTAGAACTTCATTATTTTCTTGTCTGACACTTTTCTGGGTTTTTATAATCGATATTAAAAAAATATTTTCTTATTTCCAATGTGATCTGAGTGTTGTATAGTCCCAGAATCACTGTGATGGATGATTTTGGATTAAGCTTTTCCTGTCATGTAACAGCACAGGCTTAATCATTTACTGTGGTAGTACATTGATATAAACTATGTTCCTTCAACTGCAGTAGGATTTATCATTTTTCTATTAACATGCAGGCAGAAACAGCTAAAAAGGAGTAATAGCACAATTGCTTTTGATTCTGTCAAGAGATGGATTGTGCACTTGCTGCAGTCAGAAAGCATTTTTCAAGATGGATTATCATGTGTTTATTTCTGTTATTACATATGATAATTCTAAGTTATAAAAAGTATACTCAAGTGAACAGGCTATGGAAAAGCTATTGAAAATAACTTGCTATTAATAATAAATGCTCAAGGAAACATTTTAGAGAGCTGTTAACTACCTTGGGCTAAGTGTCATTTGAAATAAAGACCAGAGATAATCAATACATAGAACAATATGGAAGTTACCAGCAGGAAAACCTCACCAGCATACACATTCATACAAAGGAAAATTGTATTGTGTAACAGCTTTTGCCTGCTGTTAGATTACATAGTTTTGTTCCCAAAGCTAGAGGATAAGCATCTAACTGCTGATTAAGAAAGCAGTTGATGTCTGAACACTTCTCATGATCTCTTGGCTCTTCATAAATCTTTACTGTATGTTAATGTATATTCATACATCATATATTTACATGAATAGAGACAACAGGACAGTAGCAGTTCAGTGAAGTTTTTATAGGAAATCATCCACACACATTCCTTTTCTTCCCAGATACCTTGATGCTGGAGGATAACATAGCACTTACACATTTGATGCTTGTTTTCATTCAGCATTTGACATCACAGCAGGCAGGATGTGTTACACTTACACCGTTTCTTGTTTCTGTTTTAGGTATATGAAAAAGTTGCCTATCTCCTGACAGACTTGGGTAAGTCTTCGAGTGGTATGGTTCTTGCTAGGTACCTTTTAATTGCCATAAAATAGGGTTTAGAAAACTTAATCTATGCACAGGGTGATACTGGCATTTTCCTAAGCAAGTAGGGCGAAGTGTCAGGGAATGAAATTATATGAATATTTCACTAGGAAATAATAGAAAACAATTGAGTTCATTTTTATACTTCTACTTTTTTTTATTACCTCATGAAAAAATGTTATTTTATAATGTAACAAAAGTCAAAACATAATTTGCTTAGAATGCTATAACACATTTTTCCGTTTTTCCGTTTTTCCCATATCCTTGGTTATATTTTGTACAATTTTGTAATTTGGACACTGATATGGAAAAACAGGTTAAGTTAAAATTATTGTCGAAGATAAAAATCTTGACATAGACTTTAACCTAGCTCTAATTCTGCTACATTAAAAATTTATACTGAAACCTCTGGTCCTGATTCAGTCATAGAGGTAAAGCTTTCTAGCTTATAGAAAACAAGAAAGCAAAGACAGTGTTTAAGATCTACTTTGTGTACATGTTCTATTTCAGTGTTTCTTCTTATATGTTGTGTTTTAGTCCATGTCAAAATATGCAGTTGATCTTCTAATTTAAAAGCCATCTCAGTGCTTAAATTGAACTTCTCCCTCTTCTGGTTAAAGTTATGAAGAGTGTGCAGTAAAGATGCTCGAAACTTCAGATAACTTGTAGTTTAACAGCTTAGAAAGATTTGGAATGTATAGTCAATTTAGTAAAATTATAAAAATATTTTGAAATATTTTTTCAGATCACACTGATATGATATGTATGTTATGATATTTAACTTTTAAATATATTGGTACAGAGCAGGGAATGGGAAAGAAAATACTGATTTTATTTAAGATTAAGATTTTTTCCCTAAAAATATGAAATAATTTTTTTAAAAATTAAAATCCTTAACTTCTGAGGAACAAGTCTCCATTTGTAAAGCTACTGTCCTGTACATTCATATCCTGATTTTACTCATCATTAGACTAAAGTAAAGTAGAAATAGTAACTGAAAAATTCAGGCATGGATATATGTGCTTTAAAACTTTTATCAATTTACCATATTCCAAATTTGATACACCCATCGAAATTTGCAGTCTTTACCGAAAAAAAGAAAATCATTATCATGGAATTCTAATTCAGACATAAATTGTCTGAACCATGACATTGTGTTTTGTTGGTTTTGTTTGGGGTTGTTTTGTTTGGAACTTTTTCATGGAAATGGAACAGGTATCTTCCCATAGAGTTGTTTCCTATTCTGCACCAAGGGGCTTTGTCTCTCCTGTTTCCTCATAGAACCAGTGTAGTCTGAGCTGAGACAATGGTTTTGTGTTCTGCAGACTGAATGCTCTGAGGGGAGGGGGAGGAAGAAACAATTGCAACTTGATGAGGCATCATGGCTTGAAATCATCAATAGTTTTGTTAGCGCTGATTAAACTGTGAGCAAAGTTAGGCATAACTCAATTTCATATTTGTTAATATAATGTATATTGTGTCTTTCTGCAGAGCACCCTAGGACAGAATCTGAATGGGAAAACAGCTTTGCCTTGAAAATGTTCCTCTTCCAGTTTGTCAACTTGAACAGCTCCATCTTTTACATTGCCTTTTTTCTTGGCAGGTATGTTATCTTTGCTAACTGCTCTTAAGTGAAAACTAGCACAGAATTCTTAATCCTTCCTAATTTTATAGGTTTTAAGAAAATACAATGCCAGTTCAAACTGCAAGGTTTAGATACAAGTCAGTTTCTGAGGATAATTAATAACATAAAATTAAATTTTAACTGTATCTGAGGGTTGGACCTTGAAATCTTTACTCATGAAACTAGACAGTAAAAAGTCCACATTTTTGAGTGGTCTATGTGTGTATGACTTTGCTACTGAGTGACAATTCAGAACATTTGAAAATACAGCTGCTTCCTCTGTATTTAACCCTACAGTGATAGGCTTTATTTATTTTTTCCTTGTTTATTCCCCTTTGGTTACATTTCCCAGGATCCATTTGTATAAATAGTAAATACTGTCTGGCAGGTTTTATACAAGAATAGGAGTCAGAAATTCTGGCTCAAATTTTTGTGTGGTTCTTTAGTTTAGAGCTTGAGATACTGGACAGGTCTAATCTTGCTTCATCTTCACTTCAGTTTCTCTATGACCAGCCTTACCATTCCTCCAGAACCTGCAGACTATTTCACAGTACCACCTATAAAGTTTTATAATATCATTTCAGTTCAAGATGGTTTGAAAGAAAAAGAAGTCTAGTAAGGACTTATTAATATCTGATTGTTATATCCAGTGATGCATTTTTCATACAATTTCTAAACTACTTTGTATCTTGGTATCTCCTGTGTCTGGTAGGACCAGGCATGGAATCCTTTTCTGTCTCATCTTTAACTTTCACTGAGGCCTTTAAGAATTTTGATTCAGTTTGTTATAGGAGAATCTGTTAGATCTGAAAAAGGCCTTTAATTATGATCAGCTTGGAAGTGATTTCATGCTTGTATGTCCATGTCTGAGGGTGCAAACCAGCGAACACTTCACGTGGGCAAGCAGGTCCCTGTGCTGTAGTAAATTCTTGTGTATTGCAATGGCTTATCTTCTTAAAGCAGATTAGAGAGTCTGAATATGTAGTATCTAAAACCTCTGAAGCTAAGATTTTTGTTCTGGACATGATAGAAGCTTGGGATTGCTAGCAAAATTGGGGTCCTTGTTTGCGTTCTGAAACTACCATACCCTACAGATACCAGATTTAAGGCTGTGTGATTTAATCTCTTTATATTTCATGAGTTTGCTCAGTGGGTATTGTGAAATAACTACTGATACAGGGTCTTCTTGGACTGTCCACTGAGAAACAGAAACCTTGTTTTCCAGATTTGCGGGCCGCCCAGGAAACTACAACAAGCTTTTTAACAGATGGAGACTGGAAGAGGTAAGCAGACCCATTCTGTGTTCCTTTGAAATTTCCATGAATAAAGAGGAAATGGCTGAAGGACATGAATTCTGTCCAGTTTGAAATATTTATTATTCCCTCTGAATGCAGTGAAGAGTAAACTCTTATTTATAGTAAAAGAAACAGGAGATGAGTTCCTTCTGTATTCTTCACTGTGCAGAGTAACTCTGCCTGAGACATACAGTTCTTTCTGCCTCTCTTGTTGGGAAAAGCAAACAGTGGTAATCCATTACCTTACAGGCAGTCTGAAGACCTACGTGATTGGTATCTCCTGGGTCTGTAGAATTTTTGGATGGAGAACATAAATAAAATGCCTTCAACTTTTTGATCATCTGCTTAAGTTTCTGCCAGTGGGAAAATACTAATTTAAAAGAAGACAAATTTAGCTTGAAAATTATTTAGAATTGCACATTCCTTTGTATCAATAGCATGCTGAAGTTCTCTCTGAATCAGGTTTCTTCCATTAAACCTGGGTAGCCACAGAGTAAAATACCACAACTTTGTATTCCATGGCCTAAAAAAAGTTTCTATAATTACTAAACCTTTTAATATGATAATTTGTGTACGTGGGATACTGGTAGCAGAGATTCAGCTACAAAGTCTCTGTTCAGTCTTAGAATATTACAAAAGAAATAGTGTTCTGTTCTTTTGAAATGAATGTCAATACGATGATAGGTGCTATATATATAAAAATATAAATATATATATATAGCACACATACCTTTAGCTTAGGTAATACAATCCAATTCTCAAACAAAAAGTACGTCTAAAGGTGTTTGAACTGAAGTCTGATTTTTTTTCCATTTCATTTCAGTGTCATCCCAGTGGTTGTTTGATAGATCTGTGTTTGCAAATGGGAGTCATCATGGTTCTGAAACAAATGTGGAACAACTTCATGGAACTAGGATATCCGTAAGTTCAGATGTTAAAACTTGTTTTACAAACAGTTGTTCCATATTAATGTGATTCACTGATAGGGAAAAGTATTTTTTCATCTGAGTGGAGGATCAAATTTAATCATTAATTGGAATTTATCATCATCGTCATTAATTGATGAAGGCAACGAACAGCTGAAGTATGGATCTCTGGAAGTGTGTGTTTATAATCGCATTAAATGGGATACTTCAGCAGTTGAATTTTACATGCTGTATGTTATTACTCAAAACCTAATAATCAGTGCTGACTTTCTACCTTCCCTGAAGAGCGAGGAGGACTTGCTACTAGTGCTTACAGAACTAGTACTAGCTGTGAGGTCTAAAAATACAGTTGTTAAATACAGTTGTTAAATACATAACTGGCTCCGTGTTCTCCCGTTATGTGCTGGGAGAAGCAAAGGGTATAAATAGTCCACTTTTGCCAAAATATCTATTTCAAGTACAATACATGTTTGGAGAATGTTTCCACTTTTAACATCTTTTAACTTTATTCCCAAGGGAAGCATTAACTGCTGGTCTAAGATAAAGCTTCTCAGCGTATGTTAGCCATCTAAATTGTTTATTGTGATTTTATTTTCCATAGTGCAAACAGAACTTTTCAGCTACTGAAGAGACTAATGGGCTAAGAGTCTTACAGTGCTCTTGAAACTCAAAGAGTATGTCTTCAGTGAAAGGTTTCTCATGAAATATTAATTTAATCAAAGTTTCAACCTTGGAAATATGTCAGGAAGGGTTATGTTCACAATGTGCAGTCATTCTGCAACTGAGGGCAGTGCACTGTAGTGATGCAAGATGTGGATTTCTGTCGTGGTTTTGCCCCAGCCGAGGGCCGCACCCCACACAGTCGCTTGTACTTTTAAAAGGAAGGGGGAGGGAAAGTTGGGGGAAGGGGAAAAGGGAAGGAAGAAAGGAGGAAAAGAAACCACAACCTAGAAACCAGAACCACGCAGGTTGGGATAAGGATAGTTTACTAAACAATAACAGAAAACTAGATATAACAATAACATAAGTTTAAAGCACAAAATAGATGAAACTGGTGATACACAATGCAATTTCTCACCAAACCACACAACTCAGGCCGCACAGCTTAGAGCCCGTCCCGGACAACCCGACCGCCCCAGAAACTGCACGTCCTGGCGTTGTCTCCCCCTCTTCCCCCCAGTCCCCCCTTATACCGAACATGACGTAACTGGTATGGAATATCCTCTTTGGCCAATTCGGATCACCTGTCCTGGCTGCGTCCCCTCCTTTCTCACTAGTAAGGAAGTATGCAGAGCTGAGAAAGGTCCTTGATTGCCCGGCAACAAATCGGAAAACATCAGGTTGCTATCAGCACTATTCTCATGCTAACACCCAAACATGGCATTCCATCCACTGCTAAAAAAAAGGTTTAACTCCATCATAGCTGAAACCAGGACAATTTCTGACAAGAAATGTACTTGAAGTATCAGGCATCCCGTCTTCTCAGCCCAGCAGCATCTTAACTCTGTCTCGAATTTATTTTGGAACATGCTTACAGTCCTTTATGGAAAGCAGTGTTTTGTTTTGCTAAAACCATTGTTTGCCGCTGAGGCCTTTCTATAACAAGAGAGATCTAGAGCTAAACACCAGATTAGCTAGAGAAAAAAACAGCAGCCTGTTAATAATTTTTTAAAAAACCCAATTATTTCCCATCTTCAATTTTTTTTTAGTAATATCGAGAAACAAATAATAGCTTTTAATTGCCACCTGTGTCAGTACTAGGTAATGTTTTTCATTTGTATAACACTTCCATTTACAAGCCTATTACCTACTTACTACAAGACTGTTAACTACTTCGTGAAAGGACCTCTGCACATTTTTATAAAAAATAGTTTACATAGTTGCATCTTCCACAACTCCTCCTTAGACACTTTTTCCTGCTTCAAGAACAAAATATTCTTTGGAGCATATAGATCCATACAGTTGTTCAAAGAATCATAGATATATTCTACTATTCAGTCATATTCTCTTATCAGAGTTCTTACTGAGCTCCACTGATTTGGGTTGTCTTTTACAGGATTAAAAATAAATCACTCTTTACTTTTTTAATGCTCTTGCTATGCACAGTTTTTTTCCTGGTCTTTTTTTTATTTAAGCATGAAGGGAAATCCTACAGAAAAAAATCTATGCAAACAAATTCTATGTCCTGAAAGGACATTTATATAATGCCTAACTTGCTACCTTAATAATGTAATTAAAATCATAATGCTGAATTAAGAACTTTAGAGGTTCTTTGAATTGAATCTTATATGACAATGTAAATATTTCCAGAAATAGCTAAGTAAACATTCAGGTGCTATTTAAAATAGGCTTGCTTACTTCTAAACGATACCAGTTAGTGTAAATTACTGAGCTAGTGCAATCAATAATGCTTTGTTTATCTAATAAAGTTTATTGCAGAATTGGTGGTCACGACGCAAAATGAAGAGAGGAGGACAACTAATGGAGCATAAAATTTCTCTACCTCAGTGGGAAAAAGATTGGAATCTGCAGCCTATGAATCTCCATGGTTTAATGGATGAATACTTAGAGATGGGTGAGCAAATTTAGGGAGATGTCAGTTTTCCTAAGAAACCGGAACTTAAACTCAGCAACTTTTAACTCAGCACGTTAAAAGATCTTTTGCATTTCCATTTTCTAAACATAGAAATGCCTGTCTAGTTTTACAGTTTGGCTTTACCACCATCTTCGTTGCTGCCTTCCCACTGGCACCTCTCCTGGCATTGCTTAACAACATCATTGAAATAAGGTTAGATGCGTACAAGTTTGTCACTCAGTGGCGAAGACCTATGCCTGCAAGAGCAACAGATATAGGTGAGAGAACCTAGTGACTGTCAGGTAGCATCTCTTTGTGTTTCCTTCTTTATTGTGGCTTAACCCTTGAAATGTGTCATACACCAAGACCAAAATTGGTAATATAACCTACAGATCTCATTGACAACTCTCCTGTTAAGCAACAGACATATACTCAGTTGCTTAGCTGAGAGGACTTCAAATTTGCTTTCCATTTCCAGTAAGAGATTCTAATACTGGGAATTTTGGAAACAGGCTAAATATATTTTCATTTAGGCTTCTAAACTCCAGGTATAAAATACTATCCAAAATGAATTGAATTTAAAAAATAAATATAAGGACTAAAATCACTTTCTATTTAAAACTGAATTTTAAAAAAAGAGAAAAAAGAAATCTCTTTCCAAAATCTCATATTTTGCCTTTATAACCAAAAAGTCTGGTTATACCTGTGTTGCTTAGCTCTTTCTTCTCAGCAGGGTGTGCCCTACTGTAAGGCTTCGTTCATTTGGATCTACTGGTGGCAGGCCTGTGGGGACATGACTTAATCATGACTAGCTTTTCTGAGTGAATAATTCTTTCTCAAATAAGAAAGGAAAACTGTACGACTAATAATGACTGTAGTATCACTCATATTATTTTATATGACTTAATATGGCTTAAAAACTAATGACTTTGTGGTCATTTCCCTTGTTTCTAGGTATCTGGTATGGGATTCTGGAAGGAATTGGTGTTCTGGCTGTCATCACCAATGCTTTTGTTATTGCCATTACTTCCGATTACATTCCACGTTTCGTCTATGCATACAAATACGGTCCCTGTACAGATCAAGGCTACAGACAAGAAAAGTAATTCAGATATTCTTTATATATATACATGCCTATTTCAGCATAAGCACACTTTTCCTGCCTGCTGTCTGTCTGTGTTAATATACTTAACATGCATCAGCCACATTTTACCTTTCACATCTGTGCAAACCTTCACAGGTGTTAAGCATATGGAGAGCTTGCCTACTAACTCCCCGGTTACAGATGTGGAAAATCATGTCTTCCCATCTGAATGCAATCAACTGTGTTTGGTATACATTGTAGCAGGCTTCAGGCTTTCCCTGGATAAGCTTTTCTTCTTTCCTGACATAGTTCTGGACTGTCTTCTCCCACCACACTCCCACAACCGTATATATGTTCCTGAATTCTTTTTTTATCTTAAGCTCTGTTCACCCTCGACTTTCTCTGCCTGTGTCTCTTCAGAAATGCTTGGAGCTGTGCTCCAGCAAGACTGGCGTTCACGCTGTTTAGCCTAGCTCTGTATGTAGTGTATCTTAGCTTCAAGCAATGTATCTTGCCTGGTTTTGTGCCACCAGGGTGGTTTTCTGCACTTTTCTCCAGACACTTAACCAGTGTCTCTGAACTGTGGGTCCACCATGTTCTCTCTGTGTTTCCTACTGTCTATCATGAAGCTTTAAATTGTCTAAATAGATCACAGTGCACAAGGGCATCCTTTCTTTCATTTGGAGACCAATGCCCTACAGGTGGTTTTGGAGGGTTTTATGTTGGTGATTTTGGGTGGGTTTTTTTAATAGGCAATCATATTTACTTTGCAAAAAGGAAGTATCACTTTGCTAATGATACAGTATGTCCCACGAGTGCAACTTATCTTCTTTATTGCACAAAAGGAAGGGTAAGAGTGAAATCACGAAGGCTTGTCCAACAAGCCAGTAACGCTGCATTCACAAACCACACGGGTCTGTCCTTCCTTCCCTCATTGTTCCACCTCTAATGATTCAAAATAGAGACTTATTCTTCCTGTGTTGTCATAGAAAGAGAATTTAAGGGCAAAAAGAATGAGGCAGGGTAGGACGAAAAGAGGCAGTAGTAGAAAAATGTTACTGTTTCATGTGCACTGCCCATTTAAGAGAACTGTGCAATTCTATTTCTTTTGCCAGGAGTGATTTGAGGTGTCACAGAAAACCTGAAATTTGAGTAGGTATAATAGGATTCTTAAAGTGTATCCTTTTAAAATGTTCTCTGCCTTTCAGAAGGCCCTCAGTTAAATTACAGGACAGATTTCCAAGAAGATGGCTTGTCATACATGCCTGTGGTTTTCCAAGAACAGGCAAAGATTTCACTCCTATAGTCATAATTCAATGTGTTTATGTGATTTCTGTCATTAATACTAATAAATTGTTGCCTTTAAGATGGCTGATCTGTATGGACCATTCATTATACTCTTGGTGAAAATTCTGTCTTGATTCAATTCGTAAAACCAGACCTTTTTTTTGTATGCTACATGACTGTTGGTAGTCTCTGCAAGTATTTTAAACTATTCTCCTCTCTGCCTCTCTAGCCATCTGTCTAAGTTCAATAATTTTAGGAGACAGTGAAGAACACTATAGCAACAATTTTCAGTTCCTATCTTCTGGTGAATGAGAAGAAAACATGTGAAGAGCACTGAAAATAGGTTTTTATGAAAGAAAAAGATATTATTTGTTAATTTCCAATAAAACTTAGCTTCTCTGCCTAAAATTTTAGAATAGCTTTTCTCCTGAGAAACAAATAATATGCTCACAAAATGTGGTAGAGTAATATGTTTACATACAGAATCTATGCTGTATAACCACTTTATGAAGAAGGTCCAGACCCTATGTCTTTTCATTTCAGATGCTTGAAAGGATATGTCAACAGCAGTTTATCAGTATTCGATTTGAGTGAACTTGGGATGGGATACTCAGGATACTGCCGGTATGTTTCAACACTCTCCCTTTTGCAATACAGGCATAGATTGACTTTAATACAAACATTAAATTGAAAGTCAGTGCTTAAATTACAGCTAGAATAGTTCAACTTTTGCCTGTAAAAGCACTGGAGTTCAAGTTTGCTTAACATGGGAGTCTAAGGTGCAAACACTGTGCGGTGGGATGCAATCTAGCACACTGGAAGTCTGTGTTTTAGAACTCTTGCAAGCCATATCTTCCATGCCTCTATGAGTTATTTTATCTCAAAGTTTCCCCAGGTGCCAAGAAGAGTCAAAAATTCTTATTTCAGTTTTGTTAAGCATTCTGAGCTCTATTAATTAAAATACACAATTAACAGTTTTGTTGTGGCTCTAACCCAGGTCGAGTTCCCAAACAGTTATGCAAGATGAATACAAGAAATTCAGCATAACATTTAAATAAGACACTCCTCCTCATTTCAGATTTAGTTTTACAGTGAGAGTTAGCTTGAATTGACTAAGAAGTTACGGAATCACGTTATATTTGTGCAAACTTTGTCTGGATAATCTCAAATGCTTATAATCAAAGACAAGAACCAATTTAGAGTCAATTAATGCTCCAAGGTGTCACGTTTGGAGCAACAAAACCAGTTGTTTGCTCTGGACTTTTGGAAGCAAAAAGTGCCACCTTATAAACAGCCCTGTTTAATTGCCTGCATTGCGGACTATTCTTCAGTTTCTCGCCTTTTATCCAGATCTGGGATAAGCTAGAGACCTCCCTACTGCCTTCAGGATTTTCAACGCAGGCTAACTTACTGAGTTTTTCTTTGCTTTACAGGTATAGAGATTACAGAGCCCCACCATGGAGTTCAACTCCGTATGAATTCACTTTGCAGTTCTGGCATGTCCTGGCAGCGAGACTGGCCTTCATCATAGTATTTGAGGTTAGTCGTGGAAAGGAACATTTCCATTCCACCTCTTGAAAGTCCAAGTCCCATGAATAGTCAGGATCATCAACTGCTTGTGCATGACAGTCAAGAGTGAAGGGGAAAAAAAATCACCCTCCCCAAACTGTTGCAAATCAGTGCACAGATTTTAGAGTCCCTCCAAAACTGTATTTCCTTAACAGTCATCTTATAAATCATGTGGGTTCCCAACCCAATCTTTCAAGATCTATTGAAAAAGAAGAAATACAACTTGTGTACATTAAGCATGGTCATTACAAGTTAAAATGTGTGTCAGGAAAATGATACATGATTGTAGCCTAATTTAAAAGTAGATATGTATGTACTAACTTTGAAGAACATATTACATACTCTCCAGGAGCCTGGTTACTCACTTTGATTACAAGCTCTTAACAAAGACTGCTTGTAGGTACTGTTCACTGCCAATATTCAAATTAGCAGATCCTTTATTCACATCTTCATTTAGGTCATCAGCTATACCTCAGTTTGACTTGTCAGAAAACTTCAGCACTTTCAGCTTTCTGAAAGACCATTTATTTATTCCCATGTGTGCGTAAATTAAAAAAACAAAGGAGTCAGTCATGAAGTGAATCATAGAATGCATTAGGTTGGAAGGGACTTTTAAAGGTCATCTAGTCCAATCCCCCTGCAGTAAGCAGGGACATCTTCACTAGATCAGGTTGCTCAGAGCCCCATCAAGCCTGACCTTGAATATTTCCAGGGATGGGACATCCACCACCTCTCTGGGCAACCTGTTCCAGTGATCCACCACTCTAATGTGGAAGAATTTTTTCCTAATATCCAATCAAAATCTCCCCTTTTCCAGTTTAAAACCATTACCCCTCATCCTGTTGCTACATGCCCTCGTGCCTAGTTCTTCCCCAGCTTTCTTATAGGCACCTTTCAGGTATTGGAACACTGCTATAAGGTGTCGTGTGTGTCGCCCAAAGCCTTCTATTCTCCAAGATGAACAAACCCAATTCTCTCAGCCTGTCTTCATAGGAGAGGTCCTCCAGCCCTTTGATCATTTTTGTGGCCTAGTTCCAGTTTTGCCATGGACTTTCAGGCTCTAAAATATAGCCCTAGAAATGAATATTTATGCATCTTTGAATCAATTATTTTTGTTCTTCCTTTCAGCACCTTGTTTTTGGAATAAAGTCTTTCATTGCCTACCTGATTCCAGACATGCCCAAAGACTTGTGTGACAGAATGAGGAGAGAGAAATACTTAGTCCAGGAAATGATGTATGAGGCTGAACTGGAGCATTTGCAGAGAGAAAGGAAAAAGAATGGGAAACAATATCACCATGAATGGCCTTAGTCACTACTGTGCTGCAACAAAAATTCTCTTTGGAAACTGGAGAGTGCAGTTACAAAATCAAGTCGGAGTCTGCCATCAGTGTGTGAGATTCACGGTGTATATATGTTCTTGCTGGGCAATACAGTTGCAGGTTTTGGTCAGAGCTGGAAAATAGGCACTTCTGCTGATGAAAGTGAAGAGCCTTACCTGGAACTGGTCTGTGGTGAGCATCAAGGAGAATTGGCACTCAGGAACATGCGGACAGATTAAAAATTTGGAAACTCCAGTAAAAAAAAAGGCAATGAATTTTCATGCTGTTCATGAAGATACTAACGGTGTAATGAAAATAAAAAATTACCTGTGAACTTATACAGTAAGGGCATGACTTAAAACAACTTACTTGATATCCACTAGTTCTACAGCTTCTGATTGCTCACCTCCATCTGTAATGCCTATAAAGAAAAGAGCAATTTTTGCCTTTGTGGCCATAACTTGATGTAAATGATCTTTCAGGCTTACTGTTTTGTCAGATTTTTCCTAGTCTCTTGTTGAGATTGTGGATGTGGTCCTACCCTAAAAAAAGGGGTCTATGGCTGCTTAATATATACTATGCAGTTTAAGATTTGCACATCAACATCATTAATTTATCCTAGTTGAAAACCAAAAACTCTAAATTCTAAGCAAAACCAGCAGCACTAAGAGAACGTATCGCATTGCCAACATTGCAGCTGTATTTGAAAATGACATGGCTGTTGAGTTGTCTTTCCACTGTCATGTGCAGAAAAGGCCACCTCCACACGCTTCCAGGATGAAAGAACTGTCATTTTCATGCTCTGATGTAGCATGCAGATGTCTGTGTTACTGTTCCCTTTGACCTGTAGGAGCAATGATTCCATGACTTCACAGAATGCTGCCCTTGGAATACTCTCATACAGTACGAAGTTCTTCATTCTGAATATACAATTAACTCTTTATAGTATGCAAGCTTATGCAGATATATATCAGACATACAGTATAACATTGTGACTTGCTTGTTCAGGGAAGGAGAAGCAGAGCACTTTATAACAATGCTCTTCTTATTGTAATATTAAACGTTCGGGTAATGTGCACTTCTTTTCTTGGCCTAAATAAGTCAAAGCATGGGAATTAGATGCAGGCAGATATGTATACAGATTGTATATAAATGCACACACATAAGAGGTTACTTTCAGATTTTATTATTATTATTATTTGTATGCCTTCTTACAGTTGGGGTGGGGGCTTTTTGGATAAAAGCACTATAAAAGGTAGGTGTTCATGTAAAGAATTAAATTTCAGTTTTCTTATGTGCATACAGCATATGTTAGTGTTGCTTAGGGTTATAGTCTTATTTTGGTGATGAAATTGTGTATTACTAACATTTCTTAATGTGGGAAAAGAGAAGCACTTCATTTAAACGAGTGTGCAGGGTTCACTTGCAGAGAAGGGAGTGGAAAAACAGCGTTGTGCTCATCCTGTTTCTCTTGTACAATTTTACATATTCTCTCTATTGGATGAGAAAAATTTAAAGACTGAAGAGGCAACAAAGCACAGCACCTCTAAAGGCTGCAAATTTTAACACTATTTTTAGGGATAATGTTGCAGTGAAAGATCTGCATTTTTACTACTAGCAGTACCCTATTGAACCAAAAAAAGTATGATTTCAATATTCACTTGTGTGTATTATCACAATCATTTCATTTTATTGTGCCATATGAAATTAATTTTAAGTCAGGACCCCATTCAAGTGGATGAGTAGGATCTATTGGTATATAGGGGGCCTAGCCTCAGACTTTAATTCTTCAATTGTTTCACCATATTAATGAGATTTCTTGGTTAATTTCAACTCTCTGTGACCAGACAAGGCAACTATAAGAGTATCTACAGTATTGCACAAAGGAGAAAAGAAATTGGAAGGTATGGTCTAACCAGACATGTTACCCGTTTACTTCTGTGATAAAGGGCTGATGGAATTCAGCCTCCCTTATTTTGGAAGGGCTGTTTTCTTTCTTCATATTCGGGGTTGAGCATTAAGTTCCTCAGGAGTCCTTATCAGAAACAATTAATGCACTCTCCTCAGTGCTTATAGAATCATACCATTTGATTTAATTTATTGCCTGTCTCTCACATTCTGTGGATTTCCAAGCATTGTTTGACAGCATTAACCATGTGTCACAGCTTCTGTTCCTGTGCCAAATAGTGGTAGTGCTTCAGTTCTTCAGAAGGCCACAGATGAGCTCTCTTTTTAATGTCTTCTCTAAAAACAAAAATGCCTTGGCTGGCTCAAGGTATAAAGATACTGGATAAAATTAGGCAGAAGTCGGAAATATTGATTGTTTTCTGCTGTGGATATTAGCACATGTCAGTACATACTTAGGCAAATTCCAGTTGGGTTTAAGAATCATATGTGAAAGAAAATCCTTTTGTATTTGAGATTTTAATACAGATATTGTTAAAGATTTTCAACACTGGTACATAGGAGTATATCAAAAGCAAGTATGTAGATCTGACATTGTGTATTTTACGCACTGGAAAAGCACAAGAAGCTTTGGAGAAAAACTCTGTGTGTTCCTTTATTTTTAGAGGACTTCAACAATGTCTAAAGGTTTTGCCATTATCTAGCCATTTGCTTAAGCTGAGAAAACTTTTTGCTAGACTTTGTTTAGTATGCTGACTGCATGTTATTTACTCAAATACTAAGGCACACGCTGTCCTCAGGAATAATGTATTTTATGAATGCTGAATGATCTTTTCATATGCTGAATATTGTCTTTCCAAGCAAATGATCAGTATGAATAGACTGCATGCAAGCTGCGTTTGTGAAATCTGACAAAGCTTTAGAACTTCAATTTGTGCAAAAATGCTTTAGATCACTGCTGATCTAATCTACGACAACTTTGCTCTATGCATGCGCCCTTAGAGAGACTGCATGAGCAACTACATATTTAATACAAAGGATTAGTCTAAAATGTCTTAATTATTCCTAATCAAATTCCATGTCTTGATTCAGATAAAAGAGATTTCTATTTCAGAAACAGCAAAAAGAGCACATATGTTATACACTTCTCATTTCTAATGACTTTTCATTCTAAATTTGTGCCCACTGTGTAAGACCTGAATTCTGGTGAGGGGGAAAAAAGGGAAAAAAAAGAATTCTGCTTCATTAGCCATCCTAATGAGAGGTTCCTTCTTAGAGCTCAAAATATGTCTCCATTGGGAGGGATGCATTAAGAGCTCAGTATTTGCAACTGAGAGGTAACAGGATTGCCTGAGGATTGAACACAGGCTCTCTGTAATGCTGTACTTTAATTTCCTTACCAGAAAGACAGCACAGTGAATTCAGCATCCTGATGGAGAGTACTAATATTCGGAAACAAGGGAAACCACACGATGGCTAATTTTTTTTTTTTCCTACTCCTTTGTTTTTTAAAGGATTTATAGAGTAAATGTAGATGAACACTGAAGTTAGTATGGAAGAAGAAAAGGCTATAATTTTGATAGTGATGATGGACAGACAGTAAGAGCGGTTTTGTTGGATGTTTATCTGGAAGTACATATCTTCATTGCTACAAAACACGCATTGCATAAATTCATAAATCTCCTGAGGTTTCCTTTATAAAAGGTTTGGCAGAAGGAAGAGTATCTTGAGAAACACAGCTTTAGGGTGAGTGTTAATATGGGGAAAGGCAAGAACTTTGGTGGTATTTTCTTCATAATATGCCGTTCAGATGATCGTTCTAATGTAAGTAGTACACATCTGCTGTTTCCTTTCTGCAGCTTCTTCTGCTGCAGACTCCAAGTGGGAGTTCACTGAAAACAATCCATCCCCATAAAAAGAAAAGAAACTGTTCTTACCTAGTTAATTTACAAGTATCACCAATTTTTGTTATAAACTAGATTTTTTTGCATACACTGGGCAATGGCCATATCATTAAAAGCATTTTACATGAACAGCTAAACATAAGGCAATAATAGCAACTCAATCAATCACATTTTCTATTAAATGTTACATAAGAGAAGAAAGTATAAAACTAGCAGTGTCAGCGATCACTTACAATTGGGTAGTACTTTCAGAAGCATTTTATTTTTTGTAATCCTCATAAACTACTCAAGCGTCTGTCTTATCTGGGGGTAAAGGCTGAAACATAACAGTCAGCCTTTCATAATAATTTTTATTTGGTGTTAAGGCTCACGCTCAAATGCAAACAGAATTCCACATTTAGACAGACTTGGTATTTTGTTAGTTCTAGTGCTTACTTTCGCTGACCAAAAAAACCTCACGCTCGGGCAGCCCATGTTTTACTGGGGTAAAATGTAACAAGCCAGCACTTTGAGGCTGGGAATGAGCAGGGAAAGCAAAGGGCTCCTCTTCAGCGAGCTTTGCTCCAGAGCCCTGTTACGCAGGATATGGGTTTGAAGCTGGACCATGGTGACAGCCCCCTTGGTCCTTTCTCCTCTGGCTCATTCTTTCCTCAGCGTTTCATTAAGTGACTCCTTCTTGCTCACAGTCCGATTTCCAGGGCAATTCTGGAACTGCAGAATTTTTTTGCAGGCTCTTTTTGGATGTCCCTAAGTGAGAAGCCAAAGCAAAACGTGGGCAAGTACTAGCTTATCTGGTGCAAGTTGGAATGTGTTGGATGGAGCACTGCAAGGAAGCATGGGTACACCGATGTGTGCCATTAGACCACTTGTTTTTGAATCCGACCCTTTGGCCACTTTCCCAAACACCACACTTTGCACTCCTTATGTCCCTCCCTACACGTGCACAGGCATCCAAAATACCCTAGGCCATCCTAGCATTTTTTAATTTATATAATAGACTCATACTGACAATTTTTTGTCTAATACTGAAATCATAACCAGATTTACCAGAAACTTGTTTCAGTATGATTTTGGCATAGCCGTGATAGCACAATGTTGCCACAAAAGCACAAAGTTCTTCAAGGAACTGTAGAGAAATTACTTTGCCATCCCATGTTATGCAGGAGCTTCATTAATCCAGGATTGGAGGTTGGTTTTGAAATGTTAATGGTATACTCCCTCCTCATTGCACTGGAAATTACTTTGTATTAGTTCTGTTGCCTTGTCCTAATTTTTTTGCCATAACCTGGATAATGTTCTAGGTTCTCTGTAGTTTCCATTCTTCTTGTTAGGATGCCAGTGGATGAGAAATCAGAATTAAAGCCACTGCAGTCCAAAGCTAGTGAGATTCTAAACACTGAGAGCATGACAGTTTTTCTGTTAATGACAAAAACCAATTCAGATCACCTTCTTTTTTCTGTTAATACTGAAAAACAATTCAGATCACCTTCTTTTCTCTTCTATTTAGAAGACTGGGGTTTTGTATTGAAAAACTTTCCAAACTGTTGGCTCCAATTTTTACCTAGAGTAGTATCACCAAAATTTCAATTCTTTGAAATGATCTCATGTAAAAACTAAATAACATAGTTCAGTCATTTTTTACTCTGTTAGTTCTGGCTAACTTGCAATATCATGATCGTAAGATATTTCTTAAAATGTGTATATATTTGAAATTTATGTAATATTTAAATACAACTTGGTTTCTAAGTAAGGAATAAGAATAAAATTTCAGCTGTTTTTTCTATTCATAAATCCACACTTTGTAAGTAATATTTAAATTGAGATTACAGAACCACAGAGCATTTCAGAGAAATTGACTTTTATGCACAAGCGACGAGTTCCTCTGGCGTCTCAGCTTTCATTTTCTTTTGTGTTGTAAGATTACTTTTACAAGCCGATATGTACACCAGAACTACAAGAATTCACTGAGTTGTTGAACTGATTAATTAACATAAGACACTTTTGGCATAAACTTGTCTTTGAGATGCTGTTTATCAAGGTTTACATGTACAAATGCAACTACTTAACTGTATCATACACATTTGAATATGTCATTTTTTTCAGTAATAAACTGGGATGTCTTTGAAAGAGGCTCTGAATGTCTTTATTCCAAATATTCAAAGTTAATTTAATAAAAAATTGTATACTTGAAAAGTAAGTGCTGATGTGCCTTCAAACCCTAGAAGTCATTTAATGGTTAAACTTGGCTCAGACACTTGTTTAACTTTTAACAATTACATACTCAAGGCACATATAGGCTCACTTTTCAAATTTTAAATAATTTACGATTTACAGCTTTCACCAGTGACTAACAGTTTCTTAAATTTAAGCTCTTATTTCAGAATTTACTTCTTACTAGTTTCTTAATCTCATTTTTCCAACGCAAGTTCACAGGCTAGCTCTTCTCCGGGAAGGATCAATGGCTCAGGATATAAAGCAAGCAAGAAGAGAAGATGTTGGTAACTGTAAACAACACTGACCTGACTATTTAATCTGAATGGTAACTTTTTCTGGATTCCAGTTTTACTAGGCCACACGCTTAAATCAGGTAGAAGACTGAATAGTGAACTACTGATTAACAATGTTAGCCATCATACGTATGTCCATGTGTAAAGCGTGTGGAGTGCCTGGCTCCTTTACAAATACGGAAGAAACTTGGGCTCCACAACAAGCTTTAGCTGAAACAAAACTAGCCCTGAAATACAAAGTTAAAGATAAATTCTTCAGAATATTTCTCCAAAGACGTTTTGACACTGTGCAACGCTAACCAACCTAACTATTTTGTGTGTGGCAAAGAACTTGGAAAGATACTAAATCTGTAGCAAAGCCAACCTAAAGGTGTTGCTAGCCTTGTGAAAAAACACTGAAAATACTGGAAAATGTAAGCTATGCATCTTCCAGCATGCAGAGCAGAACAAGGTCTTTTCCAACCTTATTATTCTGTGATTCTGTGATTCTGTGAGTAAGCATCTCAGAAAATACTCAGAGCAGACTTGGTTGTTTTCAGAGTTAGGTGTCTCTGAATCAGGTATCCTCCAACTACCAGTAGCAAGGTGGGGTTTTTTTATCTAGTATTTAACTATGTAGCTTTGTATTGTTATTTTGAGCCACTTTCACTCTGGAATTATTTTACAACCTTATAAATGTGATAGTGTCTAAGTGATAATGTGTGGGGCCACAAGATATAAATGATGCAGTAGTATTATTGACTGAGCTTCAGTCTCTGCCTCGATATCCATATCAAGTATGGAAGCATACCCAGAAAGCTTGCCATGTGAGACAACAGACTGCCCACTAGATCAGCTGTAAACTTTTATGGGATCATAAAATTGGTGTTAAAGGGATTAACACAAATATTGACTCCACTCTCAGTTTGTTGACAAACTGTCCTGCCCAAGCAAGGCAGTGTCACTTACAGACTGCTGTTTCTGTTGTCTAATTGAGTATTGTGGGACCATTCCCAGAGGTAAGGTGTGAACACAGATGGGGGAAGTAACTTCAAGGACAAGGTTGGCCTA
This sequence comes from Porphyrio hochstetteri, assembly GCA_020800305.1. NCBI lineage: Eukaryota > Metazoa > Chordata > Aves > Gruiformes > Rallidae > Porphyrio > Porphyrio hochstetteri. The sequence goes on from CM036908.1 coordinate 46,571,611, forward strand.
GATTTACATCATAAAAGTGATCCTGATAAAGCAAAAGCAGTGGTGTTCTTCAGAGCAATATGAGCAGCTGGGTTCATAACTGTCTTAAGTCATCTTTGATATTTTCATTTGGTTGGTTTCATTCATTTGTAATTTTTGTTTTAAAAAAAACGCCAACAATATTCATCTGAAAAACTACATCCAGAAGTTTATCAAGGTGAGAGGTGGTCTATTGAGTTTGATTTACATCAGGCAAATTTGAGAGAAAATAGATTTCACTCAAACAGAGCACTTAGTGGACTAGGTACCTTACTCCAAGCAATTTTACCAGACAGATTATTTTGCCTAATCAATTATTTTACCAAAATTCAGGATGGATTATCAATTAGGAGACATCACCATCAAATGCTGTTTTTCCTTTATTGCATAAAGGGAGTAGGAGGATCTTTTTGAACTGAAAGGATGTCTTTCCAAGACTAACGCAGATAAACAACTATACTGAATTCAAAGTAAAATTTGTTACTCTCTCCTATAGCTTTTACAACAAGACATTATAAAGAGATATTAGTTTCTCAGAGGAAGCAAACACAATTAACTCAGTCACAAAAAGCCCAGTCTGGTCTACGCAACATTCCTGTGAGGAGGCTTTTTGCAGTAACTAAAAATAGTCAGAGACTAGGTCAGCCTGACCTTTCTCCTCTCCCCAGGGCTGCCTCCATCTGAGGGCAGTTCACAGCCTCACCTTAGGGAGAGACCTCAGAAACTCCTCCCAAGTCTTGCTTTATCTCAAATTCACCTTTGCACATTTCCCTTCAGTGACTAGTTTTTGAACAGAGTGTGTGATAGAGACCTTCCCAGCAGGACCTTCCACAATAAGATCCCTGGTATGTTTCCTTTAAAATAACAGTGCTTCCAAACACCCCCTGCCTGATGATTTCCCAGGTCTGTAAGGAAATTCATGAATAAAAATCTGGCCTTTGCTGCTACAGAGAGCAATTGTTCCCTCTTGGTCATCTACAAACTGGTAAATGCGATAAAAAGAGCTCTTCATTTCTGAAGCTGAAGAAATGAAGTTTGATTAAGTGTCCCTTATCCCTCAGCTTCTAGAGGCGAGATTCTCTGCTCATATTAGTATAGGAGTTTTCCTCAGGATTGTAACAGGGGAACTGGCATTTGTTTTCTTTGTTGATAATATTCTTGAAAGTGTCATCTGTTCCAGTTTTATTTGTAATGACTTCAGGCAGATTTTTTTCAAAGTCCACCTAAAAAAAAGACACAAAATACCCCAGTAGTTTGAAGCCTCTATTCACTGGATTGTTATTTGGGTTTCTTTTTAATTTGCATAAAGGGAATCTTGTTGCATTTTTAAATTTTGATATCCTTTCTTAAAAAAGTTACTTCACTATATGAAATGATGCTCAGATCCACAGACACTCTCCTGTCCCACGTCCATTCACAGGGACTGATTTTCCCATTCCCTCACAGAAAAGTCTTTGGCAAAAGTAACAGAAACCGCTTCTCAAACTCCTCTGTTCATGTAAAAGTCTTGAAATGTGTCCTTGGTGCATTAGAATTCACTTTAAATTGATTTTTTAATTTGCATATTTATGTACATTTTAGTGGATTGTTGGGGGGTTTTTTTGGTCTGGCCTCCATTTTCCTCAGTGGTTTCACACTGCAACTACTTAATGAATGTTGTAATTTACATTTTGTACAAGTACAAGGGGATACATCAGTGATTTTTTTGTCTTTACTGCTTTTTTTTTTTTCCTCCTATAATGTTCTATGTGAAACCTGTGTTGAGCACCTCAAATCCAAGTAAAACAGCTGAAGCAAACCTGGAGCCACAGCTGCTCTTCAAGTTAGATCATTAACTTTAATGTCAAATTTAATGCAAGCTGGGTGGAAGGAGAGCCTTGCAGCTGAAAGTTTACTTTCAAGATTTAAAGGTACCTGCGGAGTACTCAAAAGGACCTGAAAACTGCCATATTGCTTTATGTCCTTTTTATAAACCTAGCAGATTTTGCTGAGAGGGAGCAATGCTGTTTCTCTGTTACAATCATGTAAGAAAAGGAGGTGCTCGTTCTTTATGGCTTGTTAACAATTCCCTGGGACACCTGGGGAAAAGCTGGTCCCGTTTCTACAGAGTAGGCCATGGGCAGGACCAGCCTAGGTGCTGGCAGTTGCAGCTTGGCGTGGTGGGCCAAAGTGCTGCCTCAGGGGAGAAGTCCTGGAGGGTCCAAAGGTGTTATGGCAGCACCAGTGGAGCTTTGTGGACCTGTGAGTGACAAAGTCTTTTTCTCTATGCTCAGGGGGAGGAGGTGGTAGCTTGGTGAATGCGTTTCTGGGGTGTAAAGTGTGGTTTTGTCCCTGCTTGGCTGGTGGAGCAGGGAGGGCAGGGAGAGGGCAGTCAGCCCCTGTTTCACGGGCTGCTGGCTGTCCTGAGGGCTGTTTGCTGCTGGAGAACCTGAGTCCCCCTGTGCTGTGCTAACAGAGAATAGGTAACCTGTTACTGACTAATACTGAGCAGGGTTTGGCTCATCTCATTTCCAGTCCATAGTGCCTAGCAGCATCCCTTGCAGAAATTTAAAAAGTGATTGCTGAAAGCTAGTCTGCTCTCTGTGTGGCATGTGCCCTCACATACATATGTGCATGTGTAGCCAACACTCCTGGGCTGGGGTGGGGCTGAGCCGGTGGGTTCAGGTACTCACCTCCTGGCTGTCGTGCTGCACACCACACCAGAGGAAAGCTTTGAGTCTTTCTGACCAAAAGCAAAACAGGTTGCAGACTGGTTTAATTAACACTGGTGGGATATCTTCTCCTTTACTAGGTCCTAAAAGGAGAAAATAGTGATATGTCTATGGAAAGCTAGGCATGAGCTGTGGGAGCCTTGGAGGACAAGGTGGGGATGGGATCAGAGCCCACTGCCCACTCCTTAGTCTGTCTCATGAGCTGCTTGCTGGGCTGTTTTTAAAGCTCTTTTAAAGCTGAGTCAGGTTCTTGTGCAAAAGCATTGATATAGATAGATATATTGAACACCAACCTGTTATGAAGCTTATTGCCAGCCCTGTGATGGCACAGCCCAGGCAGCCGATGGCACTGAAGTACAGATAGGACAGGGAGTACCAGGTATCTGCCAGGAAAGGCCTGTGAAGAGGTGACAAAAGGCAAAGAAGCACCTAGTGATGACCAGCAGGTACATTCACAGTGTCTCCTGACTGTGCTGGCAAAATACATGTAGCTAATGCCACAGCTGGTGTATGACCCAGCAGTGGTCCATGCTTCCAGCCTGCTTGGAGGCTGCTCAGTATGGCAAAACACAGGTTTGAAGGGTAAGGACAGGGAAAGTACCTGTCTGGAGCAGCTGTGGTGGCAGCTGCTGTTGTAAGTGCCTCGGTGCTGTTAGCCAGTGTGCAGTTGAGAGTCAGCAGTTGCAGGGGAATGGACTTTGTCGGTGGTGCAGGGTAAATGAAAGAGCCAGTACCAGCCCAAAAAGCTAATGTGATCCCAGCTAAGAGACCTCCGATAGCACCCTTGGAGGAATGGAAAGATAATGTTAAAGGTGGGAAGTGCTTCTCTGTGAACTTGAATTCAGTAGGAGTAGGTAATGACTGCTACAGTCACTGTAAATCAATTATCTTTTCTCTCAACCAAGGTATAAAACATGGTCATTTATTACCCTCTAGTAATAAGACTTGAAGCAAAATTAGGATGATCAAAACTGCAATAACAACTTTAGTTTTACTTCTGGGTAAACGTGATGGGATTGCTCAGCGGGCAATATGAAACAAATTCATGTGCTTTGCCTGAATTAGCAAAGGCAGAGTGATTGAAATAATCCTGTGCCTCCCAACGTGAATATCGGCTGGGGCAAGGACTGAATATTGCTTCTTTTTAATGAAATAAACTTCAAAATAAAAACTATTTTTAATAAAACCTTCATGTGGATCTAATCAGCAGTTATTCCACAGTTGGGATAAATTCAGGTTGTGAAAAGATACCTTTAAACAGATCTTGGACTCCTCAGGCTCTAAACCTGAAAAGCAGCCCAGAGACCAAATCTAAAACCACTCAAACAATTTTCAAGATGGAATTTTAACCAAACAACACCAGAAGATTTTCTTTTAGATAAGGATGTTTTTTCCTACCTTCCAGTTAGCACAAGGAAACACAATTCCAAGGGTAAATAATCCCAGCATAGGCCCCCCACACATCCCATGGATGGAGAGAGAAGCCTGTGGATGCAGAGAAGAGACAGGAGCTTAGTGCAGCAGCTGGAGGGAGCATGCACACTGCTGGTTTCATTCTGCAATTTTTGGCAGGCAGTGGCAGGAGAGAAAGAACCAACAGTGATTACAGTGCACAATTAAGCAATCACACTTAGTATTGTTTCTGAGCAGTGAATAAATAGTGAAGGAGTTGAGGGTTTTATGATTAATTTATTTTCCTTGTTATTCCTCTCAGAGGAGTGTCCGCAGACATTGCTCAGGTAACCTAGCAGTCCCCAGGGTTGTCAGCATTATCCGGTTCATTGCATTTCTGTACGTTCATGTTCCATTCACTGTGTTTCTGAAGCACAAGATACCTGCACAACTCCTCCCAGCAGCGATGCTGCCGCAGCCATTGAAGTACACAGGATGCCATATAAAATACCTGCAATGGATCAGGCAGCAAGGGTGTTAGTTCTGGTTAATAATGTGGGCAATTTCTGATTCATCTAGTGTCTGAAGGGACCGGGCAGCATGGAAGAATTGGCTCTTTGGGCTTTGATGTTTAAAGCGGACTGTAAGCACCCAGCAGCATCTTACGTGAAGTCTTCTTGTGTTTTTGAGTTGTTTTTTCTTATAAAGCAGAACTTCATGATTAAATTGATTTAGAAGTTATGCTTCATGTAGAAATTTTTCCATTTCTATTGCCTTTAAATCATGCTGTTAAAATAACCCAATGAATGAATTGAACCATGATAAATAACATGGTTTTCCTCCTTTGGCACCAGTTTGAACTTTGTGGTAGACAAAGCTTTGTAGTCTGGAGGAAAGCCAACCAAAATGCATCATCTGTGCTTGCATGTCTTGGTTTCAGAGGTAAAAAATGACCCTTCTAGGTTCTGAAAATTAAATAGTGAGCACAAAACCAAGAACAGCAAAGGTTGGAAACAGTTACAAAGTATTGGGTTGGCTCTTCTGTGATCTCTGCCAGCATCAGGTGATTATGATATTACTGCAGTATGTCTTAAAAGTATCTTAGAAATTCAAAGCACTTTGAACACTTGATAATTTGTTTTTCATTTGTCTTTTTTTACAGTTTTATTTTTCTCTGAAAAACTAAACAATCTGCTTACATGATTCTTGAGTATAAATGTCCTATAAAATTATAATACTCAGTAATAGTCTTTCTACAATGCAATTACAGAATAACATGGTGGTAACTACACTGATTTTTTTTCTGTATCATAAAGAAGATCTCTGTCTGTTGCTCAGTATTTTCAGCAGACAAAACTTCACAGGATTTTGACCATTTAAGCACCATATAATGCACGGGCTTAATTTTAATGAAGCTCCTTGCCAATCCTGAGCATTTATAGAGGGTTATGCTCCTGTGGATGTTTGCAAAGCGCAAGTGTGTTTCTGAAGTCATGTCTCTGGGCAGTGCTCTTCACTGCTCACAGAACTGCTCTTGGAGTCACTTGAGAGTGTGAGTCTCTAAAGGCTCTGCATATATAAAATCCTGCCCTATTTTCTCCTGTAATAATAGCAACTGAGGGAATGGACACCTTTGCCATTAAACCAAGGGATCCTGTCTGGAGTACCTACATAGGCCTTTGCTGATCCATGTGCTCATCTTGTCAGAGAGGCTTGGAAAACTTTTCTTGACCAAGTCTTCAAAGGTAACGGTTGCTAAAGCATTGATGCTGGCAGCTACCGTGCTGTAGAAATGGAGAATGTTAAGTAAATAAGAATTAATATCATCTGAAGTACAGTTGCATTTATAGAGAAATGCTGACACATGTTCACCATGAATAGTATAAAATGTGCAGTTCTTGAAGGGTGCTTTCCACATACATTGCTGACGCTGTTGAGATTTCTGTCCCTTCTGCTGGCATAGAATGGAATACAAACTTGTCCTAACTGACCCTTCAGTTTACCAAACTGCAGAAACCTTTGAAATACAGACACATTCCCGACTAAAGGTATTTCTCCCTTACAAGTCAAAGGATGTGCAGTGGCCATTAGTGATATCCTGTTCCTCTATGAAATGCCTGCTCCCTTTTCTCTCATAACTGAAAAATACGGACTAGGAATAATCGGACTCTCTTAGCTAGGGATGTTAACCCATACTTGGTGAGTATTACCTCTCTGAATTTGTTGTGACAATATCACAATGTCAATATCTAGAGCACAGTATTTGGTGCTCGTAGTACCCTGGGTTTTTGTTTGTTTGTGATTGGTTTTTTTTCCATGTTCTGATATCACTCTTGTTTTTTTCTACAGATAAAAGTCTGTAGAAACAGCCTCTTGGAGATTGACTCTATGGCCTTTGAATAATGACACTGTGAACTTGAACCTTCTCTCTTTCTAATATCCAATGAAGTGTTGATGTTTGGTTTGTAGAGGGGAGAAAATACAATAATGTGCAGCACCCCCTGAAGAACACACAGTTTCTAAAGCTTCTCTATGTAGACATCTCTTTTCCTAATCTGACTGTTTTGTGTGCAGATAGACTTGCTGAGAAGCTTCCTGTTCTGAACTATGAGGTAGAGGAGTCACCATCCTTGGAAGCGCTCAAAAAAACATGTAGATGTAGCACTCCAGGACATGGTTTAGTTTACATGGTGGCATTGGACAGATGGTTAGGTTTGATGATCTTAGACATATTTTACAACCTTAAAGATTCTATGATTGTATGATATTGTGGCAGTCAGGTTGAGTAAAGGCAATTTCTCCATAAGCAGCTCCAAAGGTATTTCAGGAGGCTGAGCTTTTTTACAAAGGGAACTGATGTTACCTCAACTGCAGTGATGATGTTATTCTAAAATGTATTTGGGATAAAAATATACCAGAGAAGTGGAGCTGGACAGGCATAAATATAATGTAACTTGAAAAAAGTACTACTGCTTCTTCCTCCAACGTGATTAAGAAAAACAGCTGAGCTTTTCTTAGGGTTTCATGTTTTGACCTTGTTCTGGGTCCTCAAGTAATCAGTGGTACACAGCTAAGTGTCATTCCATGTTCACAGACCTCAGTGTTCCACTGAATGCACAGGCGACAAACAGTCCCGGGACTCCTGGCATCGAGGAAAAAATGTCCATAACAAAATACGGCATGAGCTGGGGTAGAACGAGCAGAAAAGCAACACAAGCAATTAGTTAAGATTTGCCTGCATAATGAAGAGAAGTAACTGCTTCTGATCATGTTGCTAAATTCTGGGCTTATTCCAAATAGCAAAGGTCATCAGATTTTGAGCAAAGGGGATGTCATTTGGCAGAAGTGGTCAATCAGATTAATCCTACAGGAGTGCCAGAATAGTTACATTTTAGCCCTGATTCAGCAACCACCCTGGTGCCTGAGCTCTGAAGGAACATAAAGCATCCCACAAAACTTAACCTGTCTCTAGATGTGCTACATCTGGGCCCAAAGCAGCTCCTGTTTATAATAATGGGTATCTGTACCTGATCGGGTGCGGAAATGAAATCAGCAGTCCAAGGGTCACAACTCTTGTAATGAGAGTACATGACCAAACCACAAAACACCGCACACACCAGGACTGTCCAAAGTCCCAATAAATTCAGGTAAAGTGCCCTACAACAAAGGAGACAAACTCTATTTAATGCCAGATGAATATAGAAAAGCTGTTAAAAGTTAAAAATAACACACTTTTCAGAAAGACGCTAATCAAAGCTAGCGAAGGCATTACCAGGGGAAGAAATTGCGTGTGATACTGATTTAAAAAAAAAAACCATGAAAAAATATAGCCTCTGTATGCTCTAGGGCAAGGTTCTAGGTGACTCTACAGATGGAAGAGACTGATTTAGGACAAGAAGTCAGAACAGGCTGCACTGAGTGCCAGGTCTGTCCCTCCTGTCACCTGTAAGAGCAGATTTCTGTCTGTTGGGGTCATTGTTGCTGTTCTCCCTTTGGGCCACGTGGAGTATTATTTTGCATGAGTTCTGTCATGGTTGCAATGCTGCCCTTGCAAAGCAGCACACTTAGGCTTTTTCACTAGTCTGTGAGATGGATGTGAGTGATGGCATCTGCTGGGGAGATTGCATGGCTGTGGTTCAGTAAGCTTGTACTTCCTAAGAGCTCCCAGATTTGATAGAGTCCATGTTGTGTTTGGGTGTCACCTGACAGAATATCTCTTGCTAGACCCACAGCTGTGCTATTGGGACCCACGGGTCTTTCAGGACATGTTATTAGCTGTTGTGGCTTCCAAGCATTTTCAGAGACTGAATTTCTTAAGGGTAAATTCTGATAAAACATCACAACCTTAAGAAAAATTAGTATGATTGCAGCCAGCAAGAGCTCGTTTGATGAAAGAAAAGTTTACTACTTATTTGCCCACTTATCTAAAGCATAAAATTAGCACTAAGTGTATGGAAAAAATCTGGTTCTTTAGTAGAACATGTGTTTAGTGATGTACATACCTATGCTGAACTTGAGGAAGGTCACAGACTGGAGACCTATATATTTATACTGTGAAGTTTCACTTGCTGCTTTGCCATTGATTCTGATTATTTTTACACTTTAGAATTTTTATGACTTCTTGATCTCATTTTATTTAGATCACACTGTGTGCTATTGTGCCCAATTAAATCAATAAGCACTTTTAATAAACCACAACATAAACACAATTCCAATAAATACCAAATAAGCTGTAGATAGCACAACTTCTGTGTAGGCATTTTTCTGTACTCTACTGCTGAGGATTAATTTGGCAGCCTGACCCCAAATTAATAAACTGCAAGCTTTAGACAGCTACCCAGTTTTCTTTCTTGATTTATGTCATTTAGGGCCAGAGGAGGTAAGACAACACAGAATTAGCTTGCTACCACCCAATGAGATCCCAATATTTCTTTACCATAACTGAAATTGATATTATAATTCCACGTTGGTATGTTTGATTAATAGGTTAATGACAGGTAACTTACAGTTTAGCGTGCTTTTCCGATTTGCAAGAAATGCATCTCTGTATTGTGGACTGGTTAACTCCATAGAGCCCTAGCCATGTAAACGTTCCCCCTATAACAATTGTCCACAAGGTATGTCGTCTCAAAGGATCGACATCAAAGCTAGAAGAGAGAAAGCAGTAATTCAGTTCACCTGCTTAAACACATTTATTTAGCAAGAGGTAGGTGATTTTTCAGAAATAACTGGCATGTGCTAACCAGTGAATCAGACCTACTGTGCTGTTCATTCTGTTTTGCAGCACAGACACCTAATGTGTTTAGGTTCAGAAAGGTTGTGGGGTTTCTTTACTTTTATATTGGAACACATTGCTTTCAAGTCAGGATAAACATTTATCATGCAGGCTTGGTTTGGGAACCGATTCATTGAGATAAATCACATTTATAAGGCTTTTTATGCTCGAATTTCAGATCTGTGTCCTATTGCAGCAACAGTTCTGCAAGCCATTCTGCCTTGGGACCACATCCTCTGCAAGGAAGAACACCGCTTACTCAACTCTCAAAACCCTCCAAACTCTTAGTTATATCATCATGTGTTCTTTCCTTTACAAGGCATTGCTTCAGCTGCAGTGTTATCTTTTTGTAACAATGACATTTCATTACTCAGTTCATCTTTCAGTCTGCAGTTCTGCTGATCTTGATCTGCGTAGCAGATAACATTCAACCTTGCTAGATTCTGTCAGCGGTTTGCCTTGATAAATGAACTTCTTAGTCATGGCCACAAACAGGTCATTTTGCTATCCCGGTGCATTGGTGCATCGCTGCTTGCTGCTGTGGGGAGTGGACTTAAAGGGTCGGCTTTATGAATAGAAAATGAAAGAGGTAAGCAATTGAAAGGAATAATTGCTTTTGTAGCTACACAGAGGAAAATGGCTGTTGCCTTTAGGTTCAGCAGGGCTTTGATTTCTTCAATGAAGGTAACAGAAAGAGGAGTTAAGCTCTGCAGGAAGGTCAGCTGTGTTCCCAAGAACTGAAGAGCTAGAGAACAGACTTCTCTGAATCATCGAGGTTGTTCACTGGTAGTATAATAGCAAGCCTGAGTATTAGGGTTTCTAAAAGTTAAACAAAATGAAAAGGTTTTCACAATCTGTTTCTTACTCAAATATGTTTAGTCGTGATCCTTCATAAGCATCTTCCCAGACCTTGGTCGTTCCGCCATTTAGAGCAGTTCCTCGAATCAAAACTGTCACAAAGCCAACCACCATGACAATCATTTGAAATGCATCCGTCCAGACCACAGCTTTTAATCCTCCCTAAACCAAACAGAAACCGCATGCTTTCATCATCTTTCCTGTGATTCACATGTAGAAAGACCCCTCATTTCAGGAGCTCATGAGCTGCACGTATAACATCTAGCAAACAAGGACTCTTCCTAAACACTGCATTCTCCCATGAAGGTTGTATTTTTGCAGATCAGAAAACAACACAGCCTATGTGGCTTCTCCACAGTCACAGAAGAATATTTGACCTCCAGTTAAATGCTTTTTTGTGTGTTGTCTTTATATGCAGTTGTATAATGTTCAAGAACAATAGCTTAGGGAATACGAGCTGGCCTGTTTGTACTTCCTGTAGCACTCTGGACACTTCTTGGAGCCCAGCGGTCCAGAATTAGTCTAACAGAAATATAGCTCCAGAAAGTTTGCAGTTCAGCTTTTTTCCATAGGTATTTTCATATTTGATCGTAAAATATTGAAAACATTCGTTAGTGGTGTTGAGAACAGAAATTAGGTTGTGTCCTGAGCCCTAGAGCTCTGCCATTTCCACTGCAATGTTTATCTTTCTTGTAATCCAGAATCTCATGTTGCTTCCACTCAGAAGCAAAGCTCTCTAAGACCTGTTGATTGCCCTTCCTAGGTTTTATCAACTCTGTTCTTGATCTGCGGTGACACGAGGCACATTTTTTCATTACAGTGTTTTTCAGTCTGTAACTTGCAAAAGATAAGGTGACTCATCTCAAAAGATTTAGTATGGCAAGAGGAGGTTATCACCTCCTTATCTGGACTCTGCCTCAAGCTGTCTGGCTTAAACCTTGAGACATACAGCAGAGGATTTGAGGGAAAATGGGTTTCTTTTTCTCCAAATGGACTTGCTTGAAATTTTTCTCTACGTTCTTCTCTATGTTCTACCACTTTATACTTTGGCTTTTAGAAGCCACCCATCTGCAATAGCCTGTCATGTCTAAAGGATGTTTGAATCAACAGCTTGTGTCCCAGCTGTTCAGTTATGCCTGTTACGTACCAGAGTGCAATAGAAAGTGCAGACAACTCCTGTTGCAACCACAGAGCCCCACAAATCAAACCCAGTGACTGAAACCAGAGAAAACCAAATGGTTAGTGAAATGAAGTTAGGTCATCTGGATGGTAACAGAAAAGCTCTGATCCTTCAGCATTGGGGGGGGGGAGTCATCATTAATTTTAATCTTTTGTGTCTATTAGGAGTTTTGTGGGATTGTTCAGGTTTCTGGGTGGTGTTTTGCATTGTTGTTTTCTGGCAAATTGGATTTAACTAACTTTCAAGCATGCAAAAGTAATACGTAAGAAAAATAATCATCACACAAAGCAAAACATCATTCTGAAGGGACACAGCTTTATAAGCAATGCTCTCCTTGTGTTCTCAGTCCAGAATTTTCTCTTGAGAAATGAAGTTCTTCAGAGGTTTCCAAAGAATCCTAATAAAAAAACCCCACCCTCAACTAAATTCCATTCCCTGCAAATAGGAACAGTCAACACTAAAATGTACTGCATTAAAGCAATTTTTCATGTTCTTTTTACTTTATAAAGTTACTTCACAGAAGGTGTACAAATTTTCATGAGGCTTCTATTAGTCTCTCTCACCAGGCATAGTTTGTGAGGGTGAATCTATTTCTAAAGATTCTCTTATTAACAAAGTACAGCTTAATAATGAACGTGAACTGTTGTGTAAAATTCAGTTGTGCTCCAGAGGAATGAAGCTCAGGTCTCCTTGAAAGGTGAGTTGGACAAACTAGGTGCAACTTATATGATGAACAGTGAAGAGAGATTGGTTTTGGTGAAATCAGGAGTTGGGCCCTGGTGCCTCCTGATGCTATGGCAGTAAAAATACTTATTCCTTCTATTGTGATGGATGCTTTATGTCTGCAAAGATTAATTAAAGAAGCATGCAGACAGACAGCAGCACAGCATCTAGCTGCAGGGAATGGAGCTATGCCCATGGGAACCAGAACACAGGAGACAGGGGAGGGGGTATCAAAGTACAGAGTACGGTCTTGGATCGTCAGCTTGTACTGTGAACTTCGGCAGGATGTTGAGAAATGGTTTGTAGCTAACCTTTTCAGGTGGTTATTGAGTGCAGAGGAGGGCAGAACAGCAAATGTGATGCTTCCGCTAAGGCACTGAAGTGAGAGAGACATCTGGGGAGTCGGAAGAGCAGAGTTACAAGGGGAAGGCAAAATCTTTCTTCAGAAATTTTGAGGATTTTTTCTCTTTAGGCTTCTTTATCTATTTTCCTCACTTCATTTATTCTGCTTGTCTTGTGCTATGGTTATATGGGGTAGGCAGGTAGTGTGGCATGGGGGCTCACCTTGGTTGAGTGCCAGTGATGGAGCATAGACCACTATTCCTGTGTAAAGAATCTGAGGGAGAAAAAGTCAATGAAAAAACCACGTATGTGAATACTCAGTGATAAGGCTTCTATATAGAGTGGGGGTTGAGCAGATCTGGGTTGAGCAAATCTGGGGGTTTCTTTAGATCAGCTTGTATTGTAGATGGCTTTCTGTTTCAGCCTTTACAAAATAAAAATCTGTGATTAAACGCCTTCCTGATGGAAGGACCATTACCTGTCTTGGTATTACTTATTTCACCCATTGCTAAGATGACCAGATGACAAAAATATGCTAGGGAAGTAGAAAGAGGAGCTCTCAGGAAAACACAAACAGTGATACAGGAATAAGTTACATTGATCTTGGAAATTAAATTTCCAGTTTTCCATTTAGTCCTTCTCAAAATAGCTGACTCATTCTCAATGAGAATGTTCTCATTTATGTTCTGAGGGAACAGAGGGAGAAACAAAGCCTGGAAGTCAATAAGCATTCAAATCTATTGCTAAAGGGTTTGAATTAATGAAATTGAATTAATGTAGAAAGAAGGGTCTGCCAATGTCCCATCAAATCCCATCTTTCCATGAAATACATAAATAATGTAATCTTTTGAGATGGTATCTGCTGGGACCGTTATGGATCTGGTTCTACTTGGGCATCCAGAGAGACCTGGACAGGCTGGAGAGCTGGGCAGTGAGAAACCAGATGAAGTTCAACAAAAGCAAGTGTAAAGTCTTGCACCTGGGAAGGAACAACTGTTTGTATCAGTACAGGCTGGGGGATGACCTGCTGGAGAAGAGCTCAGTGGAGAAGGACCTGGGGGTCCTGGTAGATGACAGGTTGGCCATGAGCCAGCAGTGTGCCTCGGTGGCCAAGAGAGCCAATGGGATCCTGGGATGCATCAGGAGGAGTGTAGCCAGCAGGTCAAAGGAGGTGATCCTCCCTCTCTACTCTGCCCTGGTCAGGCCCCACCTGGAGTATTGTGTCCAGTTCTGGGCTCCTTGGTATAAAAAGGACAGGGATCTCCTGGAAAGAGTCCAAAGAAGGGCTACGAAGATGATTAAGGGCCTAGAGCATCTCCCCTATGAGGAAAGGCTGAGTAAGCTGGGACTGTTCAGCCTTGAGAAGAGAAGACTAAGGGGGGACCTAATCAAAGTTTATAATTATCTGAAGCAGGGGATGCAGGGGGAATCAGCCAGCCCCTTTTCAGTGGTCTGTGGGGATAGGACAAGGGGCAATGGCTGCAAGTTGGAGCATAGGAAGTTCCGCACCAACATGCGGAAGAACTTTTTTACAGTGAGGGTGACTGAGCACTGGAATAGGCTGCCCAGGGAGGTGGTGGAGTCTCCTTCACTGGAGATATTCAAGACCCGCCTGGACGCCTATCTGAGCAATATGAGCTAGGGAGCCTGCTTTGGCAGGGGGGTTGGACCCGATGATCTCTCGAGGTCCCTTCCAACCCCTACAATTCTGTGATTCTGTGATTCTGTGATCCCCCATACTGATGCCACAGGCAGCTTTCAAGTAGGATAGCTTCACCCCTGTGTCATATATGAGTAACTGGTGAAGTAATTGTACCTGGGGCAGCTCGTCTAGCTTCTCAAGAAAGACAGAATCCACTCATTTGGAAAGAGAGAGACTTCAAGGGAATATAATGAGACCAAGAATTTGAGAAGCTTTAGAGTTCAGCACAACATCCAAGTGTCAAAGACAAAAAAGTGGCATTTTTAATCCTAAATAAGGAAATTTAGGAAAGCTAGAAAGTTAAGAAAGCAACCATTCTTTCTTTTTAATGTTCACAGTCCAAGTGAAAAACAAGGGGAAAGTGAAAAACAAGGGGAAAAAAGAGTAATCATTAAAACAGCTGATTATAAAAATGTGCTGTCTGAGATTAGGCTGTCAAAATAAAAGTTGAGTGAAAGTAGCATAAATAGTCAGTGTCATCTTACCGTCTGCAGGATGTAGATCAATGTGGCGGCAAGACGGACGATCTTGTTAAATCTTAACTCCAAATACTAGGAAAAAGAGGAATCTCCGTAAATTGCATGTATAGCATCTCTGACACAGCTCTTAACTTTCTGTCCAACCTGAGGAACAGCTTGCTGCGTGAGTCAAATTACTGGCAGCCGGCACTACAGCTGTGGGTAATGAACAAGAGAGCATGAGTGTTGTTCCATGTAGCGATGATGACATTCAAGAAATCTCCTCAGAAAAACGTACTTGAAGTTATACGTTGGGTCACACTACTCAATATCTGCTTTGTATCGAGAATAACTGAAAAATTCTCAGGTACTACAAGGAAAAGAAGTTTAAACTTCAAATGAAAGTATATTCTAACTATATCAAAAGGAAACCTGAGGTCCTCTCTAAGAGAAATAGAAATAGTTTTGTGGTGACAAAAGTGGTGGTGGAGCAAACTGAGAAGCAGTAACAGGAGCTTTCACAGTGCTTTGAGCTAAACTGGCTTTCTTGTTTCTCTGTCTCAGTCTAAAGCCAGATCTATACATCATCAACTGGGAGACGCAAGTGGGGTTCTCATGGATGACTGGAGTCATCTTTCCAGCACTTTGAAGGAATTCTTTGACTGCAATGACACCTTCAGGGGCTCAGATGAGACAAGCAATTTATCCTCTGATTTGCATCAAAACCAGATAGAAAATGCAGCTAGTTTTGTGAAGGCAAATTGTTTGGTGATTTGTTTGGTTTTTTTTTTTTTCCCAACCTGTAACTGAAACATTTCCAAACACCAAAGCTGTATTTGGCTGTTTGACCAAAGCCCCTCCTTGGGTTTGGGCTTAGAGGATGTGCATGGCCTTTCTGCTACCGGGAAGCTCCTCATGACCTAACCCGGCTCTCTGCATCCAGTCCTTGCTTAGTTGAAACTGCCCACAAACAAGAGTGGCCAGATTTGTGGTGATTAATTAAAGTGATTAAAAGGTTGTCCCAAATTCTCAGCAACTGTCCTATGGATGTGCAGATGACAAGGGCAGTGCGCTGTGCTTCTAGCAACAACTTCAGAGCTACTGATTAATTTTGTTTTTTAAATGAGTGAACTGTCATATGAAGAAAATACTGTGTTCCAGGAGGAATGAGGAGGAGGAGAAGTGATGGACAAAACCTCTAGAAAATTCAGAGATCATTAATTTAATTTCTTGGAGACTCACTGAATTTATTCTCCAGCCCTAATATTATTTTTTTCTGAGACATTTGCCACCTTCCTCCTCCTTATCCCTCCCCCTCAGTTTTTAGATATCTAAGAGCCCACTTTTATAGGAAACTGGATTAAATTGCCAGATCTGGACCAAGTTTGAATTGGATACTGCCAAACTTTGTACTTAAAGTCCATCTTTAATTCCTGCTTTCTAAACCAGAGTAGAATAGTTACTTGTAAGATAAAAAACATTCACATATACTTCAAATATTTTTCCAGCTACTTTGTTTCATGCTGGTATGTAAACCCTTATCTTGTCTTCACGACATATGCATGACAGGAGCTCTGACCCTTAATTTGAGCTTTCCACTTATGCAATATAAATAACCAGTTTGAATTACTGCAACTCTAAAACTAAAACCAATTAATATATTAAGACATGTGCTCTGTAAAACACTGCAGAAAGTCTTCTGTCAGATTTTTCTCTAGAAACCTCTACTTACGTGATCCTGACTTTGACTTTGTAAATGATATTTACTTACCTCGTAAGTGCTTGTAATGCCAGATCTATAAAATACAGGTAGAAAAAGTTCAGCAGTAAAAATGATGACAAGTGCATATGAAAGAAAGAACAGAATAAAGGATGCCCCATAGCGATAAACTTCAGAGGGTGTCCCGAGAACAGTGACTGCTGACATGAAACTTGTTGTCAGAGAGAAAGCTATTGGTCCACATGTCATCTGCTTTCCACCCACCAAAAATTCCTTCGAAGTTTTCTTTTTCCTCTCTTTAACTGCAAAAAAGATTCCGATGCTAGCACATACTAAAAATAGTGCTGCAAAAACAACATAGTCCCAAGCCACAAATTTTTTTACTTCTGGAGCTACGAAGTTTGACATAGCACCAGTTGGACTGTTCTCTGGTGAAGGATTCTGGTATTCTGTAGCTGAACAGATCGACTTGTCAATAGCAAACTTGAAGCTTATCTGCAGCTTATCAATGACACATAATAAACAGAAAGACTATTCAGCTAGGAGACCTTTTTCAACCCAATTCACTTCTGAGGAGACAAAATAATTTGCAGAGGACGAGTTAAGAAGGTGCTGACTGCACTGAGACACTAGGGCTACTGATGCTTCTGTCTGGCAGGCTGGAGCCAGGCACCTAGCTGTCAAATCTGGAGCACGCTCCCTTTTTATCTGTCTGGTTTTGTTCAAGGTTAAACATTAGCATGACACATTGACTTGATCTGACTCTCTTCTAACCTCTCAGGCTTTTTAAAATAATAAAATGAGAGCAGTAAGGAAAGAAATTAAGGAGAGCAAAATGAAGGAAAACTCAGTGTATGGACCTATGGCCCCACTGGTGAGTTTGTTTTCAGAGGAGTAATTCCTTCTTAGGGTTAAAAACTAAACTTGAACATCAGTGATAGGGCTCAGAACTGTCCTTTGACATTTGAAGTGTGCTCCATGACAGACCCTCTTCAAGCTGAGGTCAACCATCTCTGTCAAAGTGCAAAATCCCTTTAACTTAGATGCCAGGAAAATAAATGTAGTGTAATATATTATTACTTCCTTCAACTCATTTTTAAAATGTGCCATCAGCAAACCCGGCTAATTAGCAGATGCACTAATTGTGCAATCACACTGTGACAAATAAAGCTGCTAGTCAGATTATATTGGCTCGATGCATCATAATTTAGGTTGTATCCCAGGAAGCTTTTCCCAACGGCAAAGGTCCTATTGGCCTACATGTAAGACCACAGACATTTTTTATTATTATTAATTTTAAATTACAAATGTTTTTTCTAGCAGAAAAGTGGTTTTGGGTGGTAGTATTTTACATAGAAAATAGGAAAAAGCTAATGGGATAGTAACCTGGAAATCAAGTTAGAAATGTAAACTTGTCTATTATGCTATAGGTCTCTGACGTATTTTCCACATAGCTTCATGGTGGTGTTCAGGATAGCAATTTTAGCTAAATCTCACATAGAAAAAGTATTGTATGTCAGAAATGCAACTTCCGAGGAAGTATTATTTTAAACCAGTATGAAAACACTTGTTCTTCTTTCATGATGATGTTCCTTGGCTGGGAATAATTTTTATTTTCCTGAAATAATAAAAATAGGTTTATGTTTCGCTTGTGAAAACTAATAGGAAATGAAGTTTTTTCCAGCCTAAGGAAGAAACTCGGGTTATTCTTGAAGCTTCAATACCCCCTTTAGTATCTGATCATGAACCAAAAACTGGACAACAAAAATCCAACTTGAACAAGGTCCTGTTTCAGGCCCTATTTTCACATCTGAAATAGGTGCTTGAGATCACAAAGTTAAGGGTGTTCTTAAATAGCCTCAGCCCATCATTCTGCAGGCAAGAAAACCTGCCATGGATGCTTTTTCCCATGAACTGATGTAATTTTGTTTTGCCCCTATTTTGGGGGAATAGAAGCCCTTTAAGGGGGAGAGGAGAGATCAGTGTAGTTGGAATGAATGGCTATATATAGCCATATCTAATACTTTCATCATTTGGTTTGAGATCAGGAAAACAGCAGGTCTTAATTAGGTGTTATATTCACTTGAGGCTTCTTCTCCAATGCATGCCAGATTCACTTGCCATTTCCTTATCTCCCAAAAAGTGATGCTATATGTACCATGCTTTGTACGTTTGTAAATTAGGAACTTCCTCGGAGAAACATAGCAATGTTGAAGCTGCATTTGCCTGCTGGTCTCCCCACCGCAGCCTGCCCTCCCACCCCATCATTGCAGCTACCTTGTCCAACCAGATCCTGAATTTCACACATCAACAGTGGCCAAAATTTATACATAATGATACAGATTTTTGGTATGTAATTATTACCTGTCTAAATAATCAAATTGCTTACATTAAATCGTTAAGTAATTAAGCAATATTAACGATGTCAGCTACTTCTCTAGCTCAGTTATACACATTAGACTTCTACAATCTCCTGATTAAAAGTATTTCAACTAATGGAAAATTTATTGGCTCCTTTTTGCTGAAGAGTTCTAAGTTTGGAATAAAATCCTGTGTGTAAAATGGAGAATTGCCATGTGCTGCCAAAAAATAATTGCAAGGGCAGTTAACCCTTTGCTCTATGTGCTTTTCTCAGCCTGATATCTAAAAGGTCCTCCTGGGGCTTCCCATCATCTAAGGGAGTGAGGATAGATTAAAAAAAGAAAAGGCAAGCCCACTCAGCACTTGAGCAGCTCAGCAGCATTTCCAGCACCTTCTCTGTGTACGCAGGGGCATGTCTCCCTGTTGCTGTCCCCAGTGCCTTCAAATGGGTGGCTTGTGTCCTGGAACAGCCCGGTGGCCATCCAACACCTTTCTGGGCTTCTTGGTGGCCTGGTAGTTGGGGTTGCCCCAGCCTTACAGCCCCTGTGGCTCCCACCCATCCCTCCTGGCTGTAATGGCAACAGAGGCACTGGGGCATTGATTTGCTTTGGGCTGATGGAACCTGTGTCAGCCCTGCTTGGTGAGAGTCTGAGCAAAGGCAGTTTGGCCGTTCGGCACAGGCTGCCTGTGTGTGTTCTGGCATGTGTTGAGCTTTGTCTGTCACAAAGGACAGGTCTTTAGATTTAGTATTATTTTGGCAGGTTGATCCATAGTCCATCAGGACAGATCTTGCAAGTGGAGGCGAACCCCTCACAGGGTGCTGCATAGAACAATTTCTCACCCAGGTCGGGGATTTGGGGACTGAACTGCATGGCCCCCAGGCCTGAATTAGAGGTGCTAGAGTGTTAAGATCACCACTGGGCAGCACAATTATCTCCCAGTAGTGAAAAGCTTATCTGCACATTTATTAGATACCTGCTCCTGGACTGATAGTACTCTAGCATTCATTAGGCTTTTGATTCACAGGTGATTTATTGAGCTTCAACTAGCTCCTCTTAATTATTTTGATTCAAATAAGTTTTTTCTTTAGAAACTCTGATAAAACATACGTAAATCTGCCAGAATTTGGTGCCCACGTGCCACCCATCTGGGATGGCATTGCAGTGCGTAACCATTGATGACATTTTTTGAGTATAAACTGCTCACTTCAAGGCCATATCTGACCACCTTCAATGACTAACATTGTTTCAAAGGCAGCTAGCACTTAAACTTCCTCAGTGTGATGCCTTATAGGTAGACATTTTTTAAGTATCCAGGGAATATTACTTGCAAATGTTCTTCTTAGATCTCAGTGCTGCCTGCTAATGAAGCCTATTGATGACTTCAGGGCTTTTGAGCGCAGAAAGGATGATCAGAGGAGAAAATAGATAATGCATGAAATATTGGAAATTTATGAAGTGAAGAATTTTCAAGGAACTTTATTTAGGCATTGGGCTTTAAGTTGGCAACATCCTTTATCCTAAGTTTTGGTAACTGTTTCACGGGTGAGAACATGTGAAAAGGGAATGTTTTTCATCAGTTATTCAGTTCTGTGTTTGGAATTGTATCCTGTCTTAAATAACCTATGACCATCACCTACTTTTATGTGAGGTCTTTTAAGTCCTTTAGTTGTGCATTTTGATATTTATTGTCGGGGAGGAGATGAACGATCAGTTATATCTGGCGGTCTTACTTGTTCAATAAATGTATTCATGTAGGACAGTGATTTTTCCAAACTCTCTGCTTTCAACCGAAATTCTAGCTCTATCCCTTTTCAGTCTGAAAAGGGAAATGATGATCCCCTCTACTTGTTTGTATTAGGGAGAGCTGTGGGAAACTTTTCTTACAGATATGTAGGACCAAACACAAACAGCAGAACTTGAATTACCACCAGAACATTGGTGTACTGAAGTGACTTCCCCTTTTGTCAGAGAGAAATTCCTCACAAAAGAATACAACTTTATTCCTTACATCTACAAAGGGAAGGCAGAAAACCATACCCTGAGTTTCTGCTCCCTGCTTCTACTTTACAATGGACAATTTCAGGGTCCTGGAGATAAATTCCTTTTCTTCTATGATAATCCTGCATGTAGCATTGGACAGTCTCAGCCCTGAGATACACCAGCTTCTTTCTGAGTGGGAAATCTTACATCACAGTGACACACAGTGGGTGATAGAAGGCTTCTTTCCAGGGACACAGCTCTCTCCTGGGGCCGCAGGCGTGCACTGTTAAAGCAACCACAACCCTCTGCCCCATTCAGCAGATAATTCCATACGGAATCAATGAATATTTAAGAATTCCTTCCCCTATGGCACCAGGCAACTTGGATCTATTTATTATTCATCATTGAAAAACTGGAAATCTGTGTAAAGTAATGAGGGAATGGCTGTGTGCAGGCTGGGGAAGATGCTTTGCTTATATCCCAGAGTGTTAATAATTGAGAAACTTAATGCAAGCTTGTGAAAGCAGCCAAGTATTCAAATAGAGACCACAGGGAACTTCTTAGGGTCCTTTTTTTCAAATACATATATAAAATATTGAATTTAACAAACATATTTCACATATTTTGTGTCTTTTCATCCTAAATGATGCATGCAGTGTACTCTGTGATCAGGTCAGACAGTGCCTTCCAAAATGGCACATGAGCACAATCTGCATCCTCTGTATTTTGAGTGTATTTCTCAGTGGTAGGATGGAGTCTTTGATTCTTATTCCTACAGCAGCTCCAAATTTTCTGCTTTTCACATTCAAATGTTGGTAGATGTACTTCCATATTGCCCTACCGTGG
This sequence comes from Porphyrio hochstetteri, assembly GCA_020800305.1. Taxonomy (NCBI): domain Eukaryota; kingdom Metazoa; phylum Chordata; class Aves; order Gruiformes; family Rallidae; genus Porphyrio; species Porphyrio hochstetteri. The sequence goes on from CM036908.1 coordinate 46,593,179, forward strand.
AAGTAAATATTTTTCCTTCTAACTGTACTTTTTATATTTTTTTCCCCTTGAACTTTGCCTTTGGAGTAAATTCCTGTTTCAGATGACAGAAGTCATCCATTTCAGAGACCAGAATATTTTTTTCATGAGTGACAGATCCAGGACCTGGCACTTGATCACAGACTTCCTGATCATTAGTACTGACAAGAGGTAAAATGGAGTTTTGATTTCCTAAATGGCTTTAAAGTTTTGTAGCTCCTGCACTCATTTTGATGCTTAAATTTAATATTCGAGTCTGAGATTTGTCCATTGTTATAAATGCAAGAGTCATTCTGGAAGATAATATCAAATCACATGTAAAATTAGATATCAGTTTGTTGGTGCCACTCCAAATGCTTAGATCTCTACATATCAAATAACTGAAGGATTAAAGTCTCATTTAACTAGGTGGCTGAAAAAGAAATAGTTTTTTTGTTAATTGTGGAAAAGTAAATTTCTGGAGCACAGAATACACTGAAAATCAAGGTGTATCATTCATAAGCCCCTGTTAAACTTAAGGGTTATTATCTTTCCTTGACGATGGACTTTGTCTTCTCTTAAGAGGCTCCTCTTTAATGATTACTCTTCCTCAGAAACACATGCTTATTTATCTATACAAAGGTCATTATAACCCAGTAGCATGGGGAACCAGAGGCTTATAGTTTCAAAATAGGTTATTTCCTAGGGACACAAAGTCCTTCCTATGGGATCACTCTTGCCCATCATCACCAGGTCATGTCAGGGCACCCAGCAAGGACTGCAGCTGGTGATGAGGTTTCATCCTGTCCATCTGCTTCCATCTACTTTATTTTGCGTCTTCAGATGCAGAGTTTGCAGAGTTACTTGCAAACCCATTTGCACGCTTTGTGAGTGTGGCCATTTTGGCTGTACAGGGTGGGGGAGTTGCATCGCTGCTTAAGGAGAAAAATGTGTGGTTGGCAGTGAGAATTAGATTCTTTTCTGCAAAGACAGTGAGCTGGGGAGCTGCATGGGAAGAAAGTGCTAGTCTGACACACTGGATTTCAAATAATCATACCCTAAAAAAAGAGAAAGGAAAAAAAAAAAAAGCTTAAAATCATCCAGGGGTTGGACCCGATGATCTCTTGAGGGCCCTTCCAACCCCTATGATTCTGTGATTCTGTGATATGTCAGTTATTCACCCTTCCTGACTATACAGTGCAGTGGAAGAGGGTCCCTTGCTCCCATGTGGCTGCAGTTTCCCCTGGACTGGAGCCATCCTTTCTAGTCCACAGCTGCTTCTCCCACGGGCTTCTCCCTGGGGCAGCACCAACCTCCCTGCATGCAGGGCATCAGCCTGGCTTCGCTCCTTCAGTTCCCCTTTTATTTTGAAGGGGGGGGGGGGGGGGCGGAATAGCATATAGGAAAGTAGTTTGCTACTTACCTACCCAGGGTAATGATTAATTTTCTGGGAATGGCACTGATATGATGTAGAAACATGCTTTTATCCAAATAGCCATCAAAATAAAGGATTAGATATTGCAGTCAAGACCATAAGCCGCGTAGCTTGAGCAATACTTCATGTAACAGGTAGGAGCTGGGTGGAGGTGCTGGGACAACTGGTGATGACCTCACTGCAGAAACAGAATGAGTCAGAAAGATTACTGTGCTCTTGGTGTGCACACTGAGGAGATAAGCCTGTCCTTGGAATCATATCTATTTTCCACTTAGACACTGTGGTAAATGCTTCTTAAAAGGTGGGGCAGGGATATGTCCCATCCTCTTTTGGAGTGCTCCCCAGTTATCATACTGGGATGTTTTACCTGTGTCTGGTACTTGCTCTGTTCAGATATCTAGCTGCTGCAACAAGTCCCTGGGTTTCAGAGAAAACTTCCAGAATCCGATTTCCTTTTTTTTTTCTTCCTCCTAGTTTTGCCAATAAAAGAGGGAGGGAGTACACCAGAGGGTGAACATGGCAGAGAGAAGGGAAGGAGATGAACCGATGGAAGGCTGGGGAGATTGATACAGCATCAGCTATTTTGGATTCTTGCAGGGAAGAGCATAATAATAATAATATGAGAAAACATGACTAAATTCTGTTTGGCTTGCAGGTAGAAATAGCTTTGCAAACCAAGGCCATTAAACTGGGTTTTCATTTTGCTAGCGGAAAACATTTTACTGCCTGTTAACAGAGGGCTCTATGGGCTGTCAGAAGATGTGACATCTTGATTCCAGTATATCTCATCAGAAGGCAGCAGACAGGGACGGAAGACAATAGCAGTGATGCATTCCAGTTTGTTTTAAAATGAGGATATGATTCAGTGAAATGTAATCATGCTTAATAGATTGATATAGGTGTAGCTCAAGAGACAATTAATATAACTTTAATATAAGAATTTTCATGGTTTTAAGAATAGATCAGTTTAGGAGAAAGCTGTAACTGTGTAGGCTACTTGTGAGAGCACTTGCAAAACTTAACCATAACAGTGCAACAGTAACAGCCTTGAAGATAAAGTAAGAATGTGTGTATTTTTAGGAATGGATTAGTTTTGGATTTTAGCAGTCACCACACAAGCAGTTTCATGAAAGCGGCTACAAAACTCAGCCATAACAGTGCAACAGCCTTGAAACTAGAGGGAGCAGGAGATAGAGGAGTCATAAGACTAATGACCAATTAGGAGACAGAGTATATCTTCTTTTTAGCAAAAAGGAATGTGTTTTTGAGCTCAGATAATCACAGAGAAGAAACGTAAAGAGCATGCGCTGAGAGTGAGGAAGACGTCCAGCCTTCATCCATGAAGACCACCGGAAGACCCCCTGAGTGTCACTGAGCATGCTCTATCTGGGAGGAGTTAATGTAAATGACTTCTTAGAAATAATTAGCATAACTCTGCCTTTTCTTAGATATTATAATGAATATGTATAGTTAATCTGTATAAATATGAGAAATTTGGCTTCAGTAGGGGCACACATTCGGAGGAGCGATCCCCCTGTGTGCCCAGCGCTGCAATAAAGGATACCTGCTTAATAGTCACCAAGGCTACTGAGTTTTGATTCAGGCTTTCCGGGGCATCAGTTTGGCACCCCAGATGGGACCCGTTCTGCTCGGCTGCAGGATCCGGTAAGGAACAGGACTCCCTAGGTGCGCCCCGGGATTTCCCGGAGGGACTCCTCACCCTGCTCGGCTCACTGCAGGAGCAGACAAGGACCATCCTCTGATTTTAAGGTATCCTTTTATATTTATTATTTGAGCTCCTGGTTTGGGGATACTGTAAGGCGTTGGGAGATGTCCTACGCGAGTATCTGGTCCGGTTGTTCGGGGATACTGTAAGGTGTTGGGAGACGTCCCACGCGAGTATCTGGTCCGGGGCATCAGATAAGGTACAGCAAAAGTAACGCATCTTACATGCTGATCAAACAACACTTTGGAAAGTATGTAGCAGATGGGAAGAAGAGAGGGAGCTGAGATCTCACTGCAGGTTGTTTAAGGATAAAGCAGCACAGAGTGCACTTTAAAAAGGCACATAATGTCTGCCTCACTGTTTCTGTGCCGTTAAAAGCTCCAGAAACAAAAATATTCTGTGTTTGTCTTCAAATGTTAATAAGTAGTAGAAATACTGCCTCATCACTGCAAGAAGCATTTGGAAAGAGTTTCCCAGCAAGCTTGGGGGTAGAAAAACATGTACTGGAGATTATTGCTGTTAATAGTCCATACAGGAGGCCTGTGCTCTTCGTGGTCAGCTTTAATGAGCACCCCTACTTACAACAAAACCGAAGATCACAACCCTTCGCTTACCCACATGTTACCCTACTAAAAGAGGAAGGGGAAATTCAGGCGTTCCCTGGGGAACGGAGCTGTTTAACACTAAATTGTCGTGGAGTCTTTCCCCAGATTAGCGGTTTCATGCACTCCAATGAACTTGTACTTTTTCCCACAACATAGGAAACCCAAATCAAGGGGAGACCTTTTTTAGTAGGACTTGGAGATCAATCATCTTTAATAATTCTTTTCTGTTGATTGATTTATTGTATCACTCTCCATTTTTTTTAAATAAGGCCCTTCAAGGGGATCTCTGCATCCTGTTTTGCATATGTAATTTCAGTCTCCTTATGTATTCACATCCTCCTCTTGATAGAGATTACAGTGCAACATTACCACACTGCAAAACCGTTTTGTGTAGTTTTCTGTAAAAGAGAATAGCTTCTTTTGAATTAACTATTCAGTGCTCATCATTGTACTCCATAAATTATTACCCATGCTCTTTTTTTGCTACCTTAAAATAAATTAATCAAAGATAAAGAGTTACTCATAGTTAAAAAGATCCAGCAAAAATCTTAGATAAAAAAATAGAAATTTGCTGGTGACTAGATAATAGATTTCGCTTGAAAGAATTATGTGGAAGAGCTGGCCTGCTCTGGTCATGCCTCTAACATGAATGTTAGGGCATGGCATGAGGAGGAAAGGATCCAGGCTGTGGCCTTTCTGTAGGTCTTTGCCCTGATGGACCTCCTCTCCCCTCTTGCATCCAAGGGACTAAAACTCTTACTGCTTCACTAAAATCTCTTAATTTAGATTCAGGTGCATAACCTTTTGTATGAGCCCTTACTTGGGCTATCTTTAGGGCTATAGAAAGTGTCTCTCCTTATCCTTCCCTGAAAGGCCAAAGAAGGGGGAGTACAGGGTGACATGGGGTCATGGATGGACTTCTGGAGGTTATTAAAAATAATATGACATAAAGTAATCATTAGGAATTGGAGAAAATGTATTTGGCTTAATGGAAAACAGACTTTGCCCTTAGACAGTAGATAGTAGGGGAGTTCACGTCTGGTGCCACATTAGTCTGTTTTTGTAAGAGCTGAGTGAGTGCTCTGGACCTCATGTGAAGCTGGATGATGCGTGATGTACTGCCACAATAATTGCTTTGAAATCAGGCAAAGGGATGTCATAACAGCATGAATAGCTGTAAAAAAGTCTTTGGAATTTGCTTATGTGAACAATTACTCATATGCCTGTTCGTTCTCTTGATGAATTGCTCAGTTCTTTTATGTGCTGTTGACTCCAGTAGAGCAGGGATCCTTTTGTTTTACTTGGTTTTGGAAACCAGAGATGTAACTCGGGGATAAGGCTTATCTGAGGGCTGAGGGTGCAGCTGGAGGGGAGCAGATCAGTGAAAAGACTTTGCATTTAGGACACAGACTCAGGAGAGTCTCTGAACAGGTTATCGAAAGGACTTGGGCTCGCAGCAGGACTGCATGGTCTTAGAAGGACAAACCAGAGGAATATCTCGAATTCATCCCCAAGTATTGTGAACTATGGTGAAGGAAATTAAACCTCAGGTGGAGGCACACATCAACAGCCCCTTTTACTTCCTTTAGAAGTATACAAATAAAATTTGCCCCCCTCAGAAGTGAGCATCTTCCTGGTTCCCAGGAGAAGCATTTGCAGGGTGCTGGAGCCATCCTCACAGGCCAGTGGTGCTGGTCCAACCCATTGGCATTGACACGTGGCTGTGCAGGGGTTTGGATTGGGATCTCCAAATCCCACGACAGTGGGGGTTTGGTCTGGGGTCACACACTATGTGAAAAATCCTAATTTAAATTAAAGCAAATTACAGCAAAAATTAGGGCTCCATTCTGCTGCAAACTTCTCTACTTGCCATCTGCTGAAGCGTTTCTCTCACAAATAATGGGAGAAGAAGATAAATTGTGTTGGTGCCTGGGTGGCAGCTTAAATCCTGGAAGTTTTGCTTCACTGTTTATTGGCAATAAGTTTGTTTCATGCTGGTAATGTCCCAAATATAATGTTGTGTGTGCTAAAGGAGGGAAGGTTTAAATTAGGTATTAGGGGGAAGTTCTTTACAGAGTGAGTGGTGAGGTGCTGGAACAGGCTGCCCAGAGAGGTGGTGGATGCCCTGTCCCTGGAGGTGTTCAAGGCCAGGTTGGATGGGGCTCTGGGCAACCTTGTGTAGACCCAGGCCTGGAGGTTGGTGGCCCTGCCTGTGGCAGGGGGGTTGGAATTCTCTGATCCTTGGGGTCCCTTCCAACCAGACCATTCTATGATTCTATGTTTGGGAATTAGAGCAGCTAGGGAGATTTAGTGCACGTTGTTTTTTCCATTCGTTACGTTGGGTTTGGTTTGGATTTTTTTTGTGTTTTTTTCTTATATATCAAAATACTTTGGGGTGGTTCTCAGTGTGAGCTGCAGGGAGTTGAATGGTAATTTTATTCAGTTTGAGTCATTTATTCATTTGAAAACTTGACTCTGAGTACACATGTTGAACAGTTCTGGAAAGCTAACCCTGAAGTTAAGCAGGAAAAAGAAAAATATTATGATAGTAGAATGTGGCCTGTGAATGGTAGTAAATTAGACATTGAAATTAAGGATGTTGGAAATAAACTTAGGTTCAGCAATAAATTCTGGCACTAGATGTTTGCTATGTATGAAGGCCTATGGTAGGAAAGTTGCAATTTTAAATGCAGAATATATTTTTCAGGAGAGATGAGTTTTCCTCCTCACATGACACCTGGAGCACTTTAAACACATTCTTTCAGAAGAAAATCTTCTCCTTTGTCTTACTCTATGTAAACTGAAAACAGGACATCTCCCTGTTGCGTCTTTGCTCAGTGGTGCCCTGATGGACAACAGCTGAAAAATTAGAAGTGAAATAAATGTTGCCTGTCTACTGCTTGAGAATAGACCCTTTACTTTGCTTCTATTTTATTCTCTTGAATCTGTGACACGGTAACTGAAAAATTCAGGGGAAGTTGCTTGCTGTCGGGAGTCTGATAACATCACTGGTGAAGAATTTTGGACGCAGGGATGACAGGAATTGTTTTTCAGCCTTCCGGTTTTTGCAACTTATCTGCTACTTCTCCCTCTTGTATATGTTACACCCAGTACAGAGTAGCAGTAGGCAGAAATTTTGGATAATCTGTTTAATACCGTCTCTTGGGCTTTTGTCTGCTTGTGTCAAAGTCAGGTTGCTTTTGTTTGGGGATTTTTTTTCCTTTGGTGGTTTTTTTTATTATTAACATTTTTGTTGTTGAATTTTCGGTGGTGTTTTGTCCTGTAACATCTGTGGAACAGTAACTCTCTATTGCTCCCTAGTTGGAGGAAGGAAGGGAAAAAGAAAAGAGAGACAGCTGTCTGCTTTTGGTTTTATTTTTTGAGTAGGGCTTGTCTGCGGGTGAAGACTTGGAAACGGGACATCCGCTGTGATGCCTCACTCCTGCCAACCATTTGTGAAGCTCGGGATTAGTAATTCAGTTTTTTATCTTCCTTCACCAAAGGAAAATAAAAAGACCAGATGCTTAACTGGAGAGGTAGGAAAAGGCAGAACTGACCAGCCTTTCAACAGGTAGCCAAAGGTTACTGCATCTAGTGGTGCTGCAGAGAGGAACACTTTCAGATGAGTCCAGATCTCACTCGTAGTGCAAAAATATGTGTTCCTGATCCCTCCTCCTCCTCTCAGCTTCATCAGAAGATAATCACAGGTATTCAGAGTTATAAGCTGAATACTTTTTACAGGCAGTAAATCTTTGCTTTATAACTGTAGGACACTTTGTTCTCAAAAAGTTATCTACTCTGATAATTTAATTATACTAATGCAAATGAGCACTCACAGAAATTATGTTCCTCTCAACCACAGCTGCCTGTGTTAAACATTTGTGAATTAATTTTTCAATGTACATAGTTCCTTATCCTTTTTCTTCAGGACTAGGCACAGCTCAGTAACACAGAAACAGCTAACTAATGTCTCTGGAGGAGAAATGAGATGGGAAGAGTCTGGAAATGCTAATACAGAAATTGGCACACACACAGCTGTACTGAAGGCTTGGACTAATACTTGTTTAAAACAAGTGGCTGTTTTTTCCTTTTGAGTCTGAGTGAAATTTGTAAGACGGAGTTTGATCTGCTTCTACATTGATCTGGTGGAGGCTTAGGCAGTGTGATTAAGCATCTTGCTTACAACTGAGCAGTAGTGAGACTATAACTCTTGTACTTTGCTTTCATATTTACATTGCAACTTTCTGAGGAGCTGGCTCGTTTAGAAGAAAGGACATAAAGACTGTATATAATTTACTGAGTAAAGACCTTTATAATTGGAGTAAAATATCTACATCAACACCACTTGGCTGTTTGTGTACTGGTGACTATTGTTTCTGGACTTTGGGTACAGCCGAAAAGCAACACAGTATGAGCATCATTGTTGAAATGCAAGCTGTGGTTCATGTTTTGAGCTTTATTTTTAGTGTAATAACCTGGTGTGATTCTGAATGTGAACATCCCAGGTTTGCAATGATTTGGTGGCATTATTTAGAAGCTTTAATTGCTCTATTTTCCAGATCAAGGCAAGTAATTATCATTTGTGTGGAAACGAGAAGCCCATTTTAACAGTTTTAATGTAATGAATGAGTTCAAGTTCATATGTGCTCAAGTGCATGTATATAGTTGTGCTTCATTTCCACAAATGTTAACAGCGGTGAGATATGTAGCCATGGGAAAATGTATTCCAAATACTACAAAATTTGACACTTGCGCTATTGGTTCTGTTCCCCGCCTCTGCCCCTGCTCACATTTCTCCTGAAAACTGTTTGATTTTTGTCCTGCTTTACCCAAAGACTTGTATTCAATCTCAGCTACAGTTAACCCTCAGGGAAAAATACATCTATCTTTTGTCTTTAACATTTATGGGCTAGGACAGTAGTTTCCCAGGAACAAAGTCTGTAGGGAATATCAGAAACTTTGCAAGGGGCTACACTGTGTGTGTGTGTGTGTGTGTGTGTGTGTGTACACACACACATGTGCTCAGTAAACAGCCTGTATACATGTATTTTGTATGCTTTGATATAATTTACTATGTTGGTATACCAAATACAGCAGCTTGTGTATACAGCTGCAAGGCCACCCACACCTGGACCCGCAGTGCTCTGTAGCTGCTCTTGCATGCAAGTGATGTACACTTCTAAATTGTTTAGGGATTTTCTTCTTCTCTGTGTTTCACCAGAAAGCTGTGATATTTTGAATGATTGAGCTGCAGAGTAGTTGCTCCAAGGTGCAAGAAAGCTGAAGGAAGGGGCAGAGGAGGGTTTGATCTTCGCACCTTGCTACAAAGTGCAGGGACCAGAGCACATACCGGAAGTCTGCTTTTTGGGGTATCTCTTTACAATTGTATAAGAGGGTTGCAGTATTATTTTCCAGATTTTAGCAGAAGAAAGAACTGCTTCAGCTCATATTTTGTTGTCTGGTACCTACTCACCTTTTATTTCTCTTCCAGTACAGACAAGCTGTCTTTCTCCTCCTTAGAGCCCATACTCTGCAGACAAAACTGCTTCTTCCTACGCTGGCGTCACCTGTGACTTAAGTAGCAGGATTTAAGTGAGGAAAAATCACGGGTTTTTTTCATAGATTCAAGTGAGTAGTCTTTCTTTTTCTCTAAAATTAATCGAAATACAGCTGGTCATCCTGTTGTTTGGGTACTTGGGTTGGGTTATTTTATGAATCAATATTCAGAGGCATCAGGAGGCTTGGGGAGGGAGAGGCTCTGTCACTTGCTCCTCAAAGTTCTTGAAGTTTTCAAATACTTCAGACTCCAGACAGCCTTGGAAAATGTGCAACCAGCTCCAGAAAGTGTTATTGCTATAGGACTTGGCAAAAATTCAGAGTTGCAGGATGAACATAATGCTTACAAAAATGGAGATGAAGGATCATTTTATCTGAGTGAAACAGAAACCTTTACGGAAGGTCACAAGAAAACTGCAAAATGGAGGAGTAAAGTCATCGCCTTGAAATAACAGGGCTTCATTCCTTTTTCTTCTCTTGATGAAATTCAAAACTCATTCCCATAGTTGCTCGGCACATTCAGTCTCTCTCTATTTTCAATAAGATTACTTTTGAGGCATAATATTTTATAAGTAATGCTTTGGCAGGCACTCAATCCCCAAAGGTCTTAGTTTCTTATCTTACATGACTCCCACGTAAGTGGAAATGCAGAAAAATTGCAGTGGGTAAGGAGAGTTCCACTTATGTTGGACTGAATGGAGCCATCTCAGCTGCCAAGGGTCCATTCTCCTACAGAGCCTTAAATCAAGGTCAGCCCTCTTGCATATACACACAGAAGGATAATGACTTACCTAGTTTTGTAATTCTTTGGTGCTGTGTTAATCAAGGTCTGGCATTTTATTTCCTTTTTTTGAACCTGTGCAATATGTAGGAGACATGCATGATGGGTTGCTCAGTTCATGTCCTGGAACATCAAAATTCAACACATGTTTTAATCTACATTGAAAATTAATCAATGGGTAACTAAATCCTTTTTATTTTGTTTAATAAATCAGTAAATAATTTCATGTTTGAAACAACGTTAAATACTAAAATATAACCTCATTGCCACACATTTTACGTAGAGGTATTAACTATTTCATGAGTAAAGGGGTTGGCTGAGTTCTTACTCAATTTTTTAAAGCAACTGATAGAAACCTGGGAATCTGCAGTGGGAATCTGAAAGCAGAACATATTAAATGCATCAGTAATAACCAATATTACCTATTCAGTAGTAAATGACATTGAGAATGTTTATCAGTATTTATGGTGTTAGGAACATTGTGTCCTAAACATCAATATATCGGAGAAATTCCCAGCTCCCGGAGGTAAGAGATTGGCAAGCTGCTGATAGCATAAAAAGAATAGAGATGCACAGATACGTGCCAGTCTGGTATCTGGGTCTGTATCAACATTAGACTAGTTCACTGATAGCTCAGTAGGCAAGTGTGGCCACATTTTGTTCAGATGCTCTCCAAAATAATAATTACATAGAAAATACTAATCTCTAAACCATATATAGTTTTGATATCTGTCCTTCTGTCATTTGGAATAATTGAAGGTAGCGATAGGTCTCACAGGAAGTTCAGCAACTTCCCAGAGTTATTAAGCCAAATCAATTAATTTAGCTTTTGTATTAAGGAAATACACATTTCTTTTTTCTAAGGCTCTGGACAATACATATTAATTCTATCCATGTCTGGTATGCCAGCAGCCCAATACAATTTTTGCTGTCCATTATCTCAACTTTCTAACATAATTTTTACAGGTATAGCAACTTTTTCAGTAGGAACAGTTCTGTGCAGAGAAGGCTGTCCAAATACTTGACAAGACTTTGACTGAAGTTACTTAATTTAAGCATTTAGCATAATGTCCTGGTTTCAGCTATGATGGAGTTAATTATTTTTAGCAGTGGATGGAATGCCATGTTTGGGTGTTAGGATGAGAACAGTGCTGATAGCACCCTGATGTTTCTAGTTGTTGTCGGCAATCAAGGACCTTTCTCAGCTCTGCATACTTCCTTACTAGTGAGAAAGGAGGGGACGTAGCCAGGACAGGTGACCCGAACTGGCCAAAGAGGATATTCCATGCCAGTTACGTCATGCTCAGTATAAAGGGGACTGGGGGGAAGAGGAGGAGACAACGCCAGGACGTGCAGTTTCTTGGGATGGTTGGGTGGTCCGGGACGGGCTGTAAGCTGTGCGGCCTGAGTTGTGTGGTTTGGTGAGAAATTGCATTGTGTATCACCAGTTTCATCTATTTTGTGCTTTAAACTTCTGTTATTGTTATATCTAGTTTTCTGTTATTGTTTAGTAAACTATCCTTATCCCAACCTGCGTGGTTCTGGTTTCTAGGTTGTGGTTTCGTTCCCTTTTTTCTTCCTTCCCTTTTCCCCCTCCCCCAACTTTCCTTCCCCCTTCCTTTTAAAAGTACAAGCGACTGTGTGGGGTGCGGCCCTCGGCTGGGGCAAAACCACGACAGTCATTTTGGCGCCCAACGTGGGGCACGACGAACGGTTGGGATAACGGTAGATCTGACCCTAACTATCGCAATTAAGATAAGCACTGTTGTTTAAGCAATCTCTGGTCACGATGTTGTGGTATTTATTCACAAGGCTGTGGCAGCAAAACCACCGCATGCTGTATACAATCCTGGCACGATTCTTTACTCTCTCAGGTCTGCGGCTCCCGTATTTGTTCCCATACTTCATTATAATGTATTTTATGATATCGGTCTATGATACAATAATATCGATGATCATGAGTTTAAGCTGGTACTTGTATGAGGTTTTGCTGTCCTGTCCATTCTTTGGACAGGGAGGGGTTAATAACAGCAGCCAGTATGGTGGGGGCACTGCTTTCTTTTCCTTTGGGCTAAATGCAACAGCTCTTAGGGCAGTTTTTGAAAATCTTCAATATCTCTGGGATATTCAAACTAGCATTTTGCTATTGGTAGGTTTGGTGCAGATGGTTCAGTTTTTGTTATATATCAAGCATAGGTTTATGAATACCACTGAAGAGCTTTCTCCGAGACAGAATAATCACGAGTGGCAGGGCATGTGGCAAAGTATGGGCGAGTACCTAGGTACTTTCTCACGCCCGATGGTTTGGAATTTCACTCCTGAACAGCTACAAGACCCCGATCAAGTGACTGCATACCTAAGGAAAAATTGCTGTAGGTTTCCCAGAGATGGACACCTTACTGCACTGTGCTGGGCTCTGGCCACTATTTATCAAACACTGCTTGATAGCAGGCAGCACTGTCAGCACTGTCAGGGAAAAGGGAAAGGAAACAGACTGGCAGATACTATAGCTGCTGCAACCACTGGGGCTGACACTGCAGCTACTGCAACCCCTGTGACCGACACTGCAGCTACTGTAATCTCTACAGCAGACACTGCAGATGATCCGAAAAACCAATCCACACCAGTGTCTGTTGCTCCCGTACAAAAGAGGAAAGGCACAAAGAAATCAGTTCGCATAGTGACGGATAAGGATGATGATCAACCGGGATCATCTCGAGGATATCAGGATGAGGCAGAACCAGAGATTGTTACCCGATCCCTGACTCTGAGTGAGCTGCGTGAGGTTCGAAAAGATTTCACCCGCCACCCAAGTGAGCACATTATCACTTGGTTGCTCCGATGTTGGGATCACGGGGCCAATAGTTTGGAGTTAGAAGGCAGAGAGGCCAAGCAGTTGGGATCCCTAGCTAGAGAAGGAGGAATTGACAAAGCAATTGGGAGGAGGCCGGAAGTCCTCAGCCTCTGGAGGCGACTACTGTCAAGTGTGCAGGAAAGATATCCCATAAAGGAATATATTACATGTCAGACACCCAAGTGTAACAGCATAGAGACAGCTATCCAGCACCTGAGAGAATTAGCTGTACGGGAGATAGTTTATTATGATCTGGACAATTCACAGCTTCCCGCTGATCCTGATGAAGTCCTATGCACTCCAGATATGTGGCGTAAGGTTGTACGAAGTGCACCGTCAGGGTACACCAATTCACTGGCAGCAATTGACTTGGATGATATGAATCCACCAACCGTAAATGAGGTGGCCTGCCGACTCAGGAAATACCAAGACAATGTTTCCCTCTCCGTCATTGCAGCAGTAGAAAAACTGGTTCAACGACTTGACAACAATGTGTCCAACTCTCAACCCATATGGAGCAATGTTGCAGCTACTGGGAGAAAGCGTCCATCGTTCCAAGAGGGAGAATACACACCATGACGTACATTGTGGTTTTACCTGCTTGATCATGGAGAGGACATGAGGAAATGGGATATGCAGCCCACCTCAGCCCTTCGAGCATGAGTAAATGAGCTGCGGGGTAAAACATTCGCACAACGAGATTCTGCCAGGAAGAAGGCTGCACCAGTTTCTACTGGGCAGTTCCCTAGACCAACTGGAAGGCCTACCTATATGTCTGATGTGTCTGATCCTCTTGAAGGGACCTCTAAGTCCTTTATGCAACCAGTGGAAAACAAATATGATCAGCAGCAATAGAGGGGCCCTGCCTCCAGCCAAGTGGTACGCCACAATTGACATTGCGAATGCTTTCTTCTCGATCCTACTGGCGCCAGAGTGCAGGCCACAGTTTGCTTTCACCTGGAGAGGCATACAATACACGTGAAATCGTCTGCCCCAGGGGTGGAAACATAGCCCCACCATCTGCCATGGACTAATCCAGAATACACTGGAAAAGGGTGAAGCACCAGAGCACCTGCAGTATATTGATGACATCATTGTATGGGGCAACACAGCAGAGGAAGTTTTTGAAAAAGGAAACAGGGTAATTAAAATCCTTTTAGAAGCCGGTTTTGCTATAAAACGAAGTAAAGTCAAGGGGCCTACGCGAGAAATCCAGTTTTTAGGAATAAAATGGCAGGAATGCGTACCTCAAGGGGATTTGATTTTGGGTGAGAATAGCCAATATAATTAATAGAGTAGAAATTATAATAATTGCCAAATAACCCATTATTGTATATTCATTATTGTTATGATTGCTGTATGTTGTACCATAGCATTATAGCCGGAGTCTTACAAGTTAATGAAGAATGAGTGCCATGATGATGGAACTAAAGCCTGGCCTCTCAAGAACTTTTTTTTCTTTTTTCCCTTTGAAAATAAACTCTGACCCACAGACTATGAGCATGGACCATGCCAGGTGTATCAGTCAAGAGCCTGAGATGCAGCATGCAACGAGCCAATGGAACATAAAATTATTCTGAGAAACTGTTACGACAAATGGAGCCTGAAAATCATGGACTAAATGAACTCAACTTCAGAGGGATGATTCACAGACTGAGGGAATAAGATCTGTATGCACGTATGTGTGCATACATGTGTACATACATATATGGGTGTGTGAAACACGAAACTGGTTGTACCCAGAGAAAATTGTTGGATCTGGTCATGACGTAAATGGTATGGAATAAGGGGTGGATAATGTCCTGGTTTCAGCTATGATGGAGTTAATTATTTTTAGCAGTGGATGGAATGCCATGTTTGGGTGTTAGGATGAGAACAGTGCTGATAGCACCCTGATGTTTCTAGTTGTTGCCGGGCAATCAAGGACCTTTCTCAGCTCTGCATACTTCCTTACTAGTGAGAAAGGAGGGGACGTATCCAGGACAGGTGACCCAAACTGGCCAAAGAGGATATTCCATGCCAGTTACGTCATGCTCAGTATAAAGGGGACTGGGGGGAAGAGGAGGAGACAACGCCAGGACGTGCAGTTTCTTGGGACGGTTGGGTGGTCCGGGACGGGCTGTAAGCTGTGCGGCCTGAGTTGTGTGGTTTGGTGAGAAATTGCATTGTGTATCACCAGTTTCATCTATTTTGTGCTTTAAACTTCTGTTATTGTTATATCTAGTTTTCTGTTATTGTTTAGTAAACTATCCTTATCCCAACCTGCGTGGTTCTGGTTTCTAGGTTGTGGTTTCGTTCCCTTTTTTCTTCCTTCCCTTTTCCCCCTCCCCCAACTTTCCTTCCCCCTTCCTTTTAAAAGTACAAGCGACTGTGTGGGGTGCGGCCCTCGGCCGGGGCAAAACCACGACATATAGAGAAGCCAAATTTAATTTAGCTTTTGGAAAGCAGTAATTAGAACTTTGTCTAAGAATGTGGGAAGCTATCCTAATATTAAAGTAATTCCTGAGATAACTTTATGGTTAAATGTGCCTTTGATGCTCAGTAAAAGATCTTACGTGGTGCTTGCAGTTCTGTATGAAGTTTCCCAGAAAAGAGCAGGCGATGCCCACGCCCCACCTCTTCGTCCTCTCTGTTGGACTGAAATCAGAATCTGTCAGGGGACTGCTTTCCTCGCAAGGAATCAGCTGCCTGGTTTTGCCAGGTGATGATGTGAAATGAAAGAAAACTTATTTCCTAAGACAACCTTAGACGGTGTTTGGAAGGGAAAAAATTACACACGCTTACTTTCTATAGCATTTCAGTTTGGAAAAACTGGGAACATATCATCATAAATATACTCCAAAATCACAGAATCACAGAATTGTAGGGGTTGGAAGGGACCTCGAGAGATCATCGGGTCCAACCCCCCTGCCAAAGTAGGCTCCCCAGCAGATACTGCACAGATAGGCATCCAGACGAGTCTTGAATATCTCCAGAGAAGGAGACTCCACCACCTCCCTGGGCAGCCTGTCCCACGGCTCTGTCACCCTCACTGTGTAAAAGTTCTTCCACATGTTGGTGCAGAACTTCCTGTGCTCAAATTTGCAGCCATTGCCCCTTGTCCTATCTCCACAGACTACTGAAAAGGGGTTGGCCAATTCCCCCTGCATCCCATACTGAAGATATTTATAAACATTAATTAGGTCCCCCCTCAGTCTTCTTTTCTCCAGGTTGAACAGCCCCAGCTCACTCAGCCTTTCCTCATACGGGAGCTGTTCCAGGCCCTTAATCATCTTCGTAGCCCTTCTCTGGACTCTCTCCAGGAGATCCCTGTCTTTTTTATACCAGGGAGCCCAGAACTGGACACAATACTCCAGGTGGGGTCTGACCAGGGCAGAGTAGAGGGGGAGGATCACCTCCTTAGACCTGCTGGCCACACTCTTCCTGATGCATCCCAGGATCCCATTGGCCCTCTTAGCCACCAGGGCACACTGCTGGCTCATAGCCAATCTGTCATCAACCAGGACCTCCAGGTCCTTCTCCACAGAGCTCTTCTCCAGCAGGTCATC
This sequence comes from Porphyrio hochstetteri, assembly GCA_020800305.1. Lineage (NCBI taxonomy): Eukaryota > Metazoa > Chordata > Aves > Gruiformes > Rallidae > Porphyrio > Porphyrio hochstetteri. The sequence goes on from CM036908.1 coordinate 46,609,681, forward strand.
CCCCAGCCTGTACTGATACTGACAGTTATTCCTCCCCAGGTGCAAGACTTTACACTTGCTTTTATTAAACCTCATCTGGTTTCTCCCTGCCCAGCTTTCCAGCCTGTCCAGGTCTCGCTGGATGGCAGCACAGTGTTCCTGCGTGTCAGCCACACCTCCTAGCTTTGTATCATCGGCATACTTGTTGAGGGTGGATGCTACTCCCTCATCAAGGTCGTAAAAGAAGATATTAAACAGGACTGGACCCAACACCGAGCCCTGGGGAACACTGCTAGTCACAGGCCTCCATTCAGATTCTGCTCCACTGATCACCACCCTCTGAGCTCGGTCCGACAGCCAGTTTTCAGCCCACCTCACTGTCCACTCATCTATCCCATGCTCTCTCAGCTTTTCTATCAGGATGTCATGGGAGACAGTATCGAAAGCCTTGCTGAAGTCAAGGTAGATGACATCCACTGCTCTCCCTCCATCCACCCAGCCGGTGATGAAATCATAGAAGGCTATGAGATTGGGCACGATCTTCCCTTGGTGAACCCATGCTGACTACTCCTCATGACCTTCTTCTCTTCCAGTTGCTTGGTGATGGCATCCAGAACAAGCTGCTCCATAATCTTTCCAGGGACAGAAGTGAGGCTGACTAGCCTATAATTGTTAGATCCTCCTTCTTGCCCTTTTTAAAGACTGGAGTGATATTGGCTATCCTCCAATCCTCAGGCACTTCTCCTGTTCTCCAAGAGCTATCAAAGATAGCAAGCGGCTCCGCAATCACTTCCACCAGCTCCCTCAGCACACGTGGATGTATCCCATCCGGGCCCATGGATTTGTGCGCATTAATCCCTTTGAGCTGCTCCTGGACTACCCCTTCCTCAACTAGAGGGAAGCTCTTCATTCCCCAAACACTCCTACTTCCATCCAGGATCTGTGGGTCCCGAGAGGCCTTTGGAGTGAAGACCGAGGCAAAGAAGGCATTCGGTATCTCCACCTTCTCATCATCACCCGTTACCAGGACACCCACTTCATTCATCAAGGGACCTACATTATCCCTGATCACCCTCTTAGTATTCACGTATCTGAAAAAACTCCTTTTATTATCCTTTATGTCCCTTGCTAGCTTCATTTCCAAGCGGGCTTTAGCCTTCAAGGTTGCGTCCCTACAGACTCTGACATCCCTATATTCCTCCCAGGTGCACAGACCCTGTTTCCACAGTTCATAAACCTTCTGCTTCCCTTTGAGTTTACTCATTAGCTCCCTGCTCATCCACGCAGGTCTTCTGCCTCTCTTTCCCGATTTCTTACTCAAAGTGCTGTTTAAATGTTAACCAGCTCTCACAGGCTCCCTTGCCTTCTAACAGCATAGCCCACGGGATAGCTCCTAAAAGGTTGTGGAAGAGATCAAAGTTAGCTCTTCAAAATTCAGGGTAGCTATCCTGCTTTTTGGCTTGCTTCTTCCACTCAGGATCTTGAACTCTGTCATTTCGTGGTCGCTTTGTCCTAAGCTGCCACCGACCTTCACCTCCCTGATGAGCCCATCCTTGTTAGTAAGAGCAAGGTCTAGCACCCGCCCTCCCCTTGTAGGTTCCTGCACCATCTGTAGCAGGAAATTGTCCTCAACATACTGCATAAATTGTCTGGACTGGGTACGACTGGCCGTATTGCTTGCCCAGCAAATACCTGGGTAGTTGAAGTTCCCCATAAGGACCAGCGCCTGGGATCTCGAGGCTACTTCTAGCTGCTCATAGAAAGCACTATCAGCCCGCTCCTCTTGCACAGGGGGCCTATCGCACACACCCACAACAGTGTCACTCATACTAGCGTGACCCTTGATTCTTACCCACAAGCACTCGACTGATGGGTCATCTTTCCCCAGGTGGAGCTCAATACATTCAAGCTGCTCTCTAACATAAAGAGCAACTCCTCCACCTCGCCTCCCTAGCCTGTCCTTCCTGAAAACCACATAGCCATCCATGACAGCGTGCCAGTCACCCAGGCTGTCCCACCACGTCTCTGTGATCGCAATGAGATCGCGGCCCTGCGACCGCACAAAGATCTCTAATTCTTCCTGCTTGTTTCCCATGCTACGTGCATTTGTATAAAGGCATTTTAGTGGGGCAGCAGGTGCAGGTATCCTCACCAGATCACAGCGAGATTTCCGACAGGGGATGGGCAATAGTGGCTACAGTGAAGAGTCCTCAGGGCAATCCACAGAATTTTCCCTACTATCACATGGAACAACATCCCCAAGTCCATCACTGTGCTGCTGGCGTTTACCTTCTTCTACCGCCAATTCACATCGTGTCTCCCAAAGCACTTGCCTAACCCCAAGAGCCTTCATAATATCCCCTCCCCCTTTCCTAACTAGTTTAAAGCTCGCTCAATGAGCCCTGCCATCTCCTGGGCAAGGATTCGCTTTCAGCTTTGGGACAGGTGAGCCCCATCAGCAGTAATCATGCCAGGACAGAGTACACCTTCCCTTGGTCAAAAAACCCAAAGTTCCTATGCCGGCACCAGCCTTTCAGCCACTCATTCAATAGATGGGTTCTCCTGACCTGCTCCGAACCCCTTCTCCAACTAGTAGGGATAGACGAGAATATTATTTGAGCTCCCCCCACCTCAACAAATCACCCTAGGTCATGAAATTCCCTTTTGATAGCACGCAGGCTACACTTCGTGATCGCATCCCTGCCTGCCTGAACAACCAGTAAAGGATAATAGTCAGAGGGTCTTACCAGCCTTGGGAGCCTTCTGGTAATATCACGGACCCTGGCTCCAGGGAGGCAGCACACCTCCCTTCGTGTAGGGTCTGGTCTACAAACGGGGCCCTCCGTCCCCCTGAGGAGGGAATCCCCTACCACAACTACCCTTCACTCTTGCCTAACAGAGGCAGTCTCAAGGTGTGCAGACATTCGCCTCACTCTAGGCTTCCGCTTCCTGTGAGGCAGAGGGGCTGCATTCATCCCCTCACATATCTCCTCCTCAAATTCCAGGGCCCCAAACCTGTTGCTTAGGGAAACCTGGGATACTGCTGCCCAATCCCACCAACTCTGTATTCTTCCTATTTTTTGTTCAAACTCTGCTTTTATTTAAGTCCTTTGTAAATCAGTAGGAAACATTTTGAAAGCGATCAATTGCTTTTTAATTCCACAGACTGGTGTGCTGACTACTCAGTGCCACAATAAATGCCAGGGTACATAATTTTGATTTCTAGATGATGGTATTTGAATTAATTGCACAGTCCTCTATACATAAGAAAGTGTAAATTGAACTTTTTTCTCAATTTTTACCAAAGGAATTGCCAAAAAAATGGTGGCATTCACCACAGGAGCAAGTTGACAGTGGTGGTTACCATGCTTTGAGGATGATTTGGCAGCTGAAATGCATTTATACGAAGGCATGCTTTTCTCATGCTCAACTTAAATATATCACATCTGCTGTTGATTACTTCTCGGTATTTTTCATAGGCTGCTGCAGTACATTTTAAACCTTCAGTGGATGAAACCCCTGGTATTAAATATAATACTTGTGAGGAAAATCCATGCATCAAAAAATAAAGGGAGACTTTGGGGCATATGAAGAATATCCTACGTGTTATGGTGTTCTGAACAGGCTGGACTGATGGGCTGAGACCAATGGGATGAAGTTTAACAAGGCCAAGTGTAGAGTGCTGCACATGGGACATAACAACCCCATGGGGGAGACTGGCTGGAGAGCTGTCAGGCAGAGAAGGACCTGGGGGGTTGACTGGAGACTGAATATGAGTCAGCAGTGTCCCCAGGTGGCCAGGAAGGCCAATGGCATCGTGGCTTGTATCAAAATTATTGTGGCCAGTAGGTCTGGGGAGGTGATTGTGCCCTGTACTGGGCACTGTTGAGGCTGCACCTTGAATGCTGTGTCCAGTTCTGGGCTCCTCACCATAAGGAGGACATCGAGGTCCTTGAACGAGTTCAGAGAAGGGCAACCAGGCTGGTGAAGGGGCTGGAGGGCAAATCCTATCAGGAGTGGCTGAGGGAGTTGGGGGTGTTCAGCCTGGAGAAGAGGAGGCTGAGGGGAGACCTTATCACTGCCTACAACTACCTGACAGGAGGGTGTAGAGAGGTGGGTGATGGTCTCTTCAGCCAGGTGACAGGTGATAGGACAAGGGAAAATGGCATGAAGCTGCGCCAGGGCAGGGTCAGATTAGATGTTAAGAGAAAATTCTTCACTGAAAGAGTTGTGAGGGCCTGGAACAGGCTGCCCAGGGAGGTGGTTGAGTCACCTTCCCTGGATGTATTTAAAAAAAGGGTAGATGAGGTATTTAAGGATATGGTTTAGCTTAGGACAGGAATGGTTGGACTCGATGATCTTCAAAGGTCTTTTTCAACCTTGTGATTCTGTGATGCTTTGTTCTCTTACTGCTTCATTGTGTCTCCTGTTTGTCCCACTTGTCTCCACTCCTTTTTTATTTTTTCTCTTTCCTTTATAAAAAATGTAAATTCTCTGGGGAAAAAGGCTAATTTCTCACAGATGCAGAGGTTCACACCTTAATATACAGTTATATTCAAGTGTAATGTTAGTTTTAAGTATTAGGGTTTGAAAAAAAACCCCAAACAACCAAAACCCCCAAAACCAACAAGCCCCACCAGCCCAAAACACTCCCCTCCTCCCCCACAAAAAAAACCATTAAAGATCAGTTTGATGCATTCAATGGAAATATTTAATCACTCAAGGAAATACCAGAAAACTGCCAATTATTTGGGCCAACAAATACATCCTGTAAAGAATAATGGCCATATTTTTTTCCCATGGCAATCTGTAACTGCGCAGATCCAATAGGTGGAAGGAAACCAGCACCTGTAAAAATATTAGGAGATCCTACAGCAGAGACCTAAGACTCACAGAAATCGAGAGGGAGTTACATGTCAATGAGCCTCAAAAGTCCATATAACTCAAGGGGTTTAAGACTGAGAAATAGTTTAAAAACTGCTGACCCGTTCAAAATTGTTTATGAACGTGACTAAAGACGCTTTGGCAGAGCTGATGTGTTAAATTCATTAGAGCCACCACTGAGCTCTGACAACTTTGCACCCACTGTTTCTGTCTCACTGTTGTTTCTTGTCTGTTTTAAGAAAAAAACTCTAAACCCCACCAAAATCAGTTGGAGTCTTTACCTGGATGCAAGTAGGCCTAAGATCCCATCTCAGCATGCCTGAGCAAGAAATGATATCCAAAATTATTAAAACAAAGCAATCTGTAAGTCTGATTTAATCCACACTGTTACTACTCTATCTATACCTGTCATATCGGTAATGAAATTAGTGCGTCATTTGCCATTATCAGAAGTAGAGAAGGAAACTAGAGCTTCCAGCATCCCTTGTTCAGGAGTTTTCTCACTATGAAATTCTTTCTCAAGGAGCTCAGTAGTGTCCTTGATCCTGACAAACTGTTTTTCATAGTGGATCCCTTGTGCTGATGAGAATGCAGATGTAATTTTTGTGAATCTACGTTACTTTCATGAAGCCATTTGTAAGGCAAAGCAGAAGGTAGATCAAGGCAAGAACAGATCCCTGAGGGCTGTGATTAAAATCCCATACAGGTTAGAGTATGGACAAAAGATTGTTTGGGTGCTTATAAAATTGATGGGGGTCTTGGTCTAGGTGTTTTTTCTTTTGGGAGGTCAGTAAGTTTTAGGGCAATGTCATTATAAAAGGAAAAGTTGTGACCTCTACTTTACAAAGCTACTTGCTATACCTTTCGTGGGGGTTATTTCAGATCACGCTGTCTCTTTAAAACTCTGAGTATTACAGATGGTATCGTCAGGACCATCATAAATAATTAAGGCTGGAAAGCATGTATGTGTCTGTATGTGTAAGATACCTGCCATGCCAGCTGCAAATGTTGCTTGGGGAGAACATGGTGTTTGCAATTTAAAAAAAAAAAAAGGAAGGGGGGCAGAGGAGGGAGGACAAAATGGGAATACTTTGTTATACACCACTGGAGGCATATTAATATAGTTGTAAAGCTTTTCAAAAATGTTCATGTGTGACTACAGCAAGCATCGGGACCTATGTTAAAGCACAGCTCTCCAAACCAAGGCCATATACCAAGGCATTACCCAAGGAAAGCAAACTGGATGTGTTAGTCATGTTTCAAACAAAGGGAGTGCATCCATATGACATGTCTATCTCATTAACAAGAACATGGAAAATACAGAGCATTTTACCATAGCATGTCCTTCGTTATTGCTGAATGCTGTCAATATCATCTGTGATCTTATCGCTCTAGAAAAACATGAGATACAGAAAATGCTTGAAGAGAAATTTTGGTATGCAGATGTCTTCCCTGACTAATTAGACAGCTGTTGGTGTGTCAGGTAGATACAGGTACATATAATTTCAAACTATTATACCTTCACTAGAGCATCCCTTATTCCAGCAGCCATTTAGATGTCAGAATTTGCTTCCTCACTGGCAGCACACTTACCGAAATGGTTTCACCGTTTTATTAATATCAACATGGGACTAAAAGAAATAGAAACTGAGTCTCTTCAGTAGTATTGTGCATATGCACATAATATAAAATGATGGCTTCCTGTGCTAGTCTAAACAGCTCATAATTCTGGCTTTTGCAAATGCAGGCCTAGCAATAACGCTTCTTCTATGTGAACTGCCTGACTGAAAGCAGACCAAACCTAATCTTTGTGTTTGTTTTTCTTTTTCTTAATTTGTTGTGCAAGGTAACATACTGCAAATGTTAGCTTTAAAATTCTAAGGAGGAATGCATTGCTCTTCAACTTCCAAGGTGCTCGTGCAAGTCTATTGCATCAAATTTTGTAACAAGAATGGTTGTCAACATCTAACCCAACTCAAGATGAATTTGCACAAAGGAAAACTGACTGGGTGGTCACAGTGGTGATGGTTTTATTATTTAAGTATTTTTCATCTTTATTACAATATATAAACTGTTTCTGTTATGACCGTAGCAAGAAATTTGCAAATCTTAGCAAATGTTGCATGCAGCCACTCCTCAGTGCTTCCAGTTTCTGCACCAGAAGCTAGAAGTCTCACAAAAACATGGAAGATTCTGGTAAATTCAGCAACAGGCTGAAGTCTTCTCTTGATGCGCACCCAGAAACAGTGCCACAGAAAATGGGAGCTTTCCCTCATGCTGTGAAAAAAGTGCTCAGCCCCTTGCAGCATCGGGTCATAACATACAGTTATGACCTGTTCCAGATGGTTCTGGCTGCAAGAACCATCTTCTTCAGGTACAGCAACATAAATTTCTTTTTCTGCTTTCTATTCTAACAACTCCTTGGGCAGACAAAATAACCCAACAAGAAATAAGACCCCATGCTGAAAAATTTTCTGCCTTTCACAGTTCTCTGTCTGGAAGATAAATCAGTAGAAAGAAAAACAGTAAATCAGGAACAGTGGGGACTTGAAAGAATGAAGTTAATTTGGTTAGGAGGGAGACTACAGAAATGATCTTTCATTCTCGTCTAATTTTTTTTCTGTGGTCTATTAAATTACTTTTTTTTTTTTTAACTCACATCCCTCCACTCCTCATCTGGAAACAGAAAATCAAAAGAAACTGGAAGAAATATTACCACAGAGCTGGAAGATCTTAGCATAGGGATTGTGTAACCTGTTTTTCCAATTACATGAGACCCTTGTGTATGTGTGCTGATACAGATATTCTTGTGTGCCTTAGGTTTAAAAGCATATTGCTTTTTCAATACTCTAGCCATTTGCGTTACCGGTCTCAATCTGTCTGAGTCCCGCGGATGAGACCTGGAAATATAGTTTGTTCTTGCATACCAGGGCTTTGATTCCTCTGCTGCAGTAGACAAGTGAATCCTATTAAGGCTGATGGAGATTTATTGATTGATCTCTTGTGGAGGGGGAAATTTGGGTTCCTACTTTCACATTGGTCTGAAAGAAGGATTGAAGATTGGACTTCATATGCAAGGAGTATGACTACAGGGATTATTTTAGCTTCTTTATGTACAAAAGGTAACTGTAGTTGTCCAAATTCATGTTTATTCAGCAGCTTGTTGAACAGCCTCTTTTGGCTGCTGTCACATTAAAGCAGTCTGGGTAATGCCTTTGTTTTCCTCCCAAGGAGAAGATGGAGCAAAGTGCTCTGTTGTCTCAGGAGGGATTGGAAGTTTCAGATGATGTTTTGCAGATTCTTATTGCAGATTAGAAGCAATGCTCTCCTGGGTTACAAGAAATACAATGTTTATAAAGAAGCTTCATAACATATTTATAAAACTGATGCAGTTTTAAAATAGATGAGCCAGGAGATAACTTCATCCTGTAGATGGTTCTTGTGTCACTCAACTCATATATCTTTCTGGCCCAAGTTTTACTAAATCTGAAACACTAAACTGAAATCTACTCTCCCCCACCCTACCCCCTCTCCTTGAAAACAACAACAGATCCTTTGAGGTAAGATTCAAGAAGAGTTTGTGCTTTTAATGGCTTCCAAGCCCCTGATCTCATTTCAGCAGTGATTTTTGCTGGCCTTCCGCTGGCGAGCAAGGGGCACCCACAGCTATGCATGGACTGCTTGGAAGCGCAAAGCACTGCCCCACCTCATGGAGGCCAGCAGAATCTCTAATTTATAATTTTAACAGATTAAACTACATTGAAGTCTCCTAAAGAGAAACATGCTAAATTGGTATAATTTAAAGTATGTAAAGTTGAGCAGTGGTGGTTTAATTAAAACTTGGGACATTGTCTTCACTGCAAAAATGTCTTATCCCACTGTAGAAATGCTCCTGTTTAGTAGCCACTTCTGCGTGTGTCTGGAGAACAGGGTAACCTCAGAAAAAAATTAGGGGAAGGATGACTCTTAGTTAATCAGCAAGTCCGCAAGTATGTTTGTCATGGGTTTTGAAATGGCATGGAAAAGGAAAAATTTGGTGGTAATGAAAACCAACAAGCTTTCCCAGTTCACATGAGACTTCAGAATATTTAGATTGCTATAAATGTGGTACCCATATTTCAATAATTGCTGGGGAGTGGATGGCCAGTTAGAAACACTTCAAACTATCAATTTAACATCTGTATCTTATAAAAAGCATGGAAAGAATACTTAGGGCAAATCAAAAGAGTACATATGTTGTCATTATAGTGTAGCAGAAGACAAATGTTCCTCAGGAATGAAAAGTTTAATGCTGTTTTCTTTGAATTGGTACACGCACCGTGATATCAAAGTGCTGTAATTAATATTGCATTTCAAAATGAATCCAGTAAGATTTCAGCATTTGATACTTTCCATAGTGTGAACAGCAGATTAGGGACAGCAGAGTGACACAGTGCTACACCACAGCTGTCTCTTGTTCTAGCCTAGGTGGTGGCATTCCCACTGACTTGGAAATTCACCCTTTAGTCATGAATGGAAAAATTGCTGTGAACATTAGTTAAGATTAGAAAGCACATTGTAATGACAGTCTGCTCCGGTCTTTCTGTACTCTCATTTTTAAACAGTATCAAGTTTTACACGTATACTCTGCTAGCTTGTCTTTAAATAAAAGAAAAAACATAGGCACAAACATTTGCTTGTAGCATTCTAAGAGCTGTGGTTTATGCTATCATAACTAATTATATGAATTAAATGGGAAAAATTTCTGCTTCATCATCACATGTCCTCCACCATACACCAAGAAAATGTGAGCTGCTGTGAATATTCTCATGTCACCAGCTTTACCCAAATCCATTTCCAAACCACATCCATCGGCAGAACTGCAAATATCATTTGGCTTGGAAAATAACAACAGCTTGGAGGTCCACAAACAGACAACCACACTTTTCTGCGACTGACTGTGAAGTATTAAATTCTTCTATCTTTTTTGAGGATTACACAGTACTGCAGGGACCAGCAGTATGTGCTGCTCCAACAGGAGAATTGTCGGCCAAAGGAGTGTCACTAGGTGTCACTAGCACTGACCTGCAGAAGGAAGCTGGAGAGGCAGTTCTGTTTTACAGTCCATCTTTTCTCTCTCATATCCATTTTGACGGTACATGGATGTCTGGTTTTCACCATCCATCTGTGGGACCTCAACTAAAGTGGGCCTTTATCTCCTCCGAGGTCTTTCAGAGTTATTGCTAAACATGATTTTAATAAATCACTTTTCTTGCTTTAGCAGACTTGGGCAATAGAACCCCCATGGCACAATATTCTAAACACATGTGCAGTACTCCTACAAGCTTGTTCACAGCCAGTCCAGATTTTGATTCTATGTATAGTGCCTTGGATCTGGAGCAAGGAAATGCTGTCAGGGCTTGGGCAACATTTGGTCCTAATTCGAAAATAATTCAAGATGTATTTAAATGCTTACTTGGAATATCTTGCCGCTTGGAGATTTTATGCTGGCAGTTGCATGAGTTATCTAAATTGTAGAATCATGGAAAAAGTGTATTCTTATAGAAAGACGGCTCATTTTATTGTAGACTGGCTAAAATCCAGACTACCCTGGCTATGAGATGAACTTGTTCAAAATGGAAAGATCTTTCTAGCTAATGTTTTATGAGTGTTCACTTTTCATTTCGAAGATTTTTTTTTAATTTCTAAAATTGGTTCTCTCCTTCAGCTCTTGTTATTCACTGCTGTTTCTTGCTGACCATAGCCATTCAGAAATATGAATTTAGTTAGCGTTTCTTTGTTGATCATTACGAGACTACCTCTCTGTTTTGGAGCCAGCTTCTGTTCAGGTTGAAATCTCAGATTGTTTAGGTATTTCTCTGGACCTAGAAGCCGGTCCAAATCCACTATGACAAAACATGGGCTCTAAAATCTCCTGCTCCGAAAACAGTCTCTGCTCCTGTATGCTTCTCTCCTTCCTTGTGAACTCCAAGGACTTCAGAAATGCAGTCAGGTCCTCTTTGACACTAAAATTTGAAAAAATCAACTGCAGGCAGGCAGATGGTATGTTGTGATCACTGATCACCTCTTACAATGACCTGAATTTTCTGACTCTGTTGCCTTGTGTTCTCCCATCTATGCCTCACATTAACCTGTTGTCTTGCTCCTGGACTGTAAAAGTGAGGTGGGATAACCTAATGATCATTTATGTGCTCTGTGATCCTGTCAGTAAGAGAAGTCAAATACCAGACTTGTCCATCTCTATACCTATAGATGTATATGATACATGTACGTGTAATATTATACCCTACACATTGAAGGTTATATGCTGGCCACCTTAACCAATTGGCAGGTAATAGCACAAGAAATTAAATTACTTCAGTGACTGATTAAAACTGAATGAAGCTGGCAGATTCCTGAAAACAGCAGCAAGCGTTGGCCAGCAAGGAAAGACTCACAGTTTATCCCAGCTAAGTGTTTATTGCAGAAATTACAGTTAGTCTTCTCTGATGCAAACTCTTAGAGCCTTTGACAGAGCTATTGGGAAAACATTTCTCTTGAATGTTGTCAGATGGAGCTCTTTCCAGCATGTCTGACCATTGATTCCCCTAGGGTAAACAAAAGCAACCCAAGTTTGGGATCTGATGCTTTTTAGATTTATGGTAGTGTTTAGAAATTAAGGGCAGGGGGCGGGCATGACCCCTGTGCCCTTCCACTTCCTGCTGCAGCAACAGCTGCTTTGGCAATGAAAAAGCCTGGGATCTTGTTTCCAGGCAAATGAGATGTTGATGAAGTATACAGAAGTATACAGAGTTTATAATAAGGAATAGTGAGAAATACATTCACAATTTTGAAGAAATCATCCTAAATGCCCTAATGGTAGAAAATCCATATCAGTTGGACAAGTTTCTGTAAAGCTTGAGCTTTACAATTAGTCTTGAGAACACTTTTAAAGCATTTTTTGTAAATACAATGGTAACTAGCACAAGCTGGTGAAGGACTTTGGAAGAGTCATTTTCATGGAGGCAATTTGCCATAGGAGTCTCATGCTGATGATCTAAATGAGAACTGATTCAAAAATTCTTGGGGCTGGAGAGGACATCTGCGTTTTGTGCCATCAGGTCAGGTTAAATAAGAGTAATGGAGAGCTGAAAGTGACAGCAGCCACACACGTGTATTTGCCTGTGGTGGCTCAGATGGGCTGTTTGAGCAGCACATGCTGGGAGACAAGATGTCCACCTCCAAGCAGGACAAGATGTGGTGGCTGCTGCTGACCTAGACCTGGACCCTTGCCACTCCCCTGAAGGACACTGCGTGTGCAGGAGGGGAGGAAGAGGAGGAGGAGGAGTTGGTGGAAGAAGGAGAGGTGTGGTGGGTGACCGCAGAGGAGAAAGCAGCAGCATCCCCCTTTCTTAGCGCTGTCCTGGTTCAGGAGCCCCAGCTTCCTGGTCCAGGAGCTCCCTCTGTGGGCTCCTATCCAGAGATCTGTGTGCCTTCCCCATCCCTGGAGTTGTTTCACTTAAATCAGGATTCGGGCTCACTCATAGGAGAATAGAGAACACACATTTCTTCTCTTTTTCTCTGTTTTCTGTGCTGGTCTCTCGATACATTGGGCTTCTGATCACCTCTTCTGTCAAGTCAGTATATGTATTTATGATAGAGAGTCATAGGCTATCTCTAGTGCTATAATATGTTCCCCTTTCTTGCAAAAAATATAGACATCAAATAAATCTTAAAAAACCCAAACCCCAACCAACCAAAAGCCCCCAGCTGCTTCCATAAGCTACATAATAGCTCTCAGCCGAGCGAATGGCAGCTCTGAGGCCTGGTGTATTTTGCATATTCACTTCAGAAGCGACAGGTAATGTGAATATTTATCCTGAACCACCAGGAGCGTGAGGCAAATCCTTGCAGTGCCCCTTCCCTCGTTATTCAGCTCACAGTAATTATTTTAGGTGCTCGTTGGTACTGAGTTGTGGGAATTTTTTTCTTTAATCTCGTAACTTCTCAGCCTGATGTTCCTGGCTCTGTTCTCATCCTCCTCTTGCAGACTAGCAGACCAGCAGCCAGCTCCACTATTTTTCGTCAGTGGAATGGAATAAACAATTTGATCCGCAGAAATATTTTTCGTTTCTAGTTTCAAAGCAATAGATTTTTCCCAATATGGTAAGAAGCTCAGCGGGTTCAGCACATTATTGAGGGGTTGTCAAATACTTCTTGGGGTTGCAGTGCTGTGTTAGGAAGTAAAGACAGCATGTGCTGTGTCCTCTTACTCCATTTCTCTGCACAAGAGATTTTCTAGAATATGTCCTTTTATTTAAGCTCCTGCCTATAACACCATAATGGCAACTGATGTATTGATGGTTGAATTCAAGACTGGCCGTTGTCCTCTGAAGGAGGGAATAGCATTCTCCACAGTTCACTGGAGCTGATCCTAAAGCAGAATTTCTTACCAGTGAGGTCAAAATATTAAAAATTTTATGGAATAAATAATTCTGAATGTTTTTAAAGCTGATTGTATGTAGGCTGTTCCTGCGGCTACTGTTTGCTCTGGCATTTTTTCACTCTTGCAATACCTACTGTCTGCCAGCAGATCTTGCTTGTTAGCCTGTCCGGAGAAGCCGTAGTCTGCTGAGTTGTCATGGGTAGGTTTCAGTAGATATCTCAGGGGTCACCAGGGAGCTTCTGAGCAGTTATTGAGTAACAAGCAGGTGGTTTTATTAGTAAACATGACACAGCATTCAAGAGGAAAGTCCTAAATAAAAACAAGCTAATACAATTTTAAACAAACAAAATACCTGACGGACATTACAAGTGTTGGTTTCTAAAGGCAGGCTCCAGATCTAGTGAGAGTGATGGCAGGCCATTCATCTCTGCTTGTGTCTTGGCTGCGTTAATCACTATGTCACCCTAAGCTACAGCCCTAATTCCTGGTAATTAACCTCAGAGAACATCAAATACTTCCAAGTACATGTTTGTAAGTAGGCGAAGAGGAGACTTTATGGCTTTTATATGAAGGTAAAGTTTATCTTAAATGTTTGGCCAGGTGGTATTAAACCACTGAACTCAATGGATAACACTGGTCTTGCAGAAGCACATAACTTGCAGAACTGGATCTTCAGCCAAAGCCAGGTCCTATATGTGCACATATGTATGGCTTCCACAGAGTGGAAGTTAATTTTTTTCCAGTATATCTGTTTAGGTACATCAGACTGATCAGGCTGCATATTAATTCTGGTTTGCTGCAAACTAGCAGAGTGTTAGGTCCTTAACACCTAAGTTGTTGGAAGTGAAGGATTGGTCACGGACACATGAGTGCACATGTAATGTCTACATCTGTGAAAAGCCCAGAAACCCTTTTGAAAGGTCTGTTAGGTGGCTTTCAGTAAAGAACAGCAGATTTTTCTCTTGTGATCACCAAACTCCTGAAATCTAACTGTATGTGTGTAACCTCTGAAATGTATTGTATGTAAATGCTCTGCAGTCTTCTGGCAACATTAGAAATACTTTGATCTACATAGTTGGTTTTATTTCTGTTTTCTTGAATGATCTTATTTTCTACTGATCCATCCAAGAGGTTCTATTAAGTTGCTCTTTCCTCAGCCCATGCAATGCACATCTCCTCCTCGGTAGGGCTGTTTGGGCACCAGTCAGAGCAGCCAAGACACAGCTGGAGGGGGCAAGTGGAAGTACGTGGTTTTCTTGTGTTTATCTTGGCATTTTGGAGCAGTCTGAGCTTTTCCAAATTGGAGTATTCATTAATACCAGAGAGAGGAAATAAGTCAGTTATATTAAAATAGAGAATTAACAAAGAAATAAATGTTTTTGGCTAACTGTAAATTTAGCATAGCTGGGAGACTTGTATGGGTTGAACAGAAGACCACTAACAGAAGGAAATTTCTACACATCAGATCATCTACCCAACTATTTGAAAGCAAAACATCACTCAAATAAAACAGGTAAACATTTACTTCACTTCTAAATAATAGCCCTTTTGGTCTCTTGCTGCCATCTTATTAGAAAAGATTTTTTAAAACAAGTCCACAGAAAAATACTTGTAAAACAATTAGACCTGCAAATATTTCCCCCTTCCTCCACCACAGTCCAAGCTATTTTCTGTTTCGTGTTTATGGTCAGACATCGTGAGTGAGCTATAGGAATGTGTTCAGAAGGCACATACAGCCTTCAGTACCCTACAGAAAAAAATTCTACCAGCTTTGACACCAGCAGCTGTTACCAAATGGCCCCTCCTTGCACTGGTCCTCTCATCCTCTCTCTCACCGGAAAGGTTTGGGGAGTACAAGACAAGTCAATTCAACCACAGGCAGGACTGGCCCCTCCAAGGAGGCATCAGAGGGAACTCTGAATTTCTGATTGGAAACGTCTGTAATTACTGGTGTCCCGATGGAAAATGTGGCTGAGCTACTCTTACCTGTGTCTCAGCACCGTGCCTGCCCCATCAGGTCTGGACCTGGTTGTAGAATAAAAAGGCCGAGTGTCCCTCAGCTTGGTGTCTCAGCCCTTCATCATGCCTCCCTGGTTTGTGATGGTTGCCTTCTTTAGTGATGCCTTGTCCTTGAGGCTAATCACTTCTAAGCTAGTGGAAATCTGCTGCATGAGATTGTAATGCTCCTGAACGTACCAGCACATGGTGTGATAGCCGCTTGTTGTGGACCTGGGGAGGGGAAGCAGAAGGGTCTGTTTGGGGATATAAATCTGCTTTATGATACAGTGGACAAAATTTGGCAGCCTGAATGCTGCCAGTTATGCCACAGGGACTGAACACCTTTTGCTATTGCTGCGTTTGTCCCATTGCTTTGGCCTAGCTGATTGCTCCACACAAGCTGTAGTAACTTCTTTTTTCTTAGTTAAATATTTGTGATTTTGTTGTTGTTTAGGCTACACTTTGATTCTAGTTTTAGCAATAAATAAAGGTAGAGGTCTTTGTTCAAGAAAATGCACAGTGATAGCTATAAAGTAAGTCTCTGAGAAGGGACCATGTAAGAAAGAGTAAAGAGCATTTTCTAAATCCTCATGTTTGATCTTAAAATTTCATTTCTGAATTGCCTGTTATTGTAACTGATTGACTCCTGCAGATTTTATTTTACAAGTTAGCCTGAAAATCATAAGTAGTTCATGCTATTAAAACAGGCTCAAACAATATCTTCTAGTTTTATAGGTCTGAAAGCATTGCAATTTCAGTAGTCCAAAAATATTTAATTTACTATAATTTAAAAGAAGCTTCAAGTTACTAATAACTACATCCATATGTTTTTGTATGCTAGGATGGTGAATATATGGGCTAGCAATAATATCTCAGTTGCTGAATATGTCAATCTGAAAAAGTTCATCTGGGATTTTTTAATGAACAATCACTTCTGTTGTTTCTTAGTCTATGATTAAAATTGGTAATATATTAAACATATGAGTTGGATCTTGTAAATCCTAAGGTTTTGTTTTCTAAAATATTTCAATTTTTTTAAAAAATCATCTCTAAGTTGCCATCTCCACAGTGAAGAAGGTAGAAAATACATAAATTACTCCACTTTCCAGGGTTTAAGAAGACAATCTGAGTATCACAGAGCCTATAGTAAAAACATGTTGGTGTCAACACTGATGTGTTTTTAAGCTTAAAAATGCCTAGTTTAATCAATTATGAAATGTCTGAGAAAAATGAAGGCAGGGGGAGGTCTTTTCTCTTACCTATTCCAGTGGTACCTCAAAGAAATCGGGGTATAGCTCATTTTATCTGTGTCCTTGCCAGGAGGCATGTTCCAGCCTAAGGCAAGAGGTGCCCCTTGCCTAAGGGAGGTGGAAGGCTTGGGGACTAGTGGCCTTTGTCTTACCAGAGTACCCCGGGGGCTAGAATTACAAGAAGGGATGGGGCATATTTACCTCTAAATGCAGAATTAATTACATTTCATGTTTATAATACTCATTTCTTTAAGGCTTATGTTTAATACAAGGATGTGTTCTGCTCTGAACAGAGATACAATACCAGGGTGCTACAAGAAAGCCTCTTCCAGACAAGATAAATTATAATATGGAATGCTATTAGTATATTAGGCTGAAATTAAGTCACAAATGCCACAAAAATTAAGAACAGAGTATAATAAGCTTGATAAAAATAAAACCTTTCTGTTATCTCCCAAGTTATCTTCAGTATATTGTGTATTTTAGCAGAAAGGTGTCAGTTCCTTTCTTAACACTTTCAGGAAATGCCAGTAGGCCTATTGCTCAGCTTATAGAACTAAATATTATAACACAATTCAAAGTTCACTCAAAGATAATCCTTAATTAACTCAATTGTACCATAAAATTCTGGATTGCTCCTCTACTAAACGTAGAAGAAAACATCATATATTTTTCATGTGAGGGTGAAGGTTTCTGTCAGGCTGATTCATTTAAAACAGGCAGAAAGCCACGACCTTGCATTGAGCATCTTCAGTCATTTTCTGATGGGCTTGTTCCAAGTTCCTGGAGGATCCTTTAATGAAGGGAATGGCAAGATCTCTATCTATTGATTTTTAGATACCCCAAACCATTGAGTTTACAACTTGTTAACCTTTTTGGCAGGATAACCTAACCCAGGCACTCTGCTGTTTCTCATATTCCAGTCCGTTCCATCACACGACACTGTAGTCATAGGCTTGTTCAGCTCGCTTGGGTTTCTCCATATGGTAATAATTTTTTGTACTGATTTTCCTAATTCTTCCAAAGAGTTCAAGAAATAATCTGCTTTCTCCAGAAGAAAGTCAAAATTAGCATTGATGTTCATTTCCTTGCCACTTTTCCAGTAATTGCTCAGAGCCCAAATGATTGTCCACTTGCTGTTCAATGCCAAGTCCTCTTGAATCCTGCTGGAAGTTTATATAAACCCTGAAGGACAAAGATGAACATTTGGCATATGTAATTACATTTTTAAAAACATATTATGAACCTAAGTGGTAATCATCAATCTTTTTTTCCTTCAGATGGAGGTAATATCCACTGAAAATGGAAATATAAACTTGCCAGAGTTTCCAATCTTGAAAAAATTATGGGTTCCTGTTTAAAACTCTTCCAATTTGTCTAACACCTTTCTTTTTCTACATATTCAGCTTCAAATTACTGAGTCTTGAAAGGGCCCCCTAAACAGGTGATTCCTACCTATAGTATTATCTGACAACAACATCAGTGGTTAAATTGGCCAAGTCAATGTTTACCAGATGTTCGTTGCATTGATAGTTGCCAAAATATGTCCTGTAATTAGACTTTTTCCTCAGCTTACAGCTTTTCCTGCTGTTCCCAGATTGCTTCCAACAGTCAAGAGGGGGGTGCTACAGAAAAGCTGGAAGGAGCATTTATGCAGAAGCCTGATAAACTAGCAAGAAGATAGGTTTCTTAACAGAAATAGAGATCTAAGTAACATAAAAACATTTTTGCTGTTACCAGAGGGGTGGGGGAGGGGAAGAGCAGAATAAAACTTTAATTTACTTCCTTCTCACTTGTGATCAGTTTGTATGTGATTGCTTTCCCACATTTGGAATAGTTGAGAGTCTTGAAGGGTTTGAAAAATGATATGAGCTCATCATCATATGAAATGTATTGTTTGATTGCTGCTGTGACCTGGCCAGAGATCTGATGTGTTTTCTCTGTGCCTTGTTCATTCTTTTTACAATATTTTCCTCTCCTTATTAAGGAGAAAGTGAAGACACAAGAGCAGACTGTTACAGGTGAAAACAGGCTGGTAGACCTGAGAAACTTCATGTTTTAGAATAGGAATGAAACTGGCTTCATTGAACAAGGAGATGCCAAAGCATGGAAAGTAAGAAGGAGGTGAAGGAAAAATTCATGAAGAAACTGGGCAAGTGGTAGCACAAGGCAGACCTGCTTTTTGTTAAAAATTATATAACCAGCTAAGTGTGAATTTAGAAACCAAGACTGGTGCTTAATTAGACCTGCAAAGGGGAACCCACTCCAGAACACCAGACCATGGAGCTGGGTGTGGGAAGGGAACCAGCCCCTGGCCTGTCCCAGGTCCTGGTATGATGTCCTCTGCAGCTAAGCAACGAAGGGAGGTAACTGCGGTACCTATTTAATTTCTGGGGAAAGAACAGTACAGGGTGTGTTGAAGCATCTATGGAAAAGGCTATTTCCCCCTGCTAAAATAGCATGTAGTTTATTCATTTAAAAAAGAAAAAAAAAAACCCACAAAACAAAACCAACCAAAAAAATCCCCCCAGCAATCAAAAGACCAACAACAAAACAACCCAAACCTCTCTGATGATATGATACTTGCGTAGCTCTAAATATAAAACCATTTATACTAAGAAATGTCCTCCTACTTTTTTTTGGAAGGGCATCTGATGCACAGTACCTGTTTCAAGAGTACGTCTTGCTCTCTATCTTTTTGTAAGGAGAGGAGAAAAAAACCTGGTAGTTTTATAACTGCAAGCAAAGTCAAATTTATCCTCAACTTTTTTCACAGCACAGGATCAGAAATCACTCAAGTACAGATTAGCTGGAAATAATAAATTTAACCTAAATTGCTCCACATAGATTAATAAATAAAATAAATGGCCATCATCCCAGATGAAGCACTCAGATAAGTTTTAGAAAAGTACATCTACTTGGTGTTTGCTGCTGTGCTGCAGCTCCAAAGGAGATTCATTAGGTTGGAAGCAATGCTTCGTACCTCTTTAACTTTTTATTCTCATGATCCTAGATTAACCATGTTCAAAATGCAGAATTTTTCTTCCCTGAGACATGATGGTGGTGTCTCTTGTCATGAAGAAAAGCTGAACCATCATGGGGTTTTTTAAAGGGAAGGATTTTTGGTTTTACAAAAGCTTTGTAGTATCTTCTCAGAGCTGTAAATTAGTTGTGCTTTTGATATTCAACTCTACACTGATGATCAAAACTTTCTGGGCAAACTCATTGTTTTTCTTTGTTCGTGTGAGACAACACCTATAGAAATAGCTTTCCTTCCTGAAGAATATATTCTCATGAAAATTAGTTGCCAAGAGAAAATTCTTGCCAAAAAATTGCTGTTTGAGTAGAAGTAAATAAACAAATGGGGAAATTACCATTTCTCACAGCCGTTTGTGCAGACAACAATGAATAACGCAGCTATCAATGTGCTACACAGAGCAGGCTGTGTGTTAAAATGCATGGGGGGGAGGGCGAGGGGGAGGGGTATTGATTCAGCAAATAAGTGAGTTGTTGGGCCTTACAGGTATGCGTGTATGGATTTCTACCTGGAAATCCCATAATACTTAGATACTGTCTGCATTAACTCTTCCAAAATATAAGCCAAAGCCCAAAAGCTTTTTCCTCACCTCTGAAAGTTTATGCTGCCCAATGTGAAACAGCAAATTCCTCCAGAAGGTGAAAATTCTTCAGGTGCAGTAGCAGAGGGTGCTGAAAAGCAGATGAATGGAGGTAAGCTGTGCTCCCCCAAAACTCGGTGGAAAACCTTTTGAAGCACGTAGGAAATAAGTCTGTAAGCAAGAGGGTTAAATTTAGTTCAGTGCCTGTTTTCAGTAACTATCAGTGAGCTGTATCCTAGATTAACGGAGGGTATGGATGTACAGAAATAGAATGAAGTGAAGATACTTTTTTATTATTAAAACTGAAACAAGAATTAGTATTTGGTTGGGTTTTGGGGTTTTTGTAGGAAGCCAAATGGTTTGGAAGAGCTAATAATTTTAAGTGTTTAGACTTAGCTATTTGATTAGACAGACTGTGAAAAATCCATACATGTGCTCAACTTTGGGTGATGAAAATAATTCATATGGCCCATCCTTCTCTCCTATTTCTTTAACTGAGTAATATGAAATATACCCTTTTCAGTTTAATTACCTGAATTCACTGGGACATGTAGGTGCTTCTCATCTAGGGACACATATTTCCAGCATCAAGTACTCTACAAGAAAACTAATTTTTAGAGTAAACACCAATGAAGAAATTGGAAATAAAATTAATAGAGACTCAATGTGAATACCCCACAGAAAATCTCAAGATTAAACCAAAACTCTTTTTCTTTCCCCTAAATCATTCCTCAAGGAGGTTAAGTGAACGACTTGTACCTGCTGACCTTTCTGTACTTCGTGTTCTCCATGCAATTCTGATAGTGATTTCATATCAGATAACTGGTTTTTCCCTCCAAATGTGTGCAGTCTATTTCCCAGACATTGCAATGGCAGGTCACAGTGAAGTAAGTTCCTCTGTAAAACCCATTCTACCACCTAGTTCCTCAATAGGCCAAATAATTGATCTTGAAATCTTTTATACTAGGGAAGCCTTTATGGTGAATTTTCTTTTTCAAATGTTTTACTCTTCCTTCCTCTTTTATACTTTAAGTCATACAAGTTCAGCTTATTTCCTTTCAAATTACAGCAATGCTCTCCTTTATGAAGTTAGATCATGCCTAAACAAGAAATTCCTGGTTTATTTAAAAAAAGAAAAAAAGGAAAACCCCCTCAAACCAAATTTAAAAAAATGCAAAACCAAAAATCCAAACAAACCACTACTGAAAACTTTCTCCACCCTTTCCTGCTTTTTTGGAGCTGTATTGGATCCAGTGACTGAACATTTTTATTTCTGTTGATTGATGCTTGATTGCATCACATTGCATCCTCAGACAAGAAAATAAGTATGTTGGTAAATGTCTCCCTTTGAAGCTGTTCCAAGTATGTGATTCTGGCTATTTTAGTTACATAAAGTCTTTCTACCATCCCTCAGGTGACATGATGATCAAAGACAAGCCAGAATATCCCTAGAATTAATTTTGACTGCTTTAAATACTAAAAACGAAGAAAATTAAAAGTGTGACAGAACAATATCAATAAATTATGATAATTTCAAATACATTTTCTTTGGAAATGTCTATGAAAGGTCAGATCTGCCTACAGTATATTAACATATTAATTACCCAAGTGATCTGCAGGTCCTCTTCGGGGATAGACCTATTAGGAAGTTGGGCAAGGGAAATTTTATTTTCTTCTAATTAGTATTTTGTAATAACAATAATCTTTGTCAGAGTACAAATGGAAAAAAAAAAATCTCATTCATCCCTATAGGGGCAAACCCATTATTTGTCAAAAGTTGCTCTTGGGGATGCAACCATCAAATTAATTCTTTGCATGCCTCTGCTTACCGAATGTTAACTCAGGCTTTATGTCCAGCAGTAACCTCTAAGAGTTTCAATATTTCATCAGAGGAACTGCTAATGTTTCTCTATGAGGTGGAATTTCTGTTCCCTAAAACTGACTGCTAGGAGAAGTTGAGTCTAATTTCCCTGGCCGTGCTTTTCAGTCTCCTCTGGCTGACGTGTGTTGAAGGGAGGTTTGGTGAGGCAACTGGCTGTTTGGGGATGGTGGGGGCTTGCACGTGGTTGCATCTTCTGCTCTCTGTTGGTTTTCTTGGCTGGGGGGCTGCAGTGGAAAGGAATTTCTCTGAAAAACTGTAGGAGCAGGAGGATGAGGATTGCTCGGGTCGGAGATTTCTAAATCCGTACAGAAGGGAAACATTTTCTTACTCTGACTGGACTGTAACTTCGTTCTGGTTAACTATTAATTGGTGCTGTTTGTAATAGGAACATTTGTCTCGGAAGTAGCTCAAGAGTTGGTTAAATGTATATTCAGGATATTTGCAACCTCTTTTGTTGAGAAAAAGGAGAAAATAACAGTATTTTATCTTTTGTGTTTTAATTTTAATAGCTTTAGCATTTTCTTTTTTTAATAAACTATTTCCTGAGCTTTTCCTAAATTAAAGCATTGCTTAAATTAATCCATACAGATTTCAATTTTATGTGCCTGTATTTCCAATTAAAAAGTTGGAGTAAGTTTTTAATACATATTTAATCTTTTCAAAGCATCTTTTGAACTTAACAGTAATTTAAGAAGTCATTATAATTTTTGTCTTTAAAAGACTTGGATAGAAAATTCAGGAGTTTTAACTTTGATAATGGCTGTAGTTAGAAATTTCCAAAAAGAAAAAATATTACACTTCACTGCATAAAGCAATATAAGGGTGAAACATCATATATTTTCACATGTTAATTTCACAATTCCCATAACAAAAGCATCAGGTTATACTTGCAATATACATCTCCAAGAGAAACCACCAAAGTTGGTGTGAAAATAAGAGTTGAAAAGGAGCAATGTGTAGCACAACGCTTTCCAGTTATTGGACTTCTTTCTTCATGTTTGAATAGTTTACAGTGCTTACAAAAAATTTACTTCTGATAAGACAGTTTTTGGTTTCAAAGTATCTGCTTTTGGTTGAAAAGGTTATATGATGAAAGATGTCTGAAGATACATATACAGTTCAGTGAGACGGAATTTATGATTCTGATAAAGTATCTCTGGTTTTTATTGACAGCCCTAGCATACATATGGATACATATGGATAGTAAAGATAACAGAATTTATTGTATTTTTTAAAAGCAGAGTCTCTCCACCAACTTGGAGTTTCATTTCAGAGATACATATTACCTCTCCACCTAACTGGTGTCTCGTTTAAAAGGATCTCGGAAGTTTGGATTTCAGTGTTGACCAAAACTTGATTCTCCCACCTATGGAAGATCACATGCTAATTGTAAATAGAAGAAGAGGAATTTAAAAAAGACATTTATTTAAATCAAGGTTCTAACAGCCAGTTTTAGAATATACACATCCAAAAATCAAGTAAAAGAGAACAGCAATGACAATTGAAGAGAAATGGAAGTAATAAAATCCTGCTTTTCAAAGACGTCACAAACACAGTAGGGGATTATTAAGAACAGTAGTTTGTTTTTGTGGGCTTTTTCTTTCAGCTGCTTTAAACTGTTTCCTGTGGTGTAAACAAAAAAGAAAATATTCCTGGAATATTTTCTATTTGTCTGGACATCTAATTTAATAAAAAAGCAGCACTAAACATAAACAAGTATAGTTAAATTCTTCAGAGGTTAGTAACATGAACACTGATCTGTTAGAGTAATATGTGATTTGAATTTCATTATTAAACATGTTGTTACAGAGCTCCAGATAGTTTTTGGAACAAAGACTGTCCAAATGCATTGATACTTTCTGAAAATAACATATTTTGCATTTGAAATGACACAAAGCTCTTTATTGTCCCATCTCCACATTAATTTCATCTTCTATAGTATTTCATTTCCATTGAAAATTATTATATTGTCGTGGTTTTGCCCCAGCCGAGGGCCGCACCCCACACAGTCGCTTGTACTTTTAAAAGGAAGGGGGAAGGAAAGTTGGGGGAGGGGGAAAAGGGAAGGAAGAAAGGAGGATAAGAAACCACAACCTAGAAACCAGAACCACGCAGGTTGGGATAAGGATAGTTTACTAAACAATAACAGAAAACTAGATATAACAATAACAGAAGTTTAAAGCACAAAATAGATGAAACTGGTGATACACAATGCAATTTCTCACCAAACCACACAACTCAGGCCGCACAGCTTAGAGCCGTCCCGGAACCCGACCATCCCCAGAAACTGCACGTCCTGGCGTTGTCTCCTCCTCTTCCCCCCAGTCCCCCTTTATACTGAGCATGACGTAACTGGCATGGAATATCCTCTTTGGCCAATTCGGGTCACCTGTCCTGGCTGCGTCCCCTCCTTTCTCATTAGTAAGGAAGTATGAAGAACTGAGAAAGGTCCTTGATTGCCCGGCAACAACCAGAAACATCAGGGTGCTATCAGCACTGTTCTCATCCTAACACCCAAACATCGCATTCCATCCACTGCTAAAAAAAAATTAACTCCATCATAGCTGAAACCAGGACATATATACAATAAATTCTACCAGAATGAAAACTGACCTCTGCTCTGGAATGATGGCCAGGGAGCTCTTACTCTTAGAGCAGAACAGCAGCAGTGAGCCAAGCAGCTAGGCTGAAGGGCTGTGCTGCAGCATTACCAATGCTAACAACTGGAAACCACTAATCCCAGCTCAAGCGAAGTCATAGGAATGTGGGTCCCCTTTACACACCAGTAGAGAGGTGAAGCAGGTACTGATTAAATGACATTTGTTGAAAAATGGCTTAGATAAATGCTGGTACATGCAGCGGCACCCTCATTGTGTGTCTATGTAATCAACACCATTCAATAGTAGGACTCTTCTGAATCGCTCTTTTAGACCCATCCTGAAATCTTGCATGTATGTATAGATGTATATATTAAGTACAGGATGCATCCGTGCTCTGTTAGTACAGGCCAGTGCACAGATTCTCCATTACCTTCTTTTTTTTTTTTTTTTTTTGTCCATTAGTGATGGCTTTGAAATCTATGATTTTTAAAACTCTTATGATTTGGGAACTAGAAAAGATAAATTTTACATGGCTTCAGATTTTGGACTGATTTATACCCTAAACAACCGATCTATGGATAAGCCAGGGAAGGCCTTAGATTTTGGGAAAGGAAGCCTGGTTTTCTTTGTTGTAAAATTGATGGTACTGAAATTTGTGAATATTACCCATATCTGTATCATTCTGTTTGTATCTTATATTTTATGCTTATTAAGGAACCAAAGCTTGTGAGGCAATGCAAGAGTTGTATCAATTACTGGGAGTCTTCCTGATAGAAGCAAAGGGCTTTGTTTTCGAACCTCATGCCATGGCATGCACTTACTCTGTGAGCAAAGCAAAGCATCTTCTGACTTCAGGGAACTTAACTGCCTGTCAGAAGATGTAAACGCTTACTCAAAGCTGTAGAAAGGTCATCTTGTTTGGTTTGGTTTGTTTTTTTTTCATGTAGAAATGCTGGGTTTTCTCATGTTTTGCATGAGAACCTCACCTTTGCCACACAGCACCAGGTTTGTGGTTGCTGTTGCCTTCTTTTCTGGAACAACATGCTCTATAAATACATATACGTAAATAAATTGAGCTACGTTGGAATATTGCATTTGAGTTCATAAGTAAAAATAATGTCATCTAAAAGTTGTATAATGCAAAACCTACATGAATGTGTCTGCTTTAGGTCTAGACAGGGGAGAAAAAAAGTCCTTTCCGATGGAGTAATTCAACCCAACACAGAATAGAAAGATCAGAAGTTACAGGAGAAGTATGCCAAACACAGAATATTACTTCAGCTATGCAAGCTTTGTTACCCATATCCAGATAAAATAGGTTTAACACATACACCTCAATAAAGGTACTTCAGTAACAATTTATGATCAGCTCAAGCAGACTGCATAACAGATGTCTTTTTTTCTTTTTTTTTTAATAATTATTGCACCTGATTTCTACAACTATTATATACTACTTGCTTCAGGCTTCTGAAATAGCTTTTCCATTACTGTAATCTGATAAAGCCCTAAAACATTTGCTCTGGTCACCATTAAGGACGTGTTCTGTTAAGACCATTTAAATAAAGGAAAAGGCATGTGCTTAGCAGAAGGGTTGCCTGAAGAGGAGTCTGTTGCTAATACCCACACAATACTTTATTGTGCTTTGCTCAAGATTAGGAGGTATAATATGGACTTCAGAGCACTTAGAGACCTCCTTGAGTTACACCACACCCCTCTGCTCTTTTGAGTTTATGCAGCCTTCATCTCAGCATGAAGGTTTAATCACCTGTCCCATAGGGATGCTACCCTATGCATGTGTCTGCATAGCAGTTCACACAGAGTTCTGAGATCTGGAAAATTCATCTTCCACTTAACTGTATGCTTTAGCAGTCTAGTGTGACCATGAAAAGAAGATATTGTGTGTGTGCAAGGAGATGTGACATCAAGTTTCAGAATGTGACTTAGAGATATTGCTGGCCGACCAACTGATGAAGGTTATTTTTATTTTTCTATAGACTGATTTTGTTTGCGTCCCATCGAACAGAAAATCAGTATGTGGGACAAGCAGCTTAGCGTGTTAAACAATGTTTGCTGATTTCTCAAAAAGAGAAGCTAATATATTTATGCAGGGGGCTAGAAGAATCATAGCAATGGAAACACAAATGAAATGCAACCCTATGTATTTGGGCATTTATTCACTATTGTTGGTCTAAATATTGTTATGGAGGGTCATCTAAGAAACCACTGCAGGAATGATCCTGAATGTTCTGGTATATCATTTGTCCAAAGATGCTTTCTTGGTAGACATATAGAGATATTTCCTAAGGTGGTGGGATAATATGGAAGAAAACAACGCCAGGAAAAATTAACTCTTCTTGAAATCTTATACATTGTAGTACTGTATTCCAGTGTTCAAACCTGCAATTTCACTTAGCACAGTGGAGCTAGTTCACCAGTCAGCTGAATAGGTGGTTTGTCTTTGGTGTGTGTGCAGCTTGAGCATCAGGCTGGACTGTTAGTTAATGCCAAGTGAAACATTTTTCGCCTCTGACAGCGCCAAGTACTATTTGTGCTCAGCAGCATGATGGGACAGTGGTGCACAATTAGCCACTGTAGCAGTGACCTCTGAGAGCCTGGGTGAAGTTGGATTCTGGTGAACTAAGAATTATGATGAAGCATGACTTTACTGGTGTTACTTGTTTGCTAGTTTGTACTTAAAAATGCTCATAAAGTTAGTATCAGTAAAATGTTGTCCTGTGGACACTAACTGCCCTTAAAAATGTCTTTAGATGGGTTTAAACAAAATATAAAGAATGTCAAATATATCTATTAATATATGTGTGAATATATATCACAGAATCACAGAATCATAAGGATTGGAAGGGACCTTGAGAGATCATCGGGTCCAACCCCCCTGCCAAAGCAGGCTCCCTAGCACATATTGCACAGATAGGCGTCCAGACAGGTCTTGAATATCTCCAGAGAAGGAGACTCCACCACCTCCCTGGGCAGCCTGTCCCAGGGCTCTGTCACCCTCACTGTGTAAAAGTTCTTCCGCATGTTGGTGCAGAACTTCCTATACTCTAACTTGCAGCCCTCACCCCTTGTCCTGTCCCCACAGACCACTGAAAAGGGACTGGCCATTTCCCCCTGCATCCCATACTTAAGATATTTATAAACATTAATAAGGTCCCCCCTTAGTCTTCTTTTCTCTAGGCTGAACAGTCCCAGCTCACTCAGCCTTTCCTCATAGGGGAGATGCTCCAGGCCCTTAATCATCTCCGTAGCCTCCTCTGGACTCTTTCCAGGACACCCCTGTCTTTTTTATACCAGGGAGTCCAGAACTGAACACAATATAAATCCTACACAAGATTTTGAGTAATGCACAGAAGGAATGACACATGCCCTTTGTGCCCACCTGTAAGAACACTGTGTCTGGAGACCAGCAGCAAATGGACCACAGGCTGTTGCAAAACAGGCATTGGAAACCACAAATATAACTGTCCCAATGCAGTGCACACTGAGTATGGGAGGACTTTCTTTTACAGGATACAGATAGGTAAATATTTTCATAAAATCAAATCTTGATGGCAGAAATGATGAAATTGGGAGAGCTAAAAATGTAAGCCATCTCTCAGCATGCCCTCCTTTACTTGGAAATGCAGAAGTTAATTCTTAAGTTTTCTGGTGGCTTTTTCTCCTGTTCCATTCGGGATCCTTTCTCTGGCAGTATAACGTCGTTTCTTCTGGAAGCTTTGTTGTGGTTTCATGAGCCTGCATATGGGTTTCAGAGGTTCAAATTACTGTCAACCTATGTACCAGTATATGCCAACAAAACTTTAAAGAAGTCTGTAATACAAATATTAACCACTGGTCTTGCTCATTAGAGTAAAATAAGCACACGCCTTTCCACGGGGATGCCAAGTCATTTTGTAAACCATTTACATCAACTGACCAGAATCATCAGTAGTTTTCTTTTTGAGGAGGTGAAGTAGTTGGTGCTGAGAGGGGGGAAAAAAAACCCATATATATAAAATTTTAAGGATTAGTTTATTAGTTTCTAATATATTTGCTGGAGAATTTCTTTGTGTCTCTTTTAATATCTCAATATCTGTGCATTAATTTTGCGGCTTAGCTGAGCATCCTGAACCTTTTCTCATCCCTATTAAGAAAATTCCCTTCCTGTATAGGATGGATCAGTGTTCTTTTCCACCATGTTCAGTTGGTAACTATGGCATCAAGAAGTCTTACACTGCCAGGCATTATCCTTCCTTCTGTAAGGATCTACCATTGCTACATGGGTATTTTGAAGCTCTTTGTTGATGTGCTCATGTTTTGTAGCTCCTTTGCTTAGCTGGAACTATAGCCTTTCTGGGGCATGGCATTTCTGTGCTACGTTGTTATATCAGCACTCAGCTTCCATGCTGCTAAGATTTTATCTTTTTTTTGGAAGATTCACAGAATCACAGAATCACAAGGTTGAAAAAGACCTTTGAAGATCATCAAGTCCAACCATTCTCATCCTAAACTAAACCATATCCTTAAGTACTTCATCTACCCTTTTTCTGAACACATCCAGGGAAGGTGACTGAACCCCCTCCCGGGACAGCCTGTACCAGGCCCTGACAACTCATTCAGTGAAGAACTTTCTCTTAACATCTAATCTGACCCTGCCCTGGCGCAGCTTCATGCCATTTCCCCTTGTCCTATCTCCTGTCCCCTGGCTGAAGAGACCATCGCCCACCTCTCTACAACCTCCCTTCAGGTAGCTGTAGGTGGTGATAAGGTCTCCCCTCAGCCTCCTCAGTTAAACATCCCCAGCTCCCTCAGCCGCTCCTCATAGGATTTGCCCTCCAGCCCCTTCCCCAGCCTGGTTGCCCTTCTCTGGATGCGCTCAAGGACCTCAATGTCCTTCTTGTAGTGAGGAGCCCTTCTTCTGAGGAGTTCTTCAGCATCTGTCAGTTGTTCTTTAGAACCAAATTAATTTCTTACTAATTTTCTGAGCTAGGAGTACACTTCCTCTTTGTCTAAGGCAAAACCGTGCAATGTGGTGAAGCTTCCTATTTGATTATCAGTTGAACCCTTCTACTTTCTGCACTCTTTCCCTTAAAAAATGAGCTGAAGCTCTTTACTACTTACTTTGTTTTATTTGTATGTGTAGCTCACACCGAGTCTGTGGACATAATATAGAAAAGATCTGTAGCAGATCTGCACCTATTACTTTTTCCTAGTAATCCTGGTTTAGAATTCAGACTCATTTTCTTACAACTTCTTGCATCATTATTCAGAATACTTATCCTGACTACAGATTTTCACTCGTTTCACTCGTTTATCTTACTGTTGAATCCATTACTTCTACTCATGATATGAAAATGGCTGAGACTTCAAAGACTGTCATTTCATTAATTGTTAGATTGTTAATAATTAATTCTGCTTATGTAGTTGCATATCAGCGCCTGAGTTTCACAATTTTAAATTTTAAGAGCTAAAAAAATAACTAGTCCACAGGGAAGCTTTTCAAATGCTTTTCCCTAGCCTGTTATTTAGATAGGTCAAGTCGGATTTGGCACCCAAATTTCATCATCCTTCTACTGAGGTGGAAGAGGAGTAGATCTGCAGAGTGAGACAATCGTGCTGAGGACAGGATGTCAAAAATAACATGCAATTGGTAGGGGATGTAGTCTGGTCTGCTTCTGAGTTCCACTGATGAGTTTGCATGTCATTAATTTATTCATTGATGTTACTTCCACAGGCAGTTTCCTCATTGACTGAATAAAATCTTGCATAAATCTAATCAGGGAAATAATATAATGCAACCATGAGGAAAGCACAGCAAACAATCTGCTACCAAATCTCTTGTGAAGATCCCCAGGGACTCATCAGGCATCAGTGCCACTGCAGAACAGTGTTAGGTGGTGGGGCTAGGTGCCAGGATGGTGCAGGCCCCCAGCATTTGGGGCCAAGGCAGAGAGAAACACCAACAGTGTTGCCAGGCTACCGAAATCCTCCGACCCTGGGCAGCTGAGTGGAGCTGGGGCCCAGCTGGAGCTTTAATGGTTGTCCATGGATTTGGGGGCTTTGGTGGTACTTCAGCTTGTTGCACAGTATCTGGGCATGCGTTGTGCTGTGCAGCTGGGATTATTCTGTCCATTCCCAAACCCACCAAAACAGGCATATGGCTGCTTGGACTGTGTGGGAGACAGCTGCGCTGCCTCCTAAAATATTATAGCCTGTTTATTATTATTATTCCCCTTTTTATTATTTTCTAACCTGCAATAACTAAATAGTTCCATCTTCTCAGTTCTGTCTTGATCATGAATAACCTATGCTGTTCTTGCCATGGAGGATGCTGTTCTCCTCACCTCCCACTGCACTCTATTCACACACACGTCTGTACCTAGGCCAGAATTTCACTTGAGATTCCCACAAGCCAAAAAAACCTTACAACCACTATCGCTGAGGAACGGTGACCTTTGGATAGCAGTCAAGTCATACTGATGAAAATTTACATTGTGTTTTTCAGAAGGAAAAAAATGAAAATATTTTATATTAAAGATGCAAATTAAATGACATGCAGGGTGTTACCTCCTGTCATAAAGTGTAAGCGTGCACGTTCAGCAGTTTTTCCATGCCTATACTGAAATGTTTTCTCTTTACATAAGGCAAATCGTTTCCACATACATCTATGTCAGTTTTATGTTAATTTAGCCAGAAAAGTTTAGGTAATGAATTTTATAATATGTAGGTGAAAGGTAATACCTAAAATACCTATAACAAATTATTTCTTTTTTGTAAGACACACTGATTTGAATCTGCAGTTATCCTAACATCCATCTTAGAGTAAATATTGTAATTAATTGTATATTAATGTTTACAAATGTCTTAAGTAACAGAATCACACAGAATCACAGAATCACAGAATTGTAGGGGTTGGAAAGGACCTCGAGAGATCATCGGGTCCAACCCCCCTGCCAAAGCAGGCTCCCTAGCTCATATTGCACAGATAGGCGTCCAGACAGGTCTTGAATATCTCCAGAGAAGAAGACTCCACCACCTGCCTGGGCAGCCTGTCCCAGGGCTCTGTCACCCTCACTGTGAAAAAGTTCTTCCACATGTTGGTGCAGAACTTACTGTGCTCAAATTTGCAGCCATTGCCCCTTGTCCTATCTCCACAGATGACTGAAAAGGGGTTGGCCAATTCCCCCTGCATCCCATACTTAAGATATTTATAAACATTAATTAGGTCCCCCCTCAGTCTTCTTTTCTCCAGGCTGAACAGCCCCAGCTCACTCAGCCTTTCCTCATACGGGAGATGTTCCAGGCCCTTAATCATCTTCATAGCCCTTCTCTGGACTCTCTCCAGGAGATCCCTGTCTTTTTTATACCAGGGAGCCCAGAACTGGACACAATACTCCAGGTGGGGCCTGACCAGGGCAGAGTAGAGGGGGAGGATCACCTCCTTAGACCTCTTAGCCACCAGGGCACACTGCTGGCTCATAGCCAATCTGTCATCAACCAGGACCCCCAGGTCCTTCTCCACAGAGCTTTTCTCCAGCAGGTCATCCCCCAACCTGTACTGATACAGACGGTTATTCCTCCCCAGGTGCAAGACTTTACACTTGCTTTTATTAAACCTTTTATTAAACAGGGAAATGGCCAGCCCCTTTTCAGTGGTCTGTGGAGACAGGACAAGGGGCAATGGCTGTAAATTGGAGCACAGGAAGTTCCGCACCAACATGCGGAAGAACTTTTACACAGTGAGGGTGACAGAGCCCTGGGACAGGCTGCCCAGGGAGGTGGTGGAGTCTCCTTCTCTGGACATATTCAAGACTCGTCTGGATGCCTATCTGTGCAATATGTGCTAGGGAGCCTGCTTTGGCAGGGGGGTTGGACCCGATGATCTCTCGAGGTCCCTTCCAACCCCTATGATTCTATGATTTTATGATTTATAAGTAGCTAGCATTTACTCTGGTTTTTCCTCTTCTTTTAGTTTAAACAGTGTGTTCATAAATATGGTTAAAACTCCTTGGATTAGATTTTTATCCACCACTACCCCCCAAGCGTGGATTTCCCTTCTTTGTTTTATGAAGAGTTTAGAACCAGATATTTTTCCTTTTTGGTTTATCAAGGGATTAATAATATAAAACTTGGCAAGGAAATTGCTGTCTGTGAACTGGAGTGAATATTACTTGATGCAATCCAGATATACTGGTTTCTTGTGCAAGCTGTACCTTTTGCAGCACAAAGGACATAGGAATGGTTTACTGGGCTGTGCAAATAAAGAGAAAGCGATTTTAATTTGTAGATATGAAGGAGACTGTGGGGATTTTTTCCCTGCTTTAGGCAAAGTACATTAAACACTGAGAAAATTGGGTTTGAAAATAGTTCCAGTTTGGGGGGGGGGAGGGGAAATCCACTTGAAAGAATACAAAATTTCAGGTGGGTTTTGGTTCAGGTTTTTTTTGTTTTTTCTGATGGCTTCCAAATTTATGCTTGCTCTGGACTGGACTGAGATAATTCAAATCTTGGTGGCTGCCATACCTTTTTGAATTAACATGAAGTTAGCAGTTTTGGGCCATGCCTGCAGTGGAAAATACAGCAGTAGCAGCTGATAGCTAGAGGTAGACAAGCTCTAGACGGATCCAATGCATCTCTTGTTTCTAAGTACTCTTGAAGAGTGGAACAGGGGTGGGGAAAATCTGTTATTGTACTTTATATCAAAATGTGGTCAGTGTGATGTGCGAATTCATAGCACAAGCTTGAGCTTTATCATCTTTTGTTCCTCTGGAAATGGAGGCATAGCTCTCTTGCACACACACTTACTCTGCTCACAAGAAATGCATGTCCTTGTAGCCCCAAACGCTTCCTCAGCAGGGATATACAAGAAGGTTGCTTATTATACTGTTGTTAATCTGTCTATTTAATCTCAATTTTGAAGTTATTGTCCCTATACATACAAATGCATCTTTCTGAGGCTTGGGAGGGAGGGTGGGGCTATACTGAAGTAAACTTTCCTGTCTGTCCAGCAGTGATGTGCGTGATTGTTTGAATCTGATCCAAGGATCCCAAGCTCTGCTTTATATATCAGTCATTTGTACAACTCAGTGTCTGCAAAATATCTTTCTTCAACCTCAAGGCGGGGTGGGGGGAAATGGATCATATGCTAAGCCCTGGATAAAGTCTTGGGTTTACATTTTTCTGATGCTTAGCATTCACTAATACTGGCATATAAATTAATCTTATCACAGCAAACTACTTGGAGCTCTTGAGTAGTGGGTACGAACTGCAGTATAATGCAGTTCTAATATCATCTCATCTCCAAAAGCTGACATTAAATCACTGCCTCCAAACCAATAATGTGACTCTATGTCAAAATGGTTTGATGCCTTTCCCTGAGCATGTTGCTCAGGGATGCCTTTGAGCAGAAGCTGCCAGCCATGCGCTTTACTAATAGAAACCACTTCTCTGAAAGGCATTAGCTTGCTTGCCCAGCTAAGGACAACCTCCTTCACTCATGTGTGCAACGTAAATAAAAAAAGGAGCAGCAAAAGGCAGTAAAATGAGCCAGACAAAAAAAAAAAAAAAAGGAGACATGTTCCAGTTCTATCACTTAATAAAGCACAGAGATCCAAAAATGAAGAAAAGGAGTGCACAAGGGTTTTTTTGTAGGCTTTGGAGAATTTTGCTGTAATTTACAACAAATTCTGTAGGCTTTATGTTCACAAACACTCATCTGTTCACCAAAACATGTATGTGCTTTGGCAACGGGTCCATCACACGATGTGCGCCTTCCCACAAGGTTTTTGGGTGCTGTCTTTAATATACATTAACAGCAACTGTAGATAATTCTAACTGCTCATTGCCTAAAATTTACAGATTTTATGGTATGTTGTTATATATTTTAGTTACTTTTTTGCCTAGGAATAAGTCAAATAGATGCTTAGTGTTGCAAGAAAACAGAAATAAAAAATAATCCTTGACTACAGTCTTGGAGAAATAAATAGAAGCATATTATTTAAGATAGAGCCCATAGATAGTAGAACTCTATAGGGGAGTTATATTGCTGAATATTAGAAGTTATTTTGAAATTTCTTTAATTCTCTATGATTATTATATGCTACACGTGACTGGAACTTACAGCACATAATTTCTTTATATCTCTTCCATTAAATGCGACAATACAAAACATGTTCTTCAATTATATTTTCTGATCTGGTAAAATGTTAATATGTTAACCTGTTTAAAAAGACGAAACACAGATTCTTCTTTATATATATATATATAGTATACATACTGTTATATAGGTTGTATATATACATACACACTATTTATATAATATGTATAATGTGTGTAAAGATATCTGTGTATAGTTATTTGAAAAGCTTTGAGTTTTGAGAGAAAACGTGATCTCTTCTGTAGGTGTTTTTAACCATTTATACAGGAAAACTTTATAGTCTGCCTATCTCTTGAAGAGGACATTGGAAGGGGATGTTTTTTATTAAATTCGCTATGCTTTTTCTGGAAGTTATTTGAACTATTAGAATTTCTTAGTTTAAAGGAAAAACTGTAGTGTTGATTTTGTTTTAAACTTCCTCCCAACGCTCTGTATAGTCACAAATTCAGTAGTGTAGCACACATCCTTGCCTATTTCCAATATCATTTCAACCAGCGTTTCACTTGGACCCCGTATGTTCCTTATGCAATTAGTATACTCCAGAACCACAGTCACACACATCCTTGCATCCATTTTGCCCTAACCATCCATCTCCAAAAAGGAGAGCTCCACACTGGAGGAAACACTGACTGTCGTGGTTTTGCCCCAG
The DNA here is from genome assembly GCA_020800305.1 of Porphyrio hochstetteri. Taxonomy (NCBI): domain Eukaryota; kingdom Metazoa; phylum Chordata; class Aves; order Gruiformes; family Rallidae; genus Porphyrio; species Porphyrio hochstetteri. The sequence continues at coordinate 46,645,118 of CM036908.1, forward strand.
CCAAGGGCCGCACCCCACACAGTCGCTTGTACTTTTTAAAAGGAAGGGGGAGGGAAAGTTGGGGGAAGGGGAAAAGGGAAGGAAGAAAGGAGGAAAAATAAACCACAACCTAGAAACCAGAACCACGCAGGTTGGGATAAGGATAGTTTACTAAACAATAACAGAAAACTAGATATAACAATAACATAAGTTTAAAGCACAAAATAGATGAAATTGGTGATACACAATGCAATTTCTCACCAAACCACACAACTCAGGCCGCACAGCTTAGAGCCCGTCCCGGACAACCCGACCGCCCCAGAAACTGCACGTCCTGGCGTTGTCTCCCCCTCTTCCCCCCAGTCCCCCCTTAAACTCAGCATGACGTAACTGGCATGGAATATGCTCTTTGGCCAATTCGAGTCACCTGTCCTGGCTTCGTCCCCTTCTTTCTCACTAGTAAGGAAGTATGCAGAGCTGAGAAAGGTACTTGATTGCCCGGCAACAAATCGGAGACATCAGGGTGCTATCAGCACTATTCTCATGCTAACACCCAAACATGGCATTCCATTCACTGCTAAAAAAAAAGTTTAACTCCATCATAGCTGAAACCAGGACATTATCCACCCCTTATTCCATACCATTTACGTCATGACCAGATCCAACAATTTTCTTTGGGTACAACCAGTTTCGTGTTTCACACACCCATATATGTATGTACACATATATGCACACATACGTGCATACAGATCTTATTCCCTCAGTCTGTGAATCATCCCTCTGAAGTTGTTGAGTTCATTTAGTCCATGATTTTCAGGCTCCATTTGTCGTAACAGTTTCTCAGGATAATTGTATGTTCCATTGGCTCGTTGCATGCTGCATCTCAGGCTCTTGACTGATACACCTGGCATGGTCCATGCTCATACTCTGTGGGTCAGAGTTTATTTTCAACGGGAGAAAAAAGTTCTTGAGAGGCCAGGCTTTAGTTCCATCATCATGGCACTCATTCTTCATTAACTTGTATGACTCCGGCCATAATGTTATGGTACAACATACAGCAATCATAACAATAATGAATATACTATAATGGGTTATTTGGCAATTATTATAATTTCTACTTCATTAATTATATTGGCTATTCTCACCCAAAATCAAATCCCCTTGAGGTACACATCGAACTTCTCCATCCCTCTGCATTACCCACCAAGTACAGCCAGGTCCTTGAGCAAAAACAATTCCAGACATGGGTTTACCTTTGCCTGAAGCAGGGATGACCCAAACTCTCTTTCCCAATACACTCTTCATATGCACTACTGGCACTCTGTCTCCCTCTACAGTACGTGGAAATTTTGACTGGGCAGGGCCAGCCCGATTGGTAGATCCCCTAGAGTTAACTAACCACGTGGCTTGGGCCAAATGTGTATCCCAATGCTTGAATGTCCCACCACACATTGCTTTCAGTGTAGTTTTTAAAAGTCCATTATATCGTTCAATTTTCCCAGAGGCCGGTGCATGGTAAGGAATGTGGTACACCCACTCAATGCCATGCTCTTTGGCCCAGGTGTCTATAAGAGTATTTCGGAAATGAGTCCCATTGTCTGACTCGATTCTTTCTGGAGTACCATGTCGCCAGAGGACTTGCCTTTCAAGGCCCAGAATTGTATTTCGAGCAGTGGCATGGGGTACGGGATATGTTTCTAGCCAGCCGGTAGTTGCCTCCACCATTGTAAGCACATAACGTTTGCCATGGCGGGTTTGTGGGAGGGTGATGTAATCAATCTGCCAAGCCTCCCCATATTTATATTTCATCCACCGTCCTCCATACCAAAGGGGCTTTAACCGCTTAGCTTGCTTGATTGCAGCACGTCTCACATTCGTGGACAACTTGTGCGATGGCGTCCATGGTCAAGTCCACCCCTCGATCCCGAGCCCATCTATATGTTGCATCTCTCCCTTGATGACCCGAGGTATCATGAGCCCATCGAGCCATGAATAATTCACCCTTACGTTGCCAGTCTAGATCTACCTGAGCCACTTTAATCCTAGCAGCCTTATCTACCTGATGGTTGTTTTCATGTTCCTCCATGGCCCGACTCTTAGGTACATGGGCGTTGACATGACGTACCTTTACAACAAGTTTCTCTAACCGAGCAGAGATATCTTGCCATAAGTCATCAGCCCATATAGGTTTGCCTCTACGCTGCCAGTTGTTCTTTTTCCACTGCTGCAACCACCCCCACAGGGCATTCGCCACCATCCATGAATCAGTATAAAGGTAGAGCCTTGGCCACTTTTCTCTCTCAGCAATGTCCAGGGCTAACTGGATGGCCTTCACCTCAGCGAACTGGCTTGATTCACCTTTTCCTTCAGTGGCTTCTGCTACTCTTCTTATAGGATTCCATACAGCGGCTTTCCATCTCCGATGCTTACCCACAATGCGACAAGACCCATCAGTGAACAGGGCATATCGCTTCTCATTCTCTGGCAGTTCGTTGTAGGGTGGGGCTTCTTCAGCGCGTGTTACCTCCTCATCCTCTGGTGACATCCCAAAATCTTTGCCTTCTGGCCAGTCTGTGATCACCTCCACAATTCCTGGGCGATTGGGGTTTCCTATTCGAGCCCGCTGTGTAATTAGTGCAACCCACTTGCTCCACGTAGCATCAGTGGCATGGTGTGTAGAAGGAACCTTCCCTTTGAACATCCAGCCCAGCACCGGCAGTCGGGGTGCCAGGAGGAGCTGGGCTTCAGTTCCAATCACTTCTGAGGTGGCTCGAACCCCTTCATAGGCGGCCAGTACTTCCTTTTCTGTTGGAGTATAATTGGCCTCAGATCCTTTGTAGGCCCGACTCCAAAACCCCAGCGGTCGACCTCGAGTCTCCCCTTGTGCTTTCTGCCAGAGACTCCAGGTCGGGCCGTTCTCCCCAGCTGCAGTGTAGAGCACATTTTTAATATCTGTCCCTGTCCGGACAGGCCCAAGGGCCACTGCATGGACTATCTCGCGTTTGATCTGCTCAAAGGCTTGCTGTTGCTCAGGGCCCCATTGGAAATCATTCTTCTTTCGAGTTACATGGTAGAGTGGGCTCACAATGAGACTGTAGTTTGGGACATGCATTCGCCAAAAACCTATAACACCTAAGAAAGCTTGTGTTTCCTTTTTGTTGCTTGGTGGAGACATAGCTGCTATTTTATTAATAATGTCCATTGGGATGTGACGACGCCCATCCTGCCATTTTATTCCTAAAAACTGGATTTCTCGCGTAGGCCCCTTGACTTTACTTCGTTTTATAGCAAAACCGGCTTCTAAAAGGATTTTAATTACCCTGTTTCCTTTTTCAAAAACTTCCTCTGCTGTGTTGCCCCATACAATGATGTCATCAATATACTGCAGGTGCTCTGGTGCTTCACCCTTTTCCAGTGTATTCTGGATTAGTCCATGGCAGATGGTGGGGCTATGTTTCCACCCCTGGGGCAGACGATTCCACGTGTATTGGATGCCTCTCCAAGTGAAAGCAAACTGTGGCCTGCACTCTGGCGCCAGTGGGATCGAGAAGAAAGCGTTCGCAATGTCGATTGTGGCGTACCACTTGGCTGCCTTCGATTCCAATTCATACTGGAGCTCTAACATGTCTGGCACAGCAGCACTCATACCTGGAGTGACTTCATTTAGGCCACGATAATCTACTGTCAGCCTCCACTCTCCATTGGACTTCCTCACTGGCCATATGGGACTATTAAAGGGTGAGTGGGTTCGGCTGATCACTCCCTGATCCTCCAGTTGACGAATCAGCTTATGGATGGGAATCAGGGAATCTCGGTTAGTACGGTATTGTCGTCTGTGCACTGTCGTCGTAGCAACTGGCACTTGCTGTTCTTCACCCTTCAACAACCCCACAACAGCAGAATCCTCCGAGAGTCCAGGCAAGGCACACAATTGTTCAATTTCTTCTGTTTCCAAAGCAGCTATTCCAAAAGCCCATCGGTACCCTTTTGGGTCTTTAAAATACCCTCTACGTAGATAATCTATACCTAAAATGCACGGAGCTTCTGGACCAGTCACAATGGGGTGTTTTTCCCAGTCCTTCCCAGTTAGGCTCACCTCAGCCTCTAGCACAGTTAGTTGTTGGGATCCCCCTGTCACTCCAGAAATACAAACAGGTTCTACCCCTTCATGATTCGATGGCATTAGAGTACACTGGGCACCAGTATCCACCAGAGCTTTGTACTCTTGTGGGTCTGACGTGCCAGGCCATCGGATCCACACAGTCCAATAAACCCGATTATCCCTCTCCTCCACCTGGCTGGAGGCAGGGCCCCTCTATTGCTGCTGATCATATTTGTTTTCCACTGGTTGCATAAAGGACTTAGAGGTCCCTTCAAAAGGATCAGGCACATCAGACATATAGGTAGGCCTTCCAGTTGGTCTGGGGAACTGCCCAGTAGAAACTGGTGCAGCCTTCTTCCTGGCAGAATCTCGTTGTGCGAATGTTTTACCCCGCAGCTCATTTACTCGTGCTCGAAGGGCTGAGGTGGGCTGCATATCCCATTTCCTCATGTCCTCTCCATGATCAAGCAGGTAAAACCACAATGTACGTCGTGGTGTGTATTCTCCCTCTTGGAACGATGGACGCTTTCTCCCAGTAGCTGCAACATTGCTCCATACGGGTTGGGAGTTGGACACATTGTTGTCAAGTCGTTGAACCAGTTTCTCTACTGCTGCAATGACGGAGAGGGAAACATTGTCTTGGTATTTCCGGAGTCGGCAGGCCACCTCATTTACGGTTGGCGGATTCGTATCATTCCAGTCAATTGCTGCCAGTGAATTGGTATACCCTGCTGGTGCACTTCGTACAACCTTACGCCACATATCTGGAGTGCATAGGACTTCATCGGGATCAGAGGGAAGCCGTGAATTGTCCAGATCATAATAAATTATCTCCCGTACAGCTAATTCTCTCAGGTGCTGGACAGATGTCTCTATGCTGTTACACTTAGGTGTCTGGCATGTAATATATTCCTTTATGGGATATCTTTCCTTCACACTTGACAGTAGTCGCCTCCAGAGGCTGAGGATTTCCGGCCTCCTCCCAATTGCTTTGTCAATTCCTCCTTCTCTAGCTAGGGATCCCAACTGCTTGGCCTCTCTGCCTTCTAATTCCAAACTACTGGCCCCGTGATCCCAACATCGGAGCAACCAAGTGATAATGTGCTCACTTGGGTGGCGAGTGAAATCTTTTCGAACCTCACGCAGCTCACTCAGAGTCAGGGATCGGGTAACAATCTCTGGTTCTGCCTCATCCTGATATCCTCGAGATGATCCCGGTTGATCATCATCCTTATCCGTCACTATACGAACTGATTTCTTTGTGCCTTTCCTCTTTTGTACGGGAGCAACAGACACTGGTGTGGATTGGTTTTTCAGATCATCTGCAGTGTCTGCTGTAGAGATTACAGTAGCTGCAGTGTCGGTCACAGGGGTTGCAGTAGCTGCAGTGTCAGCCCCAGTGGTTGCAGCAGCTATAGTATCTGCCAGTCTGTTTCCTTTCCCTTCTCCCTGACAGTGCTGACAGTGCTGACAGTGCTGCCTGCTATCAAGCAGTGTTTGATAAATAGTGGCCAGAGCCCAGCACAGTGCAGTAAGGTGTCCATCTCTGGGAAACCTACAGCAATTTTTCCTTAGGTATGCAGTCACTTGATCGGGGTCTTGTAGCTGTTCAGGAGTGAAATTCCAAACCATCGGGCGTGAGAAAGTACCTAGGTACTCGCCCATACTTTGCCACATGCCCTGCCACTCGTGATTATTCTGTCTCGGAGAAAGCTCTTCAGTGGTATTCATAAACCTATGCCTGATATATAACAAAAACTGAACCATCTGCACCAAACCTACCAATAGCAAAATGCTAGTTTGAATATCCCAGAGATATTGAAGATTTTCAAAAACTGCCCTAAGAGCTGTTGTATTTAGCCCAAAGGAAAAGAAAGCAGTGCCCCCACCATACCGGCTGCTGTTATTAACCCCTCCCTGTCCAAAGAATGGACAGGACAGCAAAACCTCATACAGGTACCAGCTTAAGCTCATGATCATCGATATTATTGTATCATAGACCGATATCATAAAATACACTATAATGAAGTATGGGAACAAATACGGGAGCCACAGACCTGAGAGAGTAAAGAATCCTGCCAGGATTGTATACAGCATGCGGTGGTTTTGCTGCCACAGCCTTGTAAATAAATACCACAACATCGTGACCAGAGATTGCTTAAACAACAGTGCTTATCTTAATTGCGATAGTTAGGGTCAGATCTACCGTTATCCCAACCGTTCGTGCCCCACGTTGGGCGCCAAAATAACTGTCGTGGTTTTGCCCCAGCCAAGGGCCGCACCCCACACAGTCGCTTGTACTTTTAAAAGGAAGGGGGAGGGAAAGTTGGGGGAAGGGGAAAAGGGAAGGAAGAAAGGAGGAAAAATAAACCACAACCTAGAAACCAGAACCACGCAGGTTGGGATAAGGATAGTTTACTAAACAATAACAGAAAACTAGATATAACAATAACATAAGTTTAAAGCACAAAATAGATGAAATTGGTGATACACAATGCAATTTCTCACCAAACCACACAACTCAGGCCGCACAGCTTAGAGCCCGTCCCGGACAACCCGACCGCCCCAGAAACTGCACGTCCTGGCGTTGTCTCCCCCTCTTCCCCCCAGTCCCCCCTTAAACTCAGCATGACGTAACTGGCATGGAATATGCTCTTTGGCCAATTCGAGTCACCTGTCCTGGCTTCGTCCCCTTCTTTCTCACTAGTAAGGAAGTATGCAGAGCTGAGAAAGGTACTTGATTGCCCGGCAACAAATCGGAGACATCAGGGTGCTATCAGCACTATTCTCATGCTAACACCCAAACATGGCATTCCATTCACTGCTAAAAAAAAAGTTTAACTCCATCATAGCTGAAACCAGGACACTGACCTGAATACAAATTTTTACATCCACAGCACAAAGGAGGAGGAAAAAGATTCTAACCAGCATGGGGGCCTAACTTTCTATCTCTGTGTCACAGGGAGCACTCTCCTATGTAAAATTAAAGAGCCATCTGTCTTTGTAATGTGTTTAAGATTATTGTTTAACTTATTGAAAGATTTTGTAGAGATATACCTGCCAAGTGAGGCAGAAAGACTTTGTCTACCAAAATGCATTCTGTAGCCATCACACCTCAAAGTTCCTCCAAGCAACTGCCTTTCTTCTTAAAGCCTTCCTCTTTGGAATATGAATAATTTCTTTCTCCGGTGCTTGTGCTTGGTATTTGATTCATTCATTCTTGTTGTTACTTGCAAAAGTAGCGTCTTTAATTTTCTCATCACCATAAGCAAAATAAATCATATACATTTCTGTAACTTCAAACCTCTGCACTTAATGCTCATTTTTCACTCATTGTTCAGGTTTTTTATTGGTGTTTCGCATCCTCAGGACAGTGGCCAAATAAAGGAGTTTGGCTACAAGCTCATAGGTGTGACTGTCTTAAAAACCCTACGAGAACTCTTTCTCACCCTTTAGTTACATTTCTTTAAACAATACAGCAGAAATAGAAGGACTTGTAGTCAGATCTGGCACAATCGGAGGTTGTGGTTGCACTTTAATGCTGGCATCCTTAGAGGCCCATCACCAACCATGGCAATAACATCACCTTGCAAGGCATTCCGTGGCAGGCAGAAATGGACACAGGCTGAAAGCCCTATGTTATTGGCAATCTGTATTTTCATGTAGCTATTTTTGCTGCAATAAATAGGGAGAACTTTAGAAGTCCAACATCAGTGAAATCAGAGGTAAAGTCATAAACTACTCATGCAAAGCTCAGAATCGTGCTTTGCCAAGACTGTGAGGCTGTTTGTGTCATTAAAAAAACCCAAACAAAACAAACAGTTGTGTAACTCAATGAAGATAATTGCACCTGTTATCACCATTCCTCAGGGATAAAACTGCACAGGCTCTTTCAAACTGAAGTGGCTATGCAAGCTGAAGTTTTTGTCATTCTGAGACAAAGTTTGTGAATAACAATTTAAAAAATATTACAAGTGTAGTCTTCTATTTGCTTTTCATGAGACTATATTGCTATAGGGTCTTGGAATGACAAGTGTAAGACTTGACACATTAGCATGAGTAAGGTAACTGTCTTCCTACTGGTATCAGAGTGATAAAGGTAATCAGAGCTTTATGGGAGCATGCCTGTGTGGAACAAAAACCTGCTTTTTTGTGCATTCTTGTTTCATATGAAAGAAATCTAGCTGGCAGCAGAGAGTAAAGGTCATATCCATTGGTTCATCCACATCAAAAATCTGATTTTGTCTTGAAAAACTTGTGTTTCTTTAACCTGCCCTGCCTTCCCTCCTACCAAAATATGTGGCATGGTATGAGCTGAAAGGAAGGAAACTGCACTCCAATTAACTCTGCCAGTTTAGTGAGCTTTGAATTAGGTCCTGTGAAAATCATGATGCAAATAGCAGATCTTTTGTGATGCTTGCTGTTTGGTAGTGAAAATCCAGTTCACTTTGCAGTCAAAACACCAGACTCCAAAACAGTCTGCAACCTAGTTTAGATAATTTGTTAATTTTTCAGGTATTTATTGGTTAAAAAACTCTCCTTAACTGCAAGTGCCTAAGGGATTTATATAAATTAGGTTATGCCTACTTTTGCAATTAATATGGTGCAATAGATGAATAGACTGAGGTGGTCGGTGCAAGGACTCCTAGGCCCACACTGTCAGCAATTTGTGTGTCGAGGTATGCATTGCTGTTCCTAACTAAAATGTTAATGTGCATGCCACCTTGACCAAATTGAACCCCTGTTAGTAACAAATGAAAAAGGTTTTTATTTCAGAAGCCCTTTTATCTTCTATTTTATTTGTTAGAGCACTCTTCAAAAATGCAAGAAGCCAATTTAATTTATATTATTTATTTTCATTCCATATTATTTACAAAGAAACTAATCATCTTGAGGCTGGAATTCAATTTCTTTCAGGGTGGAAATGCTTAGTATGTCATAGGTCTAGCAGGAAACCAATAACAAAACGTATTAATTATGATTGGAGCAATGTCCCAGAGTGTGTACACATCATTCTGCTCCCAGAGGTCATTTAGCTGGAACGGAGGTAACAGAAATAGCAAAAACAGATGTTTTCTAAAATGATTGATATTCTCTGCTACTCTCCACTTCTTCATGCATCCTCTCACAATCACATTTCTTCTTAAAATCTCTGATATTAAAACTTTTATGGGGACTGTAATAGCCTTCTTGATTATCACTTTCCCTGCTTTGCTATTAAAAACTACCACCAATTGTATCTCCCTCCCTACTGTATATACCATGCCTCATACCTCTGTAAACTTCTCCTGTGTTATTATGCAAATTTAAACTTATCACTTCTCTGGCAACTTATTAAGGCTGGCTCCTCATCTTTAAGATTCTGGTAGTTTCCTCAGCTGTGCCATTACAGTATGCATGACATAAGTGGCTCTAAACCACCCCTTGTGTTCTCGGTCTCTGGCACCGTAGCAGTTCCTTAGGTTGGATGTAGGTGCTTGCTCAGCACCCAGAATCGCTTTGGCTGCTGTTTAATGACAAATCAGTGCCAAAGGGACAGATTGGGATTGGCATCGTCAGTTGCTTGTACAGTGTGGTACTGCAGTATCCAGGCACAGAATACCCTCTGATCTTAGAATTTTTAATTTACACTCCTTAACATCTTTCATGGAAGAGTGAGGATTCCTCTTTGTCCTCTTTTGAAGCCCATGCTTTAAAGCATGTTTTGCCCAAGAGCATCCTCAGATGAACCAGAGCAATGTGCTCTGTAAGGCCCAGCAGTTGCCCAACAAGTTGCCACCACACAACAATAACAAGCCCTCAAGTTCAGAAACTCCAAAATGAGTGTTTCCAGTTGTGGAATATTGCAGTCCTAGCGCTTGGCCACCAGCCCACGCTTGGGCTGTTCTCAGTTGTGCTGAACGTGAAAAGAATATGAGGATGTTTATTCCAGTCTTTGGGTTTGTTTTTCTTCTTCAAGTGAGTAAGGTCCTGCCTGTGGGGCTGCACTCTGGTTAAGAACATCTTTACTTTTTTATTCTATAATTAGCGGAGAAGCGATCGGGTAATAAAAGAGGGGAAAGAAGAAAGGAGTGAGAAGTGCAGTGCTCACATGGATTAGAGGTTTACTTTGGCAAAGTTCATGAGCATGACGTGTACTTGCATCACAGGTGTTTTCCCAAAGCATCTCAGCAGCCTAGACAAGATGTAATGGCAGCAACTCATCCGTGTGCTCCTTCCTGCTGGCGTAGGGCCAACGTTTTGCTTAACCACAAAATACCTCATTCAGAAAAGAAAAAAAGAAAGAAAAAAACACCATGCTGTATTCTCAATTGTTTTCAATTACAAAAGTGATTCTTCGGGCCAGGATTATTATGATTTAGGCTATCAGAGTTTGTTCTGTCAGCACGGAAAATGCTCAAGTCTAAGGCAGAGGAAGAAGATCCAGCTTTGAGCTTTGAGCAAGTGGCTTTTGTCTTTAGCAGAGGACAGCTGAGCTCCTGCCTTTCTCATCCTGTTTAGACCAGATGTGCTGGGCCCATGACCTTCTCGGGCCAGAGGGTGTCTTTGATGGAGCTTGTTGTTTGGGTCTGACTGACCACTTCAGTTACAATCATAGAAAGATTAACAAACTCTGTAAAACTGAGGACTGTAATGGAAACTGTTGTGGAGCTTCATCATGTTGCTGTAAATGCCTCTCAAATCCTTGAATGCAAATGTGTATGGAAACTTGCATTATGCTGGGAATGCTATCTCTGATCTGTAGAGAAAATATAAACATACTGAGATCCTGCAGTGTTGTAAGGGGTTTTTTTTATTTGCTTGTTGCTCTGAAAGCTGGAAACAAAGTCAAACACTTTCTTCTGCTGTTGAATGGGACCATTTGTAAATTCCTGCCACATTAGTGATTGTTTTCTGAATCTATTCCAGGAATTACATCAATCAACAGTGCATGCTTATGCATGAGAGTTTAATTTGATTAGTGTTGGATAACTGGTTCAGTAATGATGGCACAGTTTATCAATTATTTGCAACTCAAAATCTGATGGTGGAGGGTAGTTATTTTCTATGGAATTTTCACAACTCAATATCTTTTATTGCTACATGTTCACTGCCAAGTGAGAGATGGTTTGGGGCATAACCTTTTCTGAAAAAACGCAGAAAGTCACAACAGCTGTTAGTAACCGAGACGGACAGACAGGAGGCTTTTGTAGAGTCATTATTCCTATTTTGGGACTGTTCAGCCTAGAGAAAAGAAGACTAAGTGGGGACCTTATTAATGTTTATAAGTATCTTAAGTATGGGATGCAGGGGGAAATGGCCAGTCCCTTTTCAGTGGTCTGTGGAGACAGGACAAGGGGCAATGGCTGCAAGTTAGAGCATAGGAAGTTCCGCACCAACATGCGGAAGAACTTTTACACAGTGAGGGTGACAGGGCCCTGGGACAGGCTGCCCAGGGGTGTGTGGAGTCTCCTTCTCTGGAGAGATTCCAGACCCTATCTGTGCAATATGTGCTAGGGAGCCTGCTTTGGCAGGGGGGTTGAACTTGATGATCTCTAGAGGTCCCTTCCAACCCTTATGATTCTATGATTCTGTGATTTTCAGGGGTTTGGATTATTATTGTTGTTGTTGTTGTTATTTTTTGTGTGTGTGTGATTCTTGAAGAGAACATTACACAACTAAATTTAATTGCTCATACCATCTTTACTGTCTTGTACATGTTTATCTATAATAAACTCATGCAAATCATCCAGAGAGCAAAGGCATATTTGAGCAGACATTTACCTTAACACAAGCATTCTTGGCAGTTTATACAGTGGTGATGGAAAGTTGCTGACATCAGTTGAAAGGTTTGATTTTACCCATGGAAGCTCTGTTGTTGTACATTGGCTACACAACACAAATTCTGCCAGCAGCTATGAGCCTCATCCTGTAGAGGGCCAGGGAGACTTTTGTTGGGGAGAATTATGCTGAGGTGCTTTACCCAGAGCTCTCTGACAGCAGAGGAGCAGGGATGAATCCAGCCAAGGCGAGCAGAACTTGACTATGCTCAGTGGTCTATAAAGAGTCGTTGGGAGTTCTCATCTCCTGTTTTAAATCAGTCTGGAAAATTGTACAAGTATCTGGGGCCTGAAACTGCAAATATATGTGAAATGTTACCCTGTCAAGTTGCCCTGCTGGCTTCAAGAGGGGTGGTTTTGTTATGAAAGGTGATAGCAGTGCACATGCTTATGTTATTAGGACCTGTAGTCTTTAATGAATAATGTATGCCAGCCCTGTAGATGCTGAATTTCATGTCATTGCTTGTTCAGTGCATCATGGATAACACATAATTGCAGTGTCAAGGGGAAATGGTGGTTTGACATTAGTTTCAGACCTTTGAATTTGGCCTTCAGACTCTAAAAAAGTGAGGTTTATATTTAAGCAGGAGAATAAACAAGAGACTAAAAACTCCTTTGCTTTCATATTACAATAATGTTGTGTATGCTCCTGGGGAACTAGCATTTAGGTCAGTAATTTCCGGTGCCATATCTTATTGAACACAAATGATGCTCTTAGAAGTGCTGCTTCTGCAAGAAGAGTTTGCAGAAGGGTACATTCAAAAGAAAGAGTTCTGTAGGGCTGATCAGGCAGCACAGCTTTGTCTTGAAATTGAAAGAGAAAAGAGCAAGAGAGGATGGCATGTGAGCAGGTGCTTCACTTCAAAGTGACAAAGAGGACTAGAAAACTGTAATAAATTCTTCTGCCTTATTAGAGTGTGTCAGTCAAAAGCATCTAGCATCTGGGAGGACAAGGCTGCTGTGGGAACTCGTCTCACTAGACATGAAGCATCTGAAGAGCTGGCAACGTGAGGTCTATGTGCAGTCATCAGCTTAGCTGCTCCTGGGGAAATATCCTCTATGCTTTGGCATCTGGTCCCTGACTTTGCTGGCCAAGTGTAAGACGATTTACCACTGGAGTGAGGCTGTTTGCCAGACGGATAAGTCCCTCCAAACTGAGCTCAGACTTTCTGATGTCTCCCATTTCTGCCTGTGCTTAGCTAAGAGCTCCAGCTGGGACCTGGTCAAAGGACCTGATAATGGGAAATGTGATACGGAGAGTGTAGCTGGTAGCCTGGGAGAAGCGTACAATGCCTGGTGTGTCCACTCAACCTGCCCACTGTGACACGTTATATGCCACCCCTGCACCACCTCCTGTACTCCTGTGGACTTAACCCCAAACTAAGTGCTCTCTAGTCTGCAAGGATATCAAAGCCACAATATATTCTCTGTGGTATTAGGAGTGATACATTATTCTCATGGAGCATTAATACAACTTCACGTGTGCATGCGTATGTGTATATACATGTGTACACACACACATACATATAATTTGAGGGATTGCTACATATTTCACAATGACTTGTTAGGATCATTTTGTGGAACGAGGGTAAAAGAAAGTGCTTTGGAATCAGATATAAAATCATACCCTCTACTTTTAAAGCTGTGTGTTGTTTCAAAGAAGCATGCAAAACCAACTGCGTAGAAATTGTTTTCCCTTCCCAGAAGGGAATGTTGACACTCCTGGGATTTCAGCCTGCGGTAAGCATATTGTAACCCTGAGGCTTAAATCACAAAACCACTAATATGCTTCAACCTGCTATGCAGCTTTACTGTCCCAATGGATGGCTCAAGTTTGCAACCGAGAATTAATATGACCTGGCTTCTTTGGTTATTCCTGTCATTTATGTATGGATTCTTCTGGTATTCCTGTCATTTTTTTAAAGTAGAAGGTATTGCTTTCCATATCAGGAGCCAAGATTTGGATCGGGGCAGGCATTTTAATTCTGAGTGTTCTTAGAAGCTTGCAAAGCATGCTTCTGTAACCCTGCTCATTGTGTGACATTCCTCAAGCAATATCTCTCCTACATCATTGTATACTGAAGGCTTGTAATAGTAATGTGCTAATGGTTGTTGGTTCTGGTACCCATCTTTTTTGAGAGAGGGAAGGGGCAGATTTGAGTAGGTGAGCTGTTGAGGAGGAGTGGTTCTCCCCCTCTCCTGGAAAAACAGCTGGAGAGGGAACACCCCTGTCTCAGAGTCCAGAGCCGACATCATTTCTTGTGCCAGCTTACTAGTGCTTTTCTTTTTCGTGCTAGATGCTCCTTTTTGGCACCAGTCTGTCCAATGAGGGATAGCAGGCCGAAACCAGGAATAAAGCCTTATTTCTTCTGGCTGATTGCTAAACCGGATTGCTGGAGTTCTGAATTTATTTTAATCGGATGAACAAGGATTTTGGCACTCAACACTCCCATTTTGCCATAAGCTGCAAGATTTTACAGCTCATGTATAATTACCTTGCTTCAGAACAGTCTCAAGCGAAACAGATTTTAATGGGAGATAAACTTCCAACAGGCATTGAGATTTCATCTGAGGATGTTCCATTGCCACGAGGAATAAAGTATCCCTAAGTACTAGCAAATTTGGGGCTCTGTTGGCATATTTCTTCCAATATTCAAAACAGAGAAAAGTGTTGGAGCCAGACTTTAAATTGCACTTGTCCTTGGCTCTAGTGGAAAGCAAACACTCATCAAACCAATACCAAAAGCTGTAGAACCAAGGCGCGTTGTCAGGGCTTTATACAACAAGCACTCAATCTGTAACTGCATGAGAAAACAAGGCACACATTTACACTTGTGTTGTTAGGATAAAAACTGAATGCTTTGGAACCTTATCTTGACATACCTACATGCTGCTGTTTTGATTATTTTATAAGGAATCGAGGAGACCCAGGTCTAAGTAAAATGTAAGCAAAGTATTGTTCTGTATCCCTACTCAATTAGATATTTAAAGAAGGCACAGACTTCACGCCAGGCATTTGATCTTCTCCAAATAGTGCAAAGTTGTGCAACAGAAGGAAACAATCTCTCCAGATTGAAGCCTGATGGAGAGGAAAAAAATTTTAAAGAAATTAAAATCAAAGCTTTTCCATCTGATTCCTTTTTAACAAACTGTGAAATATCGTTGTTCTCACTGCTAGTCACGATCTTCTTCTAAAGCTCTTATAGGTTGAGATAAGTTTCTTTAGGTAAGAATTTAGATTTGGCGGCCAATACTAAACTACAAATGCATAGAGAAGGCCTTGAAGCATGCTGGCTTTTCACGCCTATTTCTGCACCTGACATGGCTTAGAAATGTCAATACAGAGAAGTCTAGCTTCCTAAACATTCTGTGGTAAAGTTGCAAAACATTAAAATACAAATAGAACTGTTTGGGAGGGTTGGGTGTTTTGGTTTTGGCAGGGCTTTTTAATGTAAACATGAACCAAAAACTATCCAACGTATTACTGTAGCTAAAGAGGTACCGCAGAGAGGAAACAGCACCGCATTCTGTCTTCTAGCTAAGGTCAGGAGTGCAGTAAAGATGGCAAAGTAAGTGGGATCTTTGAGAACAAATTGAATCTTCCTTACAGCCACCATAAGGGGAATGAAATAAATTAAAACTAAAGAGTATTCCGTAGCAACTTTAACTGCAGAACCACAAGTTTGTCACTCACTACTATAACAACTACAAAGTTTTACCCATACAGCTACTGTGGGCTTAGATAAGACCCATTGTGTAAACATAAACTGAAGTGCCTATTGCATAAGTAAACCCAAGATACTCAACCACAAATAAAACCATTTAAGGGTCAGACCACGCTGGGACCCCGTGGGGTGTGAGCAATGCTGTAGGTCTCACTGCAAGACCAGATTTACAGGAACAGCCTTTTCCTCAAAGCCTTTGAAGCAAATGCCTCTGCAAAGAGTAGAAAGAACATAAAGAGGGAGAAACCAGATAAAACTGAGGCCCTGGTGGGTCTGTCTTATGCACAGCTTTAGCTTTGTATCACGAGGGATCAATGAAAAGAAGGGCAAGCAGATACATCTTAGCACCGGATGCACAGGCTGATCAGAGAGCACGTGCTGCCAGCGTAGGTAGCTTAGGAGGGTGAGTGGTCCCCAAGAACCACTGCCCTCCCCTCTGCCTTCTTGGATTTACTTCTCAGCACATCAGATACCTGGGCATCCTTTGGCATTCCAGCATAGGTGAACCTCACTGCTTGGTATACATAGGGGATTCTATATACAGTGTGGATTTTAGATAAGTAATTCTAAATCCATCATCTGTGCTTGTTACCAAAGGCAGCAACATTTTAAAAAATATTAATTTGCATTTTCTGCAGGAGAGTTTGTGTTTATTTTACTTAGGTATCTGTATCTTACAAGTTGGTAGAATAGACAGAAACTTTCTTATTCCTGGAAAATGTCTTCAGGTTTGAAGGCAGGCCATGAAAGGAAGGAACTCCTGTTTCTGTGACAGTCAAAGACATCTCCAAGTCTGTGATTATATGCATATCTGTTAACTCTAGATATGTAATTTTTATCTTTTCTACTAAAAAGCTGGTAACTCCAGAATGATCCTACATAGGACGCTAGAAAGGACTTAAAAATAAGAGAGGAACTGCAGAAAAGAGAAATTTGCTAATAGTGTAGCCCTGATGCTTAGCTGGAGCTCCAGAAAGGGGGGAGAAATGTGTCTCTGTCGCTGTGTGTGGACGGTGGGATGAGCTGTGTGCAAGAGGGGCCCTGGGGAAGCTGCCTTGCACCAAAGGAATACATTACCATCAAAACCAAGGCAAATAAAGGACTCTTGTTTCAAGCTGTCTTTGCTGCCCCAGAGCAGGAAGGTTTTATGGCTAGCCTGGAGGGATAAGCTGTCACCCTAAGGAAAAATTGCCAGGGATCTCTTTAGCAAAGGAAGAGATGCTGGAGGGTGAGTGGTTGTGGCTGAGAAAGAGCCTCGTGTTCCTGCATGCCACACATCAGTAGCATGGGGTTTGATTTGGAACACTAGTATAAGCTTTTGTCTTGAGATTTTTGAAAAGCATTCACGCCGATGTAATCACAGTGAGCTAATCTGAGTTACATTATCTTGGGCTGTGACTGAACCTGACCCTACAGCATTTTGCTTCCAAGTAGGAAAGGCGTAGGAATGATAAAGCACCCAAGAGTTCTTGTGAATTATGTCTAAAACTTAAAGACACCGCTTCCACATAATGACTTACATGCCTTGTTTTGCAGACATGTGGCTCATTTTCAATATGTTATGTCATGAAAAATCTGGCTTGTAACTGTGCTGGGAAGCAAGATGTTTGTAATTATAAACAAAAATTGCTTAATTACGACATTTTTTTACTTTCTAAAAAAAGTGAATGGGGGCTATTAGGGCATCCTCTGATTATGGAGAGGAACTGGATCATGTTTTACACTTAGATATATGTGTGTATATGTGTACATGTGTGTATATATATGTGTGTGCATTTACATTCTCAGACAGCAGGATGCAGGTGGCTCTTTCTGAGTCCCAAAAGCTGGGTTTATATCCTGAGGACAAGATGATTGGTACAGAGGCTTTGTAAGGCTGGAAACCTGCGCCAGCAGTACAATCAGTTAGTAAAAAAAAATCCATAAAAACCAGGTTGTCTAAACCATGGCAACAGCTCTGTAGCTTTCTTAATGACAGGTATGATTTCATGGATTTTCTACATGTCACTTTGAAACCCAAACAAGCCCAGAGGGATGCTAACAAAACTGATCTTGTTTTCCTAGAAAAGCCTGTTCCAGGAGCACTAGATACTGCTGACATTGGTGTCAGGAGGATGGTGAAGTGGGAAATAGGTATTTTGTAAGCACAACTGAGTCTCACATGCCATAGGAGGGCTGCCTTGGGGGCTGGAAGGGTTGTAGGACACAGTCCTTTCTCAGGTTAGCAAAAATGGTCTACTGTGACCCAGACCTCCTGAATCAGCAAAAAGACACCAGAAATCTCACAGGAAAAGACATCTGTTGTATCTCATCATCTTGAGTTGCTACAGAAACCCCGTAGGAGCTTCAGACATTTGGCAGAAAAGGTAGATAAGATGCAGTCAGGCACATTAGGACTGGAAGGAATGCAGTGCTTGGCCATGGAGATGGGGAAGGAATCAGAAGGTAGATATATCATTTCTTCAGATGCACTTCACATCTCTCTCTTTGCGTAATACCCCAGGGAGTATTTGCTATGATGGAAATTGTTAGTATCTTGAGGGTTATCTGCCTTTCTCCTTCTCTTGCTGGTGAAACATAGTCACAGGTAAATGGTTGTTTTTTCAGTTTACTCTAATAGCAAGAAGTGTTACAACCCACACTAATGAACTCTAGCATGAACCATTGGTTTCCAAAAAGCCCTAGTTACGTCAGCTACAGGAGGATCCTAAATTAATATAGGCACCAAAAGGATTTATATCCTACTTTCAAGGTTTGCATCCCAGCCAACTGAACGCAGCACGTCCATCTGAAAACAGACTGAGAAACTTGTTAAGACCAAGCCCTAGGATTAAAGTAATTTTATGTCTTTCAGCCATATTTTTGACAAAATCATTTTTGTATTTAAGTCATAAAGTATTGTCCCCATGCTCTTTAAGTGGGTCCAGGAGACTGAATGAAGGGAGGTGAAATCAAAGCACACAAAGTTGCTGGCTAAACAAATCCAGGATAGTAATTCTGTTCCTTTCCACAAAGCAAATCAGTTTAATACTGAATAAAACACTTTCATAGTTTTGTGGGGTTTTTTTCACCAAACGAGGGCAAAATCTCCGGGTGAGATGACATTAAGGATTAGGCTTGCATTATCATCAATATTTTATTTTAAAACCGTTATTGCAAGTACCTTTTAAGCCTGGTTATTTTTGGCAGTACATTCCAGACTGTAAGCAGAAATACCTGAACAAATGGTTCATCTTATGTTCCATATATGTAGGTGTAATTGCATTATCTCAACAGCCAGGAATCTCTGCAGGAAGTAAAGAACTACTGAGAAATGAATGAAACAGATTCTTTTTTTTTCAGTCTAGCACCAAGAAGTAGCTTGGCAACTAGATTAGTTTTAATTACAAATTTAAAAACCAAACAAAGCCATTTCCCTTACAGAAACAAGAACAATATATTAGACAACATTGTTGTACTTTCAATGGGCAAAACATTGTCTAGCAAATTTGCACTTGGTTCCTATTGTTTTGTACTAATAAGGGAAACAGTGTTAGAATCATGGCCTGACTGATCAAACAAGGAGGACTGGAAAACGTCCTTGGCAGATATCAGCCTACACAGGAACTTGACCTGTGTACAATGAAAATACACTACCAATGTATAACTTCCACAGGTTGGGACAGTGCTCATCAAAGCTTTCTATACTGGAGTCACGTGGGAAAGAATGTCTAGGCATCATAGATTCATTTACTTCATCTAAAGACATGCAATCTAGAAATCACCTCAAACCACATCTGCTCAAGTGCACATGCAGAATTTTGTAACCAGTTACATTAACTAGATGTTCAAACAGGGAACAGTCAAAGGTTTTTAGCCAACTGGCTCTATTGGTAAAGCTTACATATAATTTTAGTTCTAGTGAGAGCTTTTTAAGCAAGCAACAATTCGAGCCAACAAGACAGACAGAAACAGTCTATGTTTTATTACAACTAAATTAAAACTAATTACACTTGCAATCAAGTGTAAATTGAGTCCTACATTTTTATAGCTGCCAATAAACTTAATCAACCAATAATCCAAATTCCTAATTATTGGCACACAAGGCCAAATCAAAAGAATTTTATTTATTTCATACTTTTAGCCGAGGACATAGACTTTTCTGCTGGGTACACAAAGTTAAAGTGGGAAAGAAGTAATGCAGGAGTGTTTGGTCACTCTTGGGAAAGGTGGGACCTGTGTATGGAGCTGCAGTCATTCGTGGAAAGCAGGAAAAGTTGGAGATATGGTGGTAAGATTTGGTTCATATATTATATGTTACATATAGATTCCTAATGTATTATCTGTCTGCTTCGAAGAACTTTGGAGTTAAACTTTCTCTGCTGTGCCCCTTTTGATAGCTGCAAATAGAGAGTTTGCAAGGTAATGCCATGTCTATGCCCATGTCAGTCAGTCAGGTAATGATTGCCCCATTGGACCTCTATACTCAGTCCCAACTGGAGATATCAAGGGGTCTAAAGACATTTCCAAAAAAAAAAAAAAAAAGAAAAAAAAAAGCTGTTCAACAAACACAGAGAATACACAGAGAATACAGGGGGAACCGAGTGTGAACTCCCAAATCTGCTCAAAACTCCCACAGGTCTGTACTCTGTGTCTGCCCAGGAAAAGACTTACCTGGACAGCCAAAACTGGCTTCCACATGGACATCAACAAAGAACCACATATGGGTAACAAGGCTGAAGTGGCTTGGTCAGCAGCCAGCATGAAAGTACTATAGATGGGAGCTGTGCCAGCATTAGCTGTTTCACAAGGCAGCTATTTAGGAAGATGACAATAGCTTTTCCAGGTACTATCTGTTTCCTTCCTTCTGGGTCGAGCTATCTCCCCCTGCCTTCAGCCGACGAAGTCACAGTCCAGTGTGCTCAACACAGTAGGCTCAAGCCTGCCTTCACAGTCTCAGCTCTTGCCACTTATGGTGATGTTAGCCACTGCTGCCTTCTCTTTTCTTGAAGCTTCCCTGGCTTCCTCCTTCCTTTCCAGGCCGCACATTTCAGCCATGACTCATGTGTCCTCCCCAGCTCAGCCTCTGAACAGTTCACACCAGAAGAGAGTATTGATAAAAATTCTTCCAAGTGTTTTATTCCATTGGGGACTTTGTGCTTTAGATACCTGCCTTTCAACAATGTGCCCCCTGTGCTGACAACTGTCACAGCACACACTGAGTCACCAGATGGGGCTTGGAACAAGTTGATGCAGACTATGCCCAGCTCTGGGGCTCTGCTCCTGTAGCACTGAAAACACAAAGCCTCTCTCAGGTACACACTCAGTTTTGAAAAACAACATGCAACCTGAAAAATCATTTCTTCAATCTAAAGTATGGTGGGGAGGGTGTTTGCCAGTCTGTCTTCTGACCAGTTTCCAACTAATCTCACCTCCACAAATACATAAATGAAGCTGTTTACATGGTTAGACTAAAGCTATGTTTTTAATTGAGATGTTTTGCTAGCAGTCATGATGGATGTACCAAAATTTGATCAAATGTCTGGAAGAAAGCTACACTAATGCCTGACTTGGGTGGTAAATGAACATAGGAAGAAAAAAGTAGAACAGGGACAGGAGGTATGTACATACAAGGAATAGCATAGCCTTTCAGAAGGCAGCAGAGGAACAGATTCCTCCAGTACTTTTCTATTTAAAAAACCAAAATGAAAAAACCCAGACTTTTCCTGTAAAGAAGTGATTTATCTCACTATTCTGAGCATGCAAGTAAGGATAACAGGCCATTACTGCTATCAGTTAGATCAGACATCGTGCATTTGTACTATAGACACTTCAGCTGTGCTAATATATGCTAAGGCTCAGTATGGTTTCCTGCAAAGTCAGCCGAGGAAAAAAATACACTTAAGGATACAGAGACCATTTTACTGGGAAAATACTTTAAATGTTGTGAAGCTTTAGTGTTTGGATGGTTAATGCATCCTTAAACGAAATGTTTGTTCAACTGGAAACGAAACATTTGTGTGAGGGTTTGTCATAGAAGTCGCCGAGTGTTTAAAGTTCAATTCAGTTGAAGTGCGACAACCCAACTTCCAGAACATATTGAGGCATCCAGTGGAAGAAAAGTTAGACCATATTTTTCAAGTTCATGTACTTTCAAGATGAAGTCCGAGTTTTCAAGTCAAGCAGCTGGAATATAAGAAACGCAGAAGTGACAAACATAATTTTCCAGTGTGGTTTCTGGCTAGTTCCAACTCACCTCCCCTTGCAGACCCTTCTGTCCCCCTGTACCAGTCACTGGGGCACTGTTCTCCTCCAGCAGTATTAGGGTACTCAGCAGATTAATCATTGTCATTCAGCCCCTCTGCCACGCTGGTTTCTCCACGTGCCCTGGTGGCAACTGGTCCTCTAATGAGCTCCCACCATGAGCCATCCAGAGTTGTGTCATGCTGGTTGGTTCCCAGGCTTTTCCTCTGCTCATCAAAGCGAGCTGAGTGAGCTCAGCAAGAACCTGGACCGCATTCTCCATCACCCCTCTAGCTCGCAGAAGCCAGCTCTATATCCTGAAGGATAACCATGGCATATAATTCTTTTGATGAGTTGCTCAATTTTTCTTTCTGAATTGTTTCAATCCTTGGCCAGTGGTGTTTTACTGGGAGGGTGTTCAAGAACTTTTCTTCTTTGATGGCTCATTTCCATCCAGTTAATGTCTATTTTCTATATGTACGTGTGTATATAGTCGTTTAGCTTAAATGGTTTTCATATGTTCCTAAAGTTTAGCTCATAGCATATTTATGGAAAGCAGCTATATTGCTTCTCAGGCATTATTTTAGTAGGCTTAATGCAGCTAGTGTCTTCCAGCCTCTATCATGAGACAGATTTTTTTGTTCTTATGCTTTTTTTATGTAATTTGAAATATTCTTGCTTTAACAGGAAATACAGGAAATTTCTGCTAACTCACTTCTATCCAAAATATCTTGGTTGAAATACACTAGGCTCCACTCCACTCGGATTCTTCCACAGCTGCATTCAAGTGGTTTCGCTATCCTGTGATCAACTAACATCCAAAGCTTTTTCTCCAATTCTGCCTTTTTTTTTTGAGTTCCAAGACTATGGCAGAAGTTCTTGCTCTTGGTTCCAAAGTATGTGTGTTTGCCAAACTTCATCCTATTTCAGTGTGCAAGTTACCAATTCTTCTTTATCCTTCTCATACTGATTACGTGTCCCAGTTTTTAGGCACTATCATATTTTGTTAATATCCTCTGGGTCTTTGTGCCAAAATCACTAATACAAATACTAAATTATGTTAGGCCCAAGAATAGGTCTTGAAAAACTCAATGAGTTATCTAGTTCAAGTTGGATATTCTTATTTTCTTATAATACAAGTGGGCCTGCTAATGCCCATTACCAACACTTAAGCATTTCTGGAAAGAGACACATCTTGAGTTATATAGTGACTGTAGTTATATATGACTCCAACATAAGATTTACCCTTGCAATCATAAATAAGCGTTTCCTTAAAATAATAATAAAACTTAATGGGGGGGCAGGGTAGTGGTATGCATTAGTTAAGACCGGGTGACTATGCTGGAGACATAAACAAACCAAGAACGTCATCCATCAACAAAAATGTTATTTGTAGTCAAAATCTGCCATCCTAGCAACTTTCTTTAGATCCTGCAATACTTAACCTTTCCATCATGAATCTCAAAACTTTTTCATTTTCCAACTCTACTTAGTGTATGCCAGAGGTTTGTTAGGGATCATGAAAAATTACAGTCCTTTGATAGATTCTTTTGGGTTTGAATTTCAGATTTCCAGTCAATTGAAATTACTAACTTAGCTTAAAATTTAAGGAGAATTAATTCATGAGGATTTCAGCTGCTTACCTGACAATGAAAGTGTGTTCTTCCCCTTTTCACAGTAAAAGGGAGAAGTTTTGACCAAAGTCTTTCTTCACACATTGAATAACTAAGTGGCCGTGCTACCTTCTACTGAAACAAAGGAGTCACAGTAATGAGATATGCAAAAACTGATCTGCATCATCTTAGGAAAGAGAAGGAGTGGGCTGCCTTTTTTAGCAGATGAATATATCTTGATACATTCAGTGATATATCTTGAGATATCTTCTATCTTTATAGGCAATGAATAAATCATGAAAAAATAAGAGGTGCTTTAGTTTTTATCAGAAGATCACTAATGTACTTTAGAGTATTAAAGACATATGACAATCTAACTAAAATGGTTCCATACTACATAAAGACCTAGCTCAGACCTGAAATTTGATGTCTGCTTGAAAAGAATGCAGTGAGCTACATATTCCATCTGTTTCCAAAGGATGAGCTCTCCTTAGCCATCCTTTTGTTTCCAGTTCATTATTTAAATCTGTTATGATTTTTTTTTCTAGCAATTTAGTATCAGACAAAAAAATTGCGTGAACTGTGTCGTATAGGTTCAAAGACATATATACAAGCTAATGATTTCTGATCACGTGCATTGCTTTGACAGTGACTGGCAATGATTACTGTAACACATTTGGGATTGTGGAATAGTCATTACTGGCACAAGAAGATGCATTTGTATTTATAAGGCATCAAACCCTTGTGTGATAGTTTCTCTAACTCATTTTTTACTGTTCTACATGGCTATTGGAACAGCTGCAATCAAAGAATGAAATATTATGTAGCAGTCTTATCGCAGAGATGTAAAAATACTTGATAGTTGGGAAAATTGATCTGGCTTCTATACTCATCAGTTTAAGATGATGCTCTGAGTTTCATTTTCACTCGTTCATAAGATAATGGGGTTTTTCTTAACTTTTTTTTTTTTTACCTGCACTGTATGAAGAAAGCTAACAAAAAAAATTTTTAAAAAAGGGCCAGGCAGAAATTGGAGCCATCAGAATTTCATAAGCAGCTTTCCACGTATTTTATGACAAGAGCCCTAAACAAGGCCTAGTGCCCCTCACAGGGTCAAAATACTGGAAATGGAAAACCAACACAACTGAGACACACAGGAGCTTAGTCCAGCTCTAATCCTAACATTGAGTTAACTACTGATATCACCACCTGTAATCCAAAGGCTTTTACCATAATGTAAGGGTACAAGCTGATATTCAAGAAACAGGTTTTTTGTATGAGTATTGGATTCTCAGGATGAAATTTGCCAAGCATAAGTGTTAGGCAAGACTTAAGTGCTGTTTTGACCTTTGAAATGGAAATTTAATTGATGCCCAGTCCTCAGGTACCAGGGAGGGAGCTGGGCAGCAGGAGCAGAGCCAGTAAGTGGATTAGGTTTAACCAGTAACTCCAGGAACTGACCGAAAAATACTAAAGGTTGCCTTGAAGGGTGGTCTTTTAATAGACCTAGATGGTTTCTTACTTTGAGTAATTATTTAATAAAACCTGATCTCCCATTAAATTCATAAGACATTTTGATGTGCCAATCTTTGATAACTACATCCTGCAAAAGAAGGCACACAGTCAGATTATGGAAAGGATTACATGCTTTGGCCCCTCCAGCAGCCAAGGGCCATCCTCAGGGATCTTAAATTCCCTCCTGGAGCTCCCTGAGAAGTCAGGTTTCAAGCCTGCAGGAAATTACATTTTCCTCAAGTTTAGCCTGAGTTAAATCAAACCAAATCTGAATCTTTTTTTAGCAAAGTAGCTCTCCAAGCTGCTCACTGGAGTAGTCATTCTACTATTTTGTTGCTAATGAGTAATGGTGGTTTCTTTTGTAATGTCTGCATCTGAACTGGGAATTAATTGCCGCAGCACCAGGGAACGCCCTTCCAGGGATCCACAAACCTCTGTCTTGCTTTCAGTGAAAAGATGCTGAAACTGAGACACTCTAAAAAGTATTTCAGGCCCATACTTTTAGTAGATGTTTTTGTCTGATTCTGTTTCTACACTCACTTTTGTGTTTGAAGTCCTATCTGAATTGCCCTATGACTACTATAGCACCATGTTGCTTTAACTGCTAGTCTTTGTTCAAATTCCAGTTATATCCAGAATAATCAACTATGTTCCTGAGCTAAGACAGCCCTAGAGATGGTGTCTTTTCCAAAAACTGTACCCCGTAAGGTGAGACACCTGTAGTATCTGATCAAGATGTATTTCATTCCATATGGTTTCCTCATACCTTGTTACTTATAATGTAAGTATTTACATGAAGGTGTGAGTTCCAAGAGAGTAAGATGTGTTCCTATAAAGACTTGCCTCATAAGGTGCAATATATCAATATTACACAAAATTAGGTGGCTTGCACATGGGTGTAGAGCAAATCAATGGCAGAGCCTGGAAAATGGCAAGTTAGGGAAAAGTGGAGGGATTCCTAGCTCATGTTGTCTCCACTACTTTCCCTGAGCAGGCCAAACAGGGTCTTTAACTTTTCCACCTGGAAACCCCTGTGAGGTCAAGTGAAGGAGACAGCCACTCAGTAAATTATGAGTGAACATAAGTATCGAGGAAGACAAAAACCTGGTTGTCCTATGCAATATGCTTTAGAAGTCTGGGAAAGAGAATAGTCTTTCAGCACCAAACCAGGTACATATTGGTGACAGTGCTCAGACAAAGAGAGCTCTGGGAATGCAAGGTTTTCATTCTCAAAATAAGGAGGATAACCATCTATTTGCAAGTAGTTTGGGAAATTCATGCGCGTGGCTGTAATTTGGGGAAATGTTCCACTGCAATCTAATCTAGGATTAATTTAGAAACAAAACCAACAAAAAACAGTATCTTCAAGCACTTCTTTCTTCTTCTTTCTTTTTTACTTCTTTTTTCTTTGTTCTTTTTTCATAATGCCATGATTTTCCATCTTTTCTGGTAACTTGCAGGAATGTGTCTTCCTGAGCAATGGGTATTTAGGCAGATCTACCCTCAAGCTAAGCACACCCATAAACGTCAGGAACTAGAACGCATGCTTTCTCCACCATTGAGATATCTTTATTTCACAGAATCACAGAACCGTAGGGGTTGGAAGGGACCTCCAGAGATCATCGAGGCCAACCCGCCTGCCAAAGCAGGGTCCCTAGGACAGGTCGCACAGGTAGCATTTAATCACACCACCTATGCTTTATTTCTCCTCTACTATTAGTGCTCTGCAGAAGCGAAGGCAAAGGTGAAAATACCCATGCAACTTCAGTTTTACTAGTATACAGGATTTAAGATAATAATTTGATAAAATCCCGTCAGCTGCTATTGAGTGTTTTGGTGATGTGGAAACTGCTCTGGGTCAGATCTGCCAAAAACTAGTGTGACACCAGTGGTATTTTCACAACCCAAAGGGCCGCTGCAAAATCACACATCTAGATTAAAAGCTATTGACATCTTTGATACAAAGTTTTCTGTTTGTCTGGTTTTTCATCAAGCAAAAAGCTTAGGGTGGCATGTTAGAAATACAATGAAACCAAGCTAGTTTAAACCCTGTGATTAAACTTAATTCACTTCAGAAGCAGCTGCTTACACTGACTAATTGCTCCAAGTTGATAAGGGCATCAATACCTTCTGGCTGAGGCAAACCTCATGCTCTGCCTGAGGAAGAACAGAAAAAAGGTTACAAACTCCAGCACACCTCAGATGTGATTGCACAAGCGTGTTACTCTCACATGGTGATTTTTAACAAACTTTTGTGGAAAATTTGGTAACTAAAAAGGATTTTCTTCTTATTTTGAAAAAAAAATTATAGATGTTTGTGCAGTGTAAAAAAAAAACCCCATGAAAAATGAATACCAAATTTGTTCTTAACTGTGAGTGTGTTCTTGGAGTTAAACCCTTGAGTAACCCACTTACTGAGGGATGGGCCAGATCCATAAAAGAGATCATTTACAGGCTCCTGAAATTCTATTCCATTAGCAACAGATGGTAAACACAAATATTTAAAAAATATATATTTTTTTTGCAAGTACATTTGATACTGCCTCTTTAACTTTTTACAGAGCTGTTTCACATGTCAGACTTTCCAGAGGAAAGAGCTAAGCTAGATCAGCAACTTTGCTGGACAGGCGTTCTGTAACTATATATGGATTTAAAAAGAAAGTTAAGACACAGGCGGATTGAATAGCAACATTTCACAGCTATGAATTAGCAAGAACTAATTGAGTTTCTTTCCCTGAATTAGTGTGAGCAGAGGTTCAAGGCAGAGTTGTTTTATTTGAGAAGAAACTGAACTTGAGCCGTGATTGCCCCACGGCCAGGCAAGTGGGACCTGCCCCTTCCCTGCTCCCCATGTTTCAGTGTTCCCAGCCCCACCAAAAAAGAAACTTCCTTAGGAACAGCAGTTGTTTTGTCGATCAACTCTGCCAAGCGCTAAGAATATATTTTAAAAGTAACAGCTCAGAAAGAGATCAGTTGCTTTCTGCAAACACCATGGACTGTTTAGACATATAATTAATGTAGTCTTGCACTTATGGAAACTTGGCCTTTCTGCTTGGGATGGTTTTGGCTAAGGGTGTGTTCTTGCTGCTGCTTTTTTTGTAAGGCAGGAATGGCTTGTTATTTATTGCTGAGTGAAACAGCAAGTGCTATTAATATTGTGGTGCTGACAGAGAAAGCATTTTCCCAGTTTGCTGCTCTTTTTTCTCTTTCCCTTGAAATGCCTGTTCTCCTTCCATAAACACATGCAAACAGACCAAACACATCCTGCAAAAGAAGGCAGGGAGTACAATGTAGCAAAGACAGGCTTATCTTGCTGATGAAAAGATGTGTTTTCTTGAGTCTGTCTGCACACCTCAAAAGAATAACAATTGCTCCAAGATGAGAAGGTTCTGTGTAAAAGTGTTTGCCTGTGGCCAAGTTCTTCTGCCATGGTGTATAAAGACGACAGGTATTCAGGAGGAACAGAGCAGAAAGGTTTTGGGCTCCTGTCTCCCCAGCTATGCCATATAATGCTGGGGTTTTTGCTCTGAGACTCACAGCTACAAAGCCCTGTTCTGAGTAGCAGTTGCAGTGGTGCTGCTCTGCCCTGCCCTGCCCTGCCCAGGGAGCGAGGGTTCTGCAGGAGATGGGGATGCTCTTTGGGGGCCAGAAAAAGATCACTGAGCCTGCATGCACTGAAATTGCTATAATTTGTCAATTTTAGGGAAAACCTAAGAGTTTGTGTGTGTGTATATATATATATTTAAAGACTCTTTTAGGCAAACATCTGATATTGGGCAGACTCGCCCTACCCCCAGCATACCAAACAAAGCAAATTTCAGGGCAAACTGAGTTCAAGCTCCTCAAAACAGCTGACCTTTAAAGCAAAAGTGCTTTGCAATCCCTGACTAGTCGAAGCTGCCACAACTAAGTCAGAGAGACATGCTGGGAAAACAGAACATGAGCGTTTCTCATTCCTCTGAGAAGAATGATATGATCTCAACCTGATAGTTTTCTTTTTTTTTTTTTTCTTCCTTTTTTTTTTTTTGTGCTGGATGTTTACTGAAGCTCTGTCCTTCCAAGCTGATCCTTTAAACACAGGATTATGTTGCCTATAGCTTTGTGTTTTTTCCCTGATGCAAAGAGTATGGCAAATATTGTAGCCTTTATTCTTCATTTTATCCCTGCTTCCCGTCCCAGGAGCGCTAGAACTGTGAAACTGCTAGCAGCTGCCTAGAGTAGGACACAACTGTAGGTATGACAGCTGCAAGAAAGGAGGGAGACTAGGCTGCTACAGGAAAATGCTACCTTTGCAGTAAGCTTGTGAGCCTATAGTGAATTATATTATGCAACCAGAGTGCTACAGCTTTATTTCCTTGTCACATGAGCTTGAAGCCACAGTATGGTAATTCAAAACATTAGTTAGAGGAAAGAAATGTCAGAAAGAATCATTTGAGGAAATATAATATTTTAGACTAAACTGTTAAACAACATAAAGAAAGTAGTAGTTTCCCAAAACCAAAAATTCTGAAATATACTAGAAAAGAAATGAGAAGCACAAAGTTTCTTATTCACTGGAGAGAGAAACAATTGAAGTCTTAATTGTTTTGTCTTGAGAAAAAGTGGTAAAGATGTCTGAAGCCCCTTTCAAAAAAGAGCTGGTTTGGAGCTTATCATTTAATTGATGCATTGCTCTAGGTAGAGATTGTAATTTTTTATTGCTTGTCCAGAACTTGGTGCCACAAGGTATTATTATTCATAAGCACAGTTTGTTGGTGAAAAGTAAATAAGAAAAAGCATCAGGAGATAATAAGAAGTGCAACCAATACCTCAGTGGTACATCAGTCTGTTTTCTCATATTTCACGTTCCTACCACTTAAATGGCTTAAAGTGGTTTGGATTTCATGCTCTTTTTTGGGCTGAGTAATAGTAAGACTGTGGCTACACCCATACAAAAAGACAAGCAGCGCAGGTAAAGCAGAAAAGGCTAGCTCTTAAATAAGCAAATCCTTATGAGTTATAGTTATGGGTTTCCCAGACATCCCTCTTAACCAAATCCAGCAAACCCACTGTGAATAAGTCACCATAGTCCAATGCACAGGATTGTGCTAACCTCTTAAACTATTGTGTTCATAATGCTTAATGATTCTCATTTTCCCTATGTACAAGTAAAGAGTACCAGAGGAATAATCCTCTTCAGCCTCCTCTGTGGTGCATTGCAAAAAGCAGGTGTGCCCCTTTCTAGAAGCTGTCTCAGCTATTTTGAGCAGAGTTGTTACCTCCTAGAGCTATTGTTAACAATTGCATTGTTCCTCTCAAGTATTTTGTTTCAAAGAGCTTAAAAGCCAAGAGGGTCTATGGTTTTGACTGAAAAGGGGCCTTGGGGTGGCAGGGGCATGTTTCAGGTTTTCGGTAGCATAATTCTGGCTCAGTAAATTATGTGAGGATTTAATTTTTCTCTGGAGTTTTTTCTTGGAAAACTCCCATAATTGGTTTAAATTTACCTGGCTGCTTGCTTTAGTCTGGTTCCTCTGGGTGTGCTCTCCATAAAGTTTGCCTTGGGTTTTTATCACCTCATTGCTCCTGCTTCACTGATAACAGCTGGCGATAAAGGAATCTCCACCTAGGCAAAAGTTCCCCTGGTCCCTCTGTGCCTCATCATACAAACGTGAGATTTTTTTCCTTCTATAGTGGCTGTGGGTAACGAAAGTGAATAGATGGAAGACAAAATGCTTAAGCCTTCCCTTGTCATCATCCCCACAGGGAATGTCCAGGGTGGATGCTTCAACGGATTCCAGGCTAACTTTTTTTTTTGCCCCATATTGGGAAAATTCTTTGCTTGGAGTTTGAAAACAGATTTCTAGCTAAATTACTGTAAACATAGCCGTGGTAGCTGGTGCAGCTGCAGGAGCTAGCTGTGAGCCCGGCAGCTCAGTAACTATTTGCTAGCAGTGCAGCCTTTGCGGTCCAGAACTCACTGCAATATGCAGTGTCATGAGGGAAGCTGGGTAAATACCTGGACATTTATCTTGAGCCACAGATAGCTGCTCTCAGTACTTCCAAGATAACAAGTCTAGAAGCTGTGCCTGTATAACGGAATGCAGTTGAGAATGCTGGAGAAGAGGGCAGTAATTCCCCAGCATGGAGCCCAAATCTCTGATTTATCAGCTAATGGCTTTCAGTCTTCAGTGTTGTCATTCTGATAGCTCTCCTGAGGATGAGGATTTATCACAGAATCACAGAATCACAAGGCTGGAAAAGACCTTTAAGATCATCAAGTCCAACTGTACCTGTCCTCTACTAAACCATATCCGTAAGTACCTCATCTACCTGTCTGTTAAACACATCCAGGGATGGTGACTCAGCCCCCACTCTGGGCAGCCTGTTCCAGGCCCCAACAACTCTTTTAGTGAAGAACTTTCTCCTAACATCTAATCTGACCCTGCCCTGGTGCAGCTTAAGGCCATTTCTTCTTCTATCACCTATCACTTTGCTGAAGAGACCATCACCCACCTTTTTACAACCTCCTTTCAGGTAGTTGTAGGGAGTGATAAGGTGTCATGGTTTCGCCCCAGCTGAGGGCCGCACCCCACACAGTCGCTTGTACTTTTAAAAGGAAGAGGGAAGGAAAGTTGGGGGAGGGGGGAAAGGGAAGAAAGAAAGGAGGAAAAGAAACCACAAGCTAGAAAACAAAACCCTGCAGGTTGGGATAAGGATAGTTTACTAAAAAAAAGCAGAAAACTAGATATAACAATAACAGGAGTTTATAGCACAAAATATATGAAACTGGTGATACACAATGCAGTTTCTCACCAAACCACACAACTCAGGCCGCACAGCCTAGAGCCGTCCCGGTACCCGACCATCCCCAGAAACTGCACATCCTGGCGTTGTCTCCTCCTCTTCCCCCCAGTCCCGCTTTATAGTGAGCATGACGTAACTGGCATGGAATATCCTCTTTGGCCAATTCGGGTCACCTGTCCTGGCTGCGTCCCCTCCTTTCTCATTAGTAAGGAAGTATGAAGAACTGAGAAAGGTCCTTGATTGCTTGGCAACAACTAGAAACATCAGGGTGCTATCAGCACTGTTCTCATCCTAACTCCCAAACATGGCATTCCATCCGCTGCTAAAAATAATTAACTCCATCATAGCTGAAACCAGGACATAAGGTTTCCCCTCAGCCTCCTTTTCTCCAGACTAAACCACCCCAGCTCCCTCAGCCGCTCCTCCTAAGATTTGCCCTTCAGCCCCTTCCCCAGCCTGGTTGCCCTTCTCTGGATGCACTCGTGGACCTCAATGTCCTTCTTATAATGAGAAGCCCAGAACTGGACACAGCACCCGAGGTGCGGATTTACTTATTCCTTCAGTAAGCAGTTAGGTAAAGGGCATGTCTAGCTGAATTCTTGATGACAGTGGTTTTTTTCTTAAGACCAAAGTGTTTTTTGCCTGATGCCCTTCCAGTTCTCAGAAATCACTGGATTCCTGGCACTAGGTCCATCATTCCAAATTTCAAATATATGTACCATTTCAGGCAGCACTCAGGAGCACAGAGAAATTTGCTGTATTTACAGAATATATCAGCAATTACAAGACAACTTCCCACTGCTATCTAGGAAGAGCAAGTGTCCAAGAAAAATACAGAAAGAATAGTACAGCTTGATCTTTGTTAGCTCATATCTTCGAAGAGTCATGTGGTTCATGTGCAGTGCAGCACGAATTTGCACCTAAAGAATGATGGATTCATCAGATGGCAGTTCTTCTTCTAGAGTTGTACCCTAACTGTCCTAGAACAGATATTGTTATGAAGGAGAATCACAAAAGAATCATTTAAGGAAGATAAACAAGTGAGAGGGCAATATCTGTGCATCATGCGCTAAATGTAATGCACAGAAAAAAGGACCCAGTGATTCAGAGAACTCATCCCACTCCTGAATGCAAGCCAGTGTGGGGTTTTTTCTGGGATAAACGCAATGGCAAAAAGGTAAAGAAGTAATGGTCAGCTTATTTCTCCATGGCCTTTAGTAGTAAACCTTATCTTCCTGAGTGCCGACGCAGTGCTGACAAGGATTGCAGTCTGGAACCCCACCTGCCATGGAACATGCATGAAGGGCTGGGATTTCTGGGCTGCACTTTGATGCCTAGCACTCAGTGGTGAAATTGCCAGTTTTCAGCATCTCTATTTTCTGCCCATTACACAGACACTTTGGAAAGAACATTCGTTGGGAACAAAACCCCTCCTAACACATTGGGATCTCTTGCACAGGTGATGATGATGCAAGGAACAAATCTCTCAAACAGGATGGCCGGTCACTGTCTGGATGGTGGTGGGAACCTCTACTTGCAAGGGTCCTTGCAACAGTGTCTTCAGGTGGATCAGCTACGAACAGACATCATCCTATGTCAGCATCTCTCAGAGCAGTTTCTACTGAACGTTTGTAATTCCCTGTACACAATTTAGTCAATTCTTCAAGCAGAGCACTTAGGGCAGCTGCTGGGGACTGCCAGGTTCTCCACCTGGGCTGTTACTCTGCATGCTGAACATGCAACTGGTGCCCATCAGCTGGCCTCTGCACAGCAGGCACTGCTCAGGGGGTTTATAGTAATTTATTACTATAAATGTCATAGATATTGCTGCAAGCCCCTCTGAGTGTTGCTGTGATGGTAGTCATACTACCGCTAAGATTTGGGGTTTGCATTTTCTCTGAAATGGACTGAATTCTCCCATGTTCTTTGTCCCGTTTAAGAGCAGGATGCGGCTGCTCAGGATCTGGCCAGTCTATGAAGGCATTTGAGGCTTAGGTCAGTCTGGTCCAACCAGCTGCCTTGACCACAAGCAGATCTGGCCCACTGCCATTCTCCTGGAGGAGACAAGGAACAGCTGCTTGAGCTGCAAGCACAAGCAGAGCTGCTTAAGGCTCCCTCCTTCGTGGGCTCAGCTGTCGCAAAGTGGGAGGGATGGCTTCTGACTGGTGTGGGAGCACCCAGGCAGCACTGCCAGCCCTGTGGCACATAGGTGGCAGCTGCCAGGCTGGCACAGAGGCACCGAGGCTGCTGGTGGGGGAAAAAAGGATGTGGTTAAAATATGAAATTTTGGTGAAACGGAGGCCTGGGACAGCTACCTACTGATCTCAAGGCATTTCAGTTATCAGCCTCTGAACTGGCACTATATAGATAAAGATAGAGGCAGAGCTAGTGCTAGAGAGATTGATACACACACAGGATAGATTCTGCTCTAGAGTGTTTCTAGCTGTGTACATGGCTAAGAATTAGTGCAAGGAATGGATTAGTATCAAGCGCTATCTGAACATTTGCCTGTCATCAGATATTTTAGCAAAATATAAGGGATTCCATTCAAACAGCAGGGAAAAGTTGACTTTAAAATGAGATTGTATGGTTTAAATATTCCATAGTGATGTCATGGCAGGAAGTTAAGTCCTTTTTTTCTGGTTTAAACTTAATGGAAAAAGTAAGACAATACTTCAGCTGTACAGCTACTGCTGTGCCTCTAAGTGGTGTGCTGCACAGAGCAGCTGGGTCTCAGCATGTGCTGCAACGTTCAGCGTACATCCCTGCACAGCCTTGGTGCAGGAGTTGTAGTCCCCCTGCAGCTACGAGGAATTAGGCCACCATGATCCCATTGCCAAATACTGCCCACAAAAGTCAAAGTGTACACATAAAAAGCCCACTAACTAATCCTTGCAAACCCCACTAAGGTAGAACATGTGTACTGTTATCTGTGTTCTACAAAGGGAAAAGCCAAAAAAAAAGGCAGAACGTGTTCATGACTGTTTATAAGATAGTCTTAAAGCCTCCAGGCTATGAATTGCTACTTCCGGTGCTTCCCTGGGCCTCACAGTATTTTCTCAAGGCGGTAACCAGCCTCACACCTGCCAAGGACAAACCAAATTTCTGTGCTCAGCATCCCAAACTGCATACCAGATAAGGTAAGTTATTGATGGCAAAATGAAAGATGATTCCAGACTACAATATATCGCAGGAATCGCATTTAGTCAGTGTCACAGTTTTGTGTAGTTGGGTACTGGTAGAGAACGGCGGGACTGCAAAGATGGCTGCTGCAGGAAGCAGCTAAAAGCTCTCTTGCAGGCCCCAGAAAGTAAACAGAAACTGTTTTAAAACTGGATGTAAACCCAAAGCAAGTGGTTGAATGCCCTGCAGTGAGACAGACTGATGAGGCTGTCCCTCTCTCCCCCACCTCTGTGCCACCCAGGCCCTGCGTGAGTGTCTTATCGGAGGGCAAGCACTGTAGGGATTTGACACAGCAGCAATGATGAGAAGGGAGGGGGAGTAAAGAGGTACTACTCTTCCTACTTTTGACTGCATGTTTGTACGGGCCTTTAAGCTTTTTATACTTAGCCCAAGTACGTCAAGACCAAATGAAGCAAGGACAAAGCCTTGGTATTTCTGACCTGTGCCAGCATGGAAGCATTTGACTGGGCCTTGGGATCCAGCAAAGCCTTCAGGAAAGTTTTGACACTTTATCATGTCCGAGTGGTACAAGTAGCAGCAACCCTGGATATTGGTTTGTTCATAGATTACATTACTGAAAGGCAACGTTTTGATTATATTAAATAGCTGTCAGCCTCAGAAGTTGTTCAACAATTTGAACTGTTGATCTTTTACATGGATATTTTCCTGAAAGAAAATATTTAGTTAATGCTCACCATTAAATCAACAAAAAAATGCACTTTCCTGACATATAGTCTCTTTGATCTGCTAATTTGCAAGCATCTCTGTCCATATTTGTCTTTATTGTTTTCATAGTCATTCAAAGCTATTTTCACTTTTTTTTCAGCTTATATGTGTTTATATTTTGTTCTGATATGGGCAGCTTCTAGTATTACATGTAGTTTAAATAGAAAAGGCACAGTAAAACAAAATTTCCTTGATTATTTTGTGGGTTACCTTTACATTGACTAACATAGCTTCAGAAGCATAAAGCAATTAGTGGGAAAGGGAGAAAGGGCTGAGATGCCTGGAAAGACCATATGGTCAACCCATTTTCTAGACCACCTCTCAGGAGATCACCCATGGTGTTTGGAACTTGTGGGGTGACCCATTGGCGGGGATGGATGAATGAAGAGAAAACATCTGCTTCCTCAGAGCCTTGTCATGTGAGGACTCAGCAGATACTTTACTTTTAGAACATAACCAGCCCTGCCAAGTTTGGTGGGACTGTGTATGGGAACACAGGTATGTACAGACGGGAATGTGGCCTTCTGTCTTAATTTGACCAAAAGCACAGATGGAAAAGCAGGTCCATTTTTTTTTTCTCCTTATGAATCTATAGGAATTATGTCATAGCATGCTCTGTCACCGCACAGTACGTAGGGATCAATGCAATTTTAACCAGGCATATAAAACAGATAACCAAGAAATGAAAGGTAGTGAGGACAACTTTGGAAGAGCCCCTTGAAGCTGAGAATGTGTCCTGAGTTCTGACTGCGTGAGTTTAAGAGCTGCCGAGAGGTAACTAAAAGGGTTTTCTCACACAGCAGTCTGCACAAGTGCAAGATTGACCTTTCCAGTGTCAGTCCAAGCTTTCTCTTTGGCGTCAACATGACCAAGACTTAACCCTAAATATTTCTAGTATGTTGCTAGATGCTGCTCACTCATCTGAAAAAAAAAATATATAATTCCCAGAGATTACTTTGGAAAGATATTACCAGGCATGCTGCCCAAAATGTTGCTTCCGAAGCAGAGACACATTGCCTGGCAGGACAAGGCACACCTCCACCCTCTCGTTACCTGTCCAGGTTTTCTCTGCCTCTCTCTATTTTTAAGAGATCTATCCATCTCTTGCTGTTTTTCACTGCCATGGCTGATTTACAGGTGATGGTTTGGATTTGTTACAGCATCACAGAAACATGTGCTGGCTGCTCTCAAAAGATCTGATTGCTAAGGCTGCCTGCTTTGTAATTCCCAATGACTGCTGGCACAGACCACCTCTCTCCAAAGAGAGAGATCTTCAAGATTCAGAGTCTGGAACTTGACAATGGAGAGGAGGGAAGGTAAGGACTGGAAGAGTATGCCTGTGCTGTCTCCCACAGATCCTACAGCTGCTGACACTGGTAGCAGTGCCCAGAAGTGTGAAATTTGGTGACTGCTAAAATGTTGATGTTTCTAGAGGCATTATTTTAAGGTTTTAAAGTCCTGTCCGTTTACATGAGAACTGATATTCACATTCAACACGTTAGTATATTCTGTTTATTACATGGAGAATATGATGAAAGAGAATATTCTTGTGCCATTGCAGAGAGGATTAGACACGGTTTTATTTGCTAATACATTCCACTTCCAACACATTTACTGCTGTAACATCTGGACAAAAAAAAAAATGTTTCGAAACCAATGAAGTAACTTGGTAAAGTTATGATGTCTTGAGAAGATTGCTATTTTGTTACTATATGTTAATCACACACGGTGTGACTATATATCCAGTTAGTTAAGAGTTCCAGCTTTATATGCAATTGATGAAGAGAAGAAATTAGAAATTTTAATAGGAAAGCAACAGAATAAAAGGGGCTCAGTGCAGATAGTTTAGTCTCCCAATTAGATTTTATTTACTTTTTTTATCATTATGGTTGTACACGTGAGGCATTAGTTAAAAAAATCAGTTTCAGTCCCTCAGCTGTTCCTAATCAAATCACACAGCTAATTGTTTGAAAATGTCTGATGACCAAAGCCAGTTGTAAATGCCAACACTTTTGTACACCTCAGCAGAAATGAACTTCTGCTGAAAGTTTGGGCCAGAAGTATTCTTTGCCATGATGATTTTTCTTGTGCAACAATTCAGTCCCAAGGCTGCTCATCATGTCTCAATACCAAATAGCTGGTGGTCAAAGAGAACTGTCAGAAAGCATTATGTCAGCCATAATTTGATTTAAAATAGCAGGTTTTTTGGTTGTGGTTTTTTTTAAATCATCTGGAATTAACACAACAAAAAATCTAGGAATTACTACTCAGATCTGGAAATGCCTAACATTTCTGGAAACTTATGTTTCTAGAGACAACTAATGGGCCCTGTGTTATTCATTTTGCTGATTCCCAAATGACTCACAGCCCAAAAGAAAAAAATAACGAGAAAAGGCTACTGTCTGCAAGTAATTTGCAATCAAGCCAAGTGCAAGCAAGCCAGCTACAATATAGAGCAAAGTATTTCCAAGATTCATCTTTGACTCGGCCCCTCCAAAGACCCAGGTAGAGTCCCCATCCCTTTCAGTAAGACTTAGAGAAAACTTGTTTAGAAAATGCAGTTCTCAGTGTTTCTTAGTTACTGGGGTACTTATTTTCTCCATTTATGCTGAAGCAGCTTTGGAATTCCTTTTTGTCACTGTGGCAGAAGCAACACCAGCTAATGTCCAGAAACCCTTCTTTCTCAGAGATGTGCTCACATGCTTGACAGTAAGACAAAGCCAGTCACGTTCAGAAAAAAAGGAGGGGAAATAATACTCGTAAATGGAATAAGACAAACAACTGATTTTATACCATGCAAACAACACGATTTAAACTATTGCCACAAAATTAGCGGTCCTAGCTATGACCTATAACTTGCAAGTCTCCCAAAAGCTGTATCATAATGCTCATTGCTCACTTTAACACTTCTCAAAATCCTATGCGTACATTTTTTAGGAATGCAAGGAACCACCGCAAAACAAACTTGAGTTTG
The DNA here is from genome assembly GCA_020800305.1 of Porphyrio hochstetteri. Lineage (NCBI taxonomy): Eukaryota > Metazoa > Chordata > Aves > Gruiformes > Rallidae > Porphyrio > Porphyrio hochstetteri. The sequence goes on from CM036908.1 coordinate 46,683,760, forward strand.
CAGCCCACAGTTACAGATGATCTCAGCAGTACTACTCCAAAAGAAAGGTAGGTTCATTTTAATAGATGTCAGAGTGTGTTTTGGTTAGTGTGTCCATCTCAGCAACATCTTTCTAGTCCACATTATTTGGTTTTACAAGTAACCAAAAACTACCACCTATGATTCTTCAGAGAGTAACATTAGAGATCTTGGCCTGATGTTTTGAACGTTGGATCGGTTCAGATGTATAAAGTTGTTTTAAAAATCAACAACAGGAGAAAGTGAGAAAAATGTAGTTCTTTGTAGATAAATACGTACAAACATACAAGCGTGTTTAACTACAATGTCTCTTACTTGCAGCAGGAGTGGCAAATCCTCACAACTGTGCCTGGACGGCCACCTGACCCCACAGTCCCTCTGAGAACGCGGCTTCCTGGAGCAGTGATGGGCAAGCACATCTCAAAACTTTACTCTGCACAAGGTGCTTTCAGAGGTAAGCATGAAGATAAGTAGGAAATGGAAGAATCTACATGGTTTTGTTACCCAAAGAAATCTTTGCTGCTATTCTCAGTGTTTTTACTTGTGGTAAACTGCTCCATCAAATTTTCATGTGAATCACTCTGGTGCAACAAGAGGTTAAAAAATGTGGGGTATGTCACCCCTTGCTATCACCTATGTGCAGACTTTCTACAAAAAGGGAGTGATTTTGAAATCCAATGCCATAGCACTCCAGGAGCATAACCTGCAAAACATATAAGACAACAGAGCAAGTAGTGATTTAGCAGGTTTGAAAACAACAGTGAAATCCACCTTTCACCAAAGGTATGGCACAGTGCCAGGGGTCAGCCTTTACCCAGAAGTTATTGCTAGTATATCACGCTGTACAACAGGAAAGGCAGAAAGTGCCTTTCATTGCCTTTTTTTTTTTTAAAAGCAATATTTGTGCCTCTGAATGTGTTTGCCCTAAGCTATTTGGAAAATATGGGGTGAAAGCATCCACACACTTCCACTATTCCTTCTGGTCGGCCATTGTACTGCCATCCATAGATTTCATGCTGGAAACTTAATTATGCAGGCTCTTCCTTTGGAGAAGAGTGGGAGGGGAAGAAGACACAATCACAGACAGGCTCCCTCTGCTCCAAAGGCTGCTGGCACCGGACAAACAGCGCATGTTGGAGCCACTTAACCCACAGAGGCCTTCTGCCTGTCAGTTGCTCTTGCAGAGAGAGGACTGTTTGTCCAGCCTTGCCTTCCAGATATGTCTCAGTTTTTAATGTACCCTCTTAATATTAATTTCAAACAGTTGTCACAGCCTTGCTTTGGTTTGGTTGAACCTTCTTAAGGCTTTTAATAGAAAGAAAAGTGTTTTGGATGCCTCCAAAGCTCCCTACTGTGAAAGAGAAGCATTTATTCTGTAATCAGGAGGAAGCTGCTCCTCTCTGCGCTTCTGTGGATTTGGGCATTGAGATTCTCCAACAATGTTCAGGCATCACCTGCCTAACCCCAGAGAAAATCCTCCCAGGTCTCCCATGGCACTGCTTACATCCGGCTCTCCAGTGCCCCAGCAAGATGGTGCCTAGGGAGAAGTGGGCTGATAGGCTGGCGCAGGCTCTGGGAGCAGAAATCCCAGTAAAGCACCAGATCGCATCAATTTATGAGACCAAACACGATGTTCGGAGGCTCAGAATGCCAGTGGCAGGACCAGGGTTTTCCCATCCAAAGCAACCACATTGGAAGAGCCATATTTCCTTAAACTAAATTAGCCCGTAAACTATTCAATCCAGCTTCTTTCCATTCACACCAATCATACACCTTTGCTTCTTGACTGTAAGCATGAAAACAGGCAGGTAGCATTCCCACAGCTCTGCAGAGCACCTCGTGCACTCTGCTTCAATGTCAGTCACAGCAAAGAACGGTTCTGGGGCTCCAGGTCGAGCTCCAGAGACAAGTCTTACCAGCTCCCATCATATCCTTTGCAGAAGGGCTCGTAGAGCCACAAGCAAGTCACCTTGAATGCTGGTTCTTCAGCCACACCGTTCTCAATGCAAGTTATAAATTGCAGTAGGAGGTATGAATTCCCTATCAATAAACTGCACCAACCTCAGGCACGGGAGAATAACACACTGTTAGGGCTTCTGAATGAGAGCTCTGTGTGCACCGAGTCATTAAAAACCCATGGAACAGTCAACCATGACTGCACAAAAATAAATACAGAGCTAACTGTAAATACTACCCCTTCACCTGCTTCTTCAAGTAGAATTTTATAAGAATGTTTGTTAAAGGGAATGATTTTTTTTTTTTTTTTAACAGGGAGATTTTGGTATATTTCAATTGAAACCATATGTTTGGTCTTATCCTGCTCAAATGCAAAGTCAGTCTAGTTTTAAATTTAATACACTGTTAAAAACACGTAAATAAAAACCTGAGTGAATGTGTTAGGATACAGAAAAGACATTTTCCAACTCCTAAAAAACCAGATCTGGGAATACAAGTGAATTTTGCTATAGAAGCATGTTTTGTTTTATTCTTTATTTGCTACATCAGGAAAGGTAGAGCTGAGAGGAGAGTAAACCAGTTAAATCCCAAGAATACTTTTTTTTTTTTAAAATCTTCCATCTTCTTTCACTTTTATCTGCACAAAGGATATTATTATAAATATTCCTTTTTTAGCTAAGGCAGAAAATAGAAAAGCTAACCACTGCAGAGTCATGTTTAGTAAAACTCCATGCAGTTGGTTAGCCTGAACTTGTAGGCACCCACACTAAATTCACAAGGAGGGACTTTAAAGGATTGGTGAGAAGAGGAAACCTGATGACTAGTCAATATAAAATGTGCCAGGATCTAGCTTTTATTCAGGAATTCATCCCTAATCTTATTACATAAAATAAGATTACATGTCTAAATCAGAAAATGCCTTATAAAGGCATTATAATGCCTTTTAATGTTAGCAAACCTGGAAATTTCATATATATATGTAAAATATATATGTAAAATATATATGTAAAATATATGTATATATATATTTTACATATATATATGAAATACATATATTTTACACTATAGATATATATACACACACATATATATATATAGTGTAAAATCTACATAAATTGTTGGGGAGCAGTCTTAGAAATTAATTTTTTGTAAAATTTAGTTGTTTTCAGGACCCTGCCTCAAACGAATGCCTTAGAACACAGCACTGCAAATCCTGAGCAACTCTATCAATGGATTAATCCCATTGGAAATTACATCAGTGTTTCCCCACCAGATTCTCTTAGACTTCTTCCAAGGCTTTTATTCAAATTATTTTCCAACTCTGACAGAGAAGAAGATACCAGGTTAAAAGCTTTTTCTATTTTGTAAAGGAGGCAGAGAAGGAAAGAGAATAAAAGGTAAAAGGTTGAGTTTCAAAAAATATAATATTCCTAAAGTTAAAAATCTTGGGGTTTTTTCTCCTAGGAGGTTAGAGACAAGGAAAATGCGTTATCATGAATAATTAGTGAACTATTTTTCTATAACATCTGCAAAGTATGTTTTCACATACAGCCTTTTCATTTTCACACAGAGCATTAAAAAAACACAGAAAGGACTGAAAATGAAATGAACATTTTAACAGCTGTCTCTGTAATAAACCACATTTATAGTAATAGAAAAACTTCTCCATGTGCTGGCCAATGATTCTTTTTTAAGTGTTTTCATTTCCACTAAGGAAGTGTTATTATTTCCACTTCAGGAACCTTGCTCAAGAAATACTAGTGATATCCCTTCTGGGGTTTGAGTTTTTTCAGTGACAGAAACTGCGCTAGTATAATAGCAGTAAATGCTCCCCTCTCTTCATCCCTTTTTTAATTCCCTTCCCTCCTTGGGAAGAATCCAGCTGCATCAACCTGAGCACATCTTCAATTTTGTGCTTTAAGCAATTCAGATTTACCTGAAAGAAACCAGCACCCACTGCAGAGCGGGGCTGTAGTGAAATCTCTTCCTGTACTTTTCTACCAAGGTTGAGCTCATTTTGGTGTTGGCCCAACCTGAAGTTGATTCAATACTAATTGAACACACTTCTGAGACAATCAGCCTGACAGACTCTTTGTATTAGTTGTATTTAAGCCTCATACCCAAAACTTCCTACAGCTACTTGTGTTTTTTGAATTCAGTTTTCCCTATTGCTTATTCAAGATGGGGCAGTGCTAGAGGGTGCAGAGGACTCAATGCCCAGACACAGCTATGGTTGCAGCCTGAGATCTGCAAAGAGGAAAAGGGTTAGAAGTATCTGTTTGTAGCAATGCACCTTGAGAAGAATGGAAACGCGGCCCATCCAGACTCACTATTGCCCTGACATGTCTAGGCTTGCCCAAGGGGCAAGCCAAGACGTGTACGGGCAGAGCTGGTGAGCAGTGACAGAATATGCTGAAGCCTGCAAGAACAAGAAGTGAGGAACAAAATTAGAAACAGTAATGATGCAAGGAGGAGGAAAATTAAACTATCCGAGGAAGCTATCCGTGGGAACAAGAAACAAAACTGCAAGGGTGCCAAAAACTGCCTGATGAAGACTAATGTAATTGTGTAGTTTAAACCAATCATTAACAAGAATAAGATGCGTGAGTAGAGCATATAGCAAATAGCAATGTAATGTAGTTCATCTACTGATATAGAAAACATATATATAAGCTGTGTACGTGATTGAACAAATTGAGCTCAACATTGATCACATTGATCCGAGTTGGGTCCGTCCTTCAACTCCCGCATTTGTGGGCCTAAACACAAGCTAACAACAAAGTTGTTTTCTCTAAAGTTGTCTTTGAGAAGTCTCTTGTTTGTCCCTTTCAATTCTGAATGAAACGTGCCTTTCTGAGAAATTCAAACTTTCAGTGTGACAATGGATAAGCAATAAGCATGATGGTCCTGGAACATTCAGTGTGGTTCATACCTCAGCACAGTCATTCTTAATTTCTGTTGTGTTCCAAAGTTATACTGAATGAATAGTACGTGCTTTTTAAATGTGTCATTCAACATTATTTTTTTAATTCTGCAGAATTTCTGGTATGTTCTTTTGGCAGTTTTCCTTAAAAACTGGCATTGTTCTTTCACAGACTGTTTCATGCCCACCTAGTTTGATGCCAGTCGAGCATTTAGTACTGCACTCTACAATTAGAAATTACACACACGTACTTGTTGGTCTCATGTTTTAAACAAGGTATCTTTATGTAAAGCTATAGAATAGTTTACAGCAGGAAAACAGGCACCAGTAGTCAGAAAACAATATTTATACCCTAAAGCCTGTGGGGCCTTTAGGACCATATAACATATATCTGTTCTCTAAATTAATGGCCATTTACATCTGAAACATTCTGATGCTGCGGTTTACTGTCATCTGTGACAGAAGCAGCAAGCACACGCAAGCCAAGAGCTGAAGATGAAGCACTGCTTGCAGAGAAAGATTATGCAAACGTGGTGCGGAATCCAGCACCAAGCTGCATGTTTGCCATCAGTTTATAGCCAATTTCTGGGCAAAAATGGAGACTGATTTTGGTTGCATAAGAGGTTATGCAGAGTTCTTTATAGTACTATAAACCTAACGCTGTTCAGTGGAAACACAATGGCTTTACCCCAGCGGAGTGTTTTATGCCAGGTATTGGTAAAAAGACAGTGGCAGTATGCTGCTTAATTTGTTTCCAGTACTTTTTTTTCCTCATTCTATGCAAAGGGAATTTTTAAATGCTTGAGCAGGCACAGAGCGTAAAATACTGTCATGGTGAAATCAATGGGCCTTTTGACAATGCCAGGGTTTCAATGAGGGCCTTCACGGGAGCATGGCACAAGGAGCAGCTGTTTCTTGGATGCATCCCAAAATCTCCCCAGATATCTGGTCTCATACAACTAACCCCTATGGGTTCCCGGGAGAAAATGCAGTAATGTTCAGCAGAAAACAGCTCCATCTCTTCCCTGGTTCTCTCCACCCCGTGTTTCTGGTATTCCTGAGAAATCCCCTTCTGTCCTCCTTCAGTTTTATTGCCCTCTCTGTCTCCCAGACACTAGCAGAAACTACTTTTGAAAACTCTCCATTGACACTGGTCCGTATGCTGTTGTTTCAGCCACTACCGTGGTGTTCCTGATGTTATTAACTGTGATGGAAATGCCTGACCCTTCAACCCAGATCTTGCTACACAAAGGTAATTGTTATTTTCAATCCGTGTCTTTAAAAAAAAAAAAGTTAAAAATCTGGGTTTCGTGTATGCACATGGCTTTGTGGGCAGTTTAAGGGTATCCCTATTAGATTATCTCAATGCAATCTTAAGACTTCTGTCTTTCAAATGTGGTTTTTTGGAGCAAATAATGACTACTCATGCACAGTACCATTCTGTCAGTGTGAGCCTACATCTTTTACAGTGCTCCAGGCTCTTCAGTTAAAACTTAGGATTCTGTTGCATTGCAATGCTGAACTATACAGGTATTGCCTTGGATCAGGCTGTTGTGTGCCTTTTCAGTGAGTTCCAGCTTTTACAAAAGCTTTGCACACTGATACTTCAGATCCCATATTGCAGACTTCCTTCAGAAGCAGACATTCCAAATGGGTTACTTGGGGAGACACTGTTTTGATGTAAAATTTAAATAAAACTTGGCTAATGCATACTGGATTGAAAACAGCAGTGGCCAGGAGTCAGCAGCTGCAGCAGGGAGCAAGAGACACCTCTTAGACTCTTAATGTATGAAGAGATGGAGAAAAAGTATTTACTAAGGATGAATTTTTTTACCCACTATGGCACTGGTGAAAGCATAACCATGCTGACAAAGCTATAGCTGAGTGATTTACAGCACAGTACTTGCACGAAGAGACCTCAAAAGTGAAGTTCACCACAACCTAAGTATCAGCCAAACCAGTCTACTGGCAGTAACACCAGCCGGTGTGGAAACTTATGTAGATAAAGTACTATGGCTGGCAAAGAACTGGGAACCAAATAAAATATTAGGTGAAAGAAGAGTGTCCTGGGAATAAAATTGTTTGAAAGAGCCCCTGTTGGCAAACACAGACCAAGGACAAATGCCAAGCAGGCTCAGTTGAATAAGCTTTAAACCTTTTATAGAAAGCTGAAGCACAAATGCTTAACCTAATCCAACCTATTTATATGAGTGTTTTCTGAACTTAATTACAAATTTTAAAAGTTTTCAAATGTAAGGAGTATTTCTGTTTGGATAGCTTGTCTGGCCTAGGTCTTCAGCAGTGCCAAAGAAGTTGCCTGGGCTGTGCAAACACTGCTCACCTTGAGGTGTATGTGCGCATGGTCTTAACAGAGTCAGAGGCTTGGAAAGTCTACTTAAAGCAATTCAAGAATTGAAGGCTTCAGCTATCACCCTTGCTGTCTCTGGGTTAGGCTTTTGTTGGTCAACAGACTGGCTGGTTTAGTTTTTGCTCTTGTTTCTTAGTGCTTGGTAGTCACAAGACTACATGAAGCGCTTCAGCAGACTCCAAAGTCGATACTCGGGGACACAGACAGCACAGGTTATCATTAAGTATTAAAGTCAGAACTTGCATACAGTGCTGCTGAGTTGTACCTTGAAGTGGCTGTTAAAGGTCCCTCCAGGCTCGCAGGAACTTAACAATCTACCCATTGGAAGCGGGTGCACCAGGGAGCTGAATCAGGAGCCAGCCACCAAAGCAGGCCTGTGGAGGCAGGGGCCTCATTGGAGCCTCTCAAGGCACTGTAAAGGGAAGAAAGGAGCAGCTTCTGGAGCTCAGCACACTCAAGAAGAGCAGCTGGTCTCCACAGCAGCTACTTGCTTCACAAGTGCCCAGAAACAGGATAGCTTGTGATAACAGAACAAAGCTGCCATGAGGGAAGGGGCTCAAGACCCTGCATTGGAAATGTATGTGTCTAAAGTCATGGCAGCATCAGAAACAGTAGAGCCAACCGCCCCTGTGACCCACAGAGCTCTAGTCTTCAATGCCCAGCATAATAGGGAGTAAAAGCAGAGATACAACATGAGCATCTGGCCTGTTAACTGTAGCATCATAGTGACTTATAACACGCAGAAAGTATCAGTATGACAGTTAAAATATTTACATTAAAGGGGCAACATAAATATTTTTGCATGTAAAACTCACCAACAGCAGTGTGAGCCTCAGCTCTGGATGACTGCAGGATTTGGAATGATGCCTGTTAGCTGGTGAATTTTTCTGTGAAAGAGGACAGATGTCATGAATGGAGCTTGTGACTTTCCAGACCCTTTCTTTTTCCAGTCTTGCCTTGATTTAATAATTCAGAAACAGTAAAAGCAGAATATGCCAGTTACATGAAAGGTTTGACCCTGCTGTGATCCAGCTACAGGATTCATGTAGAATATTGTTTCATGAAAGGGAAATGCTTAAAATTTTACATAGGGTGAACTATGGAGCTGGATTTCTCCCGAACGCGTCTGACGTTTTCTAGAACAGATTTTGTGCTTCCTTTCCCTATCTTTGCCCTACCAGGGTTTACTGCGTTACACCTTATACTTGAATCGGCTTCGTTTTCCCATTGCAAGTTTTTAATCGGTGACATACCGTGCGGCTTGAATGACAAAGGTGCTGGCAGCTTTGGGAGGTCCCTCTCCCCAGCACCCTGTTTGCTTGAGGGACACGCTGTGCTCCTGCGGAAATCAGACTATTTCCAAAGAGGTCGTTTCTAAAGGGAAAGCTAGAGAAACCGAGCGATCCCCGACTGGGGGGTGTGCTATTAAGAGGAGAAATGTGTATGTGTGACCCCCCCATTCCCCCGTCCCCGCGCCGGGCAACCGCCGGGGGTGATGCCGGGGAAGGAGGGGGGAGGCGATGCCCGGGGGCGGTGCCCGCCGGGGCCCGGTAGCCGCTGCCCGGGACGAGGGGCGGCCCGGCGCGGCGCGGGGGCCGCTTCCTCCTCCGCGCGGGCTGCCCGGCTTTTAAAGGCGGTGCGTCGCCTGCCGGCCTCAGAGCACCGCCAGGCCTCCCCCCGCACGACCCGGCCCTGCCCACAGCGGAGCCGGCCGTGCCCGCGAGGCGGCAGCGGCGGGGGCCGGGGAGAGCCCCATGGGACGTGGGCGGTGCGGCTGGGGGCAGCGCGGCGCCGCCCGCCCCTAGGCTGCCTGCCGCCACCCGCAGCATGCCGGCAGCGGTGCGCCTGCTGTGGCTGGGCTGCCTCTGCAGCCTCTGCCGCGGGTACTTCGAGGGCCCGCTGTATCCTGAGATGTCCAACGGGACCCTGCACCACTACTTCGTCCCTGACGGGGACTACGAGGAGAATGACGACCCCGAGCGGTGCCAGCTGCTCTTCAGAGTGAGCGAGCAGCGGCGGTGCGGCGCGGCGGCGGCGGGCGGCGGCGGCGAGCTCAGCCTGCGGGAGGAACTGACGGTGCTGGGCCGGCAGGTGGAGGACGCGGGCCGGGTGCTGGAGGGCATCGGCAAGAGCATCTCATACGACCTGGACGGGGAGGAGAGCTACAGCACCTACCTGCGCCGCGAGTCCGCCCAGATCAGCGACGCCTACTCCAGCTCGGACCGGTCGCTGAGCGAGCTGGAGGGCAAGTTCCGTCAGGGCCAGGAGCAGGGGGGCCGGGAGGAGGCCCGCCTGGGCGACAGCTTCCTGGGGCTGCTGCTGCACGCCCGCGCCCTGCTCCGGGAGACCCGCCACATCTCCAGCGGGCTGCGGGACAAGCACGACCTCCTCGCCCTCACTGTCCGCAGCCACGGCGCCCGCCTCAGCCGCCTCAAGAACGATTATCTCCGCGTGTGAGCCGGGACACCCCCTCAACCCCACCGCGGCCGGACCCCGGCCTCTGCACCGCCGGGGCCGAGGGGCATCTGCACCCCCGGGGGTGCGGGAGGGCGCGGATCCGGGGGGCTGCCTGAAAGGAGCACTTCGTCACGCAAATGCAGCCATCGTCCTAGAAAAACTTATTTATTATATTTGAGTTCCTAAACAAATAGTGCGTTTCTATAAACCGGGAGGTTAGAGGTATGTTGTAAGTTAATATTTAAAAACACTGCCTCGTGTTACGTCGTCCATCTTTGGTTACAAAGCAAGTTTTCTCGTTGCCGATTCCCCGTCCTCCGTTGATATATATCCATCTATCGCCTTTACTGCAGCTCACCGGCCACAAACGCAGCTAAAGCTTGTCGCTCGCCGCGTGTGGCACTCGCTTAAATTGCTTGAGTTGCTGCTCTCCTTCAGGGTGAAACCTCTGGCCCTCTATTAACTTTCTTAACCTTTTGTAACGGTATGTATTCTATGCACGTTAAACATTGTTCTACTACGTAATTTTAAGCTGTTATTTCCATTTGTGATTTGTTAGACAGGAATTGTTCTGGCAGGATTTGTACTATTCCAGGCTTGGTTATCTGTGACTCAACTTTCACAACCCCAAGAGTCAGCATAAAAGTGCTTGTGTCAGGTCCTGGGAATGCTGATGCAGATTTTTATAGTAAAAAGCAGGAGCACTAGCAATGATTTTAGTTTCCGATCCCAAATCTGAGAGCCAGGTTTCTTGGAGGGTATTTCTAAAGCAGACAGAAAGGTTTTTTCTGTGCCAGCAACATTTATTGTTGGTGCCTTTGTACTTTTGCTAGCTAAAGCTATTAATAAAGTTATTTGTGCTTCTAGACAATAGCAGAAGTGCCTAGTGAGAAGGAGGGGGAGGATTGTTTGGCTTGTTAGGCTCATTGCTGTCTAATTATCAATTTGGGGTAATATGGCTACTAGATTACAAATACTGCAGGCAGAATCACTGTCTGGATTTTAGAAGTTCTTATGTTGTTCTAATAAACATTTGAAAACTATGTTAAAGCACATCTTTTATTGTTCTGCTTGAGATGCTCTAGATTTAGAATGTGCTGTTGTAATATGTCCTTTCAGCAAAAAGTTGTATGTAGATCCTGCCAAATTAAATAACTCGTGAATAAACATTTACAGACCCAAGAGGTAAGCCATGATCATTAAATGCAATCACACAGAAGGGTGCATAGGGTGGATTTTTGTGAGTTTGTAAGCCTTTTTAGGAAACTAGCAACCTCATGGCATTGGGTGAGAAGCTGTTTGATGCACATTTGAGGTCTGATCTCATTAACTTGTGTTCAGTCACACTTTGGTCTGCAAACCATCCAGTGAGCAAGTTACTCAGCAGCGTTGGTAGGTCAGCACACTTCACCTGGGACCAGAGCACTGAAGGCACCAGGCAATGTCTGATGAAGGTATGTGCTTACAGAAACTCTGGACCATCTAGGCAGATTGCTTTTGCTAACGGCTTTGAGGTGTAGCTCCTAACAGGATACCTTGGATGTCAGTTTGCACCTTTGGATCCCCAGCATCTTGGGAGATTTGGCTGAAAAAATGGAAACATTTTATTGAATGACTTCAATGGAACTGCTCAGTTTTGTTTTCAGGTATGTTGTCACATGAGAAGGTATGGCAGGTTCTAGCTCTTAAAAATTAAATTCATTTGTGATATAGATACAATGAGCTAAGAGTGAAGAGGACCATCTGAGTCAGTCTGTCTGCCCACTGTTACAGCAAACCACACGACGTTTCTGGAATGGATTAAGCTCTAGAAACGCCTGAGGGTCTCCCTTTTCTGAATCTTTACTGTTTAGAAGTAGGTGCCAAAGATGTTATGCAGTGCCATTTGTGCCCAGATACTTCTCAAAGGGAGTTTTGGTCACTGCTTACTCACTTTCCTAGTCGCTCATTATAGCATGCATTTTAATCAGTAAAGAAGCTAAAATGGCAGGCAATGCTTGGATTTTAGCCATATGAGAGCAGTATTTAAATCCTATTAGGAAAACAGTAGTAGTACTGTAAAGCACAGCTTCTCAAATAGCTAAGCTGCTCCAAGCAGATTCTGTCTGCAGTAGCAAACTTCCAGTCAAGCTCAAAGTACCCCAAGGTACACAGCATACCCAGAGAGTAAATGCTTGCAGTGCACTTTCTTTTCAAAGCAGGCAATTACATGACCCGTGGAGATGCGTAGTGTAACTCATTCTGCTTGTTCCCCCAGCTCTTAATGTCAGCCAGTGAAACAAAGCCATGGTGCTTTAAGATCCACGCTAACACTGCATGCAATGAATGGAAATATCTCGATTTGTATTTCAGCAAAATATAAATGTTTCTGTGTTGGAAATTGAAAATCAGAATTCTGCTCTGTAGCATTGATTGCAGAAGGTTTTAAATATTCCCTTTCAAAAAGAAAGTAGTACATCTGCATCTGGTCTACGGGTAAATTCACATATTTAGTACAAAGGGTCAATCTTATGTGGATTTGATCAAGCCAGTACAAAACTCTTTGAGGACATTTAAATCTACAAGAATTGAATTTACATCACTTCGACTGGTCTAAGCAAATGTGTATATAAAATCTATTCATTAACTGCATCAATATTGGGTCAGAGCTGGTACCGTAAGTGACCTTTATAAGTCTGCGATGCCTGCAAGAAGTAGGTGTTTAGTGATATCTAGAAGTTTAAAGTTTTAAATTCAAAATAGTTATTTTAAAATTATGGAAACTACATTGCAGGCCTCTGTGCAATCTTAATGATTTTGCTTTTTTTAATCTGATAAAACTTACTTATTTAGAAGAGATTAAGATCCCCTGGTTTTATACATCTTATTTCAAGAAGGGAAGTCCTATTCATCATTGAAAACTCAGTAAGGACTTTTAAGCAGCAAGCTTTAAAAGAATGATTGTAGCATCTATTTTGATCCAATAGCTCCTGTTGTATTTAAATATTTCATCGGTATTTTTATTTTTTTAATGCAGAAGTTCAGACCAAGATTAAGCTGTGTTGGTCTTTCTGGAGTTTAAAATATGTATTGTTTTCTGAATTTATTAAAGAGTTGATGGCTATGAGAATGTTTGGGGGGGGGGGGATAAGTAATCAGCTGGAACAGTCCTAGAGAGCTTAAGTTTTCTTTTCCACTCAGCCTGTGATTTAACCAATCAAGAGTTAAAGCAAGGCATTGATAGGAGTGGAGGGGTGTCTCTTCAGCAGCTTACTTTTGAAGGCAGAGCTCTGCTGTGGACATTCCTATGTCTAGTGATACATATGGGGAAGAGAAGAAGCTCAGACTAATAAAAGCTTGGGAAAGAAAAGGCTGTGCTTGCCTTGTGATGAGTCAATGGCAAAGAATTGGGGGGCGAGGGGAGCAGTGCCGGTGCAAATCGTGGCTTTCTAAATTGCAACTTCCAAAGTTTCACAGGTTGACCTACCCAGGAGCATCTCAAAAAAACAGAGGAGTTGAGGGAAGCTTGCAAAAACATGGTAAGCCTCACAAAAAATCCTGTGTGTGCACGAAGCTGGAAGTATGGATTTTTTGAAGCTGGTTTTGCTCAGCCACATGCTAGATGCAGGTTGTGAGATCGGTACCTCAGAAACACAATACACACTTGCCTTAGTAGAAACAATCTGGTGAGCTACAGAGAAAGAGTCAGCTCTGGTTATCAACTTACCTAGAAAAATGTGTATTTTGTGGAGCAATTCTGTTGGGCGAGTCTGGTGTTTCTTTAGATGGACTCCCCATCGCTTCACCTGCTTATTGCTTGTGCTTCTCTGATACATCGCTTTTGTGATGGGCAGAGAAGCTTTCAGCTAACACGGAAGTGGTTTGGAGTGAAATGTCTTTGACAGCCACTATTCCTGAAGGAATACCCTATGTTCAGAGTCTGGAGTTTTTCTGTCTTTTAACATGTATTTTTTGCTTACAGCCCATCAAAGAATTGATGTTTCTATTACTTTGATTTTTGGCAAGGCATTAGCAAAAACTGAAAAATTTGTGGGTCTGTATTTCATTCCTGAAGTATGTGAAACTGGCAAAAATATCAACCCCACCATGTGCTTTTGTACAAAGCTTTTATTAGAATAGATACATATAAAAAGACTGTAACTCTGTGCTTACTTTATTTTCTTCATAAAGTTGTCATCCTGCCTACAAGGTTGGTTTACAACTGGAAAAGGCAGAATTTAAAGACTAATTTTGTAACAAGAAAAAACATATGGTCTCCATAATCATTACATTTTTAATGATGTGGCTTGGACAGAGTCATTCATGGCTTATAGAGCCATTTGTCCTTGAAAACTGTCTTACCTTGGGGAGGTATTGCTAGTGGTCTCTAACATACCATTAACATTCTTTCATAAGAAAAGACATTGCCAAGTGTATCATATTTTCTCAGATGACAAACTTCCTTAGGTTGTATGTATACCTCTTTTAAACGCTTAGAAACTGCCTATATAGTAGTACTCGTTCATGTCTGAACTTTCAGGGGAGGGGAAGGTCCCTGGAGAAGGTTGGCTTATGAAGACAATCGTTATCCAGCATTAGGTATTGGCAAGTGCAGGATGACCAAAAAAAATGTATGCATTTGCATCGTATTTTCCATACTTTTTCCGTGCTGCAAACATTTAACTATGATATGAGTTACCAACATAAATTAGTTTTAGTATAAATAATGGAGACTTCACTATAGGGTTGTGGTTTAGTCCCAGATGGCAGCTAAGCACACCATGGCTGCTCCTCCCCAACCCCTGTCTCTGTAGGATGGGGAGAAGAATTGGAAGAAAAAGGTAATGCTTGTGGGTTAGGATGAGGACAGTTCAATAGGACAGCAAAGGAAGAGAGAAATACCGATGACAATTCTAATAAAAGAATATACAAAGTGGGGGATACACACTGCAATTTGCTCAGTGCCTGGAACCTGATGCCCAGCCCCTCCCCAAGCAGTGATCCCTCCTCCTGGCCAGTTTCCCCCTTAGATACTGAGTGCACATGTTAAATATCTTGCAAATTATGTTTTGATGCTTTCTGACAAAGTAATATACTTAATCAACTCTGGATTCTAACAGAGGCACAACAAAACACCAGCTAGTTCAGAAGTCTGTCAGTAGATAATTCAGGATACTATTAGGTTTGTAATTTTAAATAATATGTTGCATGTCCTCTAATTTCAGAAGAGTGATCCTAGGAAAAAAGGAGTGAATGAACAGGAGGTAAACCACACTTGGGTTTGGGTTTTTCCTGATAGGAGTGCAGAGGAATAAATCTGACCGTGTACATCAAGAATGAACTGAAGTTCACCCTGTGCTCATTCACCTTAGAAGCTTATTTGCAACCAGGCTCAGATTTTGTTTCTAATATTTCTATTTCTGTGGCAATTAGGGTTTTTCAAAAAGCCAGACATCCCCCTGTGCTGCACAGCTCCTATCATCATCACCTTCCCGTCGTGTCTGGTTCTGCAACCATATGCAGGCTGCCTTGTATTTTTTTCCTTACATAGTCTTACTGAATTGAATATGAATCCCTCTAGCTTCTACACTGCATTTCAGTCTGCCCTGATGCACAGGCATCTTGGGCCACTCTAAGCTGCTGCTTGTATCTCCTCAGCACATGTGCAGAGCCAAATCTCCCAGGGTTACTGGTGTGTCTGACTCCATTGGGAATACTGATCTAGTTCACAGTCTTTTACTTTCAAACATCAGAGTTTGTTTCCTAAGGGTGTTCTGCTTCTTATGCTCTTTGCATGTTAGCCTGTGACTTTAAATTTTGCAATGCCCTTTACCTACTCTTTGCTGCCAGCTTTAAATTTATTGGGCAGTAACCTACTGCACAGACTAGTAGCCACATAGAAACCTACGTGTAACCCTTATGGTATTGGACTTCTCCATGTGAATGACAGCAACAAAGTAAGCCCAAAGGGAGTTGGTGAACTGATCTTGCACTCCAGAAATCAGCAAACCCGTGTTGTGAGAGTAAAAAGGCACATAAATGTACTATAAAATAAATAAGGTCCAGATTTTTCATTATATAGCACTTCTGACATCTCTTTCCTAAAATTCTTTCTTTTATAGATGCTCAGCAAATAAAAGCACAATGCTAATGATTCATATTTTGCTGAGTTATGTCATCTTGAGGGCAGTTTGTTTTCATTTCCACTCGGGTAGGATACTTTTCCACTTGCATATTATGTAACACTCCTTATAAAAATAGAGCCCCAGTCTTGCAAACACCTTGGAGTGTTTCTGTTACCCAATGAGACTTAGGATCGTTTCAGATCTCACACCCTCCTTACAATACTTCAAAATGTTCCCCTTTTAGCTTGGAAAAAAAAAATATCTGTTCTTGGTCTATGTACAGCTTTTCTTCTGAAACTCTAAACAAAATTTCTTCTGTTTTTTTTTTTTTTTTCAGTCTGATGAGGATTTATAGGTATGCTTACTTAATTAGCTTATGTTAATAACAGATATCATCACTAAAACCTCTTAGGCACAACTTTATTTGTTTCCCCACACTTGGCACATACTGAATCATGTGAGTCTCCCTTTAATTAGTAAAACCAAGAAATGAATTATAAACATACATACCTTGTCTAGATCATGCCTGGAGGTCAGTGGCCCTGCCTGTGGCAGTGGGTTTGGAATGCTATGGGGTCCTTTCCAACCCAGACCAGTCTATGATTCTATGATACCATAAAATGTTTTCTTTCAGCCAGGATACATTCAATAAGGGTCTGCACTGGCTCTAAAAGCCCTCTTTCCTTAAAAGAAAGTAATGCATCCAACTCCATGCATTACAGCACCGCTTTGGCAAGTGAAGATTGTTTTTTATTGAAGATGTTTAATAATAACTACCAACAAAAATATTTAATTTCCTATAAGTCACAGGTTCGCTCTCAGCCCTTTTTAACTGCCAAGATGCTTAGACAGTCTCTAAACAGTCATTTAATATTTTCACTTCGACATGTACTTCTGTCGTGGTTTTGCCCCAGCTGAGGGCCGCACCCCACACAGTCGCTTGTACTTTTAAAAGGAAGGGGGAAGGAAAGTTGGGGGAGGGGGAAAAGGGAAGGAAGAAAGGAGGAAAAGAAACCACAACCTAGAAACCAGAACCACGCAGGTTGGGATAAGGATAGTTTACTAAACAATAACAGAAAACTAGATATAACAATAACAGGAGTTTAAAGCACAAAATAGATGAAACTGGTGATACACAATGCAGTTTCTCACCAAACCACACAACTCAGGCCGCACAGCTTAGAGCCGTCCCGGAACCCGACCGTCCCCAGAAACTGCACGTCCTGGCGTTGTCTCCTCCTCTTCCCCCCAGTCCCCCTTTATACTGAGCATGACGTAACTGGCATGGAATATCCTCTTTGGCCAATTCGGGTCACCTGTCCTGGCTGCGTCCCCTCCTTTCTCATTAGTAAGGAAGTATGAAGAACTGAGAAAGGTCCTTGATTGCTTGGCAACAACTAGAAACATCAGGGTGCTATCAGCACTGTTCTCATCCTAACACCCAAACATGGCATTCCATCCACTTCTAAAAAAAATTAACTCCATCATAGCTGAAACCAGGACAACTTCTTTCCATCTAACTAGCCAACTTTTCATCTTTGTGAATGCTTTCCTGTCTGTGAAAAGTGCTGCTTAGGCAACATTTATGTTGAAGGTTTTCCCTTTATTGGTTTTACTGAGGTGCCAGGACTTTTCGGGGGTTTTGCAGACCACAGTACGGCCACTGAGTGTCTGGTGGAGCAGGTGCCTCTTGCAGGGCAGGGGAAATGCTTCCCACTGGGAGGAAAATAAAGGTTTTGTTTTTCCTTTTTTTTTTAGTTCGGCTCTTCTTCACCACGTCAGTCATGTCGCCAGCTTATACATGCTGAAGAAGGTGGGGATTCCAGTCCAGCACAAGCTGAAAACTTGAAGACCTACTAGGGCCGCTCCAACTGAAAACTGGTAGGTGCTACACTCCTTTCAACTGCACAAGCCGTATTTCTGTGTGTCAGAACCTCCTTCCCTTCAACCACAAGAAACACACTGGTAGAGTAAATGCAGCGTTAACATATTTGCCAGGCAAGAAGGTATTTGGCACTAAATAATGAGGGTATGTTAATTCTGGTTTTAAATTTATTCCCAGGAAGCTCATCTGCCTGAGGCTTAGTGCTCCCAAGGTTTGTGGGGCAGTAAAATCATCTCATAGAATCATAGCATCAATTAGGTTGGAAAAGACCTTTAAGATTATCAAGACCAACTAGCTAGCACTGCCAAATCCACCACTATACTACATTCCTAAGCATCACATCTACACGTCTTTTAAATACCTCCAGGGATGATGATTCCACCACTTCCCTGGGCAGCCTATTCCAGTGCTTGACAACGCTTTTGGTGCGGAGATATTTCCTAGTATCCAGTCTAAACCTCCCCTGATGCAACCTGAGGCCATTTCCTCTTGTCCTTTCACTTGTTACTTGGGAGAAGAGACTCACCTGGCTCCATGTTGTGGAGAGTGATAAGGTCTCCTTCTCTCCAGACTAAACAACCCCAGTTGCCTCAGCTGCTCCTCCTAAGACTTATGCTCCGGACCCTTAACTGTCTTCGTTGCCCTTCTTTGGACACGCTCCAGCACCTAAATGTCCTTCTTGTAGCAAGGAGCCCAAAACAACACAGAATTCAAGGTGCGGCCTCACCAGTGCGGAGCAGAGGGGGATGATCACTTACCTGGGCCTGCTGGCCACACTGTTTCTGACACAAACATGCACCATTAACAGGGAGGACACAGATGAGGGATGTTTTATACCACAACATAGGCTCTGTTTGCCCACAGTCTCACTAAATCTTGCCTTTAAAGGCCATCTTTTGTATTCAGTGATGTTCGCTGTAGGCTACCTCTGGCATATAAAGTGTATATAAAGCCCCCAGTTTGTTGTTCATTTTTTGTAGTTTGGGGTTTTTTCCCCTTTGTATCTTTGTAAGGGCACACAGCTCATCATGTGAGGAGGGCCAGGACAGTCTGTCTTTCTTCCTAGGTCTTTGCTTTGGTCCTGTGGCGCAAAGAGGCTTCTGACTCCGATCTCTCTTCTCAGCAAAAACTGGGTCCCTGAAGGGGCTGGGAAGTGTCTGTTACACCCACCGAATAAGCTGCCACGGGAATTATGGTTTTCACACCGCTTTGCCTTCAAATCAAGTCCAACTGCCTTTTTAATGCGCCCCCCCCCTCCCAGCCCTCCCCCCCCAGCTAAGCACAAGGCCAGGGCAGTGGTAGACAGGAGCTAACCGAGTCCCGATCTCCCCCGTGCCTTGCACAGGGGACTAAATGGTTTATGAAAGGCCGCACACGCAGCCACGCAGGCTGAAGGAGAACCCGAATCCAATTTCACGGGAAGCCCCACGGGCGGGAGGCCTGCAGCGAGCAGCGGGAGGGCGCTGCGGCGGCGCCTGCCGCCGGGTCCTCCGCGGGGCCGGGCCTGCCGAACCGCGCCGAGCACCGCCGCGGGGGTAGTCGGCCGGGCAGGTAAGAGGAGCCGGGAGCGGGGCTCCCGGTGCTGGGAAGCGGTGGGGGGGAGACGGGCGCGGCAGCCCGTGACGGAACCGCTAACGCGGCCACCGCCGGCAGCGCCACCGGCCGTCACGTCCACCCCGGCCCCACGCCTAAGCGCGACTGTGGATGCGCGCCCCTCGCGTCCTTCGCGCTTCCTCGGGGGAAGCGTGTCGTACGGCGTCTGCACCCCATCCCTTCTGCTGAAGCTGCCCGCGTAAATGAGCTGCTTCGCCATTTCCTGCCGTTACACCGGCGTAGGAGGTTGAGGGCTGGAGCGTTGCCGCACAACTCCTTGAGGCAGCGGCTCTTCCGCGCCTCATGCGCAGCTACAAGTGGACGTGAAGGAAGGTAAACGTCCAGGGGCTTTTTTTCCCCATTCCTTGGAGCATATTTGGTTCTTTCTTTGTGCTGCTTTGTTTCTCTTGTCATCAGGTGTTTGCCGGCTGAGGCGTTTTGGTACACCCATGTGGGAGACTCAGCCTCACGATTAAAGGAGGGACAGGCGCCCAATTTAGTCCAGGTTACTCCTATTCTGCAGCTTGAATTCATTTTTCCTGCCGGTGCCTAAGGTTTTACAGATCCCTGTTAAATTCTGCTACATCCTTGTCCTGGTTTCAGCTATGATGGAGTTAAACTTTTTTTTAGCAGTGAATGGAATGCCATGTTTGGGTGTTAGCATGAGAATAGTGCTGATAGCACCCTGATGTTTCCGATTTGTTGCCGGGCAATCAAGTACCTTTCTCAGCTCTGCATACTTCCTTCCTAGTGAGAAAGGAGGGGACGCAGCCAGGACAGGTGACCCGAATTGGCCAAAGAGGATATTCCATACCAGTTACGTCATGTTCAGTATAAGGGGGGACTGGGGGGAAGAGAGGGAGACAACGCCAGGACGGGCAGTTTCTGGGGACGGTTGGGTTGTCCAGGACGGGCTCTAAGCTGTGCGGCCTGAGTTGTGTGGTTTGGTGAGAAATTGCATTGTGTATCACCAGTTTCATCTATTTTGTGCTTTAAACTTATGTTATTGTTGTATCTAGTTTTCTGTTATTGTTTAGTAAACTATCCTTATCCCAACCTGCGTGGTTCTGGTTTCTAGGTTGTGGTTTCGTTCCCTCCTTTCTTCCTTCCCTTTTCCCCCTCCCCCAACTCTCCTTCCTCCTTCCTTTTAAAAGTACAAGCGACTGTGTGGGGTGCGGCCCTCGGCCGGGGCAAAACCACGACAGTTATTTTGGCGCCCGAACAGGGACAGATATTAAAAATGTGCTCTACACTGCAGCTGGGGAGAACGGCCCGACCTGGAGTCTCTGGCAGAAAGCACAAGGGGAGACTCGAGGTCGACCGCTGGGGTTTTGGAGTCGGGCCTACAAAGGATCTGAGGCCAATTATACTCCAACAGAAAAGGAAATACTGGCCGCCTATGAAGGGGTTCGAGCCGCCTCAAAAGTGATTGGAACTGAAGCCCAGCTCCTCCTGGCACCCCGACTGCCGGTGCTGGGCTGGATGTTCAAAGGGAAGGTTCCTTCTACACACCATGCCACTGATGCTACGTGGAGCAAGTGGGTTGCACTAATTACACAGCGGGCTCGAATAGGAAACCCCAATCGCCCAGGAATCGTGGAGGTGATCACAGACTGGCCAGAAGGCAAAGATTTTGGGATGTCACCAGAGGATGAGGAGGTAACACGCGCTGAAGAAGCCCCACCCTACAACGAACTGCCAGAGAATGAGAAGCGATATGCCCTGTTCACTGATGGGTCTTGTCGCATTGTGGGTAAGCATCGGAGATGGAAAGCTGCTGTATGGAATCCTATAAGAAGAGTAGCAGAAGCCACTGAAGGAAAAGGTGAATCAAGCCAGTTCGCTGAGGTGAAGGCCATCCAGTTAGCCCTGGACATTGCTGAGAGAGAAAAGTGGCCAATGCTCTACCTTTATACTGATTCATGGATGGTGGCGAATGCCCTGTGGGGGTGGTTGCAGCAGTGGAAAAAGAACAACTGGCAGCGTAGAGGCAAACCTATATGGGCTGATGACTTATGGCAAGATATCTCTGCTCGGTTAGAGAAACTTGTTGTAAAGGTACGTCATGTCGACGCCCATGTACCTAAGAGTCGGGCCATGGAGGAACATGAAAACAACCGTCAGGTAGATAAGGCTGCTAGGATTAAAGTGGCTCAGGTAGATCTAGACTGGCAACGTAAGGGTGAATTATTCATGGCTCGATGGGCTCATGATACCTCGGGTCATCAAGGGAGAGATGCAACATATAGATGGGCTCGGGATCGAGGGGTGGACTTGACCATGGACGCCATCGCACAAGTTGTCCACGAATGTGAGACGTGCTGCAATCAAGCAAGCTAAGCGGTTAAAGCCCCTTTGGTATGGAGGACAGTGGATGAAATATAAATATGGGGAGGCTTGGCAGATTGATTACATCACCCTCCCACAAACCCGCCATGGCAAACGTTATGTGCTTACGATGGTGGAGGCAACTACCGGCTGGCTAGAAACATATCCCGTACCCCATGCCACTGCTCGAAATACAATTCTGGGCCTTGAAAGGCAAGTCCTGTGGCAACATGGTACTCCAGAAAGAATCGAGTCAGACAATGGGACTCATTTCCAAAACACTCTTATAGACACCTGGGCCAAAGAGCATGGCATTGAGTGGGTGTACCACATTCCTTATCATGCACCGGCCTCTGGGAAAATTGAACGATATAATGGACTTTTAAAAACTACACTGAAAGCAATGTGTGGTGGGACATTCAAGCATTGGGATACACACTTGGCCAAAGCCACGTGGTTAGTTAACTCTAGGGGATCTACCAATCGGGCTGGCCCTGCCCAGTCAAAATTTCCACGTACTGTAGAGGGAGACAGAGTGCCAGTAGTGCATATGAAGAGTGTATTGGGAAAGAGAGTTTGGGTCATTCCTGCTTCAGGCAAAGGTAAACCCATATCTGGAATTGTTTTTGCTCAAGGACCTGGCTGTACTTGGTGGGTAATGCAGAGGGATGGAGAAGTTCGATGTGTACCTCAAGGGGATTTGATTTTGGGTGAGAATAGCCAATATAATTCATAAAGTAGAAATTATAATAATTGCCAAATAACCCATTATTGTATATTCATTATCGTTATGATTGCTGTATGTTGTACCATAGCATTATAGCCGGAGTCTTACAAGTTAATGAAGAATGAGTGCCATGATGATGGAACTAAAGCCTGGCCTCTCAAGAACTTTTTTTTCTCCCTTTGAAAATAAACTCTGACCCACAGACTATGAGCATGGACCATGCCAGGTGTATCAGTCAAGAGCCTGAGATGCAGCATGCAACGAGCCAATGGAACATACAACTATCCTGAGAAACTGTTACGACAAATGGAGCCTGGAAATCATGGACTAAATGAACTCAACAACTTCAGAGGGATGATTCACAGACTGAGGGAATAAGATCTGTATGCACGTATGTGTGCATACATGTGTACATACATATATGGGCGTGTGAAACACGAAACTGGTTGTACCCAAAGGAAATTGTTGGATCTGGTCATGACGTAAATGGTATGGAATAAGGGGTGGATAATGTCCTGGTTTCAGCTATGATGGAGTTAAACTTTTTTTTAGCAGTGAATGGAATGCCATGTTTGGGTGTTAGCATGAGAATAGTGCTGATAGCACCCTGATGTTTCCGATTTGTTGCCGGGCAATCAAGTACCTTTCTCAGCTCTGCATACTTCCTTACTAGTGAGAAAGGAGGGGACGCAGCCAGGACAGGTGACCCGAATTGGCCAAAGAGGATATTCCATACCAGTTATGTCATGTTCAGTATAAGGGGGGACTGGGGGGAAGAGAGGGAGACAACGCCAGGACGGGCAGTTTCTGGGGACGGTTGGGTTGTCCGGGACGGGCTCTAAGCTGTGCGGCCTGAGTTGTGTGGTTTGGTGAGAAATTGCATTGTGTATCACCAGTTTCATCTATTTTGTGCTTTAAACTTATGTTATTGTTATATCTAGTTTGCTGTTATTGTTTAGTAAACTATCCTTATCCCAACCTGCGTGGTTCTGGTTTCTAGGTTGTGGTTTCTTTTCCTCCTTTCTTCCTTCCCTTTTCCCCCTCCCCCAACTCTCCTTCCCCCTTCCTTTTAAAAGTACACGCGACTGTGTGGGGTGCGGCCCTCGGCCGGGGCAAAACCACGACAATCCTACATGTAACATGCTGGTTACATTGGCCGGCTTCTGCTGCAGCAGATTGATTTTAAGGCACGGCTAAAACTTGTTTATGATAGACTGGTTGTACCCTTTGTTTCTCTGCAGCTTCTTAACCTTATTGTGAAGGGGCCTCCTGTTACCCAAAACAGCTCAGCTATCTCAAAGTACCATTAACCAGAACCAAACTTTAAGTAGCTGTGCAGGGAAAGCTAATAAACATACTGCTGATGTCAGGAGACCGGGGAGTCTGGATGATGTCTGCTGAGGTTTGGGGAGACTGAAGGAGGTGAATATTTGAACAAGAGACAGTGAGCTCTACCTTTTACCTGGCAAAGTCTCCAGGTGGTGGGCACTGCCTTAAAGCCTGATTGTCTGTCAGCAACTGGACCAACCCTCCTCATGCTGCTGAAGTTTATGAACGAATGATGAGCAACGTGGACAGAAAACCCTTGAGCCTGGGACAATGTTGGCATGGGAGGGTGTGACTCAGGGGAGCTCTTGGTAGCAGTGGTTTTAAGCCAGGCAGATCTGGGGTCTGATAACTGAGCGGAGTTACATAGTAACGTGCTAACTTTAGTTGAACCAGTGAGTCCTGCTTCTAGTTTTGTACAGCATGCAATTTCAAGTGTAAAATAGCAGTGTCCACCTGAATGTTTTGAGGGGCAAGGGGATGAAAACTCCTTGAAATTTTGCTGGTAATTTAATCTTCATTAGTTTGAGATTAGCATCCTGCTTTTGTTATAAAAATGAAGGAGAGAAAAAGAAAGAAATAACAAGGAGAACCTTTAAACAACAGTAAGAATTGAAAAGCTACATTGAACACGACAGAAGAACCCATATGTTGTGGGATTGATTCCATCAAGCATCTTTGACAGCATCCTAGAACAGGAGATGTGTTTCCTGCAGTGGTCTGACACCAATAGCACCAGGTATTTTGGTTTTCTTACCAGCAGCTCCAACGTCTTGGACTCCATTTAATTTTTTTATTACTTTTTTGAGACATAAGATGTATTTTTCTGGCATTTAGTATTATATCTTAACATAAAGTTTTGGGAAAACAGCAGTACAACCTATCAGTTACAGTTGTGCAAAGCCACTGATCTGGAACTTTGCCCAGTTCTACCATTTAAAGATACACTCACTAGTAAGGGGGGAGGAATGTTTTCTTTGTCAGCAAGTGAGAAGGTAGTAGTTGTTTTCTGTGTGGTACGTTTAAGTGTGTGATTGCAGGATTTTCTGAAGATACTGGTATGAATAGTTCATAGTTCCTCACTTCCATTCACAGGCTCACCTTAATGTTCTATATTTAGTCAATGTAAAGGAAAATCACGTAATTAGAGGCCAGGAATAGCATACATTTTCCAGACAAACCCACCTTTCTGTGGTGAGCGGAGAGAAATAAGAGTTTGGTTTGTCTCAGCCTAAAGTGGTTTCCTAACAAGCTCAGTTGACCTGTTAGGAATGCTGGGGGTGGTGCATATGATGTTCACGTGTAAATCACTGTGGTACATGTCTGAAGTTCATCAAGGTAAACCCTGCTTTACAAGCTTCTTGCGTCCAAGCAAAGGTGAAAATTCCCATTTTGTTTATGGCCTTCCCCATTGTAACCTAAATTAACCTCAGTAATTTCCAGAAGGTTTTTGTTTGTTTTTTGGGTTGTTGATGGGATTTTTTTAATCCAGAAATTGTGTCTGGCAGGATTGGCTGCATCTGTTTGGTTTTTTTTTAGGTTGACCTTTTGTTCTAAAGTGTTTACAAAACTAAGGATCATAGATTTAGAAGAGATTCTGCCTGACATGCATTATTGTGTGACTGAGTTATCTGTTACCAGGTGAACAAATACCAGTTAAGCAACGTCCGTGATAGCAAGACAATAAACTCACCCAAGCTCCTCGCCATAAAGGAAAATTCTGATGTGGTTTTCTCTGGTGCCACGTGGAGTGTGTTAGAAGCAAGTTCAGTTTTCTCAATTGAATAGTAAACCGGGAGGTGCCCAGATGTCCTTTGAATCTGGCAGACTTCATATAGGACTTAACAGTGATGAACCTTCCTTGAAAAACATTCCCAAAGTAAAGGCTGAAATATTTTTTCCTGTCCCTTGTTCTGCCATTTTGAAGAAAAAGATTTAGAAGAAATAAGCTCATATGTAATACCCGAGTAGTTACAACTCGTTATAGTTAAAAGAAGAGTCTTTGCTTAGTGTAAACACCAAGCATGTGAATAATACTTAAATTAAGCCACTTAAAATGAGAAAATGGTGCACAAAACCCGTGTCTGAACTACTGGATGGATGGAGGAAAGACACTGTATTATGGGCAAACTTTGTAAGGAATTACTTGGATTGGTGTATCATGTCCATCTAGTTCCCAGAATTTTCTCTGCCCCTCTCTGCTAAGTCAGAGGAGCTTTGTGGTGGCCTTAAATTTCAGAAGCAAATTCCAGTTCTCATAATCTTGTCTTAAGCAGATGCCTACTGGAGTATCTGCTTACATTTAGTACACAGAGAAAAGCGTCCTTGTCCCCAGAGGAGCTGGGTAGTTGGTTCTGGGAAGAGTGCTCTGTGTTTGAATCCTTTATACACCAAGAGAGAGGCAGAATAAAGGGATCTGACTGTTTATGTTGCTCTCATACTTTGTAGCATTGTTCTTAAATTCAGGTGGATGTGAATGCCGTGCTTTGTGACGGACAATTCAGGACAATTTTCTCGCCTTGCTTACCCTATCATGCCCTACAAGGTTTTCTGGTGTGCAGCTACCTGTTTGCCAATCTTTGGTAAATAGGCTAAGGGGTATGTGTGAGGATACTCAACTCTCTGTGTCCTACTGACCTCAGATATGGGCAGTAGTAGCATTCAGGGGATCGAGACATCTTCTTGTGCAGCACAAGTGTCATCAGTCTCAGAGTTGCCTAGGCTATTAGACTTTTTGACTTGTGCTCCTGCATCTTAATTGTCCTAATTCCACCTAAACTGTAAGTTGCTTAAGTGTATTTGTAGATCTGACCCATGTCCTCAAATAATCCACTGCCTTGACAGTGGATCTCGAAACCATGGAGCAAAGGTTTACACTATGTTTAAATGCTCATCCTTTCTTTTTTTTTCCACTTGAAACCAGAAAACATTCTGAAGTTCCAGCACATTGGAAACTTTTGTTCTGTTTCCCTATGTCTTTTGTTTTAAGGAGATTGGAATAAGTATCCCATTGTCACCTGTCAAAAACCTTAAAACATACAGTGTCTTTGCAGTCATACACAATAAGACTTTGTCCAAGAAGTCTCAGAAGGAAACCACAGCCAGGCTTGCTGTGTTCTGCAGTTAGGAAGAAAATCTCAGTACCTGAATTAAGCAGAGAGTTAAGGTAGAGATACATGTATATATGCATTTATATATGTATATTTCTGTACATACCTTTCAATTTATATAAAAGGAAAGATATTACATCTGGATAGAAATTCATTTTTGGATAAAAGAGGTTTAAGTCTGTACGCACAAAACTGTAGCTGTGGCTTGGGCTGCACTGCAAGCAAAGGTTGGTAATGACTGGGTTCTGATGGGACTGCTGCAAGCAAACAAGAGAAAGCAGAAATCAATATTCTGCTTTGCTATATTTATTCAACCTAATGAAACAAAACAAAAAACAACAAAAAAAAAATAAAAGGAAGCCCATGGATCCTGCATAACCTAGTTGTAACTTGTAGCAAAGGAAACAAATTTTGAAAAAAACAACTGACAACTCCAGTAGATCTTAGTATGTCAAAATACTGAAGCCAGTGAGGTTTTCCCTTTACAGAGACAACGAGGGAGACTTTAGTCTTGGCAGCACATCAGTATTTTTCCCTGTGAGTTAAAAGAACAAAAACAACAGAAAAAGACAATGAAAATATGCGGACTTTGAACTGGTTGAACACTGTTAAAAATATATGCAATGATTTCTTCTTTCAGGGAGAGGCTATATGTTTTTATGAATAAGAAAAACAGCAGACCAGAACTTAATTTCTAATTTAAGATTTGGATGGATTACCTTCCTGTGGTACAGTATGCAGCTAGCTTTAGGTAAAAGAGTTTGTATCTATAGAAAGCATTTTGGCTGTGAAAGGAGAAAGGAGGTCCTGCAAAATTCATATTTACAAGAGATGAGTTGCTGTTCTCTTTTCCATAGTAGCTACAGCTGAAATTAAGGTATGCGTACTTCACTGCTTTAGCTTTTAAACATAGTTTGTAGTTGCTCCTGGTTTTGGTTTATAAAGCTCATCTCAAGGGGTCTTTTTGAAAGAGGCTATTTGTACAATACATATTGAACTGACTGTGGAAAAAAAAGATGGACAAGATGATGAATCAAATTGAAGCCTTGCTAAGAAAAGGGATTTTTGAGTATGTGGGTCTGAACACATTCCCTGCAAGTCAGACAGTGTCAGATAATGAATGTTCCTAAAGTTTTAGGACAAAGGGAGGGAGGGGACAATCATCTTAAAAGGGTGTTTTTGCTATACATACTTCTTCAGTAATAAACTGCCCTTCGTGGTGTTTTAGGAACTCCATCAAGACATTCACCCTTTGAGGATTTCATTAAAGGACCCGAAATGTGGAGGGCAGTGGCTAACCTTCTGCCAATGGCCAAAGTCCCTGGAGGCAGGGCGTGCTGCCTGCCACCCGCTCAGAAGGGCAGGAGCCTGCTTGCTGGGACCACTCGGCATTGCTGGCAGGGTGCCTTGCCGGGGGTCCGTGCTGCCCAGCCGCACAGCATGAACCTGGGGATACAGAAGGTGGAAGCTTTGGACACGGGTCACTTCATCCGCGTGGAGTGGGAGAATGGAAGTGAGAGCCGCTACCCTTGCGTCTGGTTGAGGGACAACTGCCAGTGTCCCTGCTGCTTCCTGCACTCGGCTAGGGCACGCAGGCTGGTCTTTGAGGACCTGGATGTGAACATCGTGGTGAAGGAAGTCGTTCTGGCAGATAAAAAAAAGGTATTTGAAGCAAACCTTCAACCACCTTCTTGTGAAAATTATCTAGCAATGCTTGTTAATCTGTAAATTAGAGGCAGTCCCAGGTTGTACTGTCACCACAGTTTGTTTATCCGCAAACCCTATTGTGTGTTTGCAAAGCTTTAAAGAATAATCGTGGTTTGGGGAACTTGGATCTTCCCATCTTTGTATGAAATGTCGCTTTATAGATGTTATGCAGAAAGCCAGGCTTCAGTTTTTAGAATATAATTGTGCTTTTTTTAAAGTTCTACTGTATGTTTCTTCATCACCAGGTGTTGAAAAGGAAATACAGTAATTACACTTTTTCCTCCTCTATTCTAGAAGTTGCTTGAAAATAAAGAAAAAAAAATGGCAAAGTGAAGCTGACCTTAATCTGTAACAAAAACACCCATCTGTTAGCTAATGTCCAATGTGCAAAAGACTTTATCTTAGAGCAAGGACCCAGGCCAAAGTTGAACTCAATGTCCAGAGTTGGCCTAGTGTCTGTATCTGTGTCTACATATCAACATTAACATTTATTCATGAAAACAACGAGGCTGTTGGGCAAGAGAGGCCAGGAACTGCGCTCCCAATGAATTTTAATCTTTCCTGAAGTACAAAAACTTAATATACCATTTAGATTTTATAGGTTTCGTTAAAAGCAGTATGTCTCTTCTTTGATACGCAAGCTCGTTTCCTTCACGGGACACTTTTAAAGATGTTTTAAGCATGTTAAAGGTGCTGCAGTGAGCCCTGGAGCAGCCAGGACAGCCTCACTGCAGGCTGCACTGGCAGAGGCTGACCCGTGTGGGAGAGTGGCTCAGCCGTAGTGTTAGCATCTGCACTGAGGCATTCCAGCCTCCAAAGTGGGTTGTATGCTACCAAAATTGCACCCTTCACATAGGCAAATGTATTGTGGTTATGTGAAATGTCGAGTCATCGATACCTACTCAAGCCCTGAGAATTCAGCTGAGTGTGCTGCTCTGAGCTCTTTCAGTTCACAACAAATAAAGCCATATGCTTTCTTTCCGTGATTTGATTTTTTTTTCAGGAATTAAAAAAACCCCACCACCTCCTTTTTAAAACTTATTTGAAAGTGAAAAGGCTTTTCAGAATTAGGGGAGGGATTTCTCTCCTAGTATTTCTTTTTTGCCTGTCTTGTCCTTTTTTTAACAAGCTGTCAGTGTTTTGGAAAATATTTTTGAGCTCTTCTGCGTTGTGGCGTAGCACTCTCCCCAGTTATACGTGCCTGCTTCAGTGATTCTCGTCTTTCTGCTAAGCCCAGCTCGCACTGTGAAAGCAGCTGACACCAACCAGCCAATTAGGTCATGGGTTCATGTGAAAATGATCATTTATAAAGGGCATTAGGATTTGGATGAGGTTCAGGTTGGGGTTTTGTTACTTGTTTGGCATTACGCTACAGGGAAGATTTAGCTGTACTATGAATCTAAATATAACAATTTCTGGAGTTTCTACAGACTTTTTTTTTTGTTCTGGGTAATGTTTTTTGAATTTTTTTGTTTGTTCTAAAATTATCTTTCATTTTTATATTGGAAGATTTCTATTACGTGGCCTGATGAACACACAAGTGAATATGAAGCTGAGTGGTTGAAAAAACGATGCTTCTCTGCAGAAGCCAGAGCAGAAATGCGAGAAGATTTATTTTTACCAGGTAGGAATTCAAACCACATCTGTCATGCCTGTTTCAAGCACAAGGGGTCTGGCCCTGATAATCGTGGTCTGTGGTCTATGGTCCCTGCGTGAGGACCAGGTCTACCCAGCTGTAGCAGTGGCAACCGCTTGTGATGCTCGGGGCTGGGCTGTGTGTGCACAACAGACACCCCTGGTTACCCTTTTCCTCTTCTGGCCTCTGGATCTGAGAGGAGCTCAGCTGCCTGGGCTGTGTTTGCTTTCCCAAAATCTTTTTCCTTCCTGAAAGGGTGTCCTGGTTTCAGTTAGGATGGAGTTAATTTGTTTTCTAATTGTGGATAGAATGCTGTGTTTGGCAGTTAGGATGAAAGCAGTTAGTGCTGATAGCACCCTGATGTTTCTAGTTGTTGCCAAGCAATCAAGGACTTTTTCAGTTGTTCATATTTCCTTACTAATGAGAAAGGAGGGGACGCAGCCAGGACAGGTGACCCAAAATGGCCAAAGGGGGTATTCCATGCCAATTATGTCATGCTCAGTATAAAGGGGGGCTGGTTGGAGGAGGAGCAGGCAGCTCCAGGACACGCGTTTTGTGGGGACAGTCCAGT
This sequence comes from Porphyrio hochstetteri, assembly GCA_020800305.1. Lineage (NCBI taxonomy): Eukaryota > Metazoa > Chordata > Aves > Gruiformes > Rallidae > Porphyrio > Porphyrio hochstetteri. Next base: position 46,714,469 of record CM036908.1, read on the forward strand.
TTTTCGTGACGGCTCTGGGCTGCACGGCCTGAGTTGTGTGGTTTGTTGAGAAACTGCATTGTATATCACCAGTTTCATATATTTTTTGCTATAAAGTCCTGTTATCATTGTTATATCCATCTTTCTGCTATTCTAGTAAACTATCCTTATGCCAACCCGCAGGGTTTTTGGCTTCTTGGGTTTTGGTGGGGGTTTTTTTCTCCTTTCCCTTTCCCTTCCCTTCCCTTCCCTTCCCCCCACACACAACTTCCCCCTCCTTTCCTTTTAAAGAACAAGCGAATGCGTGGTGCTCGGCTCTCAGCTGGGGCAAAACTGTGACAAAGGGCTAGTAAGTCCTAAGAACGAGCCCCTGTGGACTAGCAGTGGACTACATGACAATGCAAGTGTGTGTATGCTGTTTAAATCACTTCCATTTTTATTTCTAGAATGATTATTTAGACTTGGAGGGGAGTTATAACTGAAGTTTTTAAAAATTTCCTTCCCATGGCCTCCTGTGTAATTGAGTGGTGTCTGGTGCTGAAGTCCAGCCTGTGTTCGCTCTGCGTCCTGTACTTACTGCAGCAGTTGGCCGCCTTTGGGTCATGGAAAGGTTTGTGCAACTGGTGTCACATGTACCCAGTACGAATCACTCACCCTTTTGAGTGAATGATTCTAAATTAGGTTTGTCATGATGCACATCATCATTTCTTTGGCAGCCTTTCAGATCGTGAGCGGGAAACATGTGAAAACTTGAGATACTTCTGCTGTTGCTCTTGATGGTGTTCCATGAGATCTGCTCTTGCAGAAACATAGATCTGTATTCAGAGTGAAGGTGGGAGCTGTCAGAACAAGTTATTACTTTAGAAAAAAGAAACCAGAGGCAGGCTGATGGACTGAAACTTAGATCCAGGTATCAGCTTCCTCAGAGCTCAGCAAAAAAAGCAAATCTGTGATTGGTTTATGCTTGGTTTTTGGGGTGGTTTTTTATTCTAACAAAAAAAGGAAAGTTTGGTTGTAGGTTTGTTTTGATTTGTTTTTTCTGAAAGATGAGAAATGGGAAAATCTATGGCCTTAGGTATCTCCTGCATCTGAGCTTTGCTTGGCACTTTAGGGACAACTGAAGGGGCCAGTTATCTTTCCTAGTTTCTGCAGGCCAAATATTCCATAGCTCCTAGCACCCATATTTCTAAACAAAAGTCAGCTCTTAAGATTCAACTTTAAAACTTAAGCGATGAGTAATATTTCTGTTCATTTCAGTGGGTCATGTAACAGACTCTACATAGTTCAGAATGGAATTTTTTCCCCCTAGTGATATAAAAGCCCAAGTCTACTTTAGCCTTGGCAAGAATAAAATAAACTATGCTGTTTACTGTTTTGGAGGGTTGGGCATGTTCCCAGAATGAACGTGGTGAAGATGTGAACCTCGTTCAGGGAAACTAGACTTAATTTCTCAGGTACTAAGAGTTTTTATTGGAGAAACGAAGGTGCTGTGGATGCTAGCAAGATGTTCTGTAGCTGTTGAGGAGATCAATGTAAATCAAATGTTGCTTTACTTAATGCGCAGGTAAATTAGTCTAGATATGTGGTTATGTTATTAGTGAAGGTACCGATAACTGAGATTTCAGTATTTCAGCTGTAATCCTACTTCCCACACACACACACATTGTGCAGCTGGCTGTGATTTGCCTTTGTACACAGACATTTACACAGTGCTTACTCCCAGCATCTATATACAGTGCTTGTTTGGGAGGTCAGTTTCCCCCTCTGCTGCTGCTCCTCTTCTATGGTGGAGCAGTCCAGGTAAAAATAGACAGCAAAGATTTCTTTTGCTCACTCTGTTTTCCATGGTAGATCTGAATGAATATAAGAGTTACACTAAGTAAGGACTTGCGTTAACTTTGGCTTTGTTTAGTAGCGTCGTTCTGCTCTTTCTCATGTTCTCGGAGGATACCTGATGGACAGCTTCTCACAGCTTTTCTCAGGTTTCAGTTACAAAAAAGGCTGCAGTCATAAAGCATGTGAGCTTGCTTGCTGGCTGTTTCTCGTTGTGCATCAGGGTAAGTTCAGAATTCACTTCCTTCTGCTTGGTTGAGTTACTGCAAATTGCATGCCCTTAAGTAGCTAATCATATCCCAGCAGTATATTATTATAGATGGAGATATGAAATGCCAGCCCTGCATGCTGGTTCAACAGATACAAAAGCAAGATCACCAGACTGCTGTAGTTAGAGGTTAACCTTCACTGCTGACATTATCACAGCTGTGGCTTTTCTCTCCCCCCCCCTTTTTTTTTGCTAGTGGCTATTTGCTATTCATGTTGCTTTTACGATGGTTTTTCATCATAATCTCAAAAAAATTAGATGTCAGGCATGTGTTGAACCTGAAAAGAAGAGTAGGTCAGATTTTCGCTGTGCGATGAAAATTACTATAAATAGCTCTATGGCAATATGACAAGTTTCTCCTTTTAAAAACAGTGGCTATCCATGTGGTACGCAGAGTCTTCTGTTTGTATACATCCAGGCTCGTTTCAGCCCAGCTTACAAGACAGTTCCAAAAGAGTGGCAAAAGAGCAACCTCCTACTCAAAGATACTCTTTTTTTTTTTTTTTCTTCCCTCTTGTTTACTCCTGTTCTCCCCAACAATTGCCACAGGAGTGATTTACCACCCCATGAAGTCTCTCTTTATAGCTTAGTTTATTTCTGTGGTAGAGGAAACTTGTGGGAGGCATTAAGACCAGGTGCTTTCCAGTATCTCACTGTGTCACATTTGCTCATTTTCCAAGATGCTGGCATCCCAACAACAAGATGTGTGGGAAAAAATTGAAATAATACCACAACGATCTTTTCGTATTGGGTGGAAGAGAAGAAGATTAATCAGAGATAGTACCTGGGGCTACTTGCACAATTAATATTTTTAACCTTAGGATAGTTTAAGGTTTTAACCTTAGGTTAGGTTAAGGTTTTAACCGAAGGTTAAAGGTTTCAGATGATGACGGACCTTTAAACCGTGATAATAGGATATTGGATATATCTCCAGCTCCACCAAAGTTCAAACCAGGATGTTAACAGTGCCAAGGATGCTTTCAGTTTTTCTACTAGGTCCTGAGAGACAATAATTTTAGGGGGAAGAAGTTAAAAGTTGTTTTTTACTAAAAGATTTTGGTCATTTGAGTTTATCCTGTAGTAATAATTAATAAGAGCTGCCCCCGTGACTAGGGCTGCCATATTCAGACTTCACAATACAGCAAAAATGCATCTGGCCTTCAGCAGACATTAAAATATACATTGTAGACAAGATCATTTTAGATTAAGTAAATTGACCTGTGGTCTCTAGACCTCTTTCCCACATGACTGCAGTACAGAAGGTTCTGACCAGCACCATCCCACTCCTCACGCTGAGCGTTGAATGATTCCAGGTGTTTGTCGATGCATGCACACCGCCTGCAGGAACCGGGCAGAGCCACCTTCTCATTTTGGACGAACTCTGGCATAGATGCCTTTTCATGACTAACTTGCTATGATCGAGAAATGGGATTCTTTTTTATTTTTTATCTTTCTTTTTTTCCCTGCCCCCCCCCCCCCCCCCCCCCCAAAAAAAAATCACCTTTCTGAAACTGAAAGAGGCAGTGGCTCATTAATTCTCTCAAAAGCATTTTGTTCTTCCCGTTTGGCAAAGTGGATAGATCTGGGGTTTTATTAGTCATAATATAACTGGTCGATAAAGGCACAAGACCTTTCTTTTTCTCCCTTACAAATCATTTGTCTGCTTGTTTGCAAAAACACACTTCTGATTTGGCAGCTGCGACTGCGCTGTGTGAGTGGAACCTCAACCTGCCCAGGCACTAATGGGTCGTTCCTGTCTCTTTGACCCCTTCAGCTTTCAGCCCACATGTTCTTAGGTTTCTGCTCTGGTACAATGGAAACTAGATGCACTATGGTTACGCAGTGGGGGGAAAAAACCCTGCAAGGCTGATGTGAGGAAATAATGAAGAATGTGAGATCGAGCACCAGCAGGAAATACTGGGAAAGCCTAGAGTCCCTGTTCAGTGCAGCTTCATGACAGATTTTTCAGGCTGAAGGGTTTTTTTTTTTTGTGGATATAAATGGGAATAAAGTTCCTGTTGTTCAGTATATGGGAGAATAACATGCCCTGCAGGGCATGCAATTTTTCTAAGACTTTTCATATAGAGTTTTAAAAAATATTGTTAAGTAGAATAACTGAAATATTTTCACAGCATCTTTTTTGAGATGATTGTGTATGCTTTTCTGTCCCTTTTCCAAAGAATTATGGAGCTGATAATTCATCGATTTGTAAATATTAGACAGGATATAACATTTTTGTCCATGGCTGAGGAGAAGGAAATCTTTATGAACACTGCTTATTTTAGTGTGGACCTTCACTACTACTTTACTGCTTTAAGAGCTTGAATCACTGAGAGCTATCAGGGAATGTGAGCGGGAGATTGATTGGTGGAGTAGCTCCCTGGCATCCCAGAGGGAAGAGTGCCAGGAAGACAGCTCTAAGCTGAAGACTGCCCCTCTGTCCTGTCCTTATGAGGTAAATGGGAGTGACCTGAACCCTGAGGAGGGCTGGAAGACAGTCCGGTCTCGCTGTTGTAGGCGCTCCCCCTGCCTACCTACCCCGCTCCCCCAGGTTTCCCTAAGCAACAGGTTTGGGGCCCTAGAAGTTGAGGAGGAGGTATATGAAGGGATGAGTGCAGCCCCTCTGCCTCAGAGGAAGCGAAAGCCTAGAATGAGGCAAAAGTCTGCACGCCTTGAGACTGCCTCTGTTAGGCAAGAGTGAAGGGTAGCTGTGGTAGGGGATTCCCTTCTCAGAGGGACGGAGGGCACCATTTGTAGACCAGACCCTACACAAAGGGAGGTGTGCTGCCTCCCTGGAGCCAGGGTCCATGATATTACCAGAAGGCTCCCAGGGCTGGTAAGACCCTCTGACTATTATCCTCTACTGATTGTTCAAGCAGGCAGGGATGCGATCATGAAGTGTAGCCTGCGTGCTATCAAGAGGGAGTTTCGTGATCTAGGGCGATTTGTTGAGGTGGGGGGAGCTCAAATAATATTCTCGTCTATCCCTACTAGTGGGAGAAGGGGTTCGGAGCAGGTCAGGAGAACCCATCTATTGAATGAGTGGCTGAAAGGCTGGTGCTGGCATAGGAACATCGGGTTTTTTGACCAAGGGAAGGTGTACTCTGTCCTGGCATGATGACTGCTGATGGGGCTCACCTGTCCCAAAGCTGAAAGCAAATCCTTGCCCAGGAGATGGCAGGGCTCATTGAGCAAGCTTTAAACTAGTTAGGAAGGCGGGAGGGGATATTATGATGGCTCTTGGGGTTAGGCATGGGCTTTGGGAGACACAACGTGAGTTGGCGGTAGAAGAAGGTAAATGCCAGCAGCACAGTGACGGACTTGGGGATGTTGTTCCATGTGATAGTGGTGAAAATTCTGGGGATTGCCCTGAGGACTCTTCACTGTAGCCACTATTGCCCATCCCCTGTCGGAAATCTCGCTGTGATCTGAGGATACCTGCACCTGCTGCCCCACTAAAATGCCTTTATACAAATGCACACAGCATGGGAAACAAGCAGGAAGAATTAGAGATCTTTGTGCGGTTGCAGGGCCGCGATCTCATTGTGATCACAGAGACGTGGTGGTACAGCCTGGGTGACTGGCCCACTGTCATGGATGGCTACATGCTTTTCAGGAAGGACAGGCTAGGGAGGCGAGGTGGAGGAGTTGCTCTTTATGTTAGAGAGCAGCTTGAATGTATTGAGCTCCACCTGGGGAAAGATGACCCATCAGTCGAGTGCTTGTGGGTAAGAATCAAGGGTCACACTAGTATGAGTGACACTGTTGTGGGTGTGTGCTATAGGCCCCCTGATCAAGAGGAGCGGGCTGATAGTGCTTTCTATGAGCAACTAGAAGTAGCCTTGAGATCCCAGGCCCTGGTCCTTATGGGGGACTTCAACTACCCAGATATTTGCTGGGCAAGCAATACGGCCAGTCGTACCCAGTCCAGACAATTTATGCAGTATGTTGAGGACAATTTCCTGCTACAGATGGTGCAGGAATCTACAAGAGGAGGGCGGGTGCTGGACCTTGTTCTTACTAACAAGGATGGGCTCATCAGGGAGGTGAAGGTCGGGGGCAGCTTAGGACAAAGCGACCACGAAATGACAGAGTTCAAGATACTGAGTGGAAGAAGCAAGCCAAAAAGCAGGATAGCTACCCTGAATTTTGAAGAGCTAACTTTGATCTCTTCCGCAGCCTTTTAGGAGCTATCCCACAGGCTACGCTGTTAGAAGGCAAGGGAGCCTGTGAGAGCTGGCTAGCATTTAAACAGCACTTCTTCCAAGCACAGGATAGGTGCATCCCTTTGAGTAAGAAATCGGGAAAGAGAGGCAGAAGACCTGCGTGGATGAGCAGGGAGCTAATGAGTAAACTCAAAGGGAAGCAGAAGGTTTATGAACTGTGGAAACAGGGTCTGTGCACGTGGGAGGAATATAGGGATGTTGTCAGGGCCTGTAGGGACGCGACCTTGAAGGCTAAAGCCCGCTTGGAGTTGAAACTGGCAAGGGATATAAAGGATAATAAAAAGGGTTTTTTCAGATATGTGAATAGTAAGAGGATGATCAGGGATAATGTAGGTCCCTTGATGAATGAGGTGGGTGTCCTGGTATCGGGTGATGATGAGAAGGTGGAAATACTGAATGCCTTCTTTGCCTCAGTCTTCACTCCAAAGGCCCCTCGGGACCCGCAGATCCTGGATGGAAGTAGGAGTGTTTGGGGAATAAAGAGCTTTCCTCTAGTTGAGGTAGGGGTGGTCCAGGGGCAGCTCAAAGGGATTAATGCAAACAAATCCATGGGGCCGGATGGGATACATCCACGTGTGCTGAGGGAGCTGGCGGAAGTGATTGCAGAGCTGCTTGCTATCATCTTCGACAGGTCTTGGAGAACAGGAGAAGTACCTGAGGATTGGAGGATAGCCAATATCACTCGACTCTTCGAAAAGGGCAAGAAGGAGGACCCTAACAATTGTAGGCCAGTCAGCCTCACTTCTGTCCCTGGAAAGGTGATGGAACGGCTTGTTCTGGATGCCATTACCAAGCAACTGGAAGAGAAGAAGGACATGAGGAGTAGTCAGCATGGATTCACCAAGGGGAGATCGTGCTCGACTAATCTCATAGCCTTCTATGATCTCATCACCGGCTGGGTGGATGGAGGGAGAGCAGTGGATGTCATCTACCTTGATTTCAGCAAGGCTTTCGATACAGTCTCCCATGACATCCTGATAGAAAAGCTGAGAGATCATGGGATAGATGAGTGGACAGTGAGGTGGGTTGAGAACTGGCTGTTGGACCGGGCTCAGAGGGTGGTGATCAGTGGAGCAGAATCTGAATGGAGGCCTGTGACTAGCGGTGTTCCCCAGGGCTCGGTGTTGGGTCCAGTCCTGTTTAATATCTTCATCAACGACCTTGATGAGGGAATAGCATCCACCCTCAGCAAGTGCCGATGATACAAAGCTGGGAGGGGTGGCTGACACGCAGGAACACTGCGCTGCCATCCAGCGAGACCTGGACAGGCTGGAAAGCTGGGCAGGGAGAAACCAGATGAGGTTTAATAAAAGCAAGTGTAAAGTCTTGCACCTGGGGAGGAATAACCATCAGTATCAGTACAGGCTGGGGGATGACCTGCTGGAGAAGAGCTCTGTGGAGAAGGACCTGGGGGTCCTGGTTGATGACAGATTGGCTATGAGCCAGCAGTGTGCCCTGGTGGCTAAGAGGGCCAATTGGATCCTGGGATGCATCAGGAAGAGTGTGGCCAGCAGGTCGAAGGAGGTGATCCTCCCCCTCTACTCTGCCCTGGTCAGGCCCCACCTGGAGTATTGTGTCCAGTTCTGGGCTTCCTGGTATAAAAAAGACAGGGATCTCCTTGAGAGAATCCAGAGAAGGGCTACAAAGACGATTAAGGGCCTGGAACATCTCCCGTATGAGGAAAGGCTGAGTGAGCTGGGGCTGTTCAGCCTGGAGAAAAGAAGACTGAGGGGGGACCTAATTAATGTTTATAAATATCTTAAGTTTGGGATGCAGGGGGAATTTTTAAAATGCTTTAATGGGTCAGGTGACTACTTCAACTACCCTAATACTTGGTCTTCAGCAGCAAATAGTAAAAGCATGCCCCTCACGCAGTCCGTTTCCTTCGTGTTTCTTCAGCATCCCCAGCCATTGTGTCAGGGTTTCCTGTAGGATACTGTGGCTTGGCAGCTGCTTGAGTGCAAGGTGGGGACATAAGAGTTGGGTGGGGTGGGTACTCGTCACAGTCTGAATGTCAAAGGCAAATATTGCTTCCAGGTGAGTCCAAAGAGAAGGCTAATGTGCGGGAGAGATGATGTCCTTCTGCTCTCTTTGATGGAATAAGGCTCCTGTAGTGTATGTCAATTTTGGGCACCATACATCAAGAAAGACTACAAAGTGCCCATGGGAAAGCCCTGTATGTGATTAATGGCCTAGGAACGTTAAATAAATGAATCCAGTGTGGGGTGGGGGCGAGAGAGGAGGAAACATTTGTTTTCCATGTTCCTTGTAGATTGGTCGCTGTATGAACTTGTGTGTGTGTGTGTGTGTGTGTATGTGTGAGCAGATGTTCTTCATGCCAGTTAGGTAAAAATTTGAGCTCAGACAACGCATAAAAAGCTTCAAATTAAATGGAAGATTTTAAAACACAAAGGAAGGGCATGGTTTTTAATAGCAATAACAGAATCACAGAATCAGAATCACAGAATTATCAAGGTTGGAAAAGACCTAGAAGATCATCCAGTCCAACCATTCACCTATTACTACTAGCTCCCACTAAACCATATCCCTCAATACAACATCCAGTCTTTCCTTGAACACCCCCAGGGTTGGTGACTCCACCACCTCCCTGGGCAGTGCATTCCAGTGCCTGACTACCCTTTCTGAGAAGTAGTGCTTCCTAATGTCGAGCCTGAATCTCCCCTGGCGCAGCTTGCTACCACTCCCTCTAGTTCTGTCACTGCCTACACGGGAGAAGAGGCCGACCCCCAGCTCACTACAACCTCCCTTCAGGAAGTTATAGAGAGCTATAAGGTCTCCCCTAAGCCTCCTCTTCTCCAGGCTGAACAATCCCAGCTTCCTCAGACGCTCCTCGTAAGGCCTGTGTTCCAGACCCCTCACCAGCTTAGTAGCCCTCCTCTGAACGCGTTCCAGAGCCTCAATGTCTTTCCTGTAGTGAGGGGCCCAAAACTGAACACAGTACTCGAGATACGGCCTCACAAGTGCTGAGTACAGGGGGACAATTACCTCCCTGCTCCTACTAGTAACACTATTTTTGATGCAAGCCAGGATGCCGTTGGCCTTCTTGGCCACCCGCGCACACTGTCGGCTCATGTTCAGCCGTGCATCAATCAGTACCCCCAGGTCCATTTCCTCCACACAGTCCTCCAGCCACTCCGCCCCAAGCCTATAGCGCTGCCTGGGGTTGTTGTGGCCAAAGTGCAGGACTCGGCATTTGCTCTTGTTGAACCTCATGCCATTGGCTTCAGCCCAGCTTTCCAGCCTGTCCAGACCCCTCTGTAGGGCCTCGCTACCCCCAGGCAGATCCACACTCCCAGCCAATTTAGTGTCATCTGCAAACTTACTGAGGGTGCACTCAATGCCCTCATCTAGGTCATCAATAAAGATATTGAAGAGGACAGGCCCCAGCACCGACCCCTGGGGAACACCACTCGTGACCGGTCGCCAGCTGGATTTAACTCCATTTACTACCACTCTCTGAGCCCGGCCCTCCAGCCAGCTCCTTACCCAGCCGAGGGTGTACCCATCCAAGCCACGGGCTGCCAGCTTCTGCAGGAGAATACTGTGGGAGACAGTGTCAAAGGCTTTGCTGAAGTCTAGGTAGACCACATCAACTTTACCAGCCGCACTGGTTTTACTTTTCTTTCCCTCCCAGATACCAACTGCTGGCGCGTTCCATACATTTCGTGGGATTAGTAATACTTGGAGCTGTACGCAATGTGTTTTCAGCTTTTGGCATGTATTTGCCACAGTGTCATTACAGAGTGCGTTGGCTAATGTCAGGGGGGAAGGGTTACTCCTGCAATAGCTCAAAGACTAAGCTCTTGGATGCATCAGGATGTCACTTAAGGGCTGGGAACTTGGAGCCTTTCTTCTCTGAAACACGAGGTAGAATTTATAAGCATTTGTGTACCAGCCCATAGCCTTAAAATGAAAAACAAACCCAAACCACTAAGGATGCTGGCTGCACTTGTCACTGGAAATGAATTCATGTGAGAGGACTGGAACTTCGAGGACAGAGTTTATAGCCTTGCCAGGCAGGATTTAACTATATTTACCACTTCCTTTCTTTTTTGGGTTTTGGGTTTTTTTTTTTGGTGTTTTGGGTTTTCTTAATACAAAGTAGCTCAACACCAGAAAAAAAGCCAAAGCAGCACTCAAATTATTTCTCAGTGTTAGTTTCACTGGAGAGATCATCAGTGAACAGTTCAGTTTCCTTGAAGTTTTGCGATTCCCACATTCCAGTGGCACTGTAAAGGCTAAACATCTCACCAGTCCACAGGCAGTATTGACTCCTGAATACTCTGTGGAGTCTGGGAAGGGATAAATTCCCATTGCCTTAGTGGGATTCACATCATTGGTAGTTTTTATGCAGAGAACAGATTGCTCTCATGGGTTACTTACAGAAACGCTTTGTATTTAGCTTTAGTCTCCCTTGACCCTATAGAGTTGGAGATGTGAGGCCAGATGATGGAACTGCAGAGGTCCTGGTTGGGAGGAAGACCAAATGAGTCGGTATTCTTTCAGTGTTCTCCACCAGTTAGCTGTAAGGTTGGCAGATTTTTTATGCCAAAACCACGGAGAGTCCCAGACAAGGCTCTGCGCGTGCACCAAGCAGGTGTTTGCAAGAAAAGCCAAAAGCACCCCAAAAACCAACATCACAGCCCCCTTCCATTGGCTGCAGAAGGAGCATCCCATAGCAAGTACAGTGGGAACTGGGAATTTGAACAAGAGGACTTTACAGTCTATGTATTTGGGAAAGCCAGGGGCTCCTGGTACTGCAGATAAATTCTAGGTGCATATATCTTTTTCCTAAAGGGGGAAAAATCTGTTGGTATGTTCCTTGAAATACTAATATTCCTCTGCATCTTGGTTTTCTATAAGGAAGATTAGGAAAATTTTTATTAGCAAGACAGCAGGAAAGACTGGGAAGGAAAAGTTGAAACTTCAATATTCCATTAGTTTACCTGCACTGAGTTTGAAGCTTAAATCTGTCTTTCAAGGGATATTCTTGGCAGCTCACGCAGCATACCTTAAGCTATTTTAATTTCATAACTTTTAATAGAGAAAGAGGAAAACATTCTTTTTTTTTTTTCCCCATCCTTCAAGTGTGTGAAAGGATGTACAGTGAGTTAAACACACTGGAGCAGTGAGTAGCAGGCCATGGAGAGGAATTTAATGAGGTGAGATTATATTCCTCCTTGTGGCTTGAGGGGGTTTTTTTGCCTTTTTGTGGACATGCAAAATTCAGCAGCTTGTCAGTTGCGCTGCAGCTCCTTTGAAATCCAGGGTGGAGCATAAAAGATGGTCTGTGTAGATAGGTTATATTCGGGTATGCACGTTGCGTTTCTTGGACCTTTTCTGACTACCCTTAGCCAAAGGGGAGAGGAATACTACTGGTTGGAAAACTGCAGACTCTGCAAATGTTGAAAAATGTTGTAACTATGTGGTGCCTGGGTTTGCTTTTTTCACCACAACCCAAATCTGGCTCTTTACATTTCTTTCCAGCTCAGCACATCCCTCAGTCACCAGGTGGAATCCCCCAGAGCTCCCATTCTGAAAGCTGCTTGGCATATGGAGTAGGTCCTTTGGTCCTGTCTGCTGAAGGGGTGTTGGAATAAAGAGTCTTTTTTATAAGTGATACTGTCTGAATTGTTCAAGCTTCTGTTGTCTCATTTTTAGTACCTAATCTCTGTGGCTGATGAGTGAACAAGTTAACTGAGTATCAGCTAAAGCACCGAGTAAGCTAGATGTGGTTTAAACAAAACAGTGATTCTGTGGAATAGGTAAAAGCTTCTCATTCTTTATTGTGCACTCTCTGAAGAATAAGCAAGCTTTGGGTAAAATACATCAAAGCGAGGGAAACCAATTCTGTCCTCAGGGTAAAAGTGAGAGCTCTGACTCACCATTCAGGAGAATCCTTGATTTAAAACACTAATGTTTCCAGGTTTGCAAAAACCAGCTAGAGTCAGTGCAACAATTTACACAAAACAAAATGTAAGGAATGGCATCTCAGACCTGTTTGCCCATCACCGTGCAAGGTCTTTGCTTTGAATGTGTGTTTATTTGTGCACACAAACAGGTCAATCGGCAAATTTATGAGAGATTGCAAGTGGAAACCAGTGAGAAGAGAACAAGGAGGCAGACAGTAAATCGAAGGTTTCCAGGGATGGGGCATCTACTGCCTCTTTGGGCAAGTTGTGCCAATGTTCCACAACCCTCATGGTAAAGCATTTCTTCTTCATATCTAGTCTGAATCTACCCTCTTTTGGTTTAAAACCATCAACCCTTGTCCTGTTGCTACAAGCCCTACTGAAAATTCTGTTCAGTCTTGTACATAAACCCCTTTTGAGTATGGAAAGGCTGTAATAAGGTCTTCCCAGAGCCTTCTCTTTTCCAAGCTGAGCAATCCCAATTCTCTCAGCCTTCGTTCTTCTCATCTTTATCCACAGCTCACATCATCTGCAGGTGATTTCCTGCCTGGGTAGCACAGCGGTGGGGAAGCTTTCAGATGTGATGCTGTAAGAAGGTCTATTACCAAGTCTCCTTCTGGACTTGTACCTCAACAAGCTTTAGGGCATTGTCAGGGGAATCACCAAAATGTATTTCTGAGATTGCCTCAGTCACCAAAATTAGAAGAATTAGAGATTTTGCTGGATTTTTTTTCAAACATGAGCAAAAAGCGTACACGCGTGCTCAGTTTTGTTCTAAGAAACCACTGATCCTTATGGCTATCCTCATCAGGAATTCATTCGAAGGGAACCTTTGGAATGAAATCATCCCAAGATATTATATTTTGCTGAAATTATAAGCAATTAAAAACAGAGTTTTGCAATAGAAAAGAAAAGAAAAAGGTATTTATGAGGAAATCTTAATCCTGCCTATGATAAAGGCTCTGTCACTGTTATAGGTACTATCATAAATATGCTTAAGTAAGTGGTCCAGTGGATGGCTACAAAGATGATTAAAGGACTGGAGCATCTCCCCTACAAGGAAAGGTTGAAAGAACCGGGGCTGTTCAGCCTTGAGAAGAGAAGACTGAGAGGGGATCTGATCAATGTTTATAAATATCTGAAATGTGGGACATAGGGGGAAATGGCCAGCGTCTTCTCAGTGGGCTGTGAGGACAGGACAAGGGGCAATCGCCTCAAGTTGGAGCACAGGAAGTTCCACACCAATATGCAGAAGAACTTTTACACAGTGAGGATGACAGAGCCCTGGGACAGGCTGCCCGGGGGGTGTGGAGTCTCCTTCTCTGGAGACATTCAAGACTTGTCTGGACGCCTCCCTGTGCGACCTGTCCTAGTGACCCTGCTTTGGCAGGGGGGTTGGACTCGATGATCTCTGGAGGTCCCTTCCAATCCCTATGATTCTGTGATTCTGTATTACTATATTATTTTTATATATTGTATTATTATAACTACTGTGTTGCATGTATGTGCTATCATAATTATGCTTAGATAAGTGGGAGTGCAAATGCAAGGGAGAAAACAGTTACCGGTGATGCTTTCTAGCAAGGCAGCTTAAAAGTTACAACTTGATCTAAGATTTACACTTGTAAACTTGTACTAATTTCCATTTGAATGTACCAGCAGTGCAAGCTCAGTTTGCAACACTAAAATCACTGCTGACTCCCTGTGGCAGCTTGGTTCTGGGTGCACGGGCTGCTCTCCTGCTCACCTTTAAACCCTGCTAGTTCACTAGTTTCAACTCCCTGTACTATTTTTAGAACGTCCACAAATAAACAAAAGGCCAGGGTGTGTTTTAGGGGTCAGGATGCTTTAGTGGTATTTTAAAGCACTCTTCTCTGAAATTCTTGCCACTGGAGAAGCAGCTGACTAGTGGTTGTCAAGTACCGGATGTGACCCACAGCTGGGGCTTCCAGTGGCCTCTGCCAGTAGGACAGATGTCTTAAACTAAAGTCAATGGCATTAACAACGGGCAGACTCCAGAAGGTGTCCTGGTGAGAAGCTGGGCTTTGGGCTCCACAATTACTTTCCTGCCTTTTCACTTTGTCCCTTGAGTTCTTGCCCAAATACGCTGGAGGTGTTAAAATTTGGTGCTCTCTGTTGTGGTGGATTGGGAGGATTAATCTGGGGAGGAAAAACATGGGGGTGGAAAAAAATAATCCTGATTGTTGTAACAAATTGATCTTAAGCAATAAAAATTGAGGCCAAAATAAGGAATCATGGTGTTTAGTTGTTGTTCCTGCCTGTAGGAACTGCTACAGCACTGCCTTTTGTTGAGGGGAATAAATTTTATTTTGCAACTGTCTCTGACAATCCTTTGGAATACCCTTATCCCCTAGGGGCAGAAGGATACTGTCCAATAAGCTGGCAGGGCTCATTAATAGAGCTTTAAACCAGATAGGAAGGGGGAGGGAGACAGGGCCAGGCTAGATGGAAAAAAGCCTGGGTGTGGTGGTCGAGTTGCTGAGGGATGGTGTGCTGGCAATGACCTCTGGTCAGCCACCCTAGTTAATCAGGGGGATAGTGTTCTAACTCAGAGTAGAGATGTAGCTACTACTGATAGGCTAGGTAACTTAAACAGCTGTCACTTGGGAAGCAAGGCTTCCCCAAGGAACATAACAAGATCAAGGGACCAGCTGAAGTGCATCTACACCAATGCACGCAGCATGGGTAACAAAAAAGAGGAATTAGAAGTCCTTGTAACTATAGGAAACTATGATGTGATTGCCATCACAGAAACATGGTGGGATAATTCACATAACTGGAGTGCTGCAATTGCTGGTTATAAACTATACAGGAGTGACAGGCTAGGTAGGAGAGGAGGTGGGGTAGCCCTGTATGTCAGAGAATGCTTTGACAGCCTGGAGCTGGAGTATGATGAAGACAGGGTCAAGTGTCTCTGGGTGAAAATCAGAGGAGAACGAAATCAGGGAGATATAGTGATGGGAGTCTGCTATAGACCACCTGACCAGGAGGAGGAAGCTGATGAGTTGTTTTTTAACAACTGGGTGAAGTCTCGCGATCACCAGCCCTTGTCCTTATTGGGGACTTCAACTTACCGGATGTCTCCTGGAGGTACAATACAGCAGGGAGGAAACAGTCTAGCAGGTTCCTGGAGGGTTTGGAAGACAACTTCCTGACCCAGCTGGTAAATGAACCCACAAGGGAAGGTGCCCTGCTGGACTTGTTGTTTGTCAATAGAGAAGACCTGGTGGGGGATGTGAAGGTTGGAGGGCACCTGGGGCATAGTGATCATGAGCTGATAGACTTCTTAGTACTGGGAGAGTAAGGAAGTGAGACAGCAGAACAAGCACCTTAGACTTCCGTAGGGCTGACTTTGGACTGTTCAGAAAGCTGCTCGATAAGATTCCATGGGAGGCAGCCCTTGAGGGCAAAGGAGCCCAAGAGGGTTGGTTGCTCCTCAAGAAGGTAATCTTGGCGGCACAAGAACAGGCTGTCCCAGTCGGTCGGAAGAGGGGTCAGCGAGCTAGGAAGCCAGCTTGGCTGAGTAGAGAGATTCAGGCTGATATACGGGAAAAGAAGGAAAAATATGAGCTTTGGAAGAAGGGGCAGGTGTCTTGGGACGATTATGGGAATTTAGTAAGATCATGTAGGGAGAAAGTCAGAAGACCTAAAGCTGATCTGGAACTCAGGCTGGCCAGTTCTGTAAAAGATAATAAAAAGTCCTTCTATAGGTATATTAATAGTAAAAGGAGGGTCAAGGAGAATCTCCAGCCCTTATTGGATGCTGATGGCACATTAGTGACAAGGGATGAGGACAAGGCTGAGGTCCTTAATTCCTTCTTTGCCTCAGTCTTTAACAGTAAAGAAGGATATTCCCTGAGTACTCATCCTCCGGAACTGGCTGACAGGGACGGGAAGAATAACAAAGTTCCCATGGTTCAGGAGGAAATGATTAGCGACCTACTTGGCCAGTTAGATACCCACAAGTCAATGGGGCCAGATGGGATTCACCCAAGGGTACTGAGGGAGCTGTCAGATGTGCTTGCCAAACCCCTTTCCATCATCTATCAGCAATCCTGGCAGACTGGGGAAGTTCCAGTCGACTGCAGGCTGGCAGATGTTACACCCATATACAGGAAGGGTCGGAAGGAGGATCCAGGGAACTACAGGCCTGTCAGTCTGACCTCAGTCCCAGGGAAGATCATGGAGAGGGTCATCTTGGGAGCTATCACGCAGCACATGCATGATGGCCAGAGGATCAGGCCTTGTCAACATGGGTTTACAAAAGGTAGATCCTGTCAAACTAACCTGATCACCTTCTGTGACAAGGTGACCCGCTTAATGGACGAGGGGAAGGCTGTGGATGTGATCTACCTGGACTTTGGTAAAGCCTTTGACACAGTTTCTCACAGCATTCTGACTGAGAAACTGGCTGCCACTGGCCTGGACAGGTGGACCCTCAGCTGGGTTAAAAACTGGCTGGATGGCCAAGCCCAAAGGGTGTTGGTAAATGGAACAAAATGCAGCTGGAGGCCGGTCATGAGTGGCGTCCCGCAGGGCTCAGTCCTGGGTCCAGTCTTGTTCAACATCTTTATCAATGATCTCGACGAAGGGATTGAATGCTCCCTCACTAAGTTTGCAGATGACACTAAACTAGGAGGAAGTGTTGATCTGCCTGTGAATAGGGAGGCTCTTCAGAGGGATCTGAACAGACTGGACCGATGGGCTGAGACCAATGGGATGAAGTTTAACAAGGCCAAGTGTAGAGTGCTACACATGGGACATAATAACCCCATGCAGCGCTACAGGCTTGGGGGGGGACTGCCTGGAGAGCTGTCAGGCAGAGAAGGACCTGGGGGTGTTGGTTGACTGCAGGCTGAATATGAGTCAGCAGTGTGCTCAGGTGGCCAAGGCGGCCAATGGCATCTTGGCTTGTATCAAAAACAGTGTGGCCAGTAGGTCTAGGGAGGTGATTGTGCCCCTGTATTCGGCATTGGTGATGCCACACCTTGAGTACTGTGTCCAGTTCTGGGCTCCTCACCACAAGAAGGACACGGAGGTCCTGGAGCGAGTCCAGAGAAGGGCAACCAGGCTGGTGAAGGGGCTGGAGGGCAAATCCCTCCCTGGAGCGGCTGAGGGAGCTGGGGCTGTTTAGCTTGGAGAAGAGGAGGTTGAGGGGAGACCTTATCACCGCCTACAACTACCTGAAGGGAGGTTATAGAGAGGTAGGTGATGGTCTCTCCAGCCAGGTGACAGGAGATAGGACAAGGGGGAATGGCATGAAGCTGTGCCAGGGCAGGTTTAGATTGGATGTTAGGAAAAAATTTTTTACTGAAAGAGTTGTCAGGGCCTGGAGCAGGCTGCCCAGGGAGGTGGTCGAGTCACCTTCCCTGGATGTGTTCAGAAAAAGGGTAGATGAAGTACTTAGGGATATGGTTTAGTTTAGGATGTGAATGGTTGGACTTGATGATCTTAAAGGTCTTTTCCAGCCTTGTGATTCTGTGATTCTGTGTGAGTAGTTCTGAACAGGTGTTAACAATGAGGTTCATCCTAGCTTCCCCATGTGGACAAACGACTTTTTTTTCTAATTCTCTCATATGCTCCTGGTAAGACACGAACATGTTTTGAGCTTGTGTAGAATATTGCAGTGAACATTGAGCTGTGCTCAGTTGTGCGTCAGTCCGGGGAAGTCAGTGCCATGTCCCATCACTTGAGGAAGAATGATCCTGTCATTTTTATCTCTCTTCCAACTTTGCAATATTCTGAATTTGGCAGGTGAGAGAAGTCCTGGGGGAATGGATGTTTGAGATTAGAGTTACACGGTTCTGGACAGACACAGTTGATGCTGTATTTGGCCTCATTTCCCTCGAGTCTGTTAATTTTTTGTGGAAATTACTTTCCTTGTCTCTGTTTCACAATGGTTCTGCTGTAGCCAAGGGCTGGAGCATACTCAAAATTGGCTGTGGAGCATCTGCAAGGTGAGATGTTTCCATAGCCATAAACATTGGCCAGACTTGGGGAGTTTCACAGGAATGGAAAATGTACATTTCTAACATGTGAACAACTTACTGGCCAAACCTCACACTTGAAAGAACACAAAGCACTAAAACTTCTCCCCTAAGCCCATGTAGGAATTTTGACTGGGCTATGCTACCCATTTTTCATTGAACTGGGCCTTCGATTCTTCTCTGTGTGCCTCTTTATTTGACCGTTCAAATTAAACAGCCTTGGTTTCAGAAGGGGCAGCGTTGGGTAACAGTACAGCATCAGTTCCAGCAAGGAGCAATTTAAGGAACTCACATCCCTCTCAAAAAGTCTTTCACACCTTGAGTACGGTTCTTCGTGGGGGTTTGCTGTCTGCCAAAATGGGAGGGTTCTCATGGGACGATGCTGAGTGTGTTGAGCAGGGCAGTTCTGAGAGCAGGGTTGGCCGTGCAGCAAAGAACCCTCGTTGCATAATAAAAGAATGGATAGGTTAACTCATGAAAGCTCCAATGGACATAACAATGGAGTTCCCAGGGGAAAGGGAAAAGGCACTGGAGACCAAACTGCACAGGGCAGCACTCCTAGTTCTGGTGAAAGCTGTGGAAGACAAGCACGTGGTTACTGGGTGTGCTGGACAAGATGCTGCCTGCTGACCTGTGCAAGTGACACACTCAGCAAGGGCTGGGAGAAACTTAAGGAAAAAAAGACAGTTTACAACCTCGGCTGACACAAAGAGGATACCACTGAGGGGGTCTGCACTCAACTAACATTGAGGGGATGCTATAAAATAGATGTTTGACCTCGAGTAACCCCATGGGCTAATTGATGACCTCAACTAATTCTAGGACATAGTGCGTGACTCTAGAGAGCCCCACTATGTTCTCCAGTGATCCACCTTGAACTTGACCACCTGCAGTGACATACCCTTTTCGTTTGTGGGTGATGTCACATACCTCTGTGTCCTTTGGCCTGGCCCCTCCGTGACATGTCTCCATGCTGGCTGTACTGCAATCCCTACATTGTCCCTCAGCTGCCTGGTGAGGTTGGTTTCCCGGCCCCACTGGCAGCTGGCAGAGAGATGGTCTCTTCTCTGTGTTCTCCAAGGGACCCTCCCCGTGTCTCCCCAGCCTGGGGTCTGCCCACTGACCTGGGCTTTTCTCAGCAAGAGACCCCTGCCCAGAGCTGCTCGGGGTCAGTTTTATTTGAGGAACAAGAGGAGGAGACACCAGAAAAGATCTCCAGCTCTTTTTTTATCCAGTACAAATGAATCACTCTGTACATCTTCCCATCCAGCCCTGTACATCCAGCAGTTACAGAGGTGCTGACATGTTTAAAAGACATTGACAACATTCTACTGCCTTGCCCTTTGGTAAGGGCACACATCCCCACCCCCACCACACGGGGAGACAATCAGTCCTAAACTGGCCACATGTAGAAAACACCCGAGGTGGGGCAAGCAGTTGGGCTCTAGTATTGAGGCTGTGGTTTGTACCACTTTTCACCCAAAAGTCCTGTTCCATGCTGGGTGAAAGAAGCTTCTGTGCTCAGCAGTTATTTTTATTGTCCTCTTCTCCTCCCTTTGCAAGGCTGGAGGACAGCACATTTCCTCTTCACTGCATTGGTTTCTTTATTGCAGCCAGGACTTGCCTCCACATTTTTTTCCAGCATAGTTTCCATCAGCTTCACCAACCATCTCC
The DNA here is from genome assembly GCA_020800305.1 of Porphyrio hochstetteri. NCBI lineage: Eukaryota > Metazoa > Chordata > Aves > Gruiformes > Rallidae > Porphyrio > Porphyrio hochstetteri. The sequence goes on from CM036908.1 coordinate 46,734,390, forward strand.
CACCTCCTGGACAGAAAGATGGACATACGGGGGGAAGTCCTTCCCTCTCCTGGGCACATGCTGCCGTCTGCCCTGTGGTGCTGACTTCCTCCACACGGGTCTTTTCTTCATTGTGATGTCAGCAGATGCCAGAGGCTGGGTTTGCTATCAGAAGCAACAGTGTGCTGCAAAACGCTTCCATCCAGTCGTGCATTACGTTACCTCAGCATGCTCCTGGTTGCTTCTCATACCTTCCTTACCCTCCCTTCTACTGTTTGGCATGCTGCCACCACCACCAACTTGGCTACCTTCCTCTGCAGGGGGTGGCCATTCAGTCACAGCTCTGATCTTCCCTGCTGTAGTCCTCTTGAAAGACTGTGTGCTTAATCGAGGGGAAGATGTTGAGAAGTACCATCCCAGAGAGGTTGCCAAGACTTTCTCTACACCCATCTGCCCTCAGACATGAGGAACTGGAGAAGCTTTTTCCCAGCAGGTTCCCAAGACTTACTGCAGTCATGCATGCTCTCAGACATGAATAATTGGGCAGGTTTTCTCTAATTAGATGCTTTCTGCTGTTGTGGACAGCACTTGAGTGGAAAGCAGTGTGGACCACAAGGAGGGGGCTCCATGACCACCATGGACCTGAAGGCCCAAACATCATTGCACGTTTCAGAAGAGCTGTTGAGGGGAGAACAGGTTACCACCTCTTCTGGTTGCGCTTCCAAAACTCCTGAGAGTCTTCAAACTTTGTCATGAACCATCCGAAGTCCTGAAAATGAAGAAGAGTGAAGGACAAATACTAAATTCCTGAATCTCTCCATGTCTGTCCCTCACCTGCAGAAAGGTGAATGTTGTCTGAAATTGGGAGAAACAAAGTGCCTCCAACATAAACTGAGACACCCCACTCCATGCAAGATGATGATTCTTCATTAGACCCAGTGACAGGCTTTTCTTCCTACCTTTCTGTTCAATATTCTTAGAGAGAGAGAAAATTCCAGTCTTAACATCTCTACTCAAGTCAAAGTTCTCAGAATCTAAGGTTGCCTCATGGAGAAGAGAGATGCACAGGAAATAGGACACAAAATAAACGAAGAAAAATAAAAGCAAGAAATAACAAATAACTGCATAGCCCAGCATCTGACCGGGGCAGCCAGAATCCAGGTGCACTCACACCTTATGCCCAGGCACAGGGTTTTAGTAAAGCAGAGCAGAAATACCTGCTGGGAAGACAGAGATAGCTCATCTCAAATGGGTTTCCAGGTTTCTTTCCCGCGCCTGGTGGGAGCTGTCCTCTTTGCTTCTAATGCAGGAGTTCAAAGGAGGTTCAGAGCTTTGGTTCTCAAAGCAACCACACACCCAAGTGACCTGCAGTGACGCACCAGGGGTTACAGGACATCAGAGGAGATAACCAAGGGCTTCACCCTAAGATCTTTGCTACAGTAGTTGGAGCTGGGGTTAAATCATCACCTTGCCTTCAGTGGTGGCAAGGTCAATGCCAGAGGAGTTGGGTGTTCTCCCACGGGGAAGCCTACTCAGGTGAGGGAGGTATCCCAGCACTTGAAGTAGGCAGAGGGGGACTTAGGGTGTGAGCAGTCCGTGTGCCTTCCCTCAGCATGCCTGGGGGCTTTGTGTCCATCTGCCTGGCTAGATGTGTAACAAGCCTGCCAGGCACAGCCTCCACTGCTAGAATACAGAAGAAAAAACACAGTTAGGTGACTTGCCTCGTTGAGAGCTACCCAACTCAACCAGAATGGGATTGCTTTAGCGCAGGTCATAAGATGTTTTTTAAAGCCTTATTAAATCAAAGACAAGGACCATTACAGAGGTGTCACACTCTAAATTAATAAATAGGGATTGTTCACATATGAAAAAAATCCAGATCTGTAGATACGGGTACAGATACACTGTTAGAGACAGGTACGGATTTCAGAGTCTTGGGGCACCTGTAAATACATGAAAGGGTAAGGCTAATTAGCACTTCATTTTAAAGCTGCATAGGTTTTCCACTACTTTTACAGCTCTAGATGTTGTGCTCTGTCTGCAGCTGCTGCTGATTTCCAGGGATAAAAAGAAATAAAAGGGGAGCAGTAGAAGGTCTGAAGGAAAAACAGGCCCAAAAGTCCTTTCCATTCTGCCTGCAAGTCTATACCTGCTTCTCACAAATGGCTGTGGGTTTCCACCTTCTAGGTACCTTCCAGTACCTAAAGGGGCCTACAGGAATGCTGAAGAGGCACTGTAAGAAAGGACAAGGAGTAATGGGGTTTCAGCTAAAAGAGGGGGGATTTAAATTAAATATGAGGAAGAAATCCTTCCCTGTTAGGAGGTGAGGCCCTGACACAGGCTGCCCAGAGAAGCTGTTGCTGCTCCCTCCCTAGCAGGGTTCCAGGCCAGGTTGGATGAGGCTTTGGGCAGCCTGGGCTGGTGGCGGGTGTCCCTGCCCATGGTAAGAGGGCAGGAACTAGAAGGGCTTTAAGGTCCCTTCCAACCCAAACCATTCTGTGATTCTATATACAGCAAGAAAATGTCTGATTATGGTATAGTGGTTCTAACACTGTTGTCATATGCTCTTATAATCAGTTTTGTTTGAGAGTAGGCATAATGTAACTTCTTGATCATCACTCAATCCTTCCATCATTTTCTTTACCTTCTGGCAGTGCTTGGATTTGTTAAGATCTTGGGCTCTCCTTTGCATGTTCATGAAATAAGAAAAATGGTCACAAACTAGTTTGCAAAGGAAAAGATAAGGAATGACACCATCGGGCAGCATTCACTGGTTGTGATGTCATGGAGACAAATTTACAGAAGAAAATGGACTGGTCACACAGTTGATGTAGTTTCTCTGCTTCTAAGCAGATGTTCATCAGGAACATAATCTTCCATTACCATATATCAATACAATAGTATCTCTGAGGGAGATCTCCAGGTGCTCCATGCTGTTTTACCTTAGCCAAGAAACTCTCGAAGTAGTCTTAGTTTCAATTTTTTTACTCTTGTGGTTCAGGAGTACAGACAGTAAAACGATTGTGCACATCTCTGATGTGATATTAACAAAAAAAAAAAAATCCCTTCCAGATGGGGTTTTTTTTCAATTACTTTTTAAGAAGGGCAATGTTTTGTTGAATTTCATCACAAAGATTGCTTTTTACCCATCCCAACTCAGGGACCCAGTTTCCAGCAGTTGGCTTGCAGGATCAAGCATGTAGTCACAAAGGCACAGAAACCCCAGTAACTTCAACTGTGTCCTGAGCTTTGGCACTACACCAGCCAAGCCCCCGCTTCTCTCCTTCTTCCCTTTAAGAACGCCAGTACTGGGGCTCAGACCTGCAACTTCCCCAAATCCCTTTTGAAGAAATCCTGTACAACGATGAAAGCACGTACAAGTGGCTGTGCACCCTAAAGAAAGTGGGAATCGTGCTCCTAACAGGAGCTGCTACTAGGCAAGGAGAGTTGGTGAAGCTTGGCCACAGGATTGGGTTCCTGCGTCTCACATTTTATGGGTGAGTTTGATTCTTTTTCATACCCTTGCTTTGCTGGCTATGTGATCATGTCCACCGTATTCTGCTTCAGCTTGCTGGACCTCTTTTGTGGGTTAACTTATTCACAAGGTGAATTTGGGGTTGGTTTTTTTCTTTTCTTTGCATGTTAGAAAATGTGATGTCAATTGGTATTGTGTCAATTGGCTCTGCTATGGCAGGCAGGGTTTGTGAAGAGCAGCAGCTGTAACACTAACTGCTGAGAGAAGGGCAAATTCCTGAAAACGGCTAATGCCAAACAAAAGGAATTTTTTTTAAAAAAAAACACCTCCTTTTTTGCAAAAGTAAGAGCTGAGCCTGCAGGACTGCAAGCAGGAACTTGGTAATGGTCTTTTTGATGCCAAGAGGTGGTAAGCTGAACCTCTGCTCCTCAAGTACCTACTAGGCAAGTAAAGAAACAATGATGGTAAGTTGTGTCTTGCTGAGTTGCATCAGTGACCTCTACCTAGCTACCTGTCCCTCACCTCCAGGTGCTGGTATAATTTTTTACAATATACCTAAAAAAACCCCCTATTGCTAGGATGTATACTTACTCTTTAAAGAAAAGTGACAAAAATAGTAACATTGAAACATACCTGTAGTTCAGAGAATAAGCAAACAAGATACATGAGCAATAACCACTGTCTGCTCCTCTGTCTAAAAAAATCTAAAATAAGTAGACATGTGGGGGGAAGAAGAAATCCAACCTTGGCCAGAAAGACCACATTCCCTCACGACTGCAAATCATAAGGGAAGATTTCATGCTCCTTAACACTCATTACTTTTTCTTCTTCTACTGTCTTCCAAAAAGAAGGGGTGAAGAGAATAGCTGCTTTTAAATGCCAGGAATATTATGAAGCTTTAGTCAGTTCCAGCAGCCAAGATAACTACTCGTACAACTCTAAAGCGAGTAAGGTATAAATGCAGTAGGGTAGTCAAGACCATGTACTTTCATTACGGTGTGGCTTCCCTCTTTCTGCTTACTGTGCCAGAAGGGAAAGCAGTTTTCAAAATTAACTGGGGTTCAGTCAGGTTAATCCTACTGAAATATACAGAAGGAGCCCCTGCTGGACTCAGAAACCTCCTCCAGTGCTGAGAAACATTTTCCACCACTGAAAGTTTTCTTAATGTCAGGCAATTCTATGGCAGTCTGCTATGGGCTCCATTTAAAATTCATTATGAAACTAGTACCGCTTCCTATTTCTGTTTTGATGTGATCCTAGTAACAGATACCAGGAGATTCTTAGGGGTATCCAACCCTGATCACACCTGAGAGCGTTTCCCAGCTCTCCAGGGGTATCTGAAGGATGAAACAGTCACTCTGTTTGCTCATTCATTCGAGAGCTGCAAAAGCATTTTGAGTTAGGAATGAATATTGCAAGCCCCAGGTAACAAAGAATCAAAATATTTTGTTGTTAAAGCATATCAGTGAAAGGAAATATATAAGATCTCCAAAATACATCAGGGGAGAGAAAAAAAAGCCCAAAGAACAACAAAAAACCCCCATACGACTTCCTCAACATGTACCATGGATGTGTGCTCAAGTTACAACAGAACTTTTAGTTGCTTTCCTAAAAGTTTCAGGGAAGAAAGGCTGGATCTAGAAGAAGATCCTAAAACTAGAAATAATCTTTAAACCTGGAATAACATTCTTGACACAGCAGTCCACTTTTTCACCTCCTGTCCATCTGCTGAATCCTGTCACTAAGTGACAGGACACTGTGTCCTGCTTTTTACTAAGGCATTCAGAAGTTTTTGATATTTCACTGTAAGATTAAAAAACATCTACCTTTCTTGCTTGGTGCTCTGCCTCAACTCTTTAATCACTGCTGTTTAAAATGACATCCAGCTACCTAAAGCTTTGTCTGCAGCACACAGTTTGTGGTAACTCTGCCATGTCCAGGAGACTGAAAGCTCGCTGCGGTATAAATGCAGTTGAACTGTCAGGAGGTACATCCCTTCCCTCAGTTCAGCTAACAGGATTCACACTGCGCTAGGGAGACTTGCCAGTTTATCAGCTGTGTCATCAGAATGTGGTTTTTTTCCAATTAAAAAATATCATTCTTGCCCCTCACTGACTCTTCCTGAATACAATTATATACAGTAATGATCATTAAAGGCTTCATCTTAAAGTCAGCTTGAATTCTTTGCTCTCTTTAAAGGTGATTTCGATAAAAGCAATTTGTCAGGGTGAGTTCTGAGTCTGATATATATTTATATTCATAATCATATTTATTTCTATTTATATTTTTAAGTGGTTTAATACATCCTGCAAAGAACCTCCCATCCATTAATATTCCTTATAAGATTAAGGTCCACACTACTTGAGAAGTAATCATTAGAGCTTCTTTCACTGTTTAAATCAGATTTACTATTGGGGCTGATTAAACCTTATTTTTATGTTTTCTTAACTATTAGGGGTTCACAATAAAGGAGAGATAAAAGGCTATATGTCTCCTCCATTTTCCAAAACCTATGTATTTATTAGCCTGCCAAAAGAGAGTTTCAACGTTACAGGAGTTTTCCAACTGACTACGAATTCTGCATGTAAAAGCAAGCATACTTAGAATAGTTTAGTTTAGTTGTGCTTTGTTTTTTCTTTTGTGCTTTTCAAACACAGCTGTAGCACGAGAAAGTCTTGAAGTATGGTTTACATCATCCCAACTGAGCCAGTTAGATTTACTCCAGGTTGTTGGGCTAAGAATGCCTCTGCACACGATTAGGGCAAAGCAGGTATTTCCGCATGCAATTTGCAGGCAGAGCAGACACGCTGCTTCTGACTGCTGTTTTCCCAGGGCACAGTGAGGGGCTGTTGGCTTACCTTTCATCTCTGCTTCCAAGGGGGTTCTTTAATGGCAAAAGCTGTATGGAGCGAATCCTGTTGCACCTTCCCAGGAGGGTTGGTCTGCGTTTTGCTGCACAGCTATCAATGAGCATACTACCTCTCGTTCTTCCTCCTGTCCACGATCAGCTGCTCTCATCACCATCCTGCTGATGTTAATGGTTACTGCTTGCAAATTGATGGGGTTGGGGTTTTTTTAATTGACTCGTTAGGCCACGTTTTTTTCCTTAAGAGCTCTGCTTGAAGGGAAAAAAGAAAAAAGGGAGAAAATCCTAACATACTAGAAAATACTGGAGACTGACGGGAGACCTTATCACCACCCACAACTACCGGAAGGGAGGTTGTAGAGAGGTGGGCGATGGTCTCTTCAGCCAGGTGACAGGAGATAGGACAAGGGGAAATGGCAGGAAGCTGCCCCAGGGCAGGGTCAGATCAGATGTTAGGAGAAAGTTCTTCCCTGAAAGAGTTGTCAGGGCCTGGAACAGGCTGCCCAGGGAGGGGCTTGAGTCACCTTCCCTGGATGTGTTCAAAAAAGGGTAGATGAGGTACTTAAGGATATGGTTTAGTTTAGGATGAGAATGGTTGGACTTGATGATCTTAAAGGTCTTTTCCAACCTTGTGATCCTATGATACAAAGAGGATCATGCGTCAACTTTGTATCGCGAGGTGTAGGGATTTAAGTATTTTTAGAAAATTAGGTCATGAAACTGGTTTCAAATGTTTTCATACAGATGTGTATGAAGTGGTAACACACTAAACATACCAGAAAATAGAGTGCTGTATTCACACATCTTAATACTGCAGTGTTTGTTAAATGTGTAATTCATCTTGTGCAGTCTTGGGAAATAACCCCTAATGGATTTGGCTAATTTTAGAATATTTCTGTGGGAGTTTTTTCAGTGTTTTATAGCAGTTTCTTAGTTTTTACCACATACAGCTGGAACCCAGCCTAAAAATATTCTGAAAGAGAAAAGCATCTTTTCCTACGTTATATTAACCTGTTTCATTTTCAGATACATTTATTGTAGTGCCTGACCTTGGTGCTATTAACTCCATTGAGTCTTCAGTCTTAACAGCAGACTTAGAGCAGCATTTTACAGCCCATCTCTTCACGGCTCAAACAGAAGTTCATTTCTTTCTGGCATGCAGTTCTGAGGTGGCTTTTACAACTGTAATAAAATAATAACTTTGGGTAATTCTCCTGCTATTTCACTAGCAGCCAAATACAAGACCTACCAAATATTATAAATAAATGGATAAATTTAGAATTGGCAAGCTTGCCAAATAAAACATTAACCTCAATAGGGCCATGAATTTTAAACTGAAACGTAGCTGTAATGAGTACAACCCTGACAAATGGAAAAACAAAACCCCTTTTCCTTGTCTGGATGTCAGTTTGGTACATGCTACCTAAAATGTCATTACTGCAAAAAGTGGAAACTTCTCTATATCAGCCATATAGTAACAAGGGGTTCCAAACTTTTAAATCAACCTTTTCCTTTATATTATGGAGGCACAACCACAATAACAAGGTCTCCTCTCATGCCATAGACCTCGTGTTCCTCCCCTGTTCTGAAGCCTTGCACAGGGCTTGGTCTTACAGAAAGGGCTTCCTTCAGGCCCCAACTCTCCCACTGAACTAGCCAAAGCATCTGCACCTCCCAGAGGGCTTCAGCTGCAAGAGAAGGACATGGGTCCCAAATCTCTCATGGATGAGACTTAGAATTTAATAAAGTGCAAGACCAGGTGATTCAAGTGTGGCTTCAGTTCCCAGCGCAGAGCTTTGGCAGCACTAAGGATGTAACAGACAAGCTCATTTCCTGCTCAGGGAGACTGAGTCCACATTGCCACTTAATGCAAAAAATTTCTACATCTTCCTGGTGCCAAATTTACTCCTCTGTCCAACAATCTGAGCAACTGATGTTGAAATATGTCTCTAATTACTAACCCATAAACCATTCCACCCTGCTTTGCTCTCCCTAAAGGCCCAGAGACCTCTGACTTTACCCACATTTTCTCCCCTCACTGCCCGTGCACTCTCCCCATGGCCGAGCTGATACTTCAGCTCTGTTAAGACTTTGTCAAAGTCAGGTTGATTTTTTTTTTTGCATTCAGTAACTTAAGCTTTGACCAAAGCCCCTTGTGTGGAAGGAAAGCTCCCGGGGACCAGTCTCCCCTCGCAAAGCCTAAAAGCACGAAAGCACCAACCACTCTTGGAAAACCTTACAGTGATTTTAGAAAGTACCACCATTCCAGAAATTGTATATATTGCATACAAATGACACCATAAAAATCTGTTAAATTGTTTTAGAACCATCAAGCCACACTGGAGCCTGTTAAATTAATGATATAGTGAACCTAGCAACCTCCAGCACTAATGACAAGGATGACATAATGGGCTGGTTTTTGGCTGTAAAACTGGGAACTACAACAGTGTGTTTGAAATTATCATACTTGAGGACTGACATCATGTACTGATGAATATGTGCTGTACTGAATATTAAAAGTTATTTCTCCCAGACAGTTAAGCACATTTGCAAATATTCAGGGAGAGTTTTCCCACTGGCAATTTCAGAAATGTATTTTGAGCCTTTTGCATAGTTTCTGTATTAAATACCATTCCTAGAACAAATGTGTTTGCATACTCTCTCTCTATATATATATATAAAAATCTTTGATCTGCATGTTTTTAGCCTGCTTTCTTTTTAAATGATTATTAAGAAGTAATGCTAGACACGCATCATCTGAAAACATATTTCATCTGTAGGATTTCACAAGGGAAAATGAGTTTCACATTTTCTTTTAAAGCCCTTATGCTCTTGTGATTACATGGACTTCGTTTGGTGACCTACATGTTTCTAGATCCACATCTGGATCTGGAACATGCAGCTGCTGGGGACTCTTGCGATCATGCAGACTTTGTACAAACAAAACGTGTGGTTCTTGGTCTTAAATTCTCCTGCATGGCGTGTCACTTGAAAGAGATCTTAACTGCACTACAGTCTGATGCATTCAAGTCTTTCTCATATAAATAAGACTGGGGTTTTTTTCCCTCCAATTGTCGGTGAAGTTTCTTACTGAACTTGTAAAGTTTCAAGGCAGAAACTAACAAAATAAACGGGGTAGTTCTCAGAGCATCAGAGAAAGGGAAGTTACAAAGACATTTCCTTTTAGTCTTCAAGTTACAGGAGACATCCCCCCATAAAGGATACTCTGTATTTTCTACGATCATAAAGCTTTAAAAACAATTTTTGGGGAAAGTTAAATAGCCTTTAACAAGTCCAGATTTCCTTCCTAATCTGCTTCATCTGGCAGAGAAAAATGGAAAGTTGATTGATAAAAAGAAATGGGCCAACTTCCATTCTCTTTTTTGAGAAGCCTCGGTATTAAGAGGAGGATTTAATCCCAGCAGATACCTCTCGGTTGGTGTTTTCAACTGATCTCAGCATTCAGCGAAGTACCACCACTGGAAAGCCATCATTCTTCTAGATACCACCCTGGGGCCAGATGTCCCTGGGCACACTTAACTTTCTTTCTAGCTTGGATCCACAACTGCTGGAATAAGCCTTCTTTCATTGGGGGGGACATACACATGCTGCTAAATCATTGTTTCCTTATAATTTACAACATTTTGATGTTCAAAGATGGAATTACTCTTTTGTACTGTGAGTTCAGAGTTTTGGTGCGCACTGCCTGGCATGCTGGCTGGCTGTTTTAACATGTTTTCTCTTTTCCCATTCATTATAAAGACCAACTTGGCAAGTGCAAGACAAAGCAAATGCTAACAACGTGGCTTACACCACCGGGAAACTCTGTTTCCACACCGATTACCCTGTTCTGCAGCACCCACCTGGGGTAAGTTGAATCTACTGACTTTTTCACACATTGAAGGGGATGGGGGGGAAATGTTCCTATAGTGTGAAATCTGGTTAGCATTCAGCAGCTCGGGATTTTGTCTGAAAAGATCAATGTCAAAATAAACGATATATTAATCCGCATATAAAAAGCTATATACACAGGGGTATGCAATATATACATTGTGATGTAAGTTCTGCATAGCAATTCCACTATGTATGCTGTAACTTTTTTTAATGGAAACTCACAAAACATTGAGAATATTACCATATGAGAAAGTTCCATTAGGCTTTGGATGCTGCTTTCATTATATTGAAAAAGTTGAGCGTCTACATGCTGTAGGCAAGTTATGACATCTTGCAACACATCTGCTCTCCTCAGGAGGAGAACACATGAGAAGAAATACGATTAAGATACTATGTTCTGTTTTCTATAAATGGATTGAAATTAAACCCTTATCCATCCTTTCATAATTAGACAAAAAAGCTGGACAACAACCACAGAACTACACTTTGGACTAGTCCCTGCCATATCAAAGCCTAACCCATGTAATTCACCAGAGACGCGAAAAGTAGGAGGAACAGGTACAAAGGAAAAAAGATAACCCGGGGATAATTTGCATTTATAAGCTTCATACCCACAACTTCCCCTTCTCTTTTTGGGGAGTACTTCCTGATCAGCTGTTTCTATAATTAAAAAATCCAATGTAATCTATCCACAAGTAAGTGCCAAATACTTCACACTAATATCTATTTAAATAATTTAGATGCTGTTCATTAATGTGTAGTAAGAATGTAACAGGGCTTCATGAATAGATTTCAGTGTCCCTCTTTATCACCATTGTTATAAATGACTTGGTCCCAAACAGGATTTTAACCAAATTGAACAATTTATTAAACGAATAAAGGCAAACGGCGCTGCTGTGTACAGGCAACGCCGGGTGCGCCGGGAGTCTCCGCTCCACCAAGACGCACACTGTACAGTTCCAGTCCCTGGCTTATATACCTTCCAGGGATAGCACCGCCCGCCGGTTTAAACTGAACAACCATATACTGACATGCTGGGGTGCCTCGATAGGCGAGGCCCCCACAAGACATCCCTTAGGTGGGCCTTAGCTTTTGTCTTGCTAACAAAGTCAGGCAGCCGGTTCTGCAGACTTGAGGCGCCTTCCTATTCTTCTTTCCTTCTTCTTCTTTATCACCTCCTTCTCAGAGACAAGATGTTTCTTCTGAGGTATCACAATGCTAACGTTGTGGTCCTTTAGGCAAAGCTTTGCACATCCTTTATAGAGTTCGTTGCTGCTTCAACATACTTCATTCAGTACACGCAAAAACCTTAAACTGTCCCTCCCAGGCCCATGGCCATACAAGGGTATGTCATTATGCACCCCCAACATTGTTCCATATTAACACAAATCAGATGGACATATATCACACCATCATCAAGGTCTGTGGGTCCAATTGGTGAGCAGACTCTGGGACAAACCCTGTGCCCTGTACCGTTCTCTCTTCCTGGGTTGATTTTGTGGGTTTTTCCTTTTTTTATCCTCGGGGATAAAATAATTCACCATCATGGGAAGAGAAAGCGAAGGCTGTAACTATTGGTAGGACACATATTTCACACAGTTTGGCCAAGATGAGTGGTTAATAAGCTCGGTGTGATGCAGGCCTCTCTAATGCCACACAGAATTTCACTGCCTGTGCCAGCAGCTCAGATTGACACTGGTGCAGCCAAGAGCCCAGGTCAGGCTTTCTGCTCTCTCCTAAACTTGACAATTTCACTGCAAAGTGAAACTATCTTAATCCTACTTTGTGATACAGACACTGGGCCTGCTACCTTCTCCAAGAGCCAACTTTCCCCACCGCCCCCCTCCACCCCCCGGGGAGGTTAATTCACAGCAGCTTTTGTGTCGGCAAGAGAAATTTAACTCTTCTTGTTGAGACAAGACTGCAATGCATTAAAAATTATGACTGCTGTAACAAGGGGCTTAGAGGAAAGAAACGAGACCAGTTGACCCACAGGTTGCAAGCATCAGAAGCTATCCCAAATGGGATGGATTTAAGAACATGCTACTTTAATTTTCTGCTGTGTGATGGCAGAGACAGAGTGCTGTGAAGCTGCAGCAGTGGGAGCTCAGTCTTGTGCTCAAAAAAACAAAAGCCAGAACCACAGATAAGAGGAACTGATACTAAGGAACTGCTAAATATGCAAGGTGATTCTTCTTATAACGAGATGTTAATTCATTCCAGGTTCAGTTTCTCCACTGCATAAAGCAAACAGCCACAGGAGGTGAAAGCGAAGTTGTAGATGGATTTCACGTCTCCAACAAGCTGAAGAAACAAAATCCTCAAGCATATCAGATCCTCTCCTCTACTGCGGTAGACTATACAGATGTTGGGGTGGACTACTGTGATTTTGCTGTGCAATGTAAACAAAGGATTATAGAGTGAGTAGTTTCAACAACACCGAAAACCAAAACCCCTGTTGTGTGGTGGATTTCATGTTGGTAGGAGAAGGTCTTCTGCCACCTTGTGGGGAAGCCCTGGCTTAACTTGGTCTGTAGTTTGGATGGGTTTTTTGACAGGGTATCCCTTGTTCTTTGCTTTGTACCACCACAACACAATTTTGCTTATGTGGTTTTGCTACACACCAGCACGAAGTGGTGGCACTTAGAGCAACTGCTGGGTACGGACACAGGTTAACAGCAGCTGGGGCTGTTAAGAATTCCAGCCGACGTACAGCTGTATTGTGCCAAAGAGATAATTTGAAACATTTAGATACATTATAAAAAGATCAAATGCAAATGACCATAATCTATTCTGAATTTTAAAAAATTAAAACTTGACAATTAAAGTGTCTAGAACATAGGTGTTTGAGGAAATCCAGCGTCTACACTTATTCCTGATTATCCCTTTTCCTAGTTAGGCTTAATTATCGAGATCCAACCAGTAACAACGTGGATTTCACTACAGAACCATACTGAAATTCCAGAAGGAGAGTTCAGTTGCTGTTTAACCATCTTAAAATGTTTCAGTAACAAAATAAGACATTCCTTTTCCTTTCCCTTTCATTCTCTGTTTCATAGTGTGGATTCCAGAGGCCAAGCAGTCCGCATCAATTATAATAATGCGACAAGAGACACAGTGTTTGACATACCAGCTGAAAAAGTGAGGCCATTTTATGCAGCTCTGAAGGAATTTAATGATTTATTAAACAGTACAGAACACAGGTTTATTTACAAGCTGAAACCAGGTCAGTAAGTTGCTTCTCCTCACAATTCTTTTCCTTACGTTCGAGTGCTGTTAGCGCTGGTACCAAGAGGAAATTTCAGTCCTTGTGCAACCTATTTTATTTCATGCTGCATCCTGCCTTTCATCTCATGGATTTCTTTTGCCATTCGTACATTGCTATAAGGAAAAAAAAGAAAAGAAAGGTGGGAGTGTATGGAGTATGTCAATGGATTAGTCCAACGCATCTTTACGCTACATCCCTATAGGAAATTAGGGCAACCAGGCTGGTGAAGGGGCTGGAGTGCAAATCATATGAGGAACAGCTGAGGGAGCTGGGGGTGTTCAGCCTGGAGAAGAGGAGGCTGACGGGAGACCTTATCACTGCCTACAGTTACCTGACAGGAGGGTGTAGAGAGGTCTCTTCAGCCAGGTGACAGGAGATAGGACAAGGGGAAATGGCAAGAAGGGTAGGGTCAGATTAGATATTAGAAAAACCATTTTTTACTGGAAGAGTTGTCAGGGCCTGGAACAGGCTGCCCAGGGAGGGGGTTGAGTCACCTTCCCTGGATGTGTTTAAAAAAAGGGTAGATTAGGTACTTAGGGATATGCTTTAGCTTAGGATGGGAATGGTTGGACTTGATGATCTTAAAGGCCTTTTCCAACCTTGTGATTCTGTGAAATTGTAGCTTGGCGTATCAATGGCATGACAAATAGGAATTATCACATGTAAGACTGCCGTGCCATCCCAATTCAGTGTCTGTTCACTAAATGATACACAACCACACACTTTCCTTCTCTCCTTCGTTTGATGCAGAGTACAGACATTAAGCCAGAGCATGTGTCTGTCTTTATGATGCTTTAATTGGTCAGCAAGGTACCTTCCCAACAGCGGCAGGAGTTGCACAACATCCAAAAGAAGATACAGATGCAAAAGGCACATAACGCAGAAGGCAGTGGAACTGTGCCACAGGGAGGTCAGTTACCGCCTTTGCCTAGACACCTGCCGCCAGCGTGATGCTGGATGCGTCACTGGGGGCCAGTGCTGCTGTGCTGCTTTTTCTGAGTGGCCTAGGCAAGACACCTGGAGGTGGGTTTGCAGAAGTGCCAAGTGCTCCGAATTTCAGCTAGAGTTGTACAGGGTTGTGTTTTAAACACTGAAAAAAATGCCCTTCACTCATTAAAAGTCAGTCCGTGCATGTATTTAACGACTTGGGCCTTAATCTCTGTTCTTTCATTCCCCAGCAATAATATAAAGATATGAATAGTTCCCCCAGCTCTCAAGAGACGTTACAAAAGTAAATACATTAGTGTAGCTGCCTCATGCACTATGATGTTAGCAGCTTCAAAATGTCTATGAGGAAATTAGTATCTCTCTATTGGGAACATGTAAGAAAATAATTTATAAGACCACATAGTAAACAGTAAAACAAAGTACCTCACATTACATTAGTACCATCCCTCTCATCAATTAACACACCAAAATGGTGGTAGAGGGACGGGGGAGAAGGAAAGAAAGACTATAAGGTTGTTTAATTAGAGATTTATCATAATCGTCACCCACAAGGGAGAAAAATTAAAATTGCATGCTAGCCTTAGTTATGCAATTTCCTAACTTTCAGTGGCTTGACTTTGTTATAAAATTCTATCAGGGATAGTAATGCAGGATGTGTATAGTACAAATTGTACCAGACTTATCAAACAAAAATCATCCCAGTGGCTTTCACCTTTCTCATCCTTCCTGTGGATTTGCTGTAGTTGCTTTTCCCCTCGAGGCTTGCTTTTTGCAGCAGGAACTCCCCTATTGCTCTGCTTTTTAACTCCTGGTTATACAAGAAAAGAAGCAGAGGCTGCAAGGGACCTGCCTTCACTGGTTGAGAATGCCCAGCTAAATTAAAATTACTGTGTCGTTGCCGTGTATCTCCAGATATGCTACTTGAAATTCTTGTTCCCCAGGTGTCGATAGAAGTCTACCTCAATGTTATCTGTTTGAAGGAATCAGCTATAACATACCAGAGCTAAACTTAGTGTAATCTCTTTCTAGGAGACATAGTGACATTTGATAACTGGCGTGTGCTTCATGGTCGCCAGAGCTACCAGTCAGGATCAGAAGTGACTCGTCACCTGGAAGGTGCATATGCAGACTGGGATGTGGTCATGTCAAGGCTCCGGCTCCTCAGGAAGAGGGTCCTGAATAGGGACTAAGCTTTCTTCTAACTAGAATGAGCAAAACCTAGATTGACTAATCTAGGAGAAATATTAAAAAAAAAAATTCAAAAAAGTTTTCAGGAACTAATATCGCAAATATGTTTTTGAGTCCCAGAAGTGAAGAAACTTCTTGTTTGTAACAATTTATGATTTATCTGTGCCCTGATCTTTGAATCTATAAAATGCATTGCTACGTCCATCAGTTTATCTGTTTTTTAAAATCAGTGCCCAAAATGGCTTGAAAGATTATTGCTTTACTGGGCTGACCGGGTATCGCAATGCCTTAATTTTCCTGTACAAATATACCTGCCCTCCCCAGGAAGCTGGGAACAGAGTATCAATAAAGAGCTGAGGAGTATTATTTCCTAAAGATTTGTTATGAACAGCACCCTCCTCTACTTTAAGAGAAGCGTCCTTTATTGCATAAATCATATCTAAAATTAATTATCAAAATAATAAATCACTGCCTTAGTGTTACTTTGATATGCATCTCTTTCTAGGTAGAACTCCACTGCAATACAAGATCTCATTCAACAGATGCTGTATTCCCTATATCCTGCTGTACGTGCCATGGCTGTCACAGCCACAAATAACTCGCGCTACCTTGCTAAGTCCGTAAGCTCAGAAACCACAATGCTACCAGAGAATGTATCATATTAATTTTCCTCTGCAAGAGGAACTGAAATAAATCTCAGTGGAGAGGTGGCAGATGGGGTCAGAAATCCTGTCAGATGCTGTGCACAGATGTAATTAAGATCTGCAGGGCAGACAGACTTTGTGAGTAAAGGCAGGAAGAGGAATGCTAATGCGGCTTTGTAGCTAGAAATCACAAAGCACAAGAGGTGGTTATTGACGCCACAGCTGACAGAGAAGTGGTGACCTATTTTTGTTACGTCAAAGACAAGCACACGCCTCCAATAAACTCAATCTGCAGGATATTTTCCTCTATGTTGCATTCTGACTAGAGATCTCATTATGTAAAAATGACTGCAGCCAAAGTAGTGGTCTTTCCTTATATTCAGACGCCAAATTGAAAGAGAAAGAATTTTAAAATATTTGGGTTTTTTACCCAGCACAATGTCCACTGAGTTTATTTTTCACTGCCCTTGTAAGCACAGAGTTAACAGGATACCCTCTGCCCCGTGCTGAGCACTTGACAAAATAACCACACCTCCACCCTCAAATCTCCTCTGTTCAACTGTTTATTTTCAAACTATTCCTTGAAACTCAAATCCATGTCTCTTCCTAGTAGGCTAAACCACCAGAGCCACAAAATTAAATAATCATAATGCAAGTGAGACACTATCATCAGCTTGTGAACACTTCCATAGCTTCTTCTCATCCTTTACAATCAACAGATATCGCAGCTGAATAATCAAATAAACTCAATCAGGATTTGGTCATGACCTGGTGTAGCGTGGTTTGAATCCATTCCTCTTTACTAAGTGACATGGGTTTTGTCAAAGCTTTGATGTCACAATGTAGCACCAGCAGTACTGGGCTGTTTTCTGTATAACAAGTTAGGGACAATTGCAATTTATAACTTTAAAACAAGACACCTTAGCATTGATACTTAAAAGAGATTAATTTCTGCTTTTATTCTTTACTTTTCTAAAAACTGTTTTATTAAAGTGCCTGTTTATTAAAAACTACTATGGAACTGGCCATGTGTTCATGTCTAATCACACACATAACATCCTGCACTCAGATACAATCTTTGTGATTTACAAATGCTTGTAATTACAATTAGACCTGGATCCATGAAAGTTTGTCACATACCATAGAATCATAGAATGGTCTGGGTTGGAAGGGACCCCAAGGATCATAGAGCTCCAACACCCAGGCCACAGGCAGGGCCACCAACCTCCAGGCCTGGATCTACACAAGGTTGCTCAGGGCCCCATCCAACCTGGCCTTGAACACCTCTAGGGACAGGGCATCCACCACCTCTCTGGGCAGCCTGTTCCAGCACCTCACCACTCTCTCTGTAAAAAACTTCCCCCAATATCTAATTTAAACCTTCTTTCCTTTAGCTTTATCATATTCTTAACATATAGTTAAAATACAGCTAAACACACAGCTTTGAACGGCTCTTAGGAAAACAAAACCAAATGAAACTCCAATAGAAATAATCAAGGCTCTTAATGGATCTATAAAAACTCACACACAAGATCCCAGAGTTCATGCTTTGTGTCGGAGATATGTTGTAATTTATATAGCCACAGTCCTTGAACTCTCCTCATTTTTCAAAAATATATAGTTGTCAACATTAAATATAATGATAATCATTATTATTATAATAAACAATAACAAATTATTATTATTGTTATTGTTATTGTTATTGTTATTATTATTTCTTTTTCTAAAGGCAGTTTTGCAGATCACAGGGGTATGCCACATAGCCAGACAAGATGGCTGGGTGTAGGAATACTGTGGTTCCAAGTTCCCAACAGCACAACCACTCTGCTTGCATGCAATTTGCAGCGAATAAATCCTTTAGTACTGATGGACACAGCTTTGCTTAGCTGGTTGTAGCCCAGAAGTTACAACTCCACATTAACCTTTGTGCTGTTCATGACACATCAACTATCCAGCCTGTGGTCAGCATCTGGCTGCACCTAGTGTGCTCACAGCCTGGGCGGAGAGACAGGGAAAAGATACGTTGGTTTTATTAATTGCAAATGCCTTTTCTGTCCTCGCTTTTTTCTTCTCCTATTGCATTTTGTAACAATGGACATTGGATCCAATCCCATGGAATTGTTCTCATGTACAGTTTTTTTAATATTTTTCATATATATCGTATTTCCAGCTAATTTTTAAAGCTTGCTGAAAGCAAGTCCCACCTCTGAGGATCACTTCAGCACAGCTCCTCTTTATCCACTGCCAAGCTACCTGCAGCATGTGCCAACTTCTGGCTGGGTGGGCAGCCAATCTGAGCTCAGAGAGATTTCCAAACACCTACTGTGGGAAGAAAGCTGGACTAGCTGCCCAGCTTTGCAAGTTGGAATATATTCTTTTATATACATCCAGATATATCTAAAGCGTCATGTATGTTTATGTATACACACACACACACAGAGTCCTGCTGCCCAGAGCCATGAAGGCAGATGTGGTCCTTTCACATTTGGTACTGGTTATGCTAAGGTGAAAAAGGCTCACTGAACAGCTTACTGTCCTATACAGGCCTTGTCTAACACACTGCAGGGTGTTCAGCTTCAGCACCTCTGACAGGAAGGCTTGGAACAGAGGTGGCTGCTGTTGCAGGGTCACATCACACCAGCATCTTTTTAGCAGAGTTCCCACTGACGATGGTGGGGTAAAAGATGAGATAACGCCAACGCTGTCCTGCAGCAGTGGGAAAAGCTGGTGCCAGCTGCTCCCTAATGGACTTCAGGTATTTCCATGCAAAAAGACATTTCTCAATTAGGCTCAAACTCCACTGGTACCTTCACATCTATTTGCTGTATTCATTTTTCTGTCATTTGGAGAAGTAGTTATTAAAATAATGATCACTGTGTGACTGACTCTTCCTTACTTGAAGATACCTTCAGCTTCTAAGTTATTTGTACAAGTTGACAGAGTGTAGAGCACATACAGCTGCTTCAAATTCATGCTCCTGGAAATTCACAGCAAATTAAATGCAGCCTTTCGTCATATGTTCAATACATTACTCCTGGAAAAATATGTATTTATTCTGTATTTATCCTGTCCTGGGTTTTTCTCTGATACAAATCAGTGAAAGTGCTTAGTGATCTTGTCTCAAATTCTCCATAAGGCAAATGCATTTCTATTCTAACCTACATATCCCCAAAACTCACTGTCAGTTTAGGGCAAGCCCATATCTGAAAGTTTCCTGCTGGAAATCTGAAATCGCTTTTGGTAAAAGCTCACACACAGTGAATATATATTACATGCACATTTTTAACTTACAGCAAAAGATCCCTCACACCCTGTTACGACAGGCCAGCAAGTGCCAAAAGGATTGTAAAGACAGAGATTGAAAAGGAACACCAAAAAATATACCTTCTCTTTAAACAAAAAAATATACCCAGAACTAATTACACAAAAAATCCACCCCACTCCAAACCAAAAAGGAAAGTATATCACAACTGCTCATAAAACCACCATTTTTCCACATAATATTTCCCCCTCTGCTCTGCCCTGGTCAGGCCCCACCTGAAGTATTGTGTCCAGTTCTGGGCTCCCTGGTATAAAGAAGACAGGGATCTCCTGGAGAGAGTCCAAAGGAGGCTACGAAGGGGATTAAAGGACTGGAGCATCTCCCGTATGAGGAAAGGCTGAAAGAACTGGGGCTGTTCAGCCTTGAGAAAAGAAGACTGAGAGGGGATCTGATCAATGTTTATAAATATCCCAAGTGTGGGACACAGGGAAATGGCCAGCCTCTTCTCAGTGGTCTGTGGAGACAGGACAAGGGGCAATGGCTGCAAGTCAGAGTATAGGAAGTTCCGCACCAATATGTGGAAGAACTTTTACACAGTGAGGGTGATAGAGCCCTGGGACAGGCTGCCCAAGGGGGGTGTGGAGTCTCCTTCTCTGGAGGTATTCCAGCCCCATCTGGACGCCTCCCTGTGCGACCTGTCCTAGGGACCCTGCTTTGGCAGGGGGGTTGGGCCCAATGATCTCTAGAGGTCCCTTCCAACCCCTCCGATTCTGTGATCTGATTAAAGTCTATGAAAGGAAAATGTCAAAGCCAGGGAATTAGCTACAGGACCTCTAGAAAACAGAAAAGGTAGTTTCAAACTTTAATTAAAGTGTAGACACGATGTTTCTGGTTGAAATCAATCACCGTATGGGAGATGAAGTGAAGATGTCCCTGCCTACTGCAGGGAGAGTGGACTAGATGACCTTTACAGGTCACTTCTAACCTAACACCTGCTATGATTCTATGAGATGAGATCTAAGAGAAGAGAGAGAGCATTCTGCAGCTACTCCTTCCCTGCTAGTGCCGGACCAAGGTGTGAGCAAGGAGGTGGCATTGCTCCTCCTGGGGACATGATGGCAGTGGGGAGAGGTGCTTCTCCCAGTCTCGGTCTCCTGCACCATATCCTGCAGGACAGTGCTGGGGAACAGGAAGAGTGGCTAGAGCAACCAACGAGCTGCTGTTTCTCCTGGCCATTTAAAAGGATCTTCAGCAGAGCTATGGCAATTCAGAGTGGCCCCAAGGCTGCCCCATGTTGTATCAAGGGCATCTGGTCAAACAAAAGACTAGGAGCTGCTTTTTGGGGTGTTTTGTAGGATATGACCTGCTTTAGCTAGAAAAAATATATTTAAAGTTAAGTGTTTCATGCATTTTAATGACTTTTCTTTAATATGTAAAAGCACCCAATAACTTTAAAGCAGGCAGAGGATTTTCTTTGTTGCCATGCCATGATGCATCCTTCCCCACTTAGTTCAAGCAGAATAAGACAGGAGGTCCAAATGTACAGATTGCAGAGTGTAGGTTCTCATCATCCTTTCTTTCCAATAGGCCATTCAGATCAATAACTATTCATGTTCGCAATAATTGAGCCATGCATCTCTTTCAAACTATATTTGGAAGCATTCAAAGCAGCAAAGATCACAGAACAAAGGACATGGAGAAGATGTAGCAATTTTCAGAGCATGTCTTACTCAATTTCTGCAATCTTGGCCTGCTTTTTTTCCTTAAATCAAACAGGAATGTTGTGAAAATGTGCTGAGGGACACACAACGCCCTTGAAAGGAAGCGGGTGAGGTTTCAGGCTGCTGCAGTGAGCTGTGCAGTAGCATACCATTGGAATGCTGCTCCTGACAGAGAAGCTGGTTAACTCCCTACAGCATGTCTGAAAACCAGCAGGACACAACCCTCTCACTTCTAACCACCCAAGCCCATCTCTGTCTCTAGTTCTTTGCTGTCTTGAGTACCTTGCTCTGAATTAAGCTTTCTCACACTGCTCCTTACAACTTGCTTTTCACTTTGACAAGTAAACGCACTACACTGGGGTAAGGTAGGAGGAAAACTCTACCCAAGATCTACAAGTTCACCAAGATCACTCTACCCAAGATCACCCTACCCAAGATCTACAAGATCACCAAGAAAAACAAATCATAGAATCACATGATCTTGGGGGTGGGGGGGAGGCCCAGAGACACACAACTGACTTGTTTCTTTAACTCTGGATGTTATTATTTACAAGTTACATACTTTGTGTACTATCTACTTCTTATTCATTGCTATTATTTTCATCATTATTAGTTCAAATATAATAATTATATTTTTTCCATAACAAGTAGCTATCAAAGCTAAAGGAACCATCAGTGTCTGAGGGTAGAAGTGTCTCCTCTAATGCCCTTCACTCATCTCCACAGCTAGGGGTTGACTTCTGACTCTTTCTCTAGTCAGATTAATTCTATATGCATAAGAAGGCACTGCAGAGAGGTAACCCCATGTATTTAGTCTCCTTCCAGCTACACCTGCTGTGGGAAGAGCTCCTTTCCCACCCTGCGGGATTTAACCAGCCTAGTGGATTTCACTTGGTTGTTCACATTTCTTTCTCTGGACTAAGCAACAGCGATACAGCCAAGTTGAAGGACAAAGCCATCTTCTTGTATGGGAACCAAGTGAAAGCCAAAAGCTCATGTGCAGGACTACACCTGCGGTTAAACTGGGACCTTGGGCATCAGGTGTTCAGTTGCTTTTTATAGCAATTCAGATTAAATTTGTGGAAATGTAGTGAGATCAACATCATGTGAGAGGTCCACTAAGGTTCAGTGAGATTAAGTATGGCTGGTGGATGACAGCTTTAGCCCAGCTGGAGAAGGACAGTAAGCCCCATTCCTTTTTTTTGGATGCAACCCATAACCCAATTTGAGTCAAGTTAAATTCTCATAGCTAAGGTTTAATCTTCAAACTCCCTCAAGGATGGAAGCCATGTGCCAGCCCCGGCCAGTAGCTCTTTCAGCAGTAGACCATGGCCTGGTCACTCGGTCTGCTCACCACCTCAGCTTCAGTGTATGGGATGGAGGGTGCTCAGCTGGGAAGCACAGCAACAAGGGGAAGTCAAAGTTCAGGGGAATTTCATCTCCATCAGATGAGTAAGGTAAACTGATATGATAGGAAACAGACCATGTTGTTGCTGCAGCCCAGATAGATGTTTGCTGCCAGATGCATCACATGTTGCGCAGCCACATCTGCTGGAAAAGCACTTTACCAATGATTTATCACATTACTGTGACAAGGAACTGAAAAACTCCCTGAAAGTTTTCTACTTGATACTAGCATTCCCAGATGGGTGATCCTCCCTGACATTTTCTACACTGCCATTCAAAGCAGTTCACAGCATGGGGGGAAAACCTTCCCCATTCCCTGGCTTGTCAGCAATACCCCTGCAGACAGTCCCAGGACATCTTGGGGAACCAGAACACCAAAAAAACCCATTCAGGACAGATTTATTGCATTCCCTTCAGGTTTTTCCATTTATGGCCATGTCCCTGGAAAGGGATGGTCCCCTCCTGGCTGCCAATGTACATAATCTCCACAAAGCCTTAGAGCCCAGTACTACGAGGGGTTCCCCAGGCAGCAATGCAGCTCCCAAGGTGCTTGCAGGATCCTGCTTTCTGCAGGCGAGTGAGTCTCCCAACAGCAGCTGCCACAGCGAGGGTTGGCGTGAGATAAAGAAGTTGCTGACCTCTCTTGCGTGACAATTGCTGCATCCCTCAACAGTGAATGGAGCCCAGAAACAGCAGAGGCCCAAGTCAGGCAGGAGTATGGATTAGTCTACTCATAACACAATGATTTTTTTAAGCAAATTAGCATCAACAACCCTTCACGGGATCACTTGCTGACAGGGATGCCTGGCAAGAGGTTCGGCTCCCAGCAGCTTCTTGCACTACAAAAGCATTCCCTTACCACCCCAGGACAAGCCTCTAGAACCTACTGTAGAAATCATGAATAGGAAGTACTATTGATGACCTCATGGGAAAATGCTTAAAAATAGCTAAAGAAGAATGAAAAGTTCCTGCAAATACCCACTTAGAGTGTTTTTCTTTCCAGACATGGCACAGGTCATAGCAGAAATGCTGAGGAGCTGTAAGCATAATCCACCTCTCCCATGTTATCCTGCTGTCTGTATAGCAAGTGGTTCTTTTGCAACTGGATTTTTGTGAGCTTAGAGAAGAAGCCTTTGGCTAGGTTAATGTCCAGTTCAGTGAGGGTGGTTTCAGTGGCTGTACATTTACTCACACAGCTTTGGACTTCTCGTGAGACAGCACAGTGCTGCACTGGCACTAATGGCTAAACATACACCTTCACACAATGATCAAACCTCACCTGAGCATCAGGTGCCTGAGGAAGCCCTTGCCTGTACTCAAGCTCCAAACTACATGGTCACAAGAGCAGCAAAGAAATCAGTCTGTCCTTTCTACACATGCAATTCATTCCCATGAACAAGCACAGCAACATAACTTTCTCTGCACGGAAATATTCCCTTTGAAGTCCAATGCTAGTTGTCTCAGAAATAATCTTCCACACTCTGGATGAACATTCCTCCCATCACACTACCCACTTTAACATTATTCATCCTGGGAAAGTGAGTCAAACAGCCCAGGACCTAACACAGGGGACAGAAACAGGACCCCAGAACGCTGCAGCCCAGCACCTGGAGCAGCACAGCCCCCACACATATGGAGCCACAGGAAACACGCACCTAGAGCAGACTGCGAGGTGTCATCCAGCGCTGGATCCACCAGAGACCTTCAGCATCTCACTCCAGAGCTTTGGTTAACAACTGATTTGGTGAAATGTAATCATGCTGGATAGATTGATATAGGTGTAGCTTAAGAGACAATTAATATAACTTTAATATAAGAATTTTCATGGTTTTAAGAACAGATTAGTTTAGGAGAAAGCCGTAACTGTGTAAGCTGCTTGTAAGAGCAGCTGCAAAACTTAACCATAACAATGCAACAGCAACAGCCTTGAAACTCGAGGAAGTAGGAGATAGAGGAGTCATAAATAATGAGACTAACGACCAATTAAGAGACAGAGTATATCTTGTTTTCAGCAAAAAGGAATGTGTTTTTGAGCTCAGATAATCACGGAGAAGAAACGTAAAGAGCATGCGCTGAGAGCGAGGAAGACGTCCAGCCTTCATCCCTGAAGATCACCGGAAGACCCCCTGAGTGTCACTGAGCATGCTCTATCTGGGAGGGGTTAATGTAAATGACTTCCTGGAAATAATTTGCATAATCCTGCCTTTTCTTAGAAACTATAATGAATATGTAGAGGTAATCTGTATAAATATGAGAAATTTGGCTTTAATGGGCGCACACATTTGGAGGAGCGATCCCCTGTGTGCCCAGCGCTGCAATAAAGGATACCTGCTTAATAGTCACCAAGGCTACTGAGTTATGATTCCGGCTTTCCGAGGCATCACAACCTCGCCATCTCCACCTACACAGGAGGACATGCAGACTCAAGACATGCCCACTCTACTGTTTGACTTCAAAGCTCCCCAGCTACTGGCTCTCAAGTTCAGCTCCTTTGCACACCCAGGTCCACTTTTGCCCATGCCCCTGGTGCCACATCCCACCTGGCCCACCAGCATCCCAGAGCCAAGTGGTACCAGCATCACCCCATGGGCCAAAACCAGCGGACACCTCCTCAGCAGTTTGGCACACACCAAGAGACTTGGGCACCACACCAGCCAGCCATACAGATGTTCAAGGCACCATGCATGCCTGCTGCTGCCTCCCAAGCAGAGAGAAGAAACCCACGTTGTGCACTAACTGCCTCTCATTAAAAGTGAGGGGAGCTCTGGCACCCAGCTCAGCATCGCTCCACTTTTGGTATCTTTTGGCCACACACAGCTCTGGGCCCTGCTGCCGGGCACACAAAAGCCAAGAGCTGCGACAGACTCTGGTGCCCTGGTCCATACGAGCATTGGCTTCCACGGGTTAGAAATGGAGGTTTCCAGGCACGGACCACACTTGAAAAAAAATCACCATAGTGCAGGCTAAGAACTAGTAAGCATTGCCATGGTCTTCTCTGGACGTTTCTGTCCTCTAAATGAAGGAGGCTTCACCAGGCTTATGGACTGACTAATGGGTCTGATCTGCAGCCCAGGTCTCCTGGAGGTTGGACAGCACCCAGGGCAACTTTGGCTGCACAACTGCCTCTCCCTATCAGATGAAATGTCTCATCTGAATAAACACATTTCTGTTCTCTTGTTGCCCATAGGTTTATTTATCCAGAATAAGGCAAAGAATCAATAATCCTTGAAAGTCTCCTTTTTCCTTCCAAGTATTCTCATTTAGTCCACATGGTCTATAAATCTGAAAGCACTCTGAACAGCGGCACAGCTCCAGTCAGCTTTTATGTGGCCAAGGAGCCATCGTCTATGTTTTGCAGCAAGCGATTCTGGCAGCATTTTTAGGCTCTCATTTAGGAAAGGAGAGATGAGCTGAGCTCAGATTTTCTGCTGCCATGCATGACCATCCTTGCTCATAAACACACCCCTTGCTGCTCCTTCTGGAGGGGGGAAAAGTGCTCTCTCAGAAAGGGGTTTTGAAAATATAGAGGTGGCATGAGGGCATGTTTTGAAATACAAAAAATTAAAAAGAGATATGAAGGACAAGAAAGATCTGAAACAGCAAGGCCTCCTTTTACCATTGAAGATCCCTTGCATGCTCTTGCCCACAGACGCTGACACAGGGACTTGTGCGCTGCTCAGTAAAGGGCAAGGGATAAACCACAAAACCAAACGAGAGGTGGCTGTCAGGGTGGTAAGCACAGCCATTAAACCAGGAATGAAAAACCCTGTGTTCAAGACTCATTGTTGCTGCAGCTACCCTATTAATTTGAATATATCAGTTAGCTGACTCTGGAGGAGTTTGGATGTACTCCAGTTCCTTTTTGGATCAACATAACTCCTGGCATCAGGGTACCAGCATGACCCTGAAGTTGGCTAGATATACAGATAAGTGCTGACTAAAACTTGCTTTAGACTATACTAACCCCTCTGCAGGGAACACAAGCACATGATTTATTTGAAGACAGGGGCTGATGCGCCGCCTTTGTGTTGCTGTCTGGGCAACTGGTATACATGCGAGAGGACCACCCTGGCACCGGGAGGCCGATGCTAGAGAAGCCCTTAGGTCCAGGAGCTGGGGCTCTGAAGGGTAGAGTCAAAGGGTATCTGGCTCTCATCTGGCCATGTTCAGAGCCCACATCCTCCCTCTCAGACTGTAGGGAGCAGAGGCAGCAGTGCTAACACTCCCTAGGGAAAATCAAAGTGATCCCCAGTGATGCCACCACCTCAAAGCTTTGCAATATGTGTCTGCTGAAGCCAGGCCCTGGACAGAGTTACTGGAACTGAACACAGCAAAGATTCCTGGGTTTACTACTTCTACTGTTTCACCCAGCCTGGTCTGATCAGGCTGTTGGTACAGCAAGACTTCACACGAGGCTGCAGAGCAGCTATTTGAACAAATTGACTGTGGTGCTTGATTTCAAACACCACTTCTCTCGTTAAAGATGACCCTCCCAGCAGATATGTACCTTTTCCTCCAAGTAACACTGTGTCAACACAAGCTCACCTTTTCCTGTTAGCCCAACGCCCTGTGAACACACACGAGTGCACGAGGCAATATTGACTGATGAAGTTTGAGAACATGAGCTTTCAACAGCAAAGTCAACAGGAATCACTTCTTGGCCACTTGCATTATTTGAGTTGTGCTGAATGAACATACTGTGTTTGCAAACCCAAAACCGCACGTTCAGCTGTAACCCATCAGCATGAAACCGGCTTCATCAGAGCATCATGTGAGGAACATTTTTTGACTTCTAATGTGAGAGCCTTCGGCAGCAGACAAGTATCATTTGCATCAAGGTAGAAGTTGCCTTTGGAAACCACTCTGAAGAAAGCAGAGAAATATGTTTTTCTTTAACTGAGGATCTCCCTTGAATTGCTAGTAATAGTATGTGTGTTCATATACATTTCTGTATGTGTTTTAAGCGTTCATAGTACTAGCCTCAAAGAAAAAGAAGTGCTACCAAATAATTCTTTTTTAATTTTTTTTTTTGCTTTTGCTTTTATTAGGTCTATACAACTCTTAGGATCTTTATCAATTTTGCTAAATAAAATCAGAAGAAGGATAACCCATTCTTTTATATTAATATCTCTGGTAATTATTTTATTTTTTCTGATAGATTATTGCATTTCCCAGAATAAAATAAAAAATGTCTTTTTGTATTTCCTTGCTGAACCGAGCAAAATATTTGAAGCGTAAAATCAATGGTCTGCCAAAATCAGGAAGGAAAGCAGACTTCTTAGCACACTGGTAAGCTAAATAATATGAACTCTATTAGTCTCTTTCCTATAGATATTTTAAGTGCAATCCTCACGAGTGATGCATGGTTAAACAGCAAACCTCTACGTAGTCGGTTGTACAGAGGAGATGTGGGAAACACTAAATAACATGTCCTCAGCTTGCAGAGCAAACCAGCCACAGTTTACAGCAGATTCATACCTCTTGCACTAACGCTTGCATCAGTTTCTGATCTCACTCTTTCCTGGGCCATCACCAAATGATGATGAACCTAGAAAATTCCTTCTGGAAAAGCAGTATTTCCAGAGACAACATCCAGGGTCATTTAGAGTCCAAATGACTTCTTTTACCTGTGCCGATACTTGCATAGTACATGGAGCACAGCTTAATCTCTTTTCCAAAACAGCAGCCTCTGTATCACCCAAAAATATTACATTAGAACTCAGGGCATCACCTTTTTGGTTTGAGGGAAGACTTAAGGTAAGTGTTGCAAATAACAAGATTAAATTATCACAGACAACTGGAAAGGCCTTGATCAAGGGCACTGTCTTCCCACCACAGAGCAATCAGGCATGGGGCCAGACTGGGCATGGCAGAGGACGACCTGAGAGAAAAGACACATTAGCATCAGCCCTTCTCGAGGTGAATACTTCCAGAAGATTGGTAAGGGCTGTGCTTCACATAGAAGAAAAGTGCAGTGGCTAATTTTGTTTTGGAAGATGCTCATGGTAATGTTATTTCCAGATGTTTAAACTCTGGGGCAACTCAGAGTGAAAATACGCTGGGTAGGACTCAGTCCTTGAGGCCAATTTTCCACTGCCGGGCTATTGGCCTATGCTGGGAGTAGGCTGCTCACTAGATGCCTGGCCATCAAAACAAGCTAAAACATGGAACAAGAAAAAGGCCCCACCAACAAACAGTGTGATCAGACTGATGCTTTCCCAGTCATGAAAGTGAGACATGGGAACAGCAGAGCTAGCAGTTTACAGGTTCACTTTCTCTAGTGAACTCATGGATTAGTCTTTGTCCCAAGACAATGCTGAAGTGTTACGGACTTTTTGACATAAACGTGACTCATTGGTCCTGCTGCACATGTCCTACAGCTCCCTGGTGCCAGGACACCAGGAGGTATCTGCAGACTGGGGAAGCCAGTTGAGCAAATGGATGCAATTTGGGTCAGCACTTTGGCTGAGCCCTTCTTTGGATTTTAGCTTATAGGTCTAAAAGCTTCTTGTTTGATTAAAAACTTGTTCTGAATTTGGAAAGTACAGTGGATCAAGTCCATTTTTATCTCACATGGCCTCTTTATTACAAGAGGATTATTCCACAGCAAAACAGAAATAGACTGCAGCATATCTGATGCCCTCTAAAGGATGCTTTCATCATATAAAAGTTGGCTGCAACTGATGAGGAGAAGGCTGAGGGTCTGAATGAGTTCTTTGCCTCGGTCTTCTCTGGCAGCCAGGATTCTCATAATTCTCAAATCCCAGAACCTTGCATCCCTAGAACTCCAGGTGGGAACTGGGGGAGCAAATCCCCCCCCACTGCAAGAGCAGAGCAAGTCCGTGACCGCCTCATGAGACTGAATGTCTACAAGTCTATGGGGCCGGATGACATGCATCCCAGGGTCCTGAAGGAGCTGGCTGATGTGGTTGCTGAGCCGCTCTCCATCATATTTGAAAAGTCGTGGCTGTCAGGAGAGGTCCCCAGGGACTGGAAAAAAGGTCACGTCACTCCCATTTATAAGAAAGGGAGTGAGGAAGACCCAGGGAATTACAGGCCGGTGAGCCTCACCTCTGTGCCTGGGAAGATCATGGAACAGATCCTCCTGGATGACATGTTGGAGCACATGAGGGATGAGCACATGATCTGGGACAGCCAGCACGGCTTCACCAAGGGAAGGTCGTGCCTTACCAATTTGGTGACCTTCTATGATGGAGTGACAGCATCAGTAGATGAAGGGAAGGCAACCGATGTCATCTACCTGGACTTGTGCAAGGCCTTTGACACAGTCCCCCATCACATCCTTATCTCTAAATTGGAAAGATGTGGATTTGATGGGTGGACCATCCAGTGGATAAGAAACTGGTTAACAGACCGTAGCCAAAGGGTGGTGGTCAATGACTCTATGTCCAGGTGGAGGCCGGTGACAAGCGGTGTCCCCCAGGGGTCTGTCTTGGGACCGGTTCTCTTTAACATCTTTATCAATGACATCGATGATGGAATTGAGTGCACCCTCAGCAAGTTTGCGGATGACACCAAGCTGAGTGGTGTGGTCGACACCCTAGAAGGAAAGGAAGCCATCTAGAAGGATCTTGACAGGCTGGAGAGATGGGCCCGGGTGAACCTAATGAGGTTCAACACTGTGAAGTGTAAGGTGTTGCACTTGGGCCGGAAGAATCCCAGACATAGATACAGACTGGGAGAAGAGCTTCTTGAGAGCAGCCCTGCTGAGAAGGACTTGGGGATTCTGGTGGATGAGAAACTTAACATGAGCCAGCAGTGTGCTCTTGCAGCTCGCAAGGCCAATGGTATCCTGGGCTCCATTAGAAGAGGGGTGGCCAGCAGGGACAGGGAGGTCATTGTCCCTCTCTACTCTGCCCTCGTGAGGCCCCATCTGGAGTACTGTGTCCAGAGCTGGGGCCTCCAATACAAGAAGGATGTGGAACTGTTGGAGAAGGTTCAGAGGAGGCCACAAAGATGATTAGAGGCCTGGAGCACCTGCCCTATGAAGAGAGGCTGAGGGAGCTGGGCTTGTTCAGCCTGGAGAAGAGAATGCTGCGGGGTGACCTCATTGCAGCCCTCTAGTACCTGAAGGGAGCTTATAAGCAGGAGGGGATTCAACTTTTTTAAAGGATAGACAATGACAGGACAAGGGGGAATGGATTAAAACTAAAGGAAGGAAGGTTTAGATTAGATATTAGGGGGAAGTTTTTTACAGAAAGAGTGGTGAGGTGCTGGAACAGGCTGCCCAGAGAGGTAGTGAATGCCCCATCCCTGGAAGTGTTCAAGGCCAGGTTGGATGGGGCCCTGGGCAACCTTGTGTAGATCCAGGCCTGAGGTTGGTGGCCCTGCCTGTGGCAGGGGGGTTGGAGCTCTATGATCCTTGGGGTCCCTTCCAGCTCATACCATTCTATGATTCTATAAACCAGCAAGAAATAGCTCCACAAATATGCCTGGACACCTTATGACAGCATTGTTTAAAAAGCAAAAAAACCCAAATAAAAATAACACAAAAAAATCTCCACCACTTGTATAAAACCCTTGTGGGCAAAAGATTCACACATCCATGCCCCACATTTTCCATTCTCCCTGCCTCTACTTGGCTTTTGCAGCACTCTGGATGCCCCCACGTCTGCTACAGCAAATACACAACTATATGAACAGGCAGCTCATGCATCTGGACAGAGCAATACGGTGACCTTCACCGACAAAAGCTTGTTAGTAAGAGTATGCTGAGGTTCATTGTCTTTTATAAAGTAACTATTGCTAAAGATTCTGACTGAGGTTCAGCTCTTTGCTGCACATTGTTGCGAAGTGCAAGGCCAGAGAGAAGGGTACCCACTAAAATTTCACCACAACACTGTGAGCAGACACATCCCTGCCCTGAAATGGAACTGTATGCACCGATTCCATAACGATGGAAAACAAACTGAGCTGAGCTATTTCCCTACTTTCTGCCACTGGAGGGCATTCATTGCCCTTACAAAACTTCCTTATTGTCGACTGCAAACAGCAGAGCTGCTGCAGAAAGGCGCAGGGTGGGTCCATGTTGTTCCACCTTATCCCATGCAACCCTGACATATGCGTACATGTGCTCTCCAGCACTTCCTACACAGGAGCTCCTGAGGAAGTCGGAGCTCTTCTGCAGGTATACAAGCACGCATTCCATCTGCATGCTTAGAACAACCTCACTGAAATCGGGAGGCTTATTCACCAGCTTAAAAGTAGATACTGGCTTAAGAGGCACAGAGCTGAGCATGGCTGGGGAGCAGCATTTGGCCCCTGTCCTAGGGAGTGATGAGGTTGGTCCTTTGGCACTTGAGTTTCAACACATTTCTCTGGACAACCCTACTGCTC
This sequence comes from Porphyrio hochstetteri, assembly GCA_020800305.1. Classification (NCBI taxonomy): domain Eukaryota; kingdom Metazoa; phylum Chordata; class Aves; order Gruiformes; family Rallidae; genus Porphyrio; species Porphyrio hochstetteri. Next base: position 46,766,399 of record CM036908.1, read on the forward strand.
AAATGTGTCATTATTCCCTTAGGTACAACCCAAGTTGACAGTGCCGTGGAACAGCCCGCATCATCCATTTCATTCAGTGGGAGGAAAACGCATTGTTTTCACTGGGGAAAGCTCAGAAAAACCTCCACACAGCTCACTTCACTGAGGTGGCCGAGTGCGAGTTCTCCCACATTTAAGGGAGCAGGAGAAACTGGGTTTCTCTCTACATCACTCAGGCCAGCATCACCTCTCTGCGGAGGTACCATAAGATAATTCCTTCAAGCTCAAGGCAGAGAAGCTGATCCTTTAATGTACCAGGATTATATTTAGCATGGTAGAAGCACTGCCAAAAATTGAGACTCTCCCTGCTCCAAGAATCTCTCCAGCACCACACAAGCTTACCAGTAGTACCATGAATTTCAGGGCCAAACATCTGCTTTGCAAGGTTCAGGAAAGGCTTCTCGTCTCCAGGGTGAAAGTTTGGTAGGGATAAAAAATTGGGGGTGGACCACTTCTAAATAAACGTAGCTATTTTCACACAGGGCATTTATAGAAGACAGACACTTGTTTATCAGTTAGAGATATAAAACTTGTGTGTTGGCACCTCTCTGCAGCTAGGTGTGAGGGTGAGGACGCGTGAAATGTCTTATACGGCTTCACATCAGTGCACATGGTTTCATGTGTTTATTGGGGCCCTGGGAAACCTTGTGTAGATCCAGGCCTGGAGGTTGGTGGCCCTGCCACTCTCAGGGGGGTTGGAACTCTATGATTCTTGGCATCCCTTCCAACCCAGACCATTCTATGATTCTATGATTAGCAGACTGTGCCTCTTGTTACACTGACCACCACGTACAATTGCTGGCCATCGCTCTGCCCACCCTAAGTGGCCAGGAAACTTAAAGCAATTCACTCTTAGCCCCATTGCATCCTTCCCACAACTGCCTCAGCTACAGAAACACACCCTCATGAGGAGGTTTATGTGGGGCACTCAGTAGTTTTCCAAGTAATTGCCCTAAGGGTAGGTTAATAGTGTGAGTGTTTGACTGGGCAGGGGAGGAAAAACATTTCATGAGCACTTGTTGAGACAGTCGACTGCTCAATGTTCCCGCACTCTTTGTGTTCAAGATCACTGGAAAATCATGTTGACATCAACTGACAGTCCTCTATAACAGGCTTCAGCCCCCTGGGAGGGTTTTTTCATTATTGTGTTTTCTTTAAATTGACTTTTCTGCTTGAAATATTGCATGTGTGGGTTGTGGGGTTTTTTTAAACTAATCGAGGCTTAAATGGGTTCACAAACAATAATAATTCAGTCTTTCAACTGATGAATAAATTAAAAAAACTGTACTTGGACTCAAGAGCAAAGTCTTTTACCCTTCATTGCAGAGTAACACATAAAAGCGAAGGAGACAGCCTTTAATCAATACTCATGGTGAGCAAGAACAGACAATTTGTGTTATCTGCCGATTTTAGGTGTAGATGAGGAGGTTCAGGCATGCAAAACTCCAAATATCACATTATTTCAGCTCTAGTCTCCAAAAAAGCTAAGGGCTGTGGCTTGTAAAATACTGGGCTAACCCAGAAGGCAAGAAGTACAACAGCCAGCAGAAAGAGAGGGTGGCTTATGCTTTCTCTTACTTTTATGTCCCATTCCCCATCTTTGATCACTCTGCAAACTGACCGTGAATTGTATATGAGCTAAATCATGTTACTTATTTACTAGAAAGATTTTCTTCAGCTCTGATCATCTTGGTGGTAGGCAGAAAGTATGAGGAGGAAGATAGTGACACCATTTTCTTGATTCCCTTCTCAGACTTGCTGCTAAATTGTCCATCCAGAAACATGACTCACAGCCTAAACCTGAGGTGCCATTTGGATGTCTGCAACCACTTCTATCAAAAGGGAACTGTATCATCAGAAAAGGAGATAGCAGTCAGCAGTACAGGCACAGGTATTTACTGCACAGTTGTCATCAGATTAGTACAAACCTATACCATTGAACAACCTGTCCAGTGCCTTTCAGTAACATCTATTATGTTTTTACCTGGGCAGTAATAATTATACATTGCAACTTCGATGTGTTACTTATTTATTAGAAGTCTTCGTAAATCTAAATACTATGTGCAGATATTTCTGCATATCTATATGTAGATTCAGCATGCATACACTTTTTTATATTTATCTATATATCTATCTGTTGGAAAATTAAATGCACCAAGAAGCAACAAACATAATTTAGTTTAATTAAACTGTATTAAAATTTGTGATGGTTCATGGTTGGCTAAACACAATTTCAAACAACTGTTGTAATAAAACAGAATTCCAGTGAAGTTAGTTCTAATAACCTTGTTCTTCACAATCCATCAAAACTTTCTTGGAACGTAGTATGTAAACTACAGATAATAGAACCATATATTTCAGCAAGAAGATCATTAAAACAGTCTCAGTGTTTTTACTTAAAGTTCCCTGAAGCAGTAACAATTAACTGCCTCTCCCATGAAGCTTGGGATGAGTATTCAAGGGAAAGAAGTACTTTAGCTTAAAAAAAAAAAAAGAAAAAACCCACCACTAAAAAATAACCAACATCCAACATTTTCTAAGTTCAAGGATGTTTTTTCTCCTTGGTTTTCAAGAAGATTAAGCACTTCAAGAGTCACTTTCTCAACACTGAAATTGGCTCATTTAAAGATTTGGTTTAAGTAGTATTTTCTGAGATTTGGTTTTTTCCTCTAAATGGCTAATTCTAACAGGTGAGGACCATGAAATAATAAACAACAAACAACCCAAACAAATAAAACCGAACCACCACCTTTAATTAGAGATTTGCTTTCTGAAGGAGATCACATATATTCACAGGATCACAAAATCGTAGGGGTTGGAAGGGACCTCCAGAGATCATCGGGTCCAACCCCCCGCCAAAGCAGGGTCACTAGGACAGGTCACACAGGGAGGCGTCCAGATGAGTCTTGAATCTCTCCAGAGAAGGAGACTCCACAACCCCCTGAGCAGCCTGTCCCAGGGCTCTGTCACCCTCACTGGGAAAAAGTTCTTTCACATACTGGTGCGGAACTTCCTGTGCTCCAACTTGAGGCCATTGCCCCTTGTCCTGTCCCCACAGCCATCTGAGAAGAGGCTGGCCATTTCCCTCTGTGTCCCACACTTGAGATATTATTGAAATGCTTTGCTGGCAGAGATGTTGTTTTTCACATGTTCGGCACAATGAACTGCTATGTCGTAGTATTTGGAGGGATGAGAAACAAGTGTCAACGGAAGTCCTCAACAGTTTTCAACTGCAGTTAGCATGCAGTTCCTGTCTGACATGTCTTGCATTACTTTTATTCACTTGATGTTAGAATCTATGGGTTATTTTTTCTTTAAGAAAGTGAAATGGATTTTCAGACAACTGAAACTTACCAGTATCCATGCCACGTTTCACAACACAGTACAAGAAGGTCTGCCATACATCCTTTCTAACAAAGAAACAAGAAAGGCAGCAGTAAACTTTGGCACATTTGATTATCCCATGCCCAGGAGGAAGATATCTCCTACAGGTATCACTGAGAAATTGCTTTTTAAATCATCTTTTTAAATCAGATATACCTTCCTGGTCTCCCATCTAGCCTGTATCATTCCAAAACATAGAATCATAGAATTGTCTTGGTTGGAAGGGTTCCTTTACATCATCAAGTCCAACCATCACCCTACTCTGGCCACTACCACTAAACAACATGCCTAAGCACCACATCTAACCATCTGTTAAATACATGACTATGTCCCATCTCACCATGCAATAATATGCAATAGTATTAAAGCTCCTTCATTTCAGAACGGTAAGATGCGACACTGTGGAGACCTGGGTCTTTCTGATCTCTATTAAAAGGTACATACTAAAGAGACTGACTGTCTATTACAAATACTCTGCTTTTTATTCAGGCTCATATATACGTACAACGGTGATGTATGGCGAATTAAATGTCTCTAGCAGTCGCCCAGAAAGTTTTAAACCTACATGCTTCAGGGCATCCAAGGAAGACCAAAGGCTTGCATTTTGTCTGTCCATAGTAAGAGCATAGCAAGCTTATTCCCTACCCATAGCTTCTAAATGCACATCAGTTACTATACGTAGTACCATGTAAAAACTTTTAAAATGTTTTATAGCCCTGAAAGACAGCTGTCAATGCCATAATACTCTAAACAGACCCAAATGCTGTTGGTTTTAGGCCTACTAGAAATATCTGTAAAGTATTTCTTTTCAAACACTATCATCAAAGCTGGCATGCTGAATGGAACACAGTTCATTGAAACACAGGAACTTGACCAAATGCAAGAATTTGGCCAAGCAATCCAGGACAAAATATTGAAAGTCCTCCTCTAGGAAGTACCAGTTGTCAACCAAAGCACAAGCGGTTGTTAAACAATTAATTTCTTCTGATTTGGAAGAGAACAGGCTACGTCAGAAGTGCAGATTTGGTTACGCTTGAAAGGCAATGTTACACACCTCTAAATCAAGGGAATTCTCAATCCCCACCCAGAAAAATAAAAATCCAGAAATTAGTTCTGATCTGAGGGTATAGAGTCACGATTGTATATGTAGTGTAGTTATACAAGGGCAGCTCTTGCAAGTTAGCTAGGTAATCATGTAAGAACGGCTTGTGAAGGAGCAGGGGAGTTTTTCTTTCCATAGCAAAGGGATTACTTGTGAAAGCCTTGTACTATCTCGAGGAGAAGAGAAAGAGCAAGAACTCGAGGATGGAATGATATCCATCCTAAATACCTCAGTTGTCTCTTTGTTAAAGAAAGCAGGAGGCTGACAAAGGACATGATTAGAGGAAAACAGATAGTTAACAAGGCCATGAATTAGCTCAGAATGATAAGAACACTGCAAGCTTGCAAGACCAGCACATTCCAGGCGAAAGGTGATAAGTGCATCGTGAGGAGGCCTCGGGGCCTTCCTCCCAAGGACCACCGAAGACCCATTGCCCACAATTTTTGGAAGAAACTGTGCAATCACAAAGGACTGATAAGCTGATTAGCATAAGTAGCGAGAGTAGGCGGGTTTAGGTAATGAACATGTATATGCGTCAATTGAATATTCATTGTTTCATTGTATAAATATGGGACGGTTTTGCTACTTCGGGTATGCACGTTTGTGGTGGAGCGATCCCCCGTGCATCTGCGCGCATTAAACATACCTACTTTATAACTTTCGAGTTATAGAGTCTATTTCCGTACGTCATTTCTGTGCTCAAGAAAGATCAAGAGAGCACAAGTTCATCAACTTACTCTCATGAGGTCTTTATTACAGGTTTCTTGGGCAGGTTTGTCCAAGAGCTAAAGCTTAAACATACCTTTTTTTTTTTCATTTTCATGCAGTTTAAAAAGAACTTTTGATTAAGAAAAAACCCCACAAACTATTTTCAATACCTTGCTTTCAGTCTCTAAGTTTTTCTTCTGTCTCAGATCCCAACTATGCAAAACTCTACCAAAAGCATCTTATTTGCAGATATGTCAACTAAACAATCAAAGGTCAAGAGGCCATCTAAAACATGAGCCAGACAAGCAGTGCTGACAATTGACCTAGTGACAAGGGACAAACATAAAACAAAGGACAAGGTACTTGGGCTCTCATTCCTGCATGTGGAGGAGGCTAAATGTGGTGTGAAGACCACATGCTATTCATTCCTAACACAGGGCACACACCATCCTGCAAACTCCAAACTGCCACCTATGCTGGGGTAGATGCAGAGATTAATGGATCACCAAAAACCCTCCTCTTAACTTGGATAATTTATAACTGCAGCTTCTGGGGTTTGATCTAGTCTCTCAGATCTCACTGCTTTTTGTGACTGCTATCAACTATTTACAGAGCTCAACATAACTGCAAGAACACCTTCATCCAGAAGTCAGAGCTGCTCTTGTCAAACCTAACATAAATTAAGAGAGTTTTAGTGGCACTACGCATTAATTTCAGGATGAAACGCAACAGCATTTAAAAAGACAGAAGAAAATTAGGTTGATGGTATGTTAATCTGAATGGTAGACTAATGAGAAGCTTTGATGAAAGGGTAGTAACATGAAAGAAGTTCTCAAGATTCCTGCTTGACACATCCCCTCCAAAACAGCCACTACAGAGTATTGACACTTTCTGGAGAGTATCACTTCAGTTCTGACTACTTAAAAAAAAAAAAAAATCCCAGAAAATAGACTATCCAGAACAACCTTCTCACCTCACTCAAGTTGGAGGAACGTAAATTAGGAAACAAAGTTTCTAAGAATCAGAAGACAGTATCTCCCAAAGACCCAAATGTTGGATTACAAGTGTGCTTCCCAGGCTTCGTTGCTTTTAGGCACTGACTTTTAGGTGCTTTTTGGCACGACAGTGCCAGATCAATCTGTGCTGCACCACATGTCATAGGGCCCAAAGGGGTTCTGCAAGTACCCCAAATAACTGTGACATACGGAAATAGACTCTATAACTCGAAAGTTATAAAGTAGGTATGTTTAATGCGCGCAGATGCACGGGGGATGGCTCCACCACAAACGTGCATACCCGAAGTAGCAAAACCGTCCCATATTTATACAATGAAACAATGAGTATTCAATTGACGCATATACATGTTCATTACCTAAACCCGCCTACTCTCGCTACTTATGCTAATCAGCTTATCAGTCCTTTGTGATTGCACAGTTTCTTCCAAAAATTGTGGGCAATGGGTCTTCGGTGGTCCTTGGGAGGAAGGCCCCAGGCCTCCTCACGATGCACTTATCACCTTTCGCCTGGAATGTGCTGGTCTTGCAAGCTTGCAGTGTTCTTATCATTCTGAGCTAATTCATGGCCTTGTTAACTATCTGTTTTCCTCTAATCATGTCCTTTGTCAGCCTCCTGCTTTCTTTAACAAAGAGACAACTGAGGTATTTAGGATGGATATCATTCCATCCTCGAGTTCTTGCTCTTTCTCTTCTCCTCGAGATAGTACAAGGCTTTCACAAGTAATCCCTTTGCTATGGAAAGAAAAAAAACTCCCCTACTCCTTCACAAGCCGTTCCACATGATTACCTAGCTAACTTGCAAGAGCTGCCCTTGTATAACTACACTACATATACAATCGTGACTCTATACCCTCAGATCAAGTGGAGTATTGGGCACATCCCTGTCATCCAAAATAAGAAACCAAGAGTGACATTATTGGGATATCCCATGTTTACTCCATCCTGCCTGGGGATCCCCAGACCAGAGACTGCCTGGCAGTAGGTAGTCCTGGTAGGCAGTAAGCTAAGCTAAAAATCCCCACCCCACTACCCCAGTGTAGTAGGCCAAAAGGGTGATGTAGAAGGGCAACCACATCCCCAAACGTGAAAGAGAATAGGGGAAGGCAGAGGGTGGAAGGGAGAAAGCTACAAAGATCCCACTATGGAAGAACTGAGTTTTGTGATAGAGATCCTGGCTTGCTATAACAACAATGTTGTGGGCATTTTAAAATCACATTTGTTAACAGTGACCAACCTCTGAATTTGCCCACAAAAAAAAAAAATCTTACTAAAAGTATATGTAAGGAAATAGTAAATCTTATACTTCCTGAAATATTTAGATACTCATTTCCAGCTTCCATCCTCTCAAATGCAGCGCTAACATATGCAAAGCAAACCTGATCTTCAGACACACCCTCCTTACTCTCATGCTTAGCTTTCCCTTGGGAAAAAAGCCATCACCACACACCTTTGGCAAACAAGGTGGCAACAACCAAGAGTGCACTTCTAACTTCCCTTGTGCTTTCTTCTGTTATCAAACAACATTGCCATGTCTCGGGGGGACTTGCAACCTGATTTGGAAGTCAGAGGTTAACAAAGGAAAATAGAATCTGATAATGATATTACAGACCATCTCAGGGCTTGCACCTCAGTCAGTCCCTGCTGTGACTGTATATTAGTGACACTGCTGTACGGGAAGTTACAGGGCCTCTCTTTAGGTTTTAGGCTATTCTGAAACCATCCTGAGGAAAAAGGTGTTAAAGTTCTGGTTGAATATACTCACTTTAATACTTTTTATGCCCTAGATTCAAAAGTCTGCTTTTTGTATTAATCAGCATTTCAAATTAAACACATCATTTTTTGAGTGTATGAATTCTTATGAAAAAGTCTGTTGAAATCACTTGGAAACACGTTTTTACTTCTAAGTTCTGTCCTACCTTGTGGAGATCATATTTTGGGGTACTATATTTCTGTCATGCTTTTATCACAGCCAGCAGCTGAGCACCACACAGCTTCTCGCTTCCTCCCTCCTGGGGGAAAGAATGGGGGGAGGAAAGACAAAGACAAACCTCCTGGGTTGGGATAAGGCCAGTTGACTGGTTCAGCAAAGGGAGGGAGAAAGAATAATAGGACTTTAGAGCAAAATGTATGAAAGTGGTGATACACAATGCAGTTTCTCACAGAACTGCACAACTCAGACCATACAGCTCAGAGCCATCCCAAAGCTGGACCATTCCTGAGCTGCACGTCCTGGAGCCATGTGCTCCTCCTCCCCCACCAGTCCCTCTTTATGCTGAGCATGATGTCCCTGCCATGGAAGACCCCCTCTGGCAAATTTGGGTCACCTGTCCCGGCTGTGTCCCCTGCCAGCTTCCTGGGTCATCATTGTCGTCCTCTCCCCCTCTTCTCATTACCAGGGCAGCTTGAGAAGCTGAAAAGTCCTTGAGGACAGCTGAATCATCAGTGTGCTATCAGCACTGCTCTCATCCTAGCACCCTAACATGGCATTACACCAGCTGCTAGAAAGAAAATTAACTCCATCCTGGCTGAACCCAAGACAACCTCCCAGTTTAAAAAAAGACACCAAAAAAAAACCCAGTAAAAAGGGCAAACCAGCCAATACTGAGCATTACAGGCCCTTTAGCCAAGTTTCTCAGACCACATTACACTGAAAGGTCACTCAAAAGAACGAAGAAAATTGACTTTGTATCACAGACATGGAGTTCGTTGGTTCAGCTGAAGATCATCCACTTTCTCTCAGCTGCCCTACAGCCTCCCTTCCACCAGCTTTGCCATCTACATCCTCAGCAGTTACAAAATGACATTGCCTATAGGTCACATTCAGATCAGTGCATACCAACATTCCAATCCTTCAATCTATTTTGGAAACTCAGCTTCCTACCAGTCCTTCATGCAATAAGGAATACCAGACCAAGACAGTGCAGGCGTTAAGCCATAGACCCCCAGATTACCACCATAGTCTTGTCTTCCACAACTACTTTTAACTTGCATTTGAAAAGAAAGAAAAGCATTTGCTAGTTTGAGCAGAAGTTCTCTAGCTCTTGGATTATTTAATACCACCTTAATGAATTGCAGTTGAAGAGGCAGCAAATACCCTCTGAATATGGTGACAGTAGCCTACAAAAATTCAGGAAAAAGAGGAAAGGTACATAAGAATTCAGTTTTGCAGCAAAAGTCACTTAAGAGTTCATTGCTGTTTCATACATCACTAGATGCAGCATCATACTGGAAGACAGGGAACCATTTCCAGTCCTACTGCAGATACCCTGAGTGATCCCAGGGCAGCCAGATAACCTCTTCACACTTCACATCCAAACCACTAATCACTATTTTGAGTCCTTTCTGGAAGAACAAAAAAACCACAATCTCCTCCTTCAGCTCCCAGCAGCCTACATTGAAAGCCAGCTCTGTTACATGCTAGCTAAAAACACTTCTGGAAGCTCAGAACAACTGGGAAAATCCTTTAATAGACCAACTTTCTTGATTCATTGAAGCAAACAAGCATTTAATGCTGACTTTAAATAGGCAAGATCTTTCTCTGTTAACTGTAACAGAAACAGCCAAGCTCTCACAGTGTCTGTCTTTGCAGACCAAAACCAGTCTGAAAATCTTCGGTCAGTCACATCACGGCACAAACTTGATCAATTAAGAAACACATGGAGCAACTACTTAAAATTCTCCAATTTACAGATGCAGATAAGGAAAGCACACTTACTGCCCGACAAAAGGAAGGCTGCCATTTCCCTTGCACAATGCTGCGACTTAGCAAACAGCCACACCATTGCCCTGAGCTGTATTAGGGAGGGACCAGCAAACTCAGGGGTTCATTAGCACACAGATGCCCTAGGAAACTGCCATTGGAAATTGCAGCTGTTGTGAACAGAAATATATTTAATTAGAAACAGATGGGCCTGGACACACTGAGGAGATGAGAAACTAGATTATTGTGCTTAGTTTTATTTTATTCCCAGTTAGGGCACTTTCTATTAACAGATGCTCTATTTTGTCAAGTGACATGACTCAGAGTTGTGACTCCAGCTACCCACAACAGTATTGTTCATGTGCTCTCCAGTAGTGTGTATGGGCCACAGTTAAAATTTAGCAAACACTTACTCATCTCATTTAACCTTGCACGTAATCCTTTTGACATCACTGTGTGTGAATACAGCTAGGAGCCACGACAGTTCAAGATCAAAGTTGGACTTACTTGAACTCTCCAGCAGAAGCTGAGGCAGTAGGAGATGACACCTCAGCAGTCAACCTGCTTTCATTCTGCCCCCACCCCCCACACCTTTTTTTCCCTTTTCCCAGCAGTCTGGCCTGCATTTTAACCTAGACACTTTCCCTTAAACCCAGGATGTCGATCTTGCCAAGTTTAATCATGGCAAAAATCATAAAGGCTCCATTAGTCTATGCAACAATGGATGTTTTTTTAATGTCCCTTGAAAGCCTAGAACAGAATATAGAGATAGCTTCTGGGAGCAAAAGGTACCTTAGGAACACACAGGATGACCACCAAGGTCATTCCTTCATTAAAAGAGGAGCTAGATGGATGAGAGAGGGAAGGTTATAAATGTGATGGTCCAGAACTGCTTAGATCATATTACTTTCTAGCTGAAATAGTAGCTGCCCAGTATCTTCACTTTTGCATATGTAAGGCAAGTTCTGTACAGAATTCAAAATAACTTTCTTGTTGTAGAAACGGAGACTAGAAACACAGAGATCAACATCTCTTATTAAGCCTTCCAAGTAAAACCACATGCAGATTTTAGTTCGCATGCATTTCCTTGAGCCAGTCCAAGGGGAAAAAATTATGGGGTAAAGGGAAACTTAAAAATACGAGTGCAGCTGTAGAACTCCCAAAAATTATCAACTCAAATGAACTGACCATGTCACAGACCAGCCCTCAAGAGGTGTTTAGTCACGCTGCTAAAGGAGATGAAATGGAAAATACTGTAGGGCTGGAAGACAACCAAAGAAAAATGAAAAAGGAGCTATAGTCTGAAAAACTGTGGGTCTAAAAGCAAATGAAGACACACTGTGCTTCACAGCAACGGATGTTTTCTTGAATTGCTTACAGCTTGATTTAGGCAAACATCCGCAAAAGTCAAGACACCAAAATCCACCCAGGCTTAAAGCTTGACCTTGTCTAGTTTGTTTGCTCAGCAGTATATAGAGAGAAATGTTCAGAAACAAGAACATTTAACAGCAAGTTTTGCATGAGGAAAATCCTTCATGAATACACCCTTTTTGTGATATAATTTCTCTACAGAAGCCAGAACATTTTCTTTTGAAACGTGAGGATGCTTCATTTTGAAAAGGTTGTTTTGAAGGTAAAGTAATACTGACAAGATAATGAAATATCTATCTAGTAGCAGGTTAAACAGACATTTCATTCACAAGAGCTGAGGCTAAGGAATAAGATCAGGGTATCCACGACCTGTCATTAAGTGAGGTAGTCCAGTACTGCCCCAGAACCAAACAACTTTGGCTTCAAGGCCTGGAGGCATCATCTTACAGACACACCACAATCACTTTTCCAGGGTGTCCTCATCTTTCCACCAGGACAATGTTCTGGGGTGCACCAACAACCATGCGCGGAGCCTGGCAGTCCCTTGATTGGGCTCTGGAGGCCACATGGAAGTGATGGTGGCCTCGTAGGTGCTTTTGGGGTGCTGGCAGAGGCTCCATTCCCACAGAGGAACAGCGTGTCTAGCAGTGGCACCCAACTACCTCTGTGTACAGAACCTGACAATGTTAAGATCAGACCAGGCTTAGTGCTGGAGGAAGGACAGGAGGCTGCAGGAGGAATGCTCCTGAAGACAGTGAAGTGTAGGACAAGCTGGAGCAAGAACTGTCAGGAAGCAGGACCCAGGCAGTCCTCCACAGTCCCAGGGTTCAAAGCAGCCACCCAATAGCCCCAAGCAGCTGGTGGGATTCTGGTCAGAGCAGCTGTGCTCAGGCAGCTAGTTACTTGCGGGTACCAACACCACCAACACACTGCCCTGGAAGGGAAAAACAAGTGGACAAAGAGCAAGCACGGATGTGTGAGGCTGGCTGGTCTGAAGGACGTGGTGGGTGAAAGACGGAGGAATGTCTCATTCCAAGCCCTGAAAGAGCAGCAGAGGCACTGCCCTATGCTCCCTGATGCAAAGGCTGGGGGAGATGCAGGATACCTGAACACGGGTGCTGAAAATTGCATCTTTGAGCTGCAAAGCATGTGTTGCCAGAACACCCCATAGGGGAATATATAGGCAACAACTGACAAGGCGGGGAGAAGGGGGGGTTATCAAACTGGCATGATAAACAATATGGAAACGGGAAGCTGTTGCAATCAATGAGTAAAGCATGATAAAAGAGGAAAGGGAAGCATAGCACAGGGAGGTTTTCAAAGTACAGGATAAAAACAAGCAACCAGTCTCATAGCATTGCATAGAGCCCTGAAAGCAATGGTTTGGGCACAAAGTTGCAGAGACACTTCTGCAGGTTCTTAACAAAGTACACCAGTTGGTGTACCTGTAACCTCTAGGACTGCATGGTCTTAAAGCGTTCTCTGGAATTGCTCTTATCTAGTCAATTCAGAGAGATACTTGCAATCAAATCCTTTGAAACAGGAGAGGCCACTGAGCTAGCAAGAAGGAAATGCAGAAGAAATGTCTCTGAAATAATCTTTTCCCAGATTGAGAGCCATAACTCACCTACTTGTGAGACCCAGATTATCATGAGCTCTGGACACCTTTCTGCACTGAAGCACCTATGATCTGTATTTGATTAAATTTATTTTCAATTTTAAAACATGGTTCATACAATGGGCCAATGCTTCTCACATTCCTTCAGATTGTGGAAGACCAAATTTACAGGCCCTCTGTGGTTCAACCCTGCTCCCTGGCAAGTACTTCAATGGCTGAGTTGCAAGCAGGCACTGCTCTCTTGCCATCCTTGCAGGGCAATAGACTCATGCTTGCACCTGTTTCTCCTGCTCTAGGCATGCCCTCTCTAACGTGCAACCCGGTTTGAGTGTTCAGGAACAACTCTACTCCCTCTCTTTTCTTGTGTAGAAAGTACATTTCTGGGTAACACGAGTTTAAGCCACTTAGATTAAGAAGTAGCACACTAGGCTCCTGGGTTAATGCCCTTTACCCTTGGCTGTTATACAGAAGACAGGCACACTTCAGTTTTGGAGGGGTTTTTTTGGCTTGCACTCAAGTGCAGTTGCTTGACTTCCTAACATCAATATAACTTGCTCCTTGTTCTTGATGTAAGCCTAGTAGAAAGAAAAGACTCCTCAGAGAAATCACTGGAGCAGAAGACAAGTATTGATGGGACATAAAAGAGCACCAGAAAACCAGTTGCAGTAGCCAATAGGGAGGTCCAAAGATGTAGATGACAGAAAACACTGATGATTTAAAAAAAAAAAAAAAAAAAATAAAAAGACAAACACTACACACAGCTCATAAGAATCAGAATTTCACAATCTTGTTTACTTTATTAATTTAAAATATGTTCTGTTCCATTTTCATGCCAGATCAGTCTTTGCCAAACCTCTGCTCCCCATGAGGCTGTCTGCTGGTTGAGTCAGTTTATTGTTTACTCAGATAACTGGGTTACCCCGAGCCAATGGAGAGATCTGGAAATGGTCGTTTTTGCATTTAAAGAAGAAATACCAAAGCTGCTCTTGATTAGTTCACATTCTGACTGTGCATTTTTTAATGCTCTGCTTGATATGTTTAATTTTCTCAGTGTGAATCATCCAGAAAAAGAGCAATTTAACATACAAGGGCATGTCAGACCAGGCAGAAACATCTCAGGAAAACATAGATTTAGCCAGAGGATTTAAATATCAACATACAGAAAATTGTCTGGCTTTGGATGAAGAATACTTTTACCAGCTAGGTTTCTCAAAACAAGTCAAAGGGACATAGGCATCCAAATCCCACTGAATATTTTTCAAAACTCTTTTTAAAATCCCATCCTGGAAGTAATGGACTAATGGATCAGATCCAAACATGGGTAAGTAAGCATGGCCTCAGAAGGGAAACACAGTAAAATAAGGAGACAAAATGCCTCATTAAGTCATCTCTTTTATCCACCTGCCCCAGGCAGGATCATCTATACCTGTATCATTTGTGACAGATGTTTGCCTAACATGTTTTGGAAGGCCTCCCAAGACAGAAACTCCAACATTTTACTATCCTCACTGTTAGAAAGCTTTTCTCTGTTGTTTACTATACACCCTTCTTCCTGTAGTCCAAGATCAAAACATCCTATCAAATAAAGTGTGGGGTTTTAGAAAAGGCTATTTTCGTCCCTTTTACAGCCCAATTCGCCCTCCTGCATTCTTGAGGATTATCTCTGTGTTGCCTAAAGTATTCTCTTCTAAAAGCTGAACCATGTAACATGATTAGTTCTTACCTCCTTGGCTATATCCAAGAGCTCTAATTCTGCTCAATGCTCCTCTTTGGGCTCTTTCCAACTGGGCCACATCCTCTTGAACTGTAACGCCAGAGAAGTGCAGCTGAGGTTTTTCCAATGCTGAAAAGAGCAGAAAGATTAATGCATACATCAACCAGGCTACATTCTTCCTCATGCATTTCGGTATTCAGCACCCCATCTTCTTCACAAGAGTATCACCTGTTGACTTATTCAACTCCCAGAAGAAAACCTTTCCCAACTTACTAAGCTTCCTCCCTCCTTTTTTATGCCCCACTTATCCCAGCTATCCACCTCATAAAGCAATTTTTCTTTGATAGGATCTCTTACTTCAGATCCTAATTAGCAACTTCCGCTTGACTGGTTATTTAAAGCAGATTTAGCTTCTATAGAGCTTGCTTATCTGTCAGTGTGATGCTGTTGAACAGAACAGTTAGCAATTACAGAAATGAATCCCTGTGTTTCCTTCCCACCTGTGCAATTTGTTGAAAAAAAACCCAAACAACAAACATTAGAGCACAGTAATGACCTGAAATAAACTATATAAAGCATCAGCCAGACTCCATCATTCATTATAAGCATGACTGGCTTGCAAGGCTTAAAAGATCATGACAGTTACTTGGGAAATTAGCATGATGCTAAACTGGCAAACCTGTTCATCTGTAAAACACAGAAATTTATTTTTACCTGGAAAAAAGTTGCAATGAAATTCTCCCACTAAATGGTCTGCAAAGAGTTATGTTTTCAGCATATGCTACGTTTAAGACTGCCACTCACGGTACCAGTAATTGTGCTTGCAGTAGGTGGTACCATGTATGCAAATCCTTCATTTCAGTGCTCTGTGACCAGCACGGAGCAGAGAGCACAGTCCTTACAGTGGCAAACACATGGGCTGCATGGTAGCATCAATATCCTGGCCAAATCAAAGCCAGCTGACTTGTTACAACTGCAACGGGTGCTATTACATATTCAACCATTTCAGCTACCGGCCCATAGCATCTGAGTTTGTGTATATATATGTATAGTGTATACAGCTCTACAGATATGTGTATGTTTTCTACTTTTTAAGTGCATTGCATTCCCAAAACCTACTCTGAAAGAATATAAATATTATCAAATATGGCACTGAGAAACTATAAACTGTAATAAATTCGTCTGGGAAGACTGGAGAAGGTGTCCTTGTATTCATACCTAACATAAGCAATCCCTCCTGTTTTTCTGCAGGACCTCTGTTCTACAGTGGATATTTTTGGAGCTGCTGAAGGCGAATTCTTTTTCATTGAATTTTTATATTGCACAAAATACAAAGCATGCATGAAAAACGTTATCAATTTCCTCATGGGTATTTCCAGCATGCATTCAGCACAGTCTGACATTTTGAAGGCATCCTGACACCTAGGTCACCAGGAAACCAAGAGAAGCTGAGACGTAGGGCACACAAAGTACTACTGTCCATGAGAAAGCAGCAGAACAGTATCCAGTTCTGGGCTCCCTGGTATAAAAAGGACAGGAATCTCTTGGAGAGAGTCCAGAGGAGGCTACAAAGATGATTAAAAGACTGGAGCATCTCCCCTATGAGGAAAGGCTGAAAGAACCGGGGCTGTTCAGCCTTGAGAAAAGAAGACTGAGAGGGGATCTGATCAATGGTTATAAATATCTCAAGTGTGGGACACAGGGGGAAATGGCCAGCCTCTTCTCAGTGGTCTGTGGGGACAGGACAAGGGGCAATAGCCTCAAGTTGGAGCACAGGAAGCTCCACACCAACATGCAGAAGAACTTTTTCATGGTGAGGGTGAGGGAGCCCTGGGACAGGCTGCCCAGGGGGTTTGGAGTCTCCTTCTCTGGAGAGATTCAAGACCTGTCTGGACGCCTCCCTGTGTGACCTATCCTAGGGAACCTGCTTTGGCAGGGGGGTTGGACCTGATGATCTCTGGAGGTCCCTTCCAACCCCTACGATTCTGTGATTCTGTAACCCCAAAACATCAACTGCCTGCTGCCACTAGGCCAGGGTTGCACTGGGTACATAAAGTACCAAGCAAAGGACCAGGGACACTCCAAATCCTCACTGCAGGTCTTCTGATTTTGCATTTGGAGCTTCCTAATGTAAGAGCCATGAATGGCGCTAACGGGTAGAGTGGGACTTGCACAGCCTTCCTGCATCGCGCTGAAGAAAGCTGAGCTCTGCCTGCTGCTACACAGGCTCGGTATGCATGCGACCCCAGGGATGGTGGCATTGCAGTTAGTGGTCAGGGCAGCCGGAGCCAGGGGTACCAGGCACAAAGGCTTTGAAAACAGATTACTAGAGATGACTCCTTCCCACACACCAGGTCCCACACCCCTGCAAGGATGATGCCACCCTGGGAAAGATTCAGTAACTACGTAAATGAGTGGGAACTTACACTGCCAGATGTTCCCTTGCTGGAAGTCGTTCTATCAAGTGATGTCACCGTCCTAGCTGTTGTGATAGACTTCAGCAACAGAGTCAAAACTCATGAGCCATTTTTTCCTAAACTGTGCATGTTACGTCCCTATGAAAATATCCTCTGAGTATCTGAGTTTCCAGCTGCACAAGCCTTCATCTGTGGAAGTTATCAAGCTCAAAACAAACCGTATGTTCCAGTCAGTTCCAACACACCAAGGCACATTTGCTCACCTACCACTTCTCAGTAAAGTCCAACTGACCTTGTACTAAACTGGAATTCCAGCTCAGCCGTTCCTCCAAGGCTCAAAAGTCAATCAGGTTTTTACACAGCCTTTACAGACAGTCCTGGGCCCCTGCCCAGCACCATGTGCATGTGGTGCTGCTGGAGACCTTAGCAACACTCTCCAGGCAGGATTAGATAAAATGTGAGATTTTGCCTGCATGAGTCAACCATCTCAAGCTGTTTCTTTGTTAGTGACTTTAAGACCTTGGATCTACTTGGAAGATATACCTATAAATCAATGCTTTATATTAGACAGAGATTAGACTAGTGCCTCAAATAAAGTTATAATAGGAAAACTTTTCTTACCAATGTAACCACATTTAAAAGCATAGTTGCAATATCCCAAGAATCATACTCTGTGACCAGCACAATTCATCTAACATTTCAGTGTTGATCAGGTCAAGCTGTGAAACCTAGAGAAAAATCTATAGTCATTTGTTTCATTTACATTAAAAAAATCTTACACCCTGTATGAGTTTCTTACCAAGCTTTCAAGGTCATTACTGAGTTGACTGATGAGTTATGATCCAACTGAAAAATTATTCTCTATTCCTTTCTACTCTGCCCTAAGTTTATACAATTAGGTTTGAACATTGAACATTTTCCAAGTCACTCTTCCAAATTAGTTACCAGTCCCTTCTGACTTCTTGGAAACCCATAAAATTTTAAGATTAAAACAACTGAGAGGGGTAGTTTTTTTTTTAAAAAAGCATTTTTCAGAAGAATTTTCAACAGGGGGAGTTTCAAAAGTCAAGCTACTAAAATGATTACAATGTCTGAACAAACTAAAAGCCCTGTACTGCATTTTTATCAGATTAATTGCTTCAAAATTAGAGAAGTACTTTCATGTGAGTATTTGGACCACCCACAGCAAATATGAATGCACACTCCTATGAGTCCCTAGAGATATCCATACTCCACAGGAAGTCATTACCTTCTTTGATACTACAGTAGCATCTTGCAGCTTCAAAAGGGGCCTGGTAAAATTTTATAAATGACGAACTGAGTCTCAGGAGCCAGAGACACATAGAAAGCCTGCAGTTAATCAGAGTCAACACCATCCCCAGAGTCTGGATGTTAAGGCTGCTGGGCAGTGTTCTTTTCTAATGCAACCAGCATTTTTCTGCTAATACCTGCAGCCTTATAGTACCTCAGCATGGGTAAAATAGCAGACAACATATACTGCCCATTGTGCTGCATGTTTATAGAAGCATTTTCCTGGGTTGGCTTTGCATCCCTGTGCTCCTTTGCAACACATACATTGAAAATATCTGTATTCAGATGGTCTAATTGGAAATCTGGCTTTTAAAAGGAACATCCCACTTCTTGTGGCACTAATTTTGATTCAGAAGTGACGTGCAGAGCTCTAAGACTTGAATATGTTGCTTTTTTGTTATCTATTTCTCTTTCCTCTAAGACATAGATTTCAGGAATGTGCTGGGATCTTATTACAGGCTATCATGACAGACTCCTTATAGCACAGTAAATGTATGAACATCTGAAATCTGGAGGGTTTATTTTTATTTTTTTTAATTTGCCACCAGGAGGTGCAAATGATCTTCTCACCAGCACCACTCTGGTATTCCTTCTAATCACCAGCTATATTCAGAGACAGAAATGGCTTTCTTTATTCTTTTACTGGTATTTTTTTTTCTATTGCTGGCCCATCATCCTTCCTACGTGCTGGCCGTGAGGGCTCCCAAAGCCCTTACCAAATACAATTTGCAGCCTGCTTTGGAATCAGCTTTCTCCGTGTTGCTGCTGGCAGAAGTATTTGTATTGTCTACACACCAACAATCTGGATGTCAGTGGGTTCTTTGTTACCAGCCTTTACACAGCTCAGCCAAGCTGTGCAGTCAGTCTGGATGAGAGCTGACTGCAAGCCACACAGTGAACACCAAGGACCTTCTGAATGCCTGCAGTCTGCTTCTTAAAGGAGGGAGCAGCCAGGGCTGGTGGCAGTCCCCATATTTAAAAGCAAGAGGAAAGGGAAAGACAGCCCCATCCTCCTCACCCTGTGCAGAGGGTGAAAGCATTAAGGATAGGTAGGGTTCCTGTCTCAGTACATGCATAGTCAAACCCAATGTAAATTTAGCTCTCATGAGAACTGGTATCTGAACTGAACCCAAATCAAAATGAAGCATTTCTTCCATAGGGGAGCAGCCAAACATGCAAGATACAATCACAGGGTGATGGCAGGCTCTCAAGATTAGGTGGTCTCACAGGACTTCTAGTGAAGATAGCAGAATTTTTAGCAGATTTAGCTAGCTTCCACATGCCTGACTGCAGAATCTGATAGCAGCAGCTCAGATCTGAATCTGGGAAGTTCCCTTATACTAACATGTTTCCAAACAATTTTCTCTCTGCCTTTTAAACACACAAATATGCTATCAATGGGCAGCATGATGACACAACAGTACAATTCTAATACCAAGAGCGCACACTCCACGCTACTGAACCAGCCACTTCCAGTACCACCTGGAAATAGAGCATCTGCAGCACTGACCTGTGTCCCACCCCATCTGAGCAGCCTCACCAGGAACCTCCTCTGCCCTTTCTCCCCAGAAAAGTGGGAGGGGTTACCTGGATAGCCCTTCTGCTTTAGAAGCAAAGTAGCAGCGAGGTTTTTTTGGTTTGATTTTTTAAAAAATTATTATTCTAAAGTCAGGTGCAAGTTTCTCTATGGTTTAGAAACTGGCCAAGCAAGGCAACATTTAAAAATTCTCTCTGTCTTTGTCTCTCTCAAAAATACTAAACTCAAAAATCCAGGGAAGGTTCTAGGTCTAAATGTGCAGAAGATTTGGCTTGGGTAAACATTACACTATTAAAGATAGATTTCCATAGCAATTCATCAGTCTGCTAATAGCTATGCACCCACCAGACCAGACCTTATAGTCAGCAATCAGGTCTTCCTTTTTGAAGATAATGTATGATTCACATCAAAACATCAGGGTGTGCCCACAATCTGAAAAAAAGGATGGATTCAGAGGAAATTCAGAAAACACTCAAGAGAAAATTAGTTTAGTATATCTAAACAAGTATACCTCCAATATTTTCAACTAGCTCTATACTAACTGTTCAGTGGATCAGCCATTGATGACTTCCATCACAGTCTCACCTACCACGTGTGCTCTTCCTCTCCTTTGAACACAAGGGTAACCTGTTGACACGCAGAGTGACTTGTCTTGCGGGGACCAGGGAAGGGAGGAGTAGGTTCGCACAGCTGCCTTGTAGAGAAGGCTACAACAGGTCTTCATGTGGGGAGGAGAAGAGGGAGGTAAAGTCAAAGTGAGGTGGAAAATTAATGTTCAGAGTTTGGTATTAAGGAGGAGAAAGAAGTACTGAGAATGGAGAGAGAGAGAGAACGGGGAGAAGAAAAATAACCCAAACATCACACAGGTCATCTGGACTGGCAGATGTGAAAACTGTGAAAGGAGCAAGCAGGAAGAAAAGAGATATTGAAGAGCTCCAACGGTGTGTGGTGTGCGACAGCCTGAAGGCATGGCAGCACAGGGAATGCTGAGGGTTTATCTGCTTCACATATGCCAATTACCAAGGACAAACTAGAAAACTGCAGACTGACAAAAAGCTTAATTCCCTCCTCATTAACATCTAAAAGCACTGGCACCAAAGCATGTTTCTCATTATCTTCACATTTATTTTAGCAACAAATCTTGAGCTCTCGAAAGGAGAGTACAACTGCATCATCAAGTGTAAAGAAATCTAAATTCACTTATTTGCAATCTACTGGAGGGTGCAAGTACAAAATTGCAGGGTATTTTGTTTTTCTGAATTTGACCTCTAATTGAAAAAAAAAAGATTATTTTGTGGTGCTAAAATTATTTTCTAGTGCTGAGATTATTGCCTAGTGCTCAGCTGTGAAGAAATTAAATAGGATCCGAAAAAGTGTTAATGAGAAGGGCACATTGTGGTTAGCAGCGCTACTTCCTTTTTATCCAAATTTTACAGCGATAATGTGAACCAGGAACATCAAGAACTAGTTTTGTTACTCAGTGAGCTATATTCTGAGGCTGCTAGAGTCAAAAGCATCTTTCTCATTGACTCAGAGGGTAAATCACATAAGCATATTAGGGTATTTAATTAACATACACGAGTTGCAGAACACAGGCATTGTGAGCATCATTAACTGGCACACAAATCGTTCAAATGGATGTCCCTTTGCTCTTTCCTTTGGCTTGTTTAATGGCCACTGTGTGTGCTCCCTAGCCAAAGGGCACAGAAGCAATATAGGAAGGGACTGGGACACACACCACCAGCTGACTCATAGCTGGAGCAGCCACAGTAATGGAAATGCTACAGCTAGAACATCAGTGGCAACTTTACACCTGGACAGATTTCTGTCTGAAAAAGCATAGAGAGAATAATGTTTAGAAAAAATTTTGATGGTGAGTTAGGGTAAATGCAGAAGAAATATACATTATGTTTTACTGGAAGAATAAATCCTAGCTCATCTAGTTCCCACCCTCTTCACAGAATCACAGAATCACAAGGTTGGAAAAGACTTTTGAAGATCATCAAGTCCAACCATTCTTATCCTAAACTAAACCATATCCCTAAGTACTTCATCTACCATTTTTTTGAACACATCCAGGGAAGGTGACTCGACCACCTCCCTGGGCAGCCTGTTCCAGGCCCTGACAACTCTTTCTTTTTTTCCTAACATCCAATCTAAACCTGCCCTGGTGCAGCTTCATGCCATTTCCCCTTGTCCTATCTCCTGTCACCTGGCTGAAGAGACCATCGCCTATCTCTCTACAACTTCCCTTCAGGTAGTTGTAGGCGGTGATAAGGTCTCCCCTCAGCCTCCTCTTCTCCAAGCTAAACAGCCCCAGCTCCCTCAGCCGCTCCAGGGAGGGATTTGCCCTCCAGCCCCTTCACCAGCCTGGTTACCCTTCTCTGGACACGCTCGAGGACCTCAATGACCTTCTTATGGTGAGGAGCCCAGAACTGGACACAGTACTCGAGGTGCGGCCTCAACAATGCCAAATACAGGGACAAAATTACTTCCCTAGATCTACTGACCACACTGGTTTTGATACAAGCTTTGGCCTTCTTGGCCACCTGGGCACACTGCTGACTCATATTCAGTGTGCAGTCACCCAACACCCCCAGGTCCTTCTCTGCCTGACAGCTCTCCAGCCAGTCACCCCCAAGCCTGTAGCGCTGCATGGGGTTGTTATGTCCCATGTGCAGCACTCTACACTTGGCCTTCTTAAACTTCATCCCATTGGTCTCAGCCCATCAGTTCAGTCTGTTCAGATGAGCCTCCCTACCCTCAGGCAGATCAACACTTCCTCCTAGTTTAGTGTCATCTGCAAACTTACTGAGGGAACATTCAATCCCTTCATCAAGATCATTGATAAAGATGTTGAACAAGACTGGATCCAGGACTGAGCCCTGCGGGACGCCACTCGTGACTGGCCTCCAGCTGGATTTTGTTCCGTTCACCACCACCCTTTGGGCTCGGCCATCCAGCCAGTTTAGTCCAGCTGAGGGTCCACCTGTCCAGGCCAGTGGTAGCCAGTTTCTCAGTCAGAATGCTGTGAGAAACTGTGTCAAAGGCTTTACCAAAGTCCAGGTAGATCACATCCACAGCCTTCCCCTCGTCCATTAAGCGGGTCACCTTGTCATAGAAGGTGATCAGGTTAGTTTGACAGGATCTACCTTTTGTAAATCCATGTTGACTGGGCCTGATCCTCTGACCATCATGCATGTGCTGCATGATAGCTCCCAAGATGACCCTCTCCATGATCTTCCCTGGGACTGAGGTCAGACTGACAGGCCTGTAGTTCCCTGGATCCTCCTTCCGACCCTTCCTGTATATGGGTGTAACATCTGCCAGCCTGCAGTCGACTGGAACTTCCCCAATCTGCCAGGATTGCTGATAGATGATGGAAAGGGGTTTGGCAAGCACATCTGACAGCTCCCTCAGTACCCTTGGGTGAATCCCATCTGGCCCCATTGACTTGTGGGTATCTAACTGGCCAAGGAGGTCGCTAATCATTTCCTCCTGAACCATGGGAACTTTGTTACTCTTCCCCTCCCTGCCAGCCAGTTCCTGAGGATGAGTACTCAGGGAATATCCATCTTCACTATTAAAGACTGAGGCAAAGAAGGAATTAAGGACCTCAGCCTTGTCCTCATCCCTTGTCACTAATGTGCCATCAGCATCCAATAAGGGCTGGAGATTCTCCTTGACCCTCCTTTTACTATTACTATACCTATAGAAGGACTTTTTATTATCTTTTACAGAACTGTTCCAGTTCAGCTTTAGCCCGACTTTCTCCCTACATGATCTCACTAAATTCCTATAATCGTCCCAAGACACCTTGCCCCTTCTTCCAAAGCTCATATTTTTCCTTCTTTTCCCGAATATCTGCCTGGATCTCTCTACTCAGCCAAGCTGGCTTCCTTGCTCACCGACTCCTCTTCTGACAGACTGGGACAGCCTGTTCTTGTGCTGCCAAGATTTCCTTCTTGAGGAGCAACCAACCCTCTTGGGCTCCTTTGCCCTCAAGGGCTGCCTCCCATGGAATCTTATCGAGCAGCTTTCTGAACAGTCCAAAGTCAGCCCTACGGAAGTCTAAGGTGCTTGTTCTGCTGTCTCCCTTCCTTACTTCTCCCAGTACTAAGAAGTCTATCAGCTCATGATCACTATGCCCCAGGTGCCCTCCAACCTTCACATCCCCCACCAGGTCTTCTCTATTGACAAACAACAAGTCCAGCAGGGCACCTTCCCTTGTGGGTTCATTTACCAGCTGGGTCAGGAAGTTGTCTTCCAAACCCTCCAGGAACCTGCTAGACTGTTTCCTCCCTGCTGTATTGTACCTCCAGGAGACATCCGGTAAGTTGAAGTCCCCAATAAGGACGAGGGCTGGTGATCACGAGACTTCACCCAGTTGTTAAAAAACAACTCATCAGCTTCCTCCTCCTGGTCAGGTGGTCTATAGCAGACTCCCATCACTATATCTCCCTGATTTCGTTCTCCTCTGATTTTCACCCAGAGACACTTGACCCTGTCTTCATCATACTCCAGCTCCAGGCTGTCAAAGCATTCTCTGACATACAGGGCTACCCCACCTCCTCTCCTACCCAGCCTGTCACGCCTGTATAGTTTGTAGCCAGTAATTTCAGCACTCCA
Source organism: Porphyrio hochstetteri (assembly GCA_020800305.1). NCBI lineage: Eukaryota > Metazoa > Chordata > Aves > Gruiformes > Rallidae > Porphyrio > Porphyrio hochstetteri. Next base: position 46,790,945 of record CM036908.1, read on the forward strand.
GTCACATGAATTATCCCACCACGTTTCTGTGATGGCAATCACATCATAATTTCCTGTAGTTACAAGGACTTCTAATTCCTCTTTTTTGTTACCCATGCTGCGTGCATTGGTGTAGATGCACTTCAGCTGGTCCCTTGATCTTGTTATGTTCCTTGGGGAAGCCTTGCTTCCCAAGTGACAGCTGTTTAAGTTACCTAGCCTATCAGTAGTAGTTACATCTCTACTCTGAGTTAGAACACTATCCCCCTGATTAACTAGGGTGGCTGACCAGGGGTTATTGCCAGCACACCATCCCTCAGTAACTCCACCACCACACCCAGGCTTTTTTCCATCTAGCCTGGCCCTGTCCCCCTCCCCCTTCTTATCTAGTTTAAAACTCTATTAATGAGCCCTGCTAGCTTCTTTGACAGTATCCTTCTGCCCCCATCCCTCGAAAGCAAGGCTGGTGAGGCTCGAGCCAGCCCATTCTCAAAGAACCCAAGGTTCTGTTTCTCGCACCAGGCTCTGAGCCAGGTATTTATTTCCTGGCTCTTCACAAACCAACCTTCCCCATTCCTTGTAGTAGGAATGATGGAGGAGAACACTACCTGTGCTCCAGATCCTCATACCATGCGTCCCAGGGCCCTTAAATCCTTCTTAATGGTCCTCAGTTTTCTTTTATGTATTTCATTACTACCTATTTGAAAAATTAAAAGTTGATAATAGTCCGTGTCCCTGACCAAGGTTGGGACTCACTTGGTTAAGTCCCTAACTGAAGCTCCCTTAAGGCAGCAGACTTCCCTATGTAGAAGGTCCGGCATACCGATCGGACCCTCAGTTCCCTCCAGAAGGGAATCTCCTAAGACAATGACCCGTCTTTTCATCTTAACAGAGGCTGTTTTGATGGTTTGCTTAGGGGGTCTAGTCCTAGGGAACAAAACCTCAGAAGGAATTTTCCTATCAGCCGTCTCATTATCTGGCTGGTCCCCTTGTAGTAGGATCTCATATCTATTGCTCAGAGGCACTTGTGGAGGAAGGACAGGCTTGGAAGGCACTCTCCTACTGCCCTTGCCACGTACCTGCTTCCATTCATCCCTGATCATGATCAGAGCTGTCTCCTGCTGCAAGCATGTTGTGACATTCCCTGCACCCCAAGACCTGCACTGCAACATGCTTCTGCAGTTGGTTGAACTGGGTTCCTACCTCCACAGTGGAAGGTGTTGGGGTCATGGCGCTGTGCCGGGTAAACACCATCACGCAATACCTTACTAAATATTAGTGACCCTCACCTGTCAGTTGGCTGAGCTCCTCTACTTCCTCTGCCCAGCGGGCGGGTGGGCTGGCTGAGCTCCCTGCTTGCTTGCCATGGACAGGGACAGCCTCCACTAGACCAGTATGCCCAAAGCCTCATCCAACCTGGCCTTGAACACTGCCAAGGAGGGGGCAGCCACAGCTTCTCTGGGCAGCCTGTGCCAGGGCCTCACCACCCTCACAGGGAAGAATTACTTCCTAATATCCAATCCTTGTCTCCCCTCTTTCATTTTAAACTCACGTTCCTTGTCCTAATAAACACTCACACTCCAGCATTTCTGTTGGTCCCTTTAGGTACTGGAAGGATGAAATACAGTCTCCCCAGAGCCTTCTCTTCTCCAGGCTGAACAAGCCCAACTCTCTCAGCCTTCATAGGAGAGGTGCTCCGGCCCCTTGATCATCTATCTTCATGGCCTCCTCTGGATTTGCTCCAACAACTCACTATCTTTCTCGTGCTGCAGACTGCAGAGCTAGACACAGTACTCCAGGTGGAGTCTTGCAAGAGTGAAATAGAGGGGAACATTGGCTTTGAGGCAGCCCAGGACACAGTTAGGTTTCTGGGCTGCTAGTGCATATTGCTGGCTCATGTTGAGCTTTACATCAATCAACAATCCCAAGTCCTTCTCGTCAGGGCTGCTCTCAATTCATTCTCCAGCCAGCCTGTAGTTGGTCTTGGGATTGTGCCAACCCATGTGTAGGACCTTGCACTTGGCCTTGCTGAATTTCAGGGTTTCCCATGGGCCCACCTCTCAAGCCTTTCAAGGTCCCTTTGGATGGCATCCCTTCCCTCCAGCACGTCTGCTGCACAAACAATATCAAGATTCATCCTTCTAATTCTGGGATAGATTACTAATTCATACGTTGGCACATAACACATCAGGGATTTTTTTTAGCATCCCAAAGGAAACAAACTTGTACCAACTGAATGTAGAAGAAATGAAATTGCAAAGTACCTGCCTGGACATTTTCACTTGCATTCTAACCCCAAGACAGACCTTTGCCTGTAGCTGACCCAAGCAGGCACAGCCACCTGAAAAGCTGTGTGAAATGCTAGCAGCATTGAAAATAATGGTTTACTTGCAAGGGAAGCTCTTTTCCAGACCACAAACTAAATAAAACCTTGTAAACCTAGTATCCATGTATTCTAGGAGAAGACAGCAGCAACTTGACAGAAGGTATAACTTGAATCACTTGTAACTGTACAGATAAAGCTAGAAAAATATTGTACTGGGAAAAAAATAACCTAAATGTTTAAAGATGTAGGAGACCACAATGATGAGTGCAGTTCAAAAACCAGAATAGAATACAATAGAGGGCATTTGGCTCCTTTCATAACAAACAGCATGTTTCTGATCACCAGCAAAAGAGTCAAGCTAAACATTTCAAACCACACCACCAAAGACAATAAAACTGTATGTGCTGATGTGTCCTACCCAGCAGGCTGCATTATTGCCTTATGCCCACCTCATCTGCTGTCATACCAACTTTTTTACTTGTTACCAGCTCCTTCTGTTTGTTTGCAACCTTTATTTTAAGCATTGTGTTTTTAAAAATATTATATATATATATATATATCACTCAGCAACTCACAGTTAGGTAACTGCTCAGGTTTCCTAAATTATTTTATTCCCATTAGAGAACTCAGTGAAACAGTCAGTTATTCTGGACTGCTTAACACCAAAAAAAGTCCCTCTGAAATATCATTTGAGGAAATTCAATTTGAAAAGTCTGTACATAATTAGCTTTCTTAAAGAAGAGGCAGTTTGGCAATTTCACAGTATTCCCACCTCCCTTCTCTTTTCTTCAATATATAGAGGAGCATGCTGAATAGTGATGCCTGGCTCTGCATGCCTATCTGTTTTCTTCGTTAAGAAAAAAGAGAGTAGAGAAGCCATTCATCTCAGGAGATGACGAAATACCGAGTTGCTGCTGGCCTAGAGGCTGGCAGCCTGTCTGCCAGCCTACGCTACTTACTCATGCAGCATTTACATGGGGCAATATTAAGAGTTTTTGCTTTTAATAGACAATTATAAATAACACCATGTGTAGAGCAAAGGTGCAGGAAGTTCTGATAGACAGCTGGCAAAGACTTGTCTTGCAGGGTCTCATGAGCGAGGGCCATGAAACCAGCAATGAGGGAGAATGAGTCAGGCTGGAAATGGACTAGAGCCTGCCATATTTTCAGCGTTCAATGCAATGATCTTCCACTAAAGCCAGGGAGGGGACTCTGCAGATGAGGCCTCCAGAGGTCAGTCAGAAATTACTCCTGGCTCTTTCCCAAACTCCCTGTGCGATCTTGTCTAAGCAAGTTTATTCTTCCCTGCCTCAACCCTCTGCCTAGCTGGAAAACGCACCCTAAGTCTCTCTTGGCCAAATAAAACTTGCACACTTAAGTAGACTTAATCAGCAACATAAATTAAAAATAGGGAGTGACTAGCCAGGGTTAGACCTGTTATTTTTCATAACAGGTCCTGGAGGTTGTCATGGATCACCAGCTGAGCACAAATCAGCCACATAATGAAGAAAGCAAACACCTCATTGGGATACAAACAGGAGTGGAGCCAACCAATCAAGTGGGAGTCCTTCCCCTGCTGGCAGTACCTCAGCTGAAGAACAGCATCCCACTTTGGGTGCATTTTAGGTAAGACAAACTACTAAGAAGACTTCCAAGAAAGAGAAGAGAGGGAGACAGAGGCCCAGAGTAGCTCAAGAAGAGCCTGAATTAATTGCTGTCATCTAGCCAAAAAGAAAAAGGAGACTGAGGAAGTGAGGATTAAAGTAACAGTGTTCAAGGCTGCTTCCAGATGGAGCAAATAATCTTTTCTCCCCAATACCTGTGGTAGCTAGGAAAAGAAATTAAGAGCTTAAACTGTAATAAGAGAAATTTGTTAAACATGATGGAAAAAATTTCTCTAACAGGAAGTAAAGCACTAGAATAAATTGCCCTGGGAAGCTGTGGAGTGTCCACCCTTGGAGGCCTTTAAGAATGAATGAGACTAACTTTTTTCAGGAATAACATGGTGATAGTTAATCTTGCCTTCAGGCAGCAGGATAAACTCTGATCTTTTAAAATCCATTCAGCCTGTGGTTCTGTGAAAATATCCGTGCAGATGCCATGTGTTTGTATAGCACCTTGCCCATCAGAGCCTTTTTCTTTCTTCCTGAAAGACAAACAGTAATTAGTAACTTTAGCTAGTTTTATAAACATTGCATTTCAAAGTGTGGCAGTTTATGCCACATACATATTATCCAAACTATAATTTCAATTTTTTTTTTTAAATAAAGGACACATTCACCAATTTCCCTACTGAACTAGACAATCTGCTAAGAACAACCGTTTACTTTTCAATGCAATATTTATAACAAAAAAACCCTTCACTTCACACAGCTTTTACTGACAGTGGGAAGAGAGATCACTACTACTTTGTAGAAAAAAAAACCCTTCTTCCTTTTCCCATGCTTTACTGTGCCATAAAAAGAAGTAACTATATAAACCGTCTATCTTGCTTCTTAAAAACAAGACCCAAAATTTCATCTTTGAATAACTTTTTCCTTAACCTCAATTAACTTGAAAATGGTAGGACTGTAATTCTGAATTAGACTGTTTCGTGTGAGATTTATCTTAAAAAAATTAAAATAAAAACATTCCTAATATATATATTTCATCTACTATTTAGACATACACACAGGTGACACCATCATCAGAACTGGACAGGTCACATGCTACTTCCAGAAGTCATCTTCTCTTTTCAGGTCTGTTAAGGCTGGACTTGCTCTCTTTCCAGCCAAACTTCATGTGCACATAGAGGCACACTGCCTAACTGAAAAGCAGTTATGGCACTAGCAGGAAAATCCAATGTCTGTGCTACTTTCCTCTTACAAAAATTACTGGTAGTTTCTATCTATCTCAGTGCTTCATTATTAAATTGACACCAAAGCCCCAGTAGACAAAAATAAATTTAACCAATGTTTCATTTGTTGTAGCCTCAGATCCATCCTTCTGCCTGGCAACAAAGGACGTGATTCACTTCAACTCTCATCTTTTAGGATTCTGCACTACATGAGATGTTTACCCAATGAACTAAAAACATCAGAGCACGCCTCTGCTTCAGCATCAATCTGACTTAGGGCAACTGAATCCCACCAGGATTCAAAACCGACATACCACATGGATTTTCTAAGTGATTTGACACAGTGACCCACCATCACTGGATGAACAGTAAGCAAATAGTGTGCCAGCTACACAACTGTTTCCCAGATATCAAGCTGGTCTGCATGTATTTAGCTATATTCCTACAGCATGTAGGAACTGTTTCAAATTTTCTGTTTTTTGTTAATATAGTTGATATTTTAAGGCTTGGATCCTAAATACGTTATTAGTTCAGTTTTCATTTTAAAAAATATATTATTTTTCCTATCCTAAAGGATGCAAAGGTCTCCCTATAAAGCAGCATCTCCTATCATATTAAATAGAGTAGTAGCCTGAAAAATTACAAGGAAAAGGCTTTTCCACTAAGCCAATAAGAATTCATTGCAAGATAGTATTAGAAGATCAAAGTATTTGAAAATTTCTTATACACTAAGATTCAGAATGTAAATCACACTTAAATAGCAATTTTACATACTGAGAGGCAGGAACATGGAAAGAACAGGTTAGAGAGTATATCAGACCAAGATATACAAAAAGCTGAGAAAGACCAGCGAGTGCCCTGGCAATTGCTTGAAAACCTATGGATCAATAACGTACCAGAAAACTGCAGAAGAATAAAAATGGTGACTATCCTTGCAAAGGAGCAAAAACCACAGCAGCTGGGAATCTGCAGGCCTGACAGCATGGTTCATTTATCAAAAAATGCTGACAGTGTAATTAAACAATCTATCTGTAAGTACTGAAAAGAGCTCCATGAGTGGCAGCCAGCACAAATCCATGCTAAGGGCAAATAACTTCAGACTATCCTAGTTTCCTTCTATGATAACAGGATCAGGTCTTATGGGTATACAGAAGAGAATACCACATAGCTTTACTTTTAATAAAGCTTTTCATATTTTCTTTTAATCACACCAACCAACCATGTCCTAGATTAAGATATAATAGGTCAGGTACAAAACTAGTAGGAGAAGAGATTACTTATCTATGTTTAGTGTTAGTGGAAGCTAGGATTCTGCCAGGGATTGCCACAGGATTTCTACTATGACTGTATGACCAGGAGTAGATAGCCAGTAGTCAGGAGAGTGGAAGAAAGAGGTTATTAATTGATGAATGATGTGTAGATAAGGAGGGCCAACCAAGAAGTTCGAGGGCAGACTTAATTCCAAACAAATGTAAAAAATGGTCTGTCAAAAAGAGGATGCTGTTCCATAAGGACCCATGCAAGGTGCTGCAACTACAGAGGAATAAACAGCCTTATGAATACCAGCCAGGGAACTATGGAGGGCAGTTTCAGATAAAGGGATGCAGTAATGTTTTCACAGCCTGAGTCAGGAGGTCATCCCCTGAAAGAGGTGGGACATACAGCCACTGTAGAATTTTTTTGGCTTTGGTGGAAAGTGTGACTTCCAGCCTACTCTGAGCTCAGTGCCTAATTTGAGGGTGCTGCATCCCAGGAAATAAGAGAAGTTATTGGAAATGAATGAAATTTAGATAAAAACCTGGACATAAATTGGACCATTTAGCCTGTAGATGAGAATAGAGGAAGTAGGTAAAATACTAAAAAAAAGGATGCTGCAGAAGGGAAAGGAAATCAATTCCCAAAATGTGCCATGAATGAAAGTAATGGGGATTATATGTCATCATAGAAGATTAAAGAATTGAGAAAATTAAGAAAAAAAATCTCATGTTTGGGATAGTGGAAGTCAAGAATGCATCAGATTACAGTGTATTGATCATTGCAGATGTTTCAGAATCAGTGGATAAACATCCGTGATGACCCTCATAAATACAGGCTGTCTGGCCTTAAGAAATTCCAGGGTCAGCAGAGATCCCATATAGCCCTATGTCTCTGTGTCATTTAAAGCTTAAACAAACAAACAAACAAAGACATAGACAAGAACTCATAACTTCTAGTTCTGTAGATCTCGAGGTAGGGGTAATACAATTCACTTTTTTTCACTCAGATTTTGTCATCTTCTATAATCCATATCTAGCTACTTCAAGGAAAGAAAAAGGAAGAAACAACATTTCTCTGCAGGGCAGCAATATTTCGTTCTTACAGTGGAAAGGCACCACAGAAAGCCTACAGAAGTATAAAAAACCTGCCCATCAGCCTCACAGGTTCCTGGCTTGTCTTCCCTACCTCCTACAGAGCCAGGTCCAGCTTGCCTTGACTCCATCCATGTGTTTTGGTGGCTGGCTGTAAGCTGAAGTGAGGCTTGCTAAGGGGCAACCTAAATTTCTGAGAGGCAAGCTAAACCAGTTATTACAGGAAAGCAAGCAGAAGGTATTGGCAATCTCCTTCAATCACCCTTTAGGACAAACACAGCTGGAAAAGGTGTTTGAGGGCATCTTCCCTCCAGACATTGATTTTTCAGCCACAGGGCATTACTGGATTCTTGAGGTCTTCACACTGAGAAGAGTGTCCTGGCTGGGAAGTGGGTCTCCACCCAGACCACAAGCAGCAGAAGCAATAATTTCTAATTTCTTCAGCAAACTAGCTTGGGGAGGGGAAAAAAAAATAAAACCAACCCCCCCCAAAACCCCCAAAACCCAAACCACAATGCAGGAAAGCAGTCCTGAAAGAGGAGCCACAAGGAGAAAGCAAGACAGACAAGACCAGCGACCTGAGGGAGGTAGCACGGCAAGGTAACACAAAGTGGAAAGTCAGTGGGAAGACAAACAATGTGTTTTTATTAAAGCTGTTAATTCACTCTTCAGGTCTCCCTCTCAAGTCATCCATCACAACATAAACTAAATAGAGCTCAGAGCACAGCTGCCTGCCTGCCACTGTAAATGAACCTTCTGTATGTGGAGCACTGCTCCGGCATGCTGGCGGCCTAAGAGGAAAAAACCTCAGCTGCAAAAATAAACAAATCAGGTACCACAGCCCTCCTCCCTACATTTTTTCCCAAGGAATGCATGCTACTATGTATTAACCCTTGCTTGTTTGATAACTAAGGTCAGTATTTTTTCTTTGCTTAAAACACACACAACCAGTATTGTCCCAAAGCACTCGAATGGTACAAAGCTCTACAGAGCACCAAATCTGGGCTCAGGCAAAATCTTTCCCCCATATCAGAGAGGGCATGAGGCAAGCTCCAACTCTCACTTGTCAGATCTGCCAAACAAGTACCCATGGACCTAAGATGCTCTCAATCACAGAAAAAAAACATGTTCAGTCTCTCCTGAACAATTCTTCTGACACTTCACAGCTGTGGCTTCCTGTCTTTTCCTACAACCCTTGCTTTTGCAATGAAGTGACCGGAAAACTTTCTGTTGTGTGTGGGGCACTGGAAGACAAAGGAAAAAAAGTTTGATGAATTACACAGATGTTTTGCTCAGTGGTTCACAGATTCAGATGATCAGGTTCTGAGAGCTAACAGGGCTCTCAATTTTATGCCTGTGGCTAGAACAGAGCTGCTAAGTTAGGGGTGATGCCATTTAGAGAGCAGTGGCTTGGCACTTCAGTTTTTGAAGGGAGCATGCTGGCACTATGGCTTTTGCAAGTCACATGAGAGAAAATGCAGAAAACCCAAAAGTTTTGGGGAGACAGTCTGAGCCTGTCATCGGCCTCCTGTGACTCAGGACAGTTAGGGTCTGCTCCTGGCTTAATGCCTGAGCAGCACTGTGTTCTTACCAGCTCCCTACCAGCTGCTTTACGTACTTGTAGAAAGGGAAGTGTCTCTCCCTGTGTGTAGATATAAGAAGGCTTCTAGCTGAATATAGTCTCCAAGAGATAGAAGAAGTAAAGGCAACATGAATTAACCTGCCTTACATAACAGAAAAAAAGCACTTCCTTCTTCTCTCATAAAATCATTGAGCACCACACAGGAACAGTATAGTTCCCGATACATGACCACATAGCAATAACAGCATAGAAATATGCAAATACACAGGTCTTCTGAAATTCTGAGCTGGTACTACAGCAAGGGAGATTGCATTGAAGCATGTCTGGGCAGTGTGGAAAGGAAGGAGCATTACAGCTTCCCACATGTTTAACAGAATAACAAAACAGCAGAAAAACTAAGAAAAATATGGCAACACTGCTAGTTAGGTCATGAAGCTTGAAGAGGTGCTTTGTGATCTCCATGAGCGAGAGAGCAACATGTGTTTCCAGGTGAGAGACTACTGGCTACAAGCAAGAAGAGATGTCATTTAAGTAGGCAACTAATGTTAAGAATAAAGTTCGGCTTATGACTTAAAAATAATACTCAAACTAGACAGTTTGTAATAAGATGATGTAGATCATATCTAGCTTTAATTTTGTACAAACTGGGCAGTTTGTACAGTTATTTTTTAATGTAAAATTATTTAAACTGTAGGGTAGCTTTTAGGGACATTTAGACAATAGCCTGCATAGAATTTAACAAATGTTGAATCAAAACTCACTGCAGACCTTCTGTGAGAAGAGACTAACCCAGTACATAAATGCCTATTCTAAACTTTTACAACACTGCAGTGAAAAGATGCAGAAACTGCAACATAGGAGTTAAAGAAGAAATAAAATCTCAGAGGAAGAATAAAATGCGGCTTTTGTTAGCTAGGGGTATGGCTCAGACAGCCCTAGCACTACTATTTTATGACACAAGTTAATAACATATCCCATAATGTAAATGTAAAACACACGTAGATTGGTAAAACCAGTACCTTCCCAGACAGTATTTACAGCATTCCTTCTTTAGCCCAGGCAACATTACAGAACAGGTAAACTGCTTTCTCAATTTGTATGAGGCCATACAGTTACTTACTTCAGAGAGTGCTGCATAAACCATAATTTTAGAGACTTACATAGAAGTATCAAAGTTCCAATACTATGGAAAGAACAAAGGAAGATAAGAGAAGACCTGGTGAGATCAAAACAGTTAAACCTTTGGGAGCTGAGTATTGTTAAAAGGATAAAAAGCTGACTTTACTCAAGTCAGAGATAATAAAAGAGATAGCATGGCATCTAATCCTATTTGGAATTAGGAGGTTACTTTTCTTACCTCTGAGAATCCTGAAACAGGTTGTTAACAAAGACCATAGTGGATCCAAAGTAGCTTGCAAACTCCAGGAACCTTCCCGAGGCTGGCCTAGCACCAGGCCTTTCCATTCCTGTTATGTTACACAGCTTGCTCTGGCTAGGCTCAGTTCCACAGGCTTAAGCAGAAATAGGCTTTTCCTGCTGTGCTTTTGTTTGTTTTGGTTTTCCTGCAGGCGATTAGAGTATCTCTGTAACTGCTGGTATTATGGATTTAAAAATCACCTGCAGGTTGGCTGAAGTAATCACATTCTGCTGAATGTTTATTAATACAGTAATTGCTTTCCTTCCCCAAAATACACAGTACACAGATCATCTACAGTATAAAATTCTATTAAAATAAGAAAAAAGTACAATCATAAACCTTTACAGGCACAGAGAGCCTTGCTTGGTCTCTAGTTCAACATGTAGATGCTAACAACTTGCTATTGCAGGGACTTGCATCACTGAAAAAATGTAAGTACTTTAAATACCCTTTACCAGCACTTGACAAATAGACGTAGAGCTTTGGATGCTCAGGAAGCTGCATTAAAACAAATGCTCCATTCATCTGATGAAACATTGACCTTGGGCAGGAATTGGTATTAGCCATGAACTTACCATGTTCAGGGAAAACACTCAGGGTTTTCCTCAGTGAAATCCTACTATGTTGCTCTTCCTAATACATGGACTGAAAAACTCTTCTGATTGATGAAACCTGCCCAGAGCCTGCACTCCATCTCCCTCTGTCCAAGTGACTCTGCATCTCAATTGAGCTGCAGCTCAATGCCCTCCCTGTCAGCGATGTTATCTGGCTTATGGAAGAATGCCAAAAGCCTTGTGTGCATGTAGACCTATACTCCCACAAAATCCTATGCTGATTAGATCAAATATGTCATGTTGTACAGTCTGTGCAATCAGAAGCTAGATGCATTACAATGGCCAGGTACAAAACAGAGCCTGCTACGTTCCCCTTGTCTGATTCTGCTCCTCATAAAGCTGAGTGATGTGTTTTTGTATGTCTAGCTCCTTTGTTCTGTCAGTAGCGATATAATTGCCAACGCCTATGTTTGGGTTTGACAATATAACAGGGTCACTCTGATACCATATTGTACCATGGCTGACTGAGCTTGCTCACGTGGGGGATATCGCATCGTAAGTGAAAAAAAGCTCTTAATAACCCCATGACTGAGCAGGAATTAGGTGAAAAGCCATGTGCATGTGAACATACTTCTTCTAATTAGAAAATTAGTCTATTCTTGGGAATGAATTCTCATGTTTGCAAATACAGCAAAAATCTTGAGCCCATAGTAGCATACCTCTGTCACCATCAAGTGAAGAAACCAGGAGTGGAAAAATTACACACACCTATGTCATGTGTTCCTGTGTCTTAGAAAGTTGAGGCAGAGCATGTCTTCCTCCTGCCATCTCCATTACAAGAGGAAATCAAAATTATTCACAGCGCATTCTTCTGGAGCTGGTATGCATCTCCAAAAGGGACACCAACAGTTTTGCAAGCTCCAGCTTTGCAACTCATGCACTTAAGCTGCCAGCTCTGGCTTAGGAACATCTTCCTAAAAAAAAAAAAAAAAAAGAAAAGAAAAATCATTCTTATTTTGCTCTAGTTGACTACTGCTCTTTCATTAGCTTGCCTGTTACCCAAAACTCCATCATTAACTGAACTATAATAGATTTGAGACAGATTTGCCACATCATTTCAATTACTGGAACACTCAGGCCAACATGACAGGTAATGTAGAAAAACCCATCCTAGAAAATGGAGAAAGAAAGAGATACAGTTACTGAGAGCCAAGAACTTGTCTTAACTAAAAAGCACTTTATACTCATAAGAGTCTGGAACAAATAGAAACATGTAAGCTCTTGGCTTACACAACAATACCACCCCCCAGAAGAACTCCTCACACATTGTGTGTATGTGTGTGTGCGTGTAAGTGTAGCAGGTACAAAGGTAGTTACAATTTAAGGAAGTGATGAGAAGCGATGAATGCAGTGATAGATAACTAAATGGCATATTATGAAACTACTCAAACCAGGCATATTCACTATATGCAAGTCCACTGCCCATTAGAAACATTGAAGTCTCCATCAAGTGATTTTAAGTGGTTTAGAAACTGGCAGCGTAAATGTCTGAAACAACTGGGTTCACCATACAGTTCTCAAAACTCGTCAATAAATAGCTGGGATTTGTATTACAAAACACCCAGTCTCACTTCGGGGGAAGCTGTCAAAGGGAAAGGAGACCATTTCTGTACTTTGTACCAGGTGTTGGTGTACTGTCTGGAGAGCCCTTCTATCCAGATGCCACAAAGGAGCTGCCATACGCTTTTCGCTGCTGAGGTGGCTTTCTCCAGAGAAGAACTTGTCTGCCAGCCTCTGGCGAGAGATGAGTATTATACTCTTGACCCCATTTGCTGTTCCACACGTTCCAGGGAGAAACCCTGGTTTGCAGTGCAGCCAGCTCTCCAGCTCTTCCAGAGCTGCCTTTTGCAACATCCTTGATTACAGCTGGCTTCCACAGTGTCTTGAAAATTACTCAAAATTAAATTAAACTGTAAAGCTTGGATAAAAAACTACGATTTGATTTGGCAAATTAGTCTTTCTAATGAGCCAATTAAGTTCCTTGCTAGCGTGAATACTTGAAGTGCCAAGAACTGCTGTTTCCCAAAATAGGCTTAGGAAAAATTGAAACCAATCTTGGTTTTTGGAAGTGAACATGGAAGGCGAGGCATTGCCATCGTTATCCTAAACAAATGCAGTCTGTACATAGGCAGCTAACCACGGCAGCATTTTCTCCCAGATGAAATACCAATGTTTGGGTTGGAATCAATTTCACAACTTGTTTGCAAATGCAGACCATACATCAATGCCAATGCATATCATGAATGCATCTTTGTGTGCTATTAGAAGCACAGAGTATAATTTTACATAAAAGGTGTCTACATCTGGTACTGTTCATATGCTCCTTCCCGCCCCCTTTCCCATTCAAAATAAAAATAGCAACACAGGAAAAAGTTGGGAAGCTTTCAAGGATTGCTGTGAATTACACGAGAAGGAAAGTTTCAGTATATCTGGAGATTTGCCATGGACATTTCCACACCGATTCCAGCGAATCAGTACCGGTGGCATAGCAATTTGCCAACAAGTTGCATGCAGCAATTGAGAGCCTGCTTTGTTTTTAGGAACAGACCCATGGCCTCCTTCATATCCAACGAGGACAAAACCCCCTAGGGAAAATTTGGAAGTACCCTTTGAGGGGTGTAAGAGCTCCTTGCTTCCCAAAAATTCATTGCAAGAGAGGAATAGCATGTTTTGGGACAAGAGCAGTGAACTGGAGGATGTTCAGTTAAAGTCATCTGCCCCTCTCACAGCCTAGGGCAACGCTTGCCTAACAACTGCCTCAGTACAACTGTAGGGAGCGCAAGCCTGAGCATAGCTAACTCCTCCAAGAGAAAGACCATCATAAGAAGGAAACTTTAATACAAGTTTCTTGATAGTTTGCAAAAATTATCCTCTAGGAGAGTGTAAAAGGAACTTACTACAAACAAAGCAAAGATAAAGAGTCACTCTCCCTTTTATACATTCACGTGGACAGATACCTGGAAAGCATTAACTGTATTTTAGCCAAACTATTAATCCAGACTTCCTATTTTGCATTTACAAAAAGAGCAAAGTAAAATGTATTGCTCCTGCCTGTACTTCCTTCAAATTACTAGCATCTTTCCGAGGCCTGCTGATGCAACAACAGCATTCCAGCAGTGCCAAAAATAAAAGGGAGTATCTCAATCTAATAGTAAAACAAACCAAATGCCTACCGCTATTTTCCCCAGAATGCTACATTCTTTAATTAGTTCTAAAATCCTCATTTCTTTAACTACTTTCAGTCCACGTGGCCATGCAGCTTAAATGATTTGACTAAATTTTCAACTACTGTTTGCTGATGTGGTAAATGTTTGCCTCGAATGCAAGTGCTCCTTATCTCTTCCCCAACACACAGCTATAGCTATCCAGTGGGGCTTGTTAGAATGCCCGTGCACTTTGTCACCTTGAGAAACTTTATGGATTGCTCCACAGCGAAGTACTCTAACACCCAGAAAATGCATGTTCCCATACTTCTTATTGGAAATATAGCTATTTTTAGGTATATGTTTTATGCTAGCAAATACGATAATGCAAAATCAAGATACATCCTATTTTCAGGAGAAGAGCTCCTGGAGAGTAGCCCTGCTGAGAAGGAGCTGGGTGTCATGGCGGATGAGAAACTTAACATGAGCCAGCAGGGTGCTCTTGCAGCTCAGAAGGCCAATGGTATCCTGGGCTCCATCAGAAGAGGGGTGGCCAGTAGTGACAGGGAGGTGATTGTCCCTCTCTACTCTGCCCTCGTGAGGCTCTATCTGGAGTCCTGTGTCCAGAGCTGGGGCCCCAAATACAAGAAAGATGTAGAACTGTTGGAGAGGGTTCAGAGGAGGGCCATGAAGATGATTAGAGGGCTGGAGCACCTCCCCTACAGAGAGGCTGAAGGAGTTTGGCTTGTTCAGCCTAGAGAAGAGAATGCTGCGGAGGAACCTCATTGCAGCCTTCCAGTACCTGAATGGAGCAGAGAAACAGGAGGGGATTCAACTTTTTAGAAGAGTAGACAATGACAGGACAAGGGGGAATGGATTAAAGCTAAAGGAGGGAAGGTTTAAATTGTATATTAGGGGGAAGTTTTTTACAGAAAGAGTGGTGAGGGGCTGGAACAGGCTGCCCAGAGAGGTGGTGGATGCCCCGTCCCTGGAGGTGTTCAGGGCCAGGTTGGCTGGGGCCCTGGGCAACCTTGTGTAGATCCAGGCCGGGAGGTTGGTGGCCCTGCCCGTGGCCGGGGTGTTGGAACTCTATGGGGTCCCTTCCAACCCAGACTGTTCTATGATTCTATGATTCTTCAGTTGTTATTCCTGATTTACACTGTACTATGTGGTCAATACAAAAAATTTGTTCCAACAAGCCCTAAAGTCCTTTAAACTCTGTTTTCAACATCACCTAGAAAAAGATACATCCTAAAAAATGTCTTTAAGTACTACAGAACATAGCGCTGGCTTGGCACAAAAGCCAAATGACAATCTTTTCCTTCTATTTCTGTTGTATGCCTAAGAGCGATACAGCTTTTCCTAACCAAAACCAAGCACCCATCATCGAAGAGGTCTCCAGAAACAGCACTCACACTCAACACAGGGTTTGGGGCAGTCCATTCCAGGAGCTGAGTTTTGCAAGAGCGCGACCGTAGCAGAAGCTGTCCATTTAGGTAGTTTGCTGTAAGCAGGGGGGGAGTGGAGGGAGGGGAGAGCACACAAAAGGAAAAAAAAAATCCAAGCAGTATTACTATCAATGTGATAGTGGAAAGAAATGCCCATAGCATAATAATATATGCAACCTACATTCCCTTCCACATTCTGTTGACTGTCAGCAGGTACTTATTAGTGGCACCACAGCTTTTCGGAAGCCTGAATTTGACCTCCACAGCCATAAAATATGGCCTATCATCGCCGGGTTTATTTGGATGCACGGACAGATTTTAGCTGAAGTGTATGGGTGCACCCTCATTGACTGAAGGACCTATGCTCACAGGCATGTATGAAGAATGTGACCCAATGTTTATTTGTTTTGCAGACCACAAAAGTAGTACTGCACAATCTACTGATATATTTTGTTGCAGCTGACCAGTGGAGACTCCCTTTGCTTTCATGCCCATTTTTTCATGTTTCCCACAGATCTGCTACTTTTCTAGGCTCTCACTAAACCAAAAATGCATCTGACTTCCAAACATCTCCTGACTTAGTTCTGAGTTCGTTCCCATTACTTCATTTTTTGCGTTTTCACATACATCAACTAATGTTAAACGATGAAGACAACCAAAGCAGAGAGTTTTGCTCACAGGTTATTAAATGACCATCAATCTTTTCCTTTCATTTTTAAGTTCTCCAAATAGTGCTGCAGTTGGCTTAAGCCTGGACACTACACAGTTAGAAATACAGATGTGAAAGCTGGAACACAGAACATGGCTGAAGTAGTAACCAAGATGGTGTAGCAAATGAGCAGACATGTTTGTATAATATCATGGCAGCCTCCTGAAAGGTAAAACTATATGATTTGCCAGAGCAAACAGACGGTTACACAGCATGTGCAAATATATTTCTCTCACAGAAATTCAGCTGAAGGAATATAAAACAATGAGCTCTTAGTTAAAGAGCAGATGATGAATAAAAGGTAAAAAATTAATAGGAAAATGTGATTAGTCATCTTTCATAAATTTGACTAGGACTGTTAACCTAAACCAATGACAAAACTATTCTTAACTGCAGACAAAAGAGTCTTGAATCCACTGTGTGTGCCTCTGTACGATGTGGTAAGCTTCTAGCTGCACCTGATAGCATGCACTTTCAAGCAACTCTTACAGAAGTAGCTTGGTTTGTCAGAAATAAAAGGATGGGTTTGAAGCAAGAGCACAAGAAAAGACAAGGTGGTGGAATTTCAAATATCAAAATACGGTTTAATAACATTTTCAATGTTAAAAACAATATTTCAATGCCACCCACAATATATGATACCCCATTCCTATGTTGCTCTTCATTTTTTTATGTTAGGCTGCTGCAAACTGCTGAACAGGAATAGTAAGAAGTAAGCTCATAAACATAGACTGGTGAGAGAGAGAAAGGGAGAGAGTGTATGTTAAGGAGAGAAAGAGAAAGAGGGCTTAAAGACTTCAAGTGAGGACAAATTCTTGGCTCCGCTGAAAATTATGGGGGTTTAATCAAGTATTTCAGTCGGATCAATATGGTAATAATGGTGGCTAGAGTGCACTTGGGTCTTGCGCAATAAATTTCAGATGAATGCCTGGTATCATTAGTCCACATAAAGTTCATGAACAGTATTTTCTTCAAATTGCCTTTGTTCATGAAATTTGCCATCAAATTGCTTAGATTATCAAACTAGAAACCCTGTTCCCCTAAAAAAAGGTAGGTAAATCATCTCTTAACCTCTTGAACTATTCACTAGCTATAGGACACCAAGGGGAACACTAGAAATAACAAACTTTGTTATGAAACAAAATAAACTAATTTGTTCCTTCCATCATTAAAAGTTTAGAGGGCCATTCCAGAAACAAATTGCCGTGGTTGAGTAGTTACCTCTTCAAATGGTTACAAGATCAATGGAATCAAAATTAAAATGTTGATTCTTTTATAGATGTCTGCGTGGTTCAAGAATGGACCAGAAAGTAATACAGAGTATGTGAAAATAAGGAGCAAGAGTGAGGTTAGATAGATCTAAATATTATGAAGTCCCTTTTAACTACAAAATACAAAAATTCTCTATATTCCTTACAGGAAGTGATTCTGTATGGGGAATGATCACAGAAGGTATTGATACAATAAGTTCAATGAAGCATAGCTGCTGGTCATATGATGTCTTAACACCTTTCCCTTCAACCACATAACACTTAGGGACAACATACTTTCTCTCTAAATGGTCTTTTTACAATGTTCCATTCAAAAACTTATCTACAAAAACATCCTCCAGAAGCTAGAGATCTGATCTCATAGATAAAGAATATCTATTCTTTTTAACTTTTCAAATAAAGGAGGGACAATTAAAACACCGAGATTTAGTCCCCACAAAGACATTTACCACCCGAAATACTGGGAAATGTTCAAATATTTTATTTGGACTATTTTCCATTGAGGTTTTCCTCAGCACCTCATGAAGTCTGCTTGAATCCCATTCCTGTGCTTTGTGCCAAACTTCTTCATGATCCATACTTCCCATTGTGATAGGATTGCTGGATGCAAACTGTGTTGTGTGGCCATAATCCAGCAGGAAAGATGTGGCTCTTCCAGTGAACCCAGGCCCAGCTGCAGGAGTGAAACAAGGCACTGTGAAGGTATCATAACAACTGAGATCAACACAGATTATTACAAAGCTGATTTTAAAGGAAGAGAATGAGCTTAGGTTTAAAAAAGATGTTTTCAGAGCTAGCCTGACAAAAAGTGAGCACTTTCTTCTCAGCTGCAATTTCTTTTCCAGTAGCAAATCCAAAAACTTCAGCAAAATAGTTTTAAAAGCACCTCATTTCGGTTTCCACAAGACAACAGAGCAGTACCCCCCAGCAACACAAAAGGGTAATGTTTTTCCCACTTTAAAATTCAGCTTGAGGGCTCCTCTAAGAGCTGAACAGGTCTGACATGAAGCTATCAGCTTTTGTTGGAGTGGATGAGCAGAGTTGTCACAGTGTTTAGACAGCAGACAGAAAAGGAAGAGGGCAGGATGTGGCGTAGTGGTTATTCAGTAGGTGGTACTTTTCTCTATGAGGTTCCAATCTGGCAAGACAGCCCAGTCAGTCAAACCCCAGACAAGAGATATATTGTCCAAAGGCTCAGATATGGAAAAATGTTGGGGTTTTTTTTCTGATGCTTTTCACTTGCAGAACATAAACATATCGCAGACTTCAGCTGAACTAAAATAGAGAGGTGAGAAGTCCATCTGCACAGAGCTGCCTGCAGGACTGACCCTGCCACTTCTGATTTACTTTGGTCAAAGAACACAGCCCTGTGCCTTGCTGCAGCAGGAGGTGCAGGCTGCTGCCAGAGGCTGGTAAGTAAAGTAGTGAAGCCTTGTGTTTGGTGCTTTGACCACATTCAGATCTGGTCAACGGCACTCTCCATCCAAAAGTATATTCAGCATTTAATTTGGCTGATACTTCTTCTGCCAACTGCTATTTCTGTGAGAGTGGCTGCTTTCCAGGAACAGAGAAATTGATTTCTGTATGCAAATAAAAAAAAAAAGAGAGAAAAAGAGGGAGAGAGAAAAAAATTCAGCCGATTTCATGGTTTATCAGACACTGTTGTTAGAAACTCAGAGAGGAGGCAGTACAAAACTGGCCACCTGAAAGCGGTTAATCAGGAATTAGACAACAGAATAGTTACCTTGCTTTAAGAGATATTTCTCCAAAGGGTTAATTACAGACCCAGAAAACACTAACAAAAAAAAAATAAATTAAAACAACCATGTGGAAGGCATCAAGCCTTTCAACATGAGCAACACTAATAGACCTTTCCTATAGCCAGGCACAAGCCCTCTAATTCTACAAATTAGACTAAGCCCCTGGGAAGGATGTGCCTGCAGCTGCTATGCAGATGTGCAGATAGAAAATGAAGGAGATTCTTCCAAATAACACTGGATAGTTCTGAAGTTAATAAAATTACCACTGATCCAGTGTTAACTGACAGCTCTCCTTATAAAAAAGTCATAAATTTCATCTTATAGCAAAACACATTCAAAGCTGAAAAGAATCCTCCCATGGATGGGCCACAAATCTAATTCTTCCCACTTCAGAATTATTGCCATCTTGTAAATATTAAATTATTGTTAAAAGCCTCTCTTTGGGAGAAAAGAAAGTTGTCCTTGGTGCTTCTCTTTGGGAATAAGGAAAGTTGACCTTGGTGCTTCTTTGGGAGTAATAGGTCTTCCTCAGGAAGCTGATTAGTATTAATCAAGACACATAAATACACATACTCTCCTGCAAGTATTTACCCAACATGTAAATACACACATAATTGCTGCTTGTGAAAGATGACAGAAAAGCCCCAGATAATCTGTATGGTTGGCTGATTGTCAAGAGCCCAGTTGCACATACTGCCTTCCTCCTTTGCTAACATGTGACTACCTGCTTCTTACCTGCTTTTCCTACAGTTTCTGCCGAAGTTTGGATTCTCCGACAAACACAGAACCAGAGGTTCCTGATAGAGCTTGAAAAACTGGGTAACCAAACTGACCTGCACTGAAGCAAGCATCAAGGGCAAACTCCCACTTTGGAGACGCTTAGATAACTAAAGGGGCCTCCAGAAATCTGGCCTTAAACACTTTGGCACTTTTGACCAACACTGCAAGTCTATGTTTGGCTAGGACTCCCCATGGATCCTACAAATACTTTGAACAATGTATTTTTAGAATCATACGAGCTTGACCGACTAAGAACATTTTGTACACGTCACAAATGTTGGGGCATGGAACCAACCTTCAACAACCTTTAGAGAAACCTCAATTAATAGAACAGTGGCCGCACACCAAATGTTCAGGAATACTACTCCTTTATGAGAGTGCACTCATTCATAGGTAGATGCAAAATGACCAAAGGGGAAAAAATTCCCCTGCATTTAGAGAGGGAGAATCAAAATAAACAACCTGGTGATGGACATAGAAGGTGAGGCAGGAAAGGACAAGAAACAGAGCAACCAGAAAGAAAAAGGAGGACAAGGACTGAAAATGGAGGAAAATGGCAGAAAGTTAAAAGGGAATGTCACTGATGTGATGAGTTCACAGACAGGAGGCAGATGCAAAAGATCTCTTACCTGTTGGAGAACACAGGTTGGAAAGGAAGCAGAGGTATCTGACAGGAATTACTTTAGCAAACATTTTTCCCTTTCTCTCACCTTACTATAGAATTGAAATTAATTTTAATCAAAAAAGGGTTTTTATATGCTCTTCTTGGAATCTGATCAAAGTGTCGCCTCCTTAGTCAGTATATTTCTTGAAGTTCCCAAATGTGCCTAAAATATTCTCCTTTGCTATAACTCTAACAGTCTACAATCACTTCAAGCTGTGGTCTCCTCAGTTAGGATAAACAATGTTGTGCCAATGTCTGACTGATGAAAACCTCCAGAAACATGCCAGTAGCTTAAAAGGGAGACATTGTAATTTTGTAGAGGGCACTCCTCCCTGTGAATTACTGTTCTGTTAGCAACCCACCATACCATTAGGAGACACCACTCTGATACCAGCAGTAGCTGTCCTTGGGCTTGTTTACAAGAAAGTATATCTGCTAAGGCATCACCACACCAACAAAACTACCCCCTTTGTACTTCCCAACTACTATACATCTCTCAAAGCTTTGCATTATGCACCACAAAAGTCCCAGACCCCTGCAAACTTCCACAGAAGTGAGCAGTTGAACAAGAGCACCCTGGCCCAGTATAGACATGCTGACGTGTTTCTTAAGTTTCCTGAGAGTGCAGGGCATTCTCATCCACCTCCAGGGCAGACCTACTGATAGGGATGAATGGTTCGGTTGCCATTTTCCACTCTCATAGACTGGTGGCTGGAAAGACTTGCCCGTAACATCCTGTTTCTAAAGCTCTTTCTCGGATAAATATGTGATGATATTTTTTAAGGCTGTTTTTCTGTAGCAGTTTAAGACATTACAGACTCTGACACATACCTCATGGGAAATGCACTCGCAGCTGATGCCTAAAGCAGCCTTTAGGGCAGCATCGTAAGAGATTATCCCATTCCTGGTCCCCACCTCACAGATGACACCCAGCATATGGCAGAGAGGTGGTCGGGATGAAACTCCCATCATGTCTGTTAGCACACGCTGAAGGAAGAGACACTGGTCCCACTTCCACCCCTTGGGGACTACTCTCACCAGGGGGACTTAGGCATCAACATGATGATGGAACATGACAGGCAGCTGCTACTTCATGTCCCACTCAAGAAATGAAGGTAGGAAGCTACAGCTTCACTCATTCGCTTTTGGCTTTGGATAACTGGAAAGCTAGATGAATCAGGGAACTGGTAATAAGAGATAAAATATGTTTTTAGGCAGTTCATATGCTTCTGGTCAGGCTTGCCTGGACAGCAGTCCAGGGCTGTCATTGCTGCAGAACAAGTCTGCTTTGTTTTTATTTATTATTGGTAACGTGGAGGCAGTCAATGGCCTCAGCCAAAAGTCAGGACCGTACTGCATCAAGTGCTGTTCCACAAATCCCAAGTACAAAAGTCTGTCTCTAAAGCTTGTATGTGAGACATGCAATGGAAGGAAGGAAACAATATCTCTGTTTTGCTATGGCAACTGATGTGCTGCGATGTTTGCGCAGGGTCACATAGGAAACCTGGAGCAAAGCCAGAATTTGAACCTACATCTTCTGCATACAATTACAGCGCTAGCACAACAGGTCCTTCCTTCCTCTTACACATTTGCTGTCTGACTTCCAGCTAAGAGCTTGAACCCAAGAACATCAGGATGGAAAACAAGTCTTAAACAGTTGCATCGAGGAAGTAGTAGCTCCATCAGCAACTGGCAGTTGGAAATTATAACCACACCTGCAGATCAGGACAGAGCAGTTGTTCCATTGGCAACTGCGGTCAGGTACGACCTCACTCTATTTATAAGGCTCCACAAGTCATGTTCTAGGAGGCACCTTTCTGAGTCAAATCGGAAAGCCATTCACGAGGCAAAAGGGCAAAGCTTGTTTTCCTTCTGTCTCATTGCGCTGTGGAGGTGTGAGCACAGTGCTGGGGGATGCAAATTCAGACCTACCCCGATGGCAGGAGGAGCTGGACATGGTTCACGATATCATTCAACATCTCTACTGGTTCACTGTCCAGTGCTAGTATCTTTGTTTTCATCGAGGAACCCTATAAAAGGTCTTCAGAAATCACATTGTCTTTCCCAGAACATTCATTTTGGGGAAGGTTTGCAGATACAGCACTGTCAGAGCTTGTACAGAGCAGGCTCCCAGGTCACAGAAAAGACAAAGAGCAGAAAGGGAGAAGTGAGGAAACTGATAGCAGTAAATATTGTGACACTGATAGTCTTAATTTACTGTGTGTCCTTCTCAGAAGTGATGGCAATGGAACACTTCAGTTATTCACAGTTTGAATGAGGAAAAGTAGGTTGGCTGATGAACAGCACAAATCCTACTTTTAAACATAAACTAGTACACCAAATTCTAATTCAGAAATTTAAGTTAAAATGCATCTTGCAGTGTTTTCCCCACTTAGTTACTGCTGCATGTCTCCAAAATCCAAGACTTTCAATTTACACCATTTTTAAAAAAAAAAAAATTCCAGAAATCTGAAAAAGCACATACATATGATGGCACAGCATTTGTTTTCTGAAACAAGATTGCTATTGCATATGCAGCTTTGTTGCCTGCTGGCTGAGGAACCCAGATGCTTTAATAAACTGTCCTTTCAGAGCTGTTCTGTGGCCACTGGAAGTTTCTGGACCCCCAGTTCCCTTACTGCTTCAGCTGGGACCGTTGGCTCAGCCCAGGCCATGGTGTTCTAAGCTCTTGTCTCCTGGACATCCCTGGAGATGCAGCTTCTACAGTGTGGTGAAGGTCATGGAGAAGCTGGCCAGATAAAGAGAACAAGGGCAGAGTCCGTTAGAAACCTGCCTGACTGACAGTGTTTCACTGGAGTTGTGCTGCTGGCTAAAACTCCCTTCATTTCTTCCAAAATCCATCTTATTCCAGAAAGTTAC
Source organism: Porphyrio hochstetteri (assembly GCA_020800305.1). Lineage (NCBI taxonomy): Eukaryota > Metazoa > Chordata > Aves > Gruiformes > Rallidae > Porphyrio > Porphyrio hochstetteri. The sequence continues at coordinate 46,814,702 of CM036908.1, forward strand.
CAAACAAGTAGCAGTTCACTCTCTTGTTTTCTCAACAGTGATTGAGAATGAGCCAAATGACAAAAGGTGTTGAACTGATTTGTTGGCCTGCCCAGTACTACAAATTTCAAAAGCTGTTAGTCATGTACAGCAAAATCCAAAAAAAAAAAAAAAAAAAAAAGACAGATGAAAGGAATCTGGATTCACTGATTTTCCTGGATACACTTTTGGAATTTTGTAAGATGACTTGACAAGTCAAAATTTTGATGGTTAAAAGGTGGTAGAAAGATTCATGGGAACGAACAAGCTGCATTGTATGAAGGACCATACAGAGCTTCCAGCTAGAAATTCAGAGGGAACAGGGGATAGCACAGTCAAGAAAAATCAAAACTAACACATGTTAAAATAGTAGAGTTCTGTCTGTGGACCCACAATATGTTATCTGGATGGTAAAGGACAGAGTGTTTGAGGTCAGAAGAATATATTTCTGTACTACTCCCCAAAGTCCTTCCTAACATACCAGATCATTAGGAAGTGTTACATACCACCCAAAAATGCCTTTTCTTTAGCAGTTTTTGACATGCCTTTCCCATTAACATACGTGGGAAATGCAGGCAAATTAAAATAATCCCCTTGGGTTATTGTCGGGACTGTTCCTGCTATTTCCACCATTGGCTTAGCTTCATCCACTGCAAAACCTGTAGTGGGAGAACTGGAGTAAAGAAAGCACCAGTGACCTTGTGCACACTACAAGCACCTAAATCAAAGTGTGCAGGGGTCTGCTGCTCAAGGCTATAGCGCCCAGTGCCAAAATGCTATTTTCAGAGCCTGATTTACTAATAGTACTTCCCAGGATGGTTACCTTGTGGTTAGCAAGCCTAGGAAATACAAGAGATTTTATGGAGCAAAGCAGCTGGCAGCAGGAAAGGTACACAGGCAGCATTCATTGCACTCCCTTCACTTACAAAATTTAGACCAATATCTAATGATACAATATGCAGTCATGGGTTTCTGTGCTACTCATGACTTTGAAATCTAAGTGAGATTTTTTTTGTCTTTCTAGTCCACTTTTCCACCAATATTTTACCAGTTCACATACACCAACTAATAAATCAGTTATTACTATGACCCACGTGTCGATATACTCACCACTACAGTCGCAGGGAAGCAAACAGCCCCACTCGCGCTGTAACGCACGAGGATTCAACATGAGAATGCCAACTGTTCCTAAATATCAAGGGTTAAAAGTAGGAGAAAAACTAAACATGATTCTTCAGTTACTACAAGATACTTTTCTTTTAGGCCTGCTTCGCATAATTGTAATCAGTTATATTACTGGCTTAAAATCATTATTAAAACAGGTAAAGTGTTCAATAATTTGCTAGTCAGTCAAATTTTTATAGAGTGAGCTGTATTACTACTCAGCAATTGTTCTCTTTATTGTGGGTATAAAAAAACTTACATTTTACCATTTCACAGTAGCAGAACTACTATTAGAGCTGAGAAAAGGTTTGTTAAAGCATGAACTTTTGGAACTCTTTGTTTCCAAGTTAGAAAAACCAGCTGGATGGCTATACATCTAGGACACAATCTAACTAGGGCTAATCCCCCATATCCAGTAAAATTAAGACCTAAAACCAGGGACTTCACCTGAATAATGAGGAGATTAGGATTTGATCCCATGTCCCTGATGTTAATTTGTCACCCTATATTGCCTAGCAGCAAACAATTAAGGGCACATCTTAGAAGGTTGATGGGAGTCCAGGGAAATCAATGCCTGGCAAAGATAAGGAAAGTATATTGTTTCCTGTTTACACTGGACATGAGCTTTATATAATTATCCTACCAGTTAGGATTAACTGGGCAATTATCCTGGCAAACAATGGGACATTGATGACAGCAAAACAAAGGCATCTCAGAGCAGCAGCTCCTGTGTCAGTGCTGCTGCCAGCCAGAGCCCCACCGAATTGCCTGGGTCCTGGCTGCCGTCCCAGCCCTATCAGCCCTCCAACAAGGGCTGCACAGTTACAGGGGGAGCAGCAAGGGAAAACAGTTTTCCTAACCTGTCAGCATTTAAGAACTCAAACATTTTTCCTTACCACAAAAGGATCTGAAAATTTGGAGGGAAAAATGCCCACAAACTGAGCATATGCAGAACAGACTGACTGGAAAGAGCAGCTTTGCTTTCCACGCTTTTGAAATGTTTCCTTCAGATTCTGACCTCCTTTATCTGTCTGAAAGCAGCATTTCAACACTGGAATAGAAAGAAGAGAAAATGTCAGAATGGGAATGTCAAAGGTTCTTCCCCTCACCCCCCCAACCCCCCCCCAAAAAAAAACCCTCTAAGCAGGAGACTCAGCTAGCTGAATCTCTCTTGGCAGCAATTCCAGTCCAGTGAATTGACTCATTTTGTCAGAAAATTTTTGACCAACAACAGTCGGTGATTCACACAAGACAAAAGAATAAAATAACAGTGCAGTTCCCATGACTGTATTTCAAGCACAGGGGATTCTGTTCAGGCCTAGCATGGCAGGCATCATGCTTCGTGGTAGCATTTCTACATCCCTTGCCACACCAGACCTAACTAAACAAAGACTGAGCCATGGAAGGCACTGGCTCTGAGCCCCGGTTCCCATGTGTGATGAACCCTTAAAGTTACCCAACCTGAACACCTGTACAACACAGCTTCTAGAAATTAAACAAATCATTCCAAATTTTAACACTCAATTTGTACTGTTTCCAGCATATTTCAGAGACATGTGCAGACCCTTGTTAAACCAAGAATGCCAAGACACCCGAAGTCTAGATCTAATTAATAATCTGTTATATTTAGCCAGTTATATTTAGTTATATTTATAACTAATTATATTATATTTAGTTATATTTAGCCCTAACGTTTTCTCTCCTGTACAGTGAAAAAGACGATTGTGTCTGTAGAACACCTCACACTAAATCTTAAAATAGCTACAATCTTAAATACTTGAAAACCTGAATGTTTAGATAGAGATTCCATACCTAAGGCAAAAATTAGGTTTTAAAACATCCAATATTCAAGTATCTCAAACATTCTGTATCTATAGCAATATATACATATCTACAATCACCACCTTGAAGGAGACCAGAGCTGAAAATATCGATCAATAATTCAGATTCCAGATTTTCCAAGACCCACTGAACCACGCTGTGAGGTCTCGTGCTATGTACTTGTGATTGATGCTTATTTTGCTCTGAATAAGCTCATTACCTTACCAAGGCTTCAGCAAAAAAAAACCCTTGCATCTCAACCATATTACATAAGGACAAATCCAAGTCAAGGACAAAGTCTAAAACTCAATGGCCTCTGCTATGAATTCAAGTTGGTTTTATTCCTTATATTTCATTTTGAAGACCATCAGCAACAGAACACTCATCCACTACAGATATACACCAAACAAGCAGAAGTTCCCATGAGTATAAGGCAACCAGTTACATAGGTACATATTCTTCCAGAAAGTGAAGGTGGCTGTGAGACTATAGGATCCTATTTCTTTCCTCCTTTTGTCTTTTTGTATTTTATTTTTGGTGGACTTGTCTTAAGGTGAAGACTAATCACAAGGAGAGAGGGAAAAAAAAATCATCTGGAAGCTGTGCGGGTTAGCAACATACACCAGAGAAAACAAGAGAAAGGTCTTAATACTTTCATACTGTTAAGCAGGAGACAAGCAGAGGATAGATACTTTTTAATGAATGCAATGCTACTTTGACATCCCCGCTCTCCAGAGACTCGGGCATACTTTTTAGCTTTGACTGATAATAAATAACAGGTTTCCTGCCACTAACAACAAGGTTCCCGTCTCCCCTCCCAGGTTAAGCGGGTCTGTCCAAGAGATCTGGCCCTTTGCACACAACAGCTTGCTCGCTGCAGAGCTCCTGCAGAGGCATGCTGAAAGCACACAGAAAAATATTTCTTCTGCTCTCTTTCTGAACTTCTTAAACTCTAGGTGACCCAGAGTAAAATCCATTTTAATGGGGCCTCAGTTAAACCAGTCAACTGAGTCCTTGTTGAACTAGGCAACACTGTGCAGAAATAAAAAAAAAAAATTAAAAAAATTGGAAAAAAAGAGAGTCTTGTTTCTTTTTGGAGTCTTGGTTCTTATTTTCCTTTCCTTAAAGAGCAAGGAAATAGTTACGTTCCCAGTTTTAATCCTTGCTTTACTGTAGAGCTAACCAGCATAATTCAAATAGCACAGCTACTGTTCATTAAACAGTGGTGCAATTTGGGTTTATGGCTGTACTCCTCCAGCACCACAGCAGATGAGGTCCTGGTACCCCGCTAAACTATTCAACACATGCTTCTGATTTTCACTCAGTAATTCCCTCTGATGATTACACAAGTCCCATGAGCAACACTTAGAAGTGAGAAGGATTGGTAAGGAACACATCAAAGTTGGTTTTAATGTAAAAAGAAGGTAAGAATATGTCTCTCTATTCCACCTGAACATCAGCTTTTTAATCTGTCATTTCAGTTAAATGCTGCAATGAGAGAAGCCAGAGATACCACAGTAGAGGCATTACCCTATCTCTGTTGTGCTTTTCTCTAGAGCTGAAGTTCTGTTATGCCTAACTGTATGGCTACTCTAGCCATTTCAAAACAAGTGCATAGAACAAATACATAGGACATCAGATGTCTTCAAAAACTTCTGTTAGTAGCATTGTAAACTTCAATTTTCACACATCTGTTAGTAGCATTGTAAACTTCAATTTTCACACATCACAGTGCATTCTTTAATTGACTTTTATTTTGGATTAGAACAACAGTGACAAAAGAGGCAAATTTTGCAACAAACTCAAATCTCAGCTCTTGATACTGTCATGTGTATTTAAACAAAATTAGCTATGCTAACAGAGTCAAAGTAAACTAGGAACACACCTTTCCTGTAACATGAGCAACAAGTACTCTAGGAGGTGCAGGAGGGAGTGGAGAGAGAGCTCTTTCCTGTCATCTTATTCTGTGGCTTTTCACGAAGCTTTTCAGCCTTTCATTGACCTTCAGGTGTGTTCCTGTGAGAAAAAAAAAAGAACCATGAGTGTTAAGCCTGCAAGCATCAAACTTCTGTTGAGTTGTTTCTATGCAGAGTCTGAAAAGCTTAAATAAATCCTGCCACATTCAGAAGTTGTCTTTCAGGACTCCACATCCACAGTTCCTTATACCACTGTGTGTTCTCTGGATTTACGTGTATATAACACTATTCTTTATGATAGAAAGTCCTAAGCACGCATTCCTTCAGGTCCCCCTTGCCTTCTAGTATTTCTTTATCAGCAGCTAGAGTTTCTACCAATCCACAGCTACACAAAATGCACTTCTTTCATGCTGGCATTTCACTCTATTTTCCAAAGCATTTTTAGGAATGAGTCCGAGGCAAACAAATTCTCTCAAGCATTAAGCAGTTCCTGGTTTTGAAAATCTTACTGCATCATTTAGATGGCTAGTCTATAAGCCCTGAGGGAAATTTTCAGCACTGAGACAACAGAGGAGACACACACTCTTTGTAATACTACTAGTATTTGATCATTTAAACAGCCACATACATTTTGAAATGCAGTCCTTGGAAGTTTTACTCTACCCCCCAGGCACTCTTTAAACAAAGGGTGCCTACATTTGCTGTACAGGTCTTTACACAGAGGTTAGGAAAAACTTCTTACAGTAAAAACCACAGAAACAAGAAAAACACCAGTTTAAATGATGAGCCACAGCTGGGGATCAAAGGGTCAGCATTTTTACCAGAAGGGAATCCCTCTTCCACTCTGTGTATTATTTATCAAACTCATTATTGGGCTTTACTTCAACAAAAAGCACTGTTTCGCTACTTTGAGCTTTATTTGCCTCTAAATTTCAAGTAATTTAGCAACAGTTGGTCTAAGTGAGAAAGCTGCTAAGGACTACTACAACATTAACTGTCTCTATTTTCTTTTTGCCTCTCCCCTACCACATAACCCACACCAAGTTTTACTCTATTCCTTGCCCTTAAGTCAGATACACCATATTTAGATTAAACAGTCACACTCCTTAGAACAAGATGCTTATTGCCTTTCAACTGCTCTATCCTAAAAGCAATCGGAGTCCTCAGCCTTTGTGAACTTTACAACTTGTTGGATTTTTCTTAAAATGTGTCTATTCTTAAAAGCTAAACCCATGGAAAAATAACTAAAACCAAATGCCATGTGATCGGGGCCAACCATAACACACGAGAGCACTAAAATAACAGGAGAGATACTGCGGTAATGCCTGACCTTCTGAACTGTGCATATGGGTTGAAGCAAAACAGCCCATATTCACATCTTAAATGGTGCATACTAATAGTTTATTTGCAATGCAGAAGAAACCAGTTTACAGAGCCATGATTTTAAAGCTTCAAGGACTTGGTTTAGGTGCCAGAAATGACTTAATTTTTGGAATCTTAAACAAGGTCACAGTTCAACTTTATTAGCTTATATGGTCAAAATCAGTTCAGCAGGCAGTTTCAATGGCTGCAGACATTCTCTCTTTCTCCTTTCATGTTTCCACCCAAAAATTTTCTGGTCTAAACATCTTTGATACACTGAATTATCCTGGCTGGTCTGAAACTAGTAGTTCGAAAACCTTTATTTAAAGTAGACAGGCAGCACAACTTCAACATGAAATTTCTTATAGAGATGTTATCAGCCTGTTCAGATCTGCACCCAGCCCTTAACTCAAGTGATAATGTCTATCAATTACACTTAGAGCATCCCTGTAGAAACTGAGTCTGTGCAATCCCAGTAACCTAAAATGCAGGTTATATTGTTGCTGACAAAGATGACAGGAGCCCTTTGTATACATCCCTATGCAGACCATAGTGCCCGCAGGATACTTACTAACATGAAAAAGTAATCTTTGTGAAGGTGAACAAGCCATGATGCATCAATAAACAATAAGCTCAGGCCACAAAGCTATGGCAGTGTGGGTATAATGGCCATGGCTATTCAAGATGCATATACAGTCACTCAGGATGGTCAGGAGCTGTTATTGTTATGAGCTGAGTTAAATCTCTGACCAAACTATGAATGTAAAGACTACCCCTCTTTCTGACCTCAATGTCTGAGATGGCCAGACACAAAACCAAACCTCAGAGACATCATCTACACCCCAAAGAAAGCATCTTCAGGTTTACTCAGGGATTAATAGAGGTGCTTCCTGGGAAATATTTTTTACAGGATGTGCAACTGTGGCACCAGAAAAGGAAAGGGACAGATGTATCAAAGATGATGACATCTAGGAAGTTGCTGAAGTCCTGGTAGCATGAATAAAAATGAAAACATTTGAGAAAGTTGCTGGGTGAAAACTGAAAGCAAGGAAAGCTTTTGTTATTATTCCTGTCCTGTTTTCAGGAAAACTGATGGTCCTACTTTCTTTGTAAATGAACAGGATCGTTTTAGAGACTACTCAAGCCACAGCCACGCTTTCTTCCCTGCAGCAAAACTTATAACCCTTGGCCTTCCAGACAGGCACAGTCAGAAGAGCAGCACTACCAACTAACACCGCTCACACTACCTACAGCCTTTATGCTACACACATACAATGACTTCTGATCCCATTGTAGTTGACAGCCCTTCTACTCCTGACAGCAACACAGATAGGATTTTTCTCTTTAAGCATACCTTTGCTTCATTAAAATGTTTCATATGAATAAAGAGAAAAGTGTTACAAGAACTATGTAAGACAGTTTTGTCTTTCCCTCCTTCTAAGTCTTCAGTAAGTACCTACCTGCATACCTATGCTCACAGGATGCTTGCAGCAGACACTACCAAAGATCCTGGCAGACACAGGCAAATCAACAGGTAAAAGATACCAAAATTGTGCAACTGGCCATGCTTTGCTTGCTAAGTAGTTATGTGAAATAAACACTTTTGACAATAAAGGGGAGATGTGGTAGGTAGACTATGGAGAAAAGGGGAACAGTAAAATGTCTCTCAGTGCATGAAGAACTCCAGAATAAAAATGGAAGGACTTGCTGTACACAGATAGGGTAGAGTGGGCAGGGGATGAACTGTTACAATGGTTGACTTTGGCACAGGATCATACTTCGCCCTACTACTTCCCTTCAGGTGAACTTCCACCCAGAAATACTGCTGGGCAGAATCCAAACTTTCATCTGACCAAAATCACCAAGCACAGGCAGAGCTCATTCAGACTAAGAAACAACTAAAAATAGAAACCACCACTTCCTACGGGCATCAGAAAACAGGATCGCCATACAGAACCACCTTCTTTGTAGGACCAGGACCTCATTTAAAATCTATGGAAATTGGTAAACTGGATGGCCTTAACTCTTACCAGGGATACTTCTGGTTTTGGGTTTTAGTATCATCCATCCAAAACAATGATTTCTTTCTTCTCTGTTGGTTACAACCTCAAGAGAAAAGATAAATACACAGAGCTAATGGTGGCTCCAACAAGAAGGTGTAGCACTTACAGCAGGCTGACTCTAGGTGATGACAGCTAACACCAACATACTTGTTCCACTACCTTGTATTGCATCTTCTACTGGCACCATTCATAATGCTTATTTTGCAGAAATATGTCTCTGCAGGGAAAAAAAACCAACCCAGAACAGCTGCTGCAATGTCTTGCTTCTAAACTCCTAGTTACAATGAAAAATAAGAGTATTTGATATTATCATGACAGAAATCCTTCAGCTCCGACATCTGCTTTATCCTATGACATGAAGGATGATCCTAAACATCTCCTCATCTGCCTCCTCTCTCATCCCATCAAACCATTGAGCTATTCTCAAACACTTGTACAAACAGGAACAGGAAACTGCACTGACACTAACACCCTCATCTTCAAAAATGAGGAGGCTCCCTTGTACTGTATCATTTGCTGCCTTCTGAGTCCTGATGAAGAACGAAACATAACACGTGTAAGCTCTGCCTAACCTTAATTCTTAACGTTCAAGGTTAATTTACAGCTTACTCCAAAGTAGGTCATGCAAAGGGGTCTTACTTGTTATCTACACAAGATTTTAAAAGCTGCAATGTCTTATTTCAGCAAAATATTTTAGGTCTTCTGTGTGCCCTCTTTCTAAAAATAATTGTAGTTTCCTATCTTAAAAAATCTGTCTGTCTTCAGTCACAGAAAGATGGTGATTTGGAAAATTTTTCCTCTGCTCATCCGACACTTTCATAAGTGCCTAGAGGGCAAAAAATAACAGTGCCATTCTTCATCGTATTTTTTATTCTATCAGTATCTTCTGAACTAAAAATTAACAATAATGCAGGTGAGAGTCACACAATGTATGCCTATTAACAAACAAAACACACTACCCTTTCACACGTTCAGGATGGGATGTTGCTAAACACGGGTTAGGGAATGAAAGACAACTCCGGTTTCGGCTGGTCTTGAAATTTGGCACAGCCATGCCTTTTCCTAATAGATAGGGCACTCCTCAGAGCACGGGATTTTGCGTCAACATTTGGCTTTGTTAACCATATTTGAAGACTGTGTTGTGATTGCAGAAACTATCCTGCAATAACATTGGCTCGTACATACAACAGTATCCCAGTCCTTTTCTTTCACAGACTTTCACAGTGTGCCTGGTTTTGTGTAAATTGGTTAGAATTGTCTGGTTGTTCAGACCCAAGTCACCCAGAATTGTCTCTCTGTGTGTGTGTGTTTCCCCCTGTAGCATCTTAATTATCTTGTCCAGAAGAGGTCCAAGTGGGAACTTGCAATGCAGTTCTGCCAGGAAAGAGCCCATTGCAGACCATCTGGTTCCCCTGTCAGAACAGACTCTCACGTTCTCCTACATGAGCCTCTCTTTTGCTGAGGTACTTGGATCTCAGAAATCACACATGTTAATCCTTCCTACAGATATCAGAGATAAAGATGTGCTGACAGCACAGGTGTCAAAGAAAAAAATTATTCCTTTCCCTCAAACAATTAATCTTTTTAGTAATAGCATCTTCTGTTATGGATTCTTGTACCTAGTTCATGACCACAACTGGAAAGCAGAGTGAGAAATACACAAAGCAAGACACAAGCAATTCTGAGGGCTGACAGAGTCCCAAGGATTTGGGGAACACAATAAAGGGGTGCATGCTTGTAGTTTCCTCTCTTCTTTCATCAACCAGGCAAGCACCCAAAGAACATTTACAAAACTCTTCATTAACCTGCGTTTACTGAGCTTCACAACCATTGAGCTCTTCCAGGAATGTATACAATGTATAGCTACCCTAGCAGAGGATCACAGAATCACAGAATCACAGGATGCTGCAGAGCATGGGCTTACCCTAAAATGCTGAGTGTCAAAACAATCTCCTGCCCTCTGTCACCTGAATGTGTGTGCCAGAGGTTAGATACCTAGCTCCACAGCATTGTTCATTCTTAGAGATAGTGAGCAACCTTCTAAATGATGCCAATGCAAGACGAGGATATAAACCTTGAAAAGCAGGATGAACAATTAATGCCTATGTTAATACACTCAAGTTTTTACCAGCCAGAGCCTGAACATTTGTAATTCAATGACAAAGGTAAAAATTTAGACATGGAATTTGACATTTTATCTTCATCACACAGATCTAATACAAGAACTTATATTCTATGTATTTCACGTGTATATGGTATATTCAAGATATACTTTGGCAAATACAGCCAGATCCTTTGCCAGATATTGAATTCTTCTCTTCAGCTGCTTTCAATTTTTGGAACACTTCAAAATGTGCAGTTTCACTCTTTTGTAAATAGTTTAACCAGTCATAAATCTTCAGCATTATAAAGAACAGTAAGGTCAAATTCTTGCTTTCCATAACAGTTTACTCTTCCCATAACATTTTATTAAATATTTTGTGAAAATCAAGCATCTGACAATCTAATTAATGTCAAAACTTAGCCTGCTCTTTTAGATTAAAAGACACAGGTTGAGATTTATGGAAGCGATGAAAGAAAACTCCTGCAGTGTTGAACAGCTGCCATCTTAGTCTGAAGAAGTCTGGTAAAGTTTTGGTGAATGGGCATATACCAACATAAAAGTTTGCATGGAATGTCTCTGAGAAGCGCATTACTTTCCTGAATAACTCAAAAGGAAGCCCATAACTGTTTCTGTTACACATGTAGTTAAGAACATCCAGATTAGTTCATATCTCATGACTGACCATACATTAACTGTTGCACCCTTCCTTATACTGATCTGGTGATACAAGGAGGAAAGGTAGGTCCCCATATTCCCTCACCTTTCTGTAACCTGCTGGTGCTATCAAGACTTAGTTGTAGGAAGAAAAATAAGAGATAAAGAAAATATGATTAGGGGGTTAAGAAGTCAAGTCCACAAGGCAAGACCTGGAAGGCATGCAATGTGCTGTGTCCTAAAGGTGAAACATTTGATTTTCAAAGCAGTTGCAAATGAGCATCTGACAATGACAAGAGAACCTAGAGATCCATTAGGAGCTTAAGCTCAACTAGATGAAAGAAAAATCCCACTCATTTTTATCAGCACTTCCATATAAATAGAATATATTGAAAATGTATTTAAATCCAAACTCCTTGCCATTTGCCTAATGCACTGATTAACTGATATTTTCTTTGAATTATCTGCTTTGCAATCTTTTTATTACTTAAATCAAGCTGAAAAATTACATGTTATAAAAAACCTAAAGATAATAGGAGCAGTAATATTCATTTTTCCACTGGGTTAAGAACTGGAAAAATGTTGCAAACCTTTCACTGATGCAAGGATGTCAGAATTATTTTCACATTGAAAAAGTACCCATTCCTTCTTAAGAAGAAAAATTGGTGTTATATGGTATATTGTGTAATCACTCTCATCACATAGCAGCAGTGAAGTACACTCTAGATATTAAAATCCAGACAAGGCTCTCAAGTGTGTGGAAAAATTTTTGTGCTGACACTTACAGTACCAAAAAAAAAAATAAATCAAGAATCCAGTTACCTCTCAGGCTTTTTTTCCAAGACTCAGTTTACCAAGAATCATACCATGTCCAGAATATTAGAGTACCAAGACATCTAGTGAGTGAAAAATATATTGCAAGTAAAATTACTTTTCGTTATGTAAACTATCAGTGGTTTGTTTCATTATTAGACATAAGAAGTCTATGGGAGCACTGCTAGAGGAGTATCATTACAATGTATTTACTACCTACAATTCCCAAAGTTCCCAGGAAAGGAAATGAGTGGAAAGATTCTGCATCAAAACCCACCTGTGTGGGATCTCTGACACCCAACTGTATTCATATACTGCATCCTCCGCTCAGCTATGAAAGGAACATCTCATGTTCCAGCAGGAAAGGCATACCTCCATGGGTGCTTTCGCAACTATCACTTCCCACTTCCCTTAAAATGGTTGAAGTAAATCCTTTTATCTGTGTCTCTGGATGTTGTTTAAAGTTTTATTCAGTAATTTTTCTTATACTGGGGGTTTTTGGCATTGCAATGTGCTGGTCTTTTATCAGGTTCTTGCTTTCATAAAGACCTGGTTCCATAAAGAACTTGGAGAAATAATGTTTACTTGTTTGACCAATAGTAGAGGTTTGGAATTAAGTCCAACCCATTAAGCAGATACCTGGCCTAATTACCACTAGAGACCAGATTTATTTAAATTGAAGTCAGAAACTGTGATAAGGCACATGGCACAAAGGACCTGAGCCCTCCTTTCACTTTGAAGGAAACGCAAGTATGAGAAAATCCTGTAATGACTTCATTCCTGAATCAATAAAAAGATCAAGCTAATTATTCTCCCTGCCGGCCAGGCCAACACAGTTCAAGCCATCTACTGTCATCAGCTTTGAATACATCAGAATTGCTTCTTGACGTTCATAAAATAGAGAGCAAACAAATTAGTTCAGAGAGCAGAACCCCTGACACTCTGCTGTGAAGCCATGTATGGAAGATGTAGGACAGGTGTAATGCCAAAATAAGAGTCACATTTGAGAAACAGAACACTCTCTTTCTTTCAAATTGATGTTCAAACTGTCATATAGTCATAACCAAAAAGGGAGACTTTAAAAAAAAAAAATCAAAACAAACCAAAGACCTCCCCCCAGTGCATTGTAATAGACTGACTATAAATTACAAGAGTTGGTAACAATGAGAAACGTTTAAATTCCATTAAATCAGAAATTAAGTCAAATTCTCTTGTTTACATCCTTTTCTTCTTTGTCAATTCTGTTTGGTTGTTTGGGTTTGGTTTTTTTTTTTATTTCATCTAAGCAAATATTCACCTTAATACTCAATAAATAGCGTATCTTGTATATGTACTACATCTATATTTGTATCCCTATGTATCTTCCACAAACAAAAATATGTTTTAAAAAGCAGTTGGACAGGATTCTTTCTTATTTTTTCCCCTCAAGAACTTGAGAAAAATAAAGTCTTTTCAAACCACACTATTACAATCCCTGTTATGTTTGAGACTGACCATGTTAGTAGCAAAGGAAAGGCATAGTAGGAATTTCTGTTTGTCAGATCCCCTTGAAAACAGACCCCCTCAGTCCTTACTCCTACATTTTATGCAGTGGTCTGCTGAGATGGAGACAGACCTGGTATTACCTACCCATTGGCTGCCCTTTTTGCTGGGTCAGACATCCTTGACCTACTAAACTGCTTAGGTTTTAATTGCTTAGGTTTAATTGCTTACATTTGACCTGGTATTTTCAGATTTTTTGGTATGTGAACTTTGCGTTTTGTTATGTGGCGAGAAAACTTTGGACAGGAAGAAAAGGGAATCCCATAAGTCTTGGCTTCAGACTGACTTCAGCTATCTTTAAGAGTTTCTCCTTCACACTGATTACAATTCCATCATTAATTACAGTTACATACCAAACTTATAAATATCTTAAGTATGGGATGCAGGGGGAAATGGCCAGCCCCTTTTCAGTTGTCTGTGGAGACAGGACAAGGGGCAATGGCCTCAAGTTGGAGCACAGGAAGTTCTGCACCAACATGCGGAAGAACTTTTTCCCAGTGAGGGTGACAGAGCCCTGGGACAGGCTGTCCAGGGGGGTGTGGAGTCTCCATCTCTGGAGATATTCAAGATCCATCTGGACACCTCCCTGTGCGACCTGTCCTAAGGAGCCTGCTTTGGCAGGGGGGTTGGAACCAATGATCTCTGGAGGTCCCTTCCAACCCCTCTGGTTCTGTGATTCTGTGAAACTACTTTTGACAAATCTCTTGCATCACAATCAACGCAGAGGTTTCTAAACCAGGCTTTCTCCAAAATTTCCAATCATTTCACTAGTTGCAGCATGTCAGCATTTTTAAAGGTCTTTACTGAGCTGCTGGAAAACACTAAGAAATGCATAGTTAGCTAATCTGGAAGGACTGGTAACAGTCCTAGTGATAGCGAACATGGAATTAAGGGTTATATACTGAGTATTTTACTGCTGCTTGTAAAAGATATTTTTTTTTTCCAAAGTAGGTTAATTAGGTTTTATAAAAACCCTGATGTTTTTCACATATCACAATTTTCAATACTGCAGTACTAAACCGTATGCTGAGAACTTATGCATATCATCACCTGACTACATCATTGCAACAACCACATAGGCTTCCCAAGTCTCATCTTTGGAATGATCTTCCAGGCAATTTGCGGGGTGCTCAATTTTACAGAGTGAATAGCATTATATTTTTGCTCTTCTTTGTTACATTGCTTTTCTTATAGGACATAATGCTGCTATCCCCCTAGATGCACTAACGCACACTCTTCACTTGTGATACATATGGGTCCTGCCCCAGTGATGCTGGGAACTCCAGAAGGGCTGAGGATATACAGGCTGCTAGCATGTTTTCTGCCTGACCAGAAATCTACACAACCATAGAGATGGATTATGCCTCTACACTTCCACGATCTGCTGCTTGGTTTTCTCCATCAGTCACACTAACAGTTTAAATCTGATAGGTGCTACTTAAATATCAAGGTCTGTACTGAAAAATTAGCGTGCTGTCTTCACCCTGATGCCTGGGAGGAACTAGAACCCAAACAATTAGAAATTTAGTTTGGATTGACCAGTATTGTTACTCACCAAAAGCCACAAAAAGCTTGAGATGAGTCTCAGTAAATTACTGGGACATTAGTTGACAAAGGACAACTCTAAGTTTTCTCTGTTTTCATAGAATTTTGAGGTGGGGTGTTTTTTTAATGGGAGCAAGATCATCATTCAATACAGGATTTTAATGAAAAAATACCAAAGACAGGACCCAGAATAAAGTTGTGACAGTGACAAAAATAATAGATATGCTTTATTTCAAGACAGCTAATGTTATGAAAGCTGTGACCAGAAATGGCACAGACAGGATAAACCTGACCAAGCAGCAGAGACCTGCAGGATAAATAACCTCCAAGGCAGTAGTTATATACAGTGGAAAGAAACACAGGTTAATTTGCTGCACCCTGAGCATGCCAGTATCTATTCATTGATATAAAACAACATAGTAGGAGTAGCTGACAAGGTAAGTTATCTGAAGTTAGGGTAGATGAAGCTGAACCCAAAGACTTTCACTTTTCCTTTGTCTCGGATTATTTGAGATAAATTTTAGGAAACGTGTATCTGATGTGAACTGATGAGCAATTTCCCAAAATTCACCCTCTTTGAGGCATATCAAAAGCTGACCATCTCAGGAAAAAAAAGCGCTTTAAAAACACACTTGAAAGTACAGAGCACTGCAACCAATTCTTGATGCTGCAAATCAAGTTGCATTTGAAAACCATGACACTGACTTTCATCCCTCCCCCCCTTCTCCAGCAACAGGAAGAACTTGTCTTTCCAAAAAGCTGACTTCTAAACTATGCCTTAGGCTGCAGTGAGTCAAGGTTTCATGTGGGATTGGTTTGTTTCTTTTTTGCCTTGTGGTTTTTGTCTCTTCTCCCCCCCACAAAAGTACCAAAGGGATTTGGAGTAGACTTAAAATGAGGAAGAGTTACCATGTTTTATAACTGGTAACAGAGAGGAAAGCTTTTCCTAAGTAATAACTGCTCTGTATATAGTACATATTTGTGCAGCACTGGACATTACAATTGGTTATAATTTTCTAATTTCCTTTATTGCCAAAGGGTTTTTTGGTATTTCTTTTTTTTTGGGGGGTGGGGGGAATTTTTGTGAAAGGGTAAGCACTTCTGGCTTAAAATGTTAGTTCCAGACATTCTTTCTGCTTGGTTTCTGCTCTACCAGTAAACTTTTATTACACGTTTTGGCTTTTTGAAAAGTTCCTATTGCCAAAGTGCATTGAGGTGCTTAGCGGAGTATGCCTTTAAACTCCTAATCAAGAACAACAACATGGCAAGCAGACAGAAATAAAATTAAAACAAAGGCGTGGAAAACATGTAATGATCCAGTTTCTAGATAATATTTAATTGCAGCTGTTTGAGTCTGTGCCTGATCATCAGCAATGGATCATCAGTGCAGCTATATCCTGTACCTGCTAGTTATTACCGAAAAGCCACACAACTGACAGTCTCCATACCACTCCGCTATTCAGTGCAACTAAGCCTCCTACACCCTGTTTCATACGTGTGGGTTTTTTACCTGGCAGTCAAAAGGGCTAATTTATGAAAGCTAGTAGCTTTAAGACATGCTCTAACTTTGGCAGAGAGAAGTTACTTACCTTGTCCTAGATCTAACAATCAGAAGCAGAATTAGATATATAACTCTGGGGTTTTAAATCAAGTTCTTTGATTTTATCACAAGACAGCATTCTTTATCCACTATATATTGTCTCAATGTTAATTAAAGACTACACTGAGTAACTCTACAAACTATATGCTGCCAGACAGGAATTATTTTTTTGAGATCATGACTCAAAATTTATGATTATTCATTTTACTTCCCTTTTCTGTTAAAATTGGAAGCAACACTAAAACTTAGCCAAATGTTTTTCATATATATAAAAAAATCACGTATTATATATACAAAGACTCCAAGAGCAGGGCACTTGAAATCTCCATGCAAATAAAAATATAATTTCATACATGTTTCTACTCTTGAAAAAGTCCCAAGATAAAACAGAATGAAAATGCTTCATAGTGTTAGAAGGAGAAGAAAACAAACCAACCCCTGGATACACTTTGTAGATCATATCATTAATTTGTGAGGTGTGTCTTTTGTTTACCAGTGATTTGGCCTAGAAGGTCTACATTGCAAACTGTTTTTATATAGGACTTAAAATAATTTACAATAGAATATGTACAAAATTAAAAGGAAACAGTAGCACAGTATTGCAACACTTGTATTACAAATCAAGTCAAAATGCTAATTAATCCTATTTCTGTTCCTAGCTGGCCTCTCCTTTGACCACACAGGGAAACACAAGCTGCAGTGCACAACTACGAGTCATCATTCACATGTTTGTATCCTGCCAACCCGCTCTGTGCGGCAAACCCTTAACTGTAACTTAGATGCTCAGGGACACAGTTGAAAAAACAATTAGGTCAGTAGAGGAGTAACATTTTCCCACTTAAATCTTTTTCCCAAAATATCTTCCAAGCTGTATTCAAACCCAAGCTAAACCTGTCCCTAGTTTAATGTTAAATCAGTTATTTTAATGATAAATCACCATTCAAAACACTGAACTAGGCATAAAGTAGATTAGTATTTTAAGTGACTACACCAAACATTTGAACTGCTTTACAAGAAGATTATACTGTAAAAGTATCAAAAGCTTAAAGGTAAGTTGGAAGGTGCAATGCCACTTTTCAATACTTTTAAAAGGCATAAGGTTGATGCTTTCTTGCCTTACTCCTGTTTAAGCATTTTAATCCTGAAATATTATCTCTCTGAAGCAGTCTTAGAAGAACCCTAACAATTTTACGGGAGCAACACACCCAGACCACCTGAAATAACAAAAAGGTGAAGAGTTTTTTTCAAATATTTGTTTGTGTTGGAATCTCATGAAACATGATCGGTACATCCACTACATTAAGGAGATTACATAAAATCCTACCGATTTTCAAAGCTATTCAGTTTAACCAGCATGGAAGTGAAAATAATTCCATGGAAAGCATTTAAACACCACCTTTACAAATAGTTCAGTAACATCTTCGTCCTCGAAAAGAAGAAAAAAGAAAACAAGAGAAAAAAGATCAAAAAACATCAGCAGCACCTGGATCCTAGAGTTTCTTCAAATTATCATTCCTGCAACTTTCTGTATTACTAGCAGATTAAACCAGTATGAGAATACTTTCCTCGATAACTTCATTAGGGTCATATTACCCATTTCCCCTGTACCAAGAATCTTGGTACAAAAAAACTTACCTTCCCATTTTCCTTCCTGAGAAGTACAAGAATTTGGATATGAAGCAGTACCAAATTCTGGAAAGCCACGTGAGGTTGAAGGTCCCTACACACAAGGAAACAAGGAAGTTTTGTGCAGTTTCTATCAGCTGCAGTAGCCTGGAAAATGATAAACAAGTGCTAGCCAAAAGCTTTCATGTTCAACCCTATATCAATGCAGCAGCTTTGGCACTTAGCTTAATAAATATCACACTGCCTAGCTTCTAAAGATGGGGATACCTCCAGCTGTTGTCATTGACACTTGGTTTGGGCTAATTTTGATATACCTCTGACAAACTGTGCATAGGATGGCATAGCAAAAAAGTGCTGGGTAAGCACAATAACTTGCTTGTTCAAGTTCAATTTTGCATACATTTCTATGTCATGTGAAATAAATAATGCAACATAGGTACTATATTCTGCCCATTCACAGCTGCAATCTCAGCTGCCATCTGCCCTTCATCTTTGTTGCCTGCATCCCCGGCAGTTATATCTGGTGTAGAAATTGTTTTTGCAAACTTCATATGTCCTTTTATACATTTGTCATTGCCTAACTCAACACGCTATGAGCTAAGCCCAACTGGAACAGACATCCTAACAGAGAGAGAAATCACATCTGAATAGTGGAAAGAAAACCATTGGTGTTAGCCCTTTAAACTAGTGCACTCACTTAGCAAGAACACCACAGGAATTCCTGGGACCCATCCTCTCTAACTTCATCACAATTTTGTTAGCAAAGGCTGACGTGTGAATCTATATTCGTATCTTTGAAGGGCTCTTTGAACTCAGGCATACCACAGTCAATTTCGTTTCCTCCTGGGTACCAATAAATATTCTACATAGCTTTCAGTAACTGTTATTTAAAGATGGATGCACATGTGTCAATGGAAAGGGGAAATTCAAGAGCTTTCTTCTTGCCCTGATCATCACCTTAACAAAAAGGACCTCTACCTTATGGATTTCATACTCATGCCACCATACATAGTGGCCTGGTATAGTAAAAGTTGTAGATGGCTACTTAGATGTGCCATACTAAGTTTAACACAGAACAGAGGTCAATGTCAAACAAAGCATGAACGTCTATGTAAAGTAAAGGCAAAAGTGCTCATGCAAAAATCCTCCTTCCACTCTGTATATGTAATCCACAGGTTATATATGTTAAGTCCAAGACTCACTGTCAAGTCCAATACTAAGTACTTTCCCTATCAGCCCTGTCAAACTCTGAATCTGATGGCTCCATAAACTTACTGAAAGGATGCCACACTAAACTCTCCTTGTCATCTCTTAAGGGAATGATGAGGGGGATTTTTCCAACAATGTGTAGAGAACATTCTTCCTCAGTTACCAGCAGTACAAAGACATACAAGTGCAAAAGGAAGTCAGACTTGAGTTACAGAGAAAACATTCTAGCATCTATTAACATTTTGGTGTTGCTGGGTTAATTATTACCAACGTGTTGCCTTAATCCCAAAATACAGAACCTTGCACTGTTTAAACAAATTACCTGTGAATGTCAAAGACCCATGTTCCACAGAAGCTAGACACAAAAGTACCTATTATTGCAGGGGAATCTCTCTCTCTGGCACCCGAAGCGCCTCATTTTTCCCGCCCCCTCTTTCTTCCCTGGCCTTGGTGTCTGTACAGCTTCCTAAATATTCTCACTCCCTTCTCTGGTGGCAAAATGCACCTCCCTGAGTGTTTTTTTTCTCCTAAATGTGATTCACAGAGGCGCTGTGACCATCACCAATTGGCTCAGCCTTGGTCAACAGCAACTCTGGCCTTGAAGCGGCCGATGTTTACTCTCTGGGGACTGAAGAGAGCGTCTAGCTGCTTCCTGCAGACGCCATCTTTGCAGCCCCCCCCTTTCTCTGCCTGCACCCAGCTATGCAAAAGTGCTACAAATATTTTTCTAGCTGGGACAATTACTTATCTTTGTTTAATGCTAATAATGAAATAATTTAAGTTGTGAGAGTTGAGTTGTAAAAGAAACGAAAATCCGAGTCCTCTGTAACAATATCATTATCATTAACATAATTAAATCCACCCTTGCTTCTAGCCACAACACAGTTCAATGGATTTTGATTTTAAAAGCTTCAAGTACCTCACTTTTCAAATCACCCATCCTGCCCATTTTCTGTAAATTCAGTTTTGCCTGGGAATTAAATACCTGCAGTCCCTGCTTGAGTCATTAAGTTAGACCAAGCAAACATTTAAGTCCAGATAGTAAGAAGAGAGCCTTCACATTTTGCAAAAATTTACTCTTAGTTAACTACAGTTTTAGAGTATTATATAATATATCATTATACAATGAGTTACACACGTAGAAATACAGATATAACATTGTATGTGAAATGGAGGCTTTGCTAGCTGAATAGGCTTTAAGACCTCAGCCTCAAATCCAGGCCTATTTTAGCCCTGATTTATCAATGATCTCCCTAACACATTTCAAGCTAATCAAGTCTTTATGTGTTTTATTAGATCAGGATGCTAATATTTCCGTTTCATTACTGAGTTTAAACACACCTCATGATGTTGCCCAGAGGAAAGGAGCCTTAAAGACTCACCTTTTGACCACAGGTATAAAGCACGAAGTCTCCCGTATTCACTCACAAAAATATCCCAGTGAATATTATATTGGAACTACTGATTCCTCTTCAATCTGTTTTCCAAAATGATACAAATTAAGAAATTATTTTTAGAATTAAATATTACACTGGCAAGGACATTATTAGAATCCAGTGCAATTACTGGGTTCAGGTGAAGCCATGACTCCACATTAGAACCAGTAACAAACCTTCCACCAGTCAAGTTGCATTATGTTACATTAACCAGGCTACTACTTAAGAATGCAAGATTGTCTACAATAATACTGACCTCTTACACATCACAAGCTCTTCTATGACTTCCTTTTGATCCACTTTCCTGCTTGTAGACTTTCAACCCTGAAACATCTGTGTGAAGTTCGACTGTCAATTACTGGAAAGCCATGCTACTTTACATACACAGTAATTTTCAAAACCAGTAAAAACTCATAGGTGATGTAATCCTCCTCAGTGAGGTTCAACATGGCACTCTATTTATGACTGACAGATGGAGAGGAGTAAAGGTTGTGAATCCTGCAAGGATGAAGCAGCCAGGATTTTGAAGTGGTCTATGAACGTGTACAACCAGAAATTCTGCAAAAACAAGGGAGTGAAAATAAGCTGATGTTGAGTCTCATTTTAGCAGCATAGATGTGAAGATGCAAGATCTTGTATTGTTTTTAGTGAGTAAATCTAGATTCTGAACTTGATCTACTGTGAAATTTCATGAGCAGAGAAACCCAGGTAAGAACTTAATAAAAGACTAGAGAATGCTGTTTAAGCTACAACAAAGTGTTAAGATTTTATCTTTCTAATATCTAAGAAAGTATGGTGTAAATTAGTTATTTCCTGCAACACCATGAAATTATAGCTTTCTGTAGCATACAATACCAAATTACACTACAAGGCCAGATCATTTTATCGTGTAGCTGATATCCCGTTGGAAAACGTCCAGACAATACTTTCAGCAAAGCCACTATGTTGATTGAATTGAAGCCAACATGTACACTCATGAGCTGTCTTGCCTGAACTTTATGTGTAGTTTAGTTAGGACAGAACTGTATTTACAATGCTATAGATAAACTATAGTGAGGGCCTCATCTTAAAGATGCTATTTTAGGAGGAGTGTTAAGTCAACTTAAATCTGGCTGTCTCAAAATGAAATATTGTTCTGATCCTGAAGAAAAAAACCAAACATTTTTGCACAGAAACTTTGGTGGAGGAAAAAAACCACTATCTTCAGCTGGGACAAAAAAAAAAAAGAAAGAAAAAAGGCTTTAGATACTTCTTAGTATTTTCTAAAATCTCTAACCCAAAATTCCTGTAAGTACACAGCTCAGGTATTCTGGCTGAGGCATCCCAAAGAAAATTACTAGACTTCAACATTTATCACTATATTGCCACTGCTGAACCAAATACATGTTTAAGTCTTATTTAGCCCTTCACCCTGGGTACAGACATGCAATCCTGAAGGCCAACACTATTAGGGTTAGCATAGGGATCCCTCTTAAATTATTATTAGTTACTGTTCAAGCCAAAAATAATCTTGTCTCCAGTGTGAAATATCAGCATCAAGCCATAGATTCCTTCACACTCATTAAATATAAATACTGCCAATGCCTGTCTTCAGCCAATAGGCCATTTTATGTCACTACAAGCAAATAAACACTAAAACAAAGTCATAACATACACACACGTAACTAGGTCAACACACCTTACTGGTAGCTACATCCTATTTCAGAACAACTACTACAGAAAACCCTAACATGATACTGTATGGCTCTTCAACTATATCAGATTCCCAAGAAACCTCTACAAGCTAAACCAAAATTAATCATTTACACTACAGTAAAATGCTATGGCTTCGTCTAAACAATGAGCTTCTGGTATTTTACAAAACCATCAAACTTCTGATTCTCACTAAGTCACCTCCACATGAAAAGGTCAGCTGGGTTAACAACTAATCCATTAATCCATTAGTTTCATACCAATCCATCGCTGAGGTCCTTATAGAAAAAGCTGGACTGAAGATAATGCGCAGGCTTTTGAGAGTCTCTAAGTCACAGAATGATTTAGGTTAGAGACCATCTAGTTCCAACCCCCTGCCATGGGCAGGGACACCTTCTACTTGCCCAGGTTGCCCAAAGCCCCACTGAACCTGGCCTTCAGCACTGCAAGGGAGGGGCAGCCACAGCTTCTTTGGGCAACCTCTTCCAGTGCCTCACCACCCTCACAGGGAAGAATTTCTTCCTAATGTCTAATCTAAATCTACCCTCATTTAGTTGAAATCCATTACCCATTGTCCTGTCACTCCATGCCCTGGTAAACAGTCTCTCTCCAGCTTTCCTGTAGCCCCTTTAGGTACTGGAAGGCTGCCAGAAGGTCTCCCCAGAGCCTTCTCCAGGCTGAACAAGCCCAACTCTTGCAACCTGTCTTCATAGGAGAGGTGCTCTGGTCCCCTGATCATCTTTGTAAAACCTACGTTCTCCTGCTTAACAGAAACAAAAAATATGTGGAGTTTGACACTCCACATATTTTACTGAGTTCAGTCTTGTCCTAAGTGTGTATGACCAAATTAATATTAAATAAACATTCAGAAGAAAATTTCACAGAATTTCACAGAATCGTAGGGGTTGGAAGGGACCTCGAGAGATCATCGGGTCCAACCCCCCTGCCAAAGCAGGCTCCCTAGCTCATATTGCACACATAGGCGTCCAGACAAGTCCATCTCCAGAGAAGGAGACTCCACCACCTCCCTGGGCAGCCTGTCCCAGGGCTCTGTCACCCTCACTGTGTAAAAGTTCTTCCGCATGTTGGAGCGGAACTTCCTGTGCACCAATTTGCAGCCATTCCCCCTTGTCCTATCTCTACAGATGACTGAAAAGGGGCTGGCCAATTCCCCCTGCATCCCATACTTAAGATATTTATAAACATTAATTAGGTTGCCCCTTAGTCTTCTTTTCTCCAGGCTGAACAGCCCCAGCTCACTCAGCCTTTCCTCATACCGGAGATGTTCCAGGCCCTTAATCATCTTCATAGCCTCCTCTGGACTCTCTCCAGGAGATCCCTGTCTTTTTTATACCAGGGAGCCCAGAACTGGACACAATACTCCAGGTGGGGCCTGACCAGGGCAGAGTAGAGGGGGAGGATCACCTCCTTCGGCCTGCTGGCCACACTCTTCCTGATGCATCCCAGGATCCCATTGGCCCTCTTAGCCACCAGGGCACACTGCTGGCTCATAACCAACCTGTCATCAACCAGGTCCCCAAGTCCTTCTCCACAGAGCTCTTCTCCAGCAGGTCATCCCCCAGCCTGTACTGATACAGACGGTTATTCCTCCACAGGTGCAAGACTTTACACTTATTTTTGTTGAATTTCATTAGGTTTTTCCCTGCCCAGCTCTCCAGCCTGTCCAGGTCTCGCTGGATGGCAGCGCAGTGTTCCTGCATGTCAGCCATCCCTCCCAGCTTTGTATCATCGGCACTTGCTGAGGGTGGATGCTATTCCCTCATCAAGGTCGTTGATGAAGATATTAAACAGGACTGGACCCAACACCGAGCCCTGGGGAACACTGCTAGTCACAGGCCTCCATTCAGATTCTGCTCCACTGATCACCACCCTCTGAGCCCGGTCCGACAGCCAGTTCTCAACCCACCTCACTGTCCACTCATCTATCCCATGATCTCTCAGCTTTTCTATCAGGATGTCATGGGAGACAGTATCGAAAGCCTTGCTGAAGTCAAGGTAGATGACATCCACTGCTCTCCCTCCATCCACCCAGCCGGTGATGAGATCATAGAAGGCTATGAGATTGGTCGAGCACGATCTCCCCTTGGTGAATCCATGCTGACTACTCCTCATGTCCTTCTTCTCTTCCAGTTGCTTGGTGATGGCATCCAGAACAAGCTGTTCCATAACCTTTCCAGGGACAGAAGTAAGGCTGACTGGCCTATAGTTGTTAGGGTCCTCCTTCTTGCCCTTTTTAAAGACTGGAGTGATATTGGCTATCCTCCAATCCTCAGGTACTTCTCCTGTTCTCCAAGACCTGTCGAAGATGATAGCAAGCGGCTCCGCAATCCCTTCCGCCAGCTCCCTCAGCACACGTGGATGTATCCCATCCGGGCCCATGGATTTGTGTGCATTAATCCCTTTGAGCCGCTCCTGGACCACCCCTACCTCAACTAGAGGGAAGCTCTTCATTCCCCAAACACTCCTACTTTCATCCAGGATCTGTGGGTCCCAAGGGGCCTTTTGAGTGAAGACCGAGGCAAAGAAGGCATTCAGTATCTCACCTTCTCATCATCACCCATTACTAGGATACCCACCTCATTCATCAAGGGACCTACATTATCCCTGGTCTCCTACTTTCATCCAGGATCTGTGGGTCCCAAGGGGCCTTTCGAGTGAAGACCGAGGCAAAGAAGGCATTCAGTATCTCACCTTCTCATCATCACCCATTACTAGGACACCCACCTCATTCATCAAGGGACCTACATTATCCCTGGTCATCCTCTTACTATTCACATATCTGAAAAAACTCTTTTTATTATCCTTTATGTCCCTAGCTTCATTTCCAAGTGGGCTTTAGCCTTCCTAGTCGCGTCCCTACAGACCCTGACAACATCCCTATATTCCTCCCAGGTGCACAGACCCTGTTTCCACAGTTCATAAACCTCCTGCTTCCCTTTGAGTTTACTCATTAGCTCCCTGCTCATCCACGCAGGTCTTCTGCCTCTCTTTCCCAATTTCTTACTCAAAGGGATGCACCTATCCTGTGCATGAACTATTATTTGTTGCCTTAAAAAAAACCCAACAAAAAGCTTGCAGTGAACCAAAAGCTTTATGTACTTTAGATTATGAAAATAACCTATAAACAGCATTAAGAGAACATTCTAGTAAATCTTGGCAGTGGCCCTGCTAAGAGTTTTTATTGTCTCTGATGAGAGCTGTGTTAGATGTCTTTGTTTTATTTATGTATTAGACAATTGGAAAAGCCCTTCATGTTGGCCTTCATTTTCCTTGCTAGCTTCAACTCCAGAACAGCTTTGGCTTCCTGATACCCTCCATGCACATTTGGACATTGTTTCTATATTCCACCAGTGTCACCTGTTCCTGCATCCGCCTCTTGTATGCTTCCTTTTTGTATTTAGTTGTAGTCAGGGGTTCCTTGTTCACGTATGCGTATCTTCTGCCACTCCTGCTTGACTCTGCACTCATGGGACAGACCATCCTTGAGCTTGGAGGAAGCAATCCTTGAAAATCATCAGCTCTCCAGGATCCCTCTTCTCTCCAAGACAGGTTTTTCCAAGCAAGTTCCTGAACAGGAGAAAATCCACTCTCCTGAAGTTCAGGGCTGTGATCCTGTTATATTACCTCTTAGGATCTTGATTTCCACCACCTCATGCAGGAAAGCTGCTCTCAGCCTTCATGTCCCTGACCAGGTCTCCCTTGTTTTTACATATCAAGGTCCAGCGAAGAGCCTCCCTTACCAGCTCCTCTACCAGCTGTGTCAGGAAAGTTACTTATGCTCTCAAGAAACCCCCCTGACTTCCTGCGCCCTGCTCTGTTGCCCTTCCAGTAGATTTCAGGGTGGTTAAAGTCTCCCTTTGAGATCAGAGTCTGCAAGAGTAAGCGTTTTTCTAACCACATGAAGAATGTCACACACTTCTTCCCAATTGGGTGGTCTGTAGCAGATGTCCAACACAATATTTCCCACCTTGGTCTTGCTTTTCATCTTAACTCATTAGGTCTCAGCTGTTTAATCATTGGTCCTCAGGCAAAACTTCGTAGGTTCCCCCTGCTCTCTCCCGTCCTCACCATGCCACCTTGTGATTCCTCAAAGAGCCTGTATCCATCCACTGAAACATTTCAGAGACGAAAGCTGTCCCACTAGATCTCTGCTATCCCAGCTATATGCAGCCATTGAATTCCTTCCGCGTTAAGCCAAGAATTGTTTTAAAATCCATTACAATTCACTTCTTCAAAACAACCCAGTAATACTGTTGCCCAAAATAATAAGAACTTACACAAAAGAACTCCTTCAACAACAAAAGAGGAAAGCAAGAAAAAATCCCATGCATTTTATTGGTATTGAGATACAGTCCCATTACAATTGGCTAAAAATAAATAACAATCCAGCCTGTGTTGGGCATGTGATTACATATAACTTCATATTTATGCCCCAGTTCACACAAGATCATAGGAACAGTTTTGTTTTCAGTACTATAGCTGCTTTCTGCACAAGGATCCAATACAGGGGTTGTTCTTAGGCTTATAAATTACCATAGGCAAAGAAGCAGGGGACTGACAAGATACAGGTCTCTTACTCTTCTTTATGGTAGGAACACTGTCTTCCTCTGGAGGAGGTACATGTATAGGTTTCCAAGGAACGGGGTTATAATATGCTGGAGCTGGATATGAATTTCCACCAGCAGACCCTAGAATGTTTAGAAAATGCACATAACTTAAAAGGAATATTCACACTACAAGCTTTAATAATACAATTATCTGGACTAATAAAGATATGACAGCATCTTTGGAAGATGACAGCATAGGCAAATTAAATGAGTCACAGTAATAGAACTTCCACCTTTTTTTTTTTACCAATAACTGGCGTGTTCTTTATCTCTAAAGTATCAAGCAGGTAATACGCAGAATGTTCAGTTCTGTATACTTAAAAGCTGTAAATGTCTACAAATTGGCTACTTTGCATTATTTCAAAGCATTTATAAATAAAACTGTCACCACAAATGCAAAGCTCACATTTTTCCATCTTTGCTTAACTGTTATTCTTCAGTTGATTGAGGAGAAAAATACACTAATTATACACATATATACTAATAATTTGTAATGAATAACCTAGAGCTCATAATGGAATATCAGAAAACCTAAAAGGCAAGAGAGGGAATTTGTTGCTTTATTGGTCTTTTGTCTGTAGTGACAGTGAGTAAAAGTCTCTGACTTACACCAGATGAAACATTCATTCCCATGTGCCAAAATTTGATAGTGGATGAAAATCTCAAACAAGCCTCATTTTACACTAAAAGATTAGAGGGAAGGAGCCACAAACCTAAATCACTATATATGCGTAGCAGAAGTACAAACCTGTAGACTTCCCATGTGGGAAACCATTACTGTTTAAAACAGGGCGTGGTTTATTTCTAGTATTATGTAGCCATTCCTTAAAGATCTTCTCTGATCTCTCTCTTTTCTCCTGTAGTTCAGCTTCCCTTTCTTTTACTTTTTCCTAAAAATAAATAAAATAAATCTAAGATGCTTCTAGCCAATGCACTGTACAACAGGTGTATAGATATTTTGCAGGCTCCCAGGCTGATGAATATATGTTTTCAAATATATTTAATCAGAAGGAAAACAGCACGTCTAGGCATGGCCTAAGTCTAATTGATAAGAACCTATATAATGAGGACACAACTAAAAGAATGCACAACACTTGTATCTGTCTGATGACTTTCTTTTTCTCGGGTTTCAAGGTGCATTTTAGCAGTGTAGCAGAGACACAGAACCACTTTTTTAAGGAGTAAATAATCACTACAAGTACAGAATATTTAAGTGTGTTTTAATTATACAAGAGATTTTGAAAGAATGCAAAATTAAGGTCATTAAGGCCTGGAAATTGATCTGATACACCTTAGAGTATTTTAAAGTGAATCCAAGGAAATCAATATATGTACTTACGAAATACTTACAGATGTATTCTGCACTTTAAGAACAACTGCTGTCACTACAGAGTAATAGAGAGAAATTCTCACCACAACCCTCCCTCACACTTTCATTTAACAACAGTATATACTCCTATAATACTACATATTCTAAAGAAAATTACACTGTAACATTAATTAAATTAAAATACACCCATCAACTTCACAGATGTCTCTATGATCACACATTTCATAGTTTTCAGGCATAATCATTACCAATATGTGATATTTCAGAGGAATTCTGAATGGTTCCTGCAAGTGTAGCCTTGTTAGAGAATTTATTCTAGTGAATCAGAGGATGCCAAAACCCAAACATTAGGAAGCTTACAATAAACAAAAGGGCTTCTGCAGCTCACTCTAAAAATACATAGGTGATTAATAATATGAGATAATGTTAAAATTAGAACTCCTAGCATCAGATTGGTACAAAGAAAAATGCTTTTAATTAGATATATGTGCAATAATATATATAATACAACAGTGGTGCTGCAAGAACAATGCACACAATGTTGTCTATTTTCTGTCTGGATCACCCTACAATGGACTGAGCAATAAAGATACGACGTGTCATTTGTATTTCTCCTTCCCTTATCATGTCACAGTTGCAGCGGGTTTGCAAAGTCTGTTAACAACAATGCATTCATGTGCATCTTGCTTTGCTGACCATTCCTCAATGGCTTCAATACACTAATATTACAACTTCTGAAAGTTTCTTTTCATGTATAACGCTGCCATTTGATAAACGCTAAACAATTTAATCAACCAATATATTTAAGTTACAGATTATGTAACCCTATCCAGATAAACGATTTGATGATTAATACCTTCTCTTTCTTCCTCTTTTCTGCCTCTTCAGCTCTCTTCTTCTTTAACCATTCGTTATACTTTACTTCAGCCCTTTCTTGTAACTGCATTTTTTCCAGTTCCCTTGTGGCTTTTTCTGCCATTTCTTTGCTCAGCTTTTGTTCCCTTTCTCTTTTTTCCTATACAACACAGACAAAACCAACAGAACAGAAACTTTTCAGGCAAATCTTTAGAGGAATACAGTTAATTTTATTACATAATTACAAAAAAAATTATCATAACCCTTAAAAAACCTCAACATATTTTAAGTGTTTTGATGACAGAACCCATTCATAGCTAGGTTTCACATGAAATAGCTTTAAACATATAAACTTGTCACAAAACACAATAAAAAACTTGCTTTCAGGGCACCTCATGCTCTTATGTGCACTGTTCTGGTTTATTTATTCAGACATTTTTGAAAGCACTTCATACACTTCTCAATATTTCTGCGAAGGAAACACCCATTGCAATTCTCGACAATGGTGTCTTAGTTTGACTTGGCAGAGGATCCAGAGGAAATCACAGTTTCAAATGAAGTCAGGCAAACTGCCCCCTTCTAGGAATCATTTTGATACGCAGCTTGTTCAGCACAGTTCAGCATAAATTGATAACAAAGTAAGTTTCCATGAGAATCTGGTTCATGTTTTGAGGCATTCTCTGCAGGGTTTGTATTATTTAGTTCATTTGCATACGAACAAATCAATCTGTGTAACAGATCATACAGATATGAATCAATCTACACATTTCTCCTCTTCAAACGATGGAAGGGAAAACAAGAAAACACATTCTAGTGTAGGCAAAAAAGTGGTAGCCTAAAGTGAAATTGCTACCTGTATAATCTGGAAGGTGCAATCACAGAGACATCATTCACTTCTATGTCTTTTCAGTGTGTGTGCTTCTAATGGTGTACAACATATCAGGCACAATTCTCTATGCAAACAAGCACATATGGATGGCTTTTTCTTGATCTGAAGAGGGAGATATTTTCATTTGAAGACTAACAATAGCACTCCCTTCCCTGTAACCTTTATGAAATATCTGAGATTCTACTGATTCAGTACTAGTTCTGCTTAGCTTGTTTGGCTCTGAAGAACCTGCATACACACATAGAGGCCAAAATCTTTCACAGACAAGCTATGCACATGGCTGGGATGAAGGTAGAATACTTGAGATTAAACATTTTCCACTTTATAGAAAGGAACTGTTGAATGAAGATGTTGGTTTACTTTCAAGAAATCTTATTCTTGTATGCTCACCTGCATACTCCTCTTGAACAGAGGAAATATGTAGTTTAACAGGAGCTTATGCTGACTCAGAATTATTATAGTCCCTAGAACTACAACTGCAAAATATAGTAAATGGGAAAAGGGAGAAACACGTTTACAAGAAGAGTAGGAATATATTTTCCTTCCCATTTTACCTCATAAGCACAGAAAGGCAGAAAGCTAGAGCTCCACCCTGCTCATCCCACTGCTCCTGCCCCCTTTTCCAGATTTACTGCACTTCTGGAAAAATGCAATTATTCATAATGAAGCAGAAACCAAAATACTGGATTCTCTCAGTCTGGTTTAAACAGGGTTTCTGCTGGTTCAATCCTTGTCCTTCATACCAAAATTTACCAGTAATCCAATAAATCAGCACGATGCAGAATAAAAATGTTAGTTTATATTGCCCTGCAAAACACTAACTCATTTCTGCAAAAACAGGGCCAATAAAGAGAAAATACACTGCTTTCACATTAAAACATTTGACAATTTTTTTGTAAGACACAGTACTGGATAATAAATGCTTTCATGTTTCAATCCTTATCCATACTACATGAAATCGTCTCGATAAAGAAATCATTCTAAGCATAATCTAAACCTACTCTTGGCATTCATTTTCTCTGAGCATGTCACAATGCTAAACAGAACTGCCAGAGATAGTGTCCCCATTCTGTGCCAACACTAGAAGAATTACAATTTTAACATTGGCAGCTAAATTAAGTATTAATTGGAGGTGGGGAAGTTTCTCCCCTTTTACAAGGTATGCCTTATTCATTGTATTTACCGTTATCTCCAAGGTGGAGGTTTCTTTGTTTAAACCACAACGATACTTTCAGGATCACTGTTTTGGTATAGTCTTGTCAAATATTCTTATTTCATGACAAAGAGTTATTTGTGTGTACTGCACACAATTTCACAAAACAAGTAGTTATCTACTTTTTTTTTCCCCAATTAACTTTTAATACATCCTAGTGAACACCAGCTGAATCTGGTCTCCAGCGTAGAGAAAACAGACAGATATGAATACACTTCAATTTCAATGCATATGCTGGGATGTAAAAACTCCACAGAGCTGCAAAATGATGGAAGTCTTATTCATGTGATTTCACAACACTAAGGCCTGTACATGTGATTGAACTTTTACAACTAAGACCAATGACATTGATTTTTATATTGGACATTTCATTCAGCAAAATAAAAAGTTGAGATTCTGAAAAGTTTTCGAACTCATAAAGAAGGGATACAAGACCTTTCTTAGCATGAAACAAACCCTTCCACGCTTAAATATGTTAAAAAGGAAAAATAATCTATTTTTGGCAAATTATGATGATCCTAAGTATCACCTGTCTAAAAAACAAATAACCAATTGTCCACAACTTTCCTCCTTCTTTGTCTGAAATTAATCTTAATCTCTTTTATTCAGAGCTGTTCCTCTGTCTCTTCATTACTGAATATTCCTCACATGCATCTCTCAACAGCTCCTGTTTTGAGACAATGGTAGTCCGGGACACACAAAAAACATAAATGTAGACAAGAGATATATGCTAAAACAGTGAGTAAAAGCCACTGGCAAAGAATCACAGAATCGTAGGGGTTGGAAGGGACCTCGAGAGATCATCGGGTCCAACCCCCCTGCCAAAGCAGGCTCCC
Source organism: Porphyrio hochstetteri (assembly GCA_020800305.1). Classification (NCBI taxonomy): domain Eukaryota; kingdom Metazoa; phylum Chordata; class Aves; order Gruiformes; family Rallidae; genus Porphyrio; species Porphyrio hochstetteri. Next base: position 46,847,018 of record CM036908.1, read on the forward strand.
TAGCTCATATTGCACACATAGGCGTCCAGACAAGTCTTGAATATCTCCAGAGAAGGAGACTCCACCACCTCCCTGGGCAGCCTGTCCCAGGGCTCTGTCACCCTCACTGTGTAAAAGTTCTTCCGCATGTTGGAGCGGAACTTCCTGTGCACCAATTTGCAGCCATTCCCCCTTGTCCTATCTCTACAGATGACTGAAAAGGGGTTGGCCAATTCCCCCTGCATCCTATACTTAAGATACTTATAAACATTAATTAGGTCCCCCCTTAGTCTTCTTTTCTCCAGGCTGAACAGTTCCAGCTCACTCAGCCTTTCCTCATATGGGAAAGGCTTACAAAGATTCCAAATGTTTTGTTGTTTGCCAGATTATCTCCATTGTACATGAAAGTAAGTTCCAAAACTAAGGATCTTTCAAAGCCCCAGTCTCTGGCCAAGAGTCTTATCGTATAAAGAGCATGAAAAGAAATATAGGAGAAAAATTTAAAAATGGGCCCCTTCAATACGCAGCAGTAAATACACTAAAAGCCTTTCTAAAGACTGTAATTAAAAGGCAGGAAAATTTCTTTAAAATTATGTATCTTTAATCACAATACTTCAGATGAGTTTAGCTACCCAAAGTTAAATTATGTCCTATGTAAACAATGATATGGCATGCAACAACTATTGCCAGGCTTTACATCCTTAAAACAGGGAGACTCCCTGCAGAATTACAGACTATGCAGCTGCCTAGACATTATTCTGCACACAAATCAGAAATGCTTCCTCTTTCTCTCACGCACAGAACAGTTCTTCCTTTATAATGTTAGTGTACACCACATTCCCAGCTGCTTTAATAAACTGTTTAGTTTCAAGCTTCTGTCAGCCTGGCCTTCCCAGCTTCCCCCCAGCCTCATTACTTTCCTTTATACAGTCTATCAAAAATGTTAGGAATGCGCATATTAAGGCACATGTTCTTCAACCTTCCTTTCACTCTCCTTCCACGTACATATGGGGGGAGGGAAATTATGTAATTTGTTTATGCTTGAAGTTGTCAGATTGGGTTTTAAAAATTCTCTTTGATCTCGTGTTCAAAACAGACATGATCTATTCACTAAACAAGTAGCTGACTGATGGTGAAATATAGGAAAAGTTGACACTGCCAAGATCAGAAGATACATCCAAACTTCCTCATTTATCCTTATAATAATCTTGAATGTCAAACCCATTTAACAGCCACAGAAAACTGGGTTGTTCAGCCAATTGTTATTATCTTTTTAATTTAGCCTCGCTACACAGCTCAATCACCAAGCCTAGCCCACAGAAACACTTCTTTAATCTCTCCAGAACTGGCATGTAAAAAGAACATGAGGCTAGAAAGGAGGTCAGTGAATCAATATGGAACTGCAGTTGCCTACTGACAGGCAGGTTTACAACAATTTACTGCTCAAGTTCACACAAAGGCAATGGAGGCTCCACTGCAGTGCAGTAACTGGAGAATTGTAAGATGGTTACATACAGCTATTAGTATGTCTGGTCCTTGAACACACCCAGGGTGTCAGAACGCAGGCTCCATGAACGTTGCTGAAAGCACTTATATTTGAAACAGCTGCAACCCCGAATTTCTCCTCCACAAGTCTATCTAAAACTCATTCTAAGACTAATCAGGAGAAATTAGCTTCATTCTACTTACAGAAACCTGCAGGTAAGTCTGGACACAATACCCATGGCACTGGCCAAGTTTTATGCAAAGACACACAAACACTGTGCTAAAAAAAAAACCCCAAAACAAACCAAAAAACCCACGACAAGTGCTTTGTAAAGTACTAAAGTACTCCAGGTTTGGAAAAAAACCCCACAAAAACCCCTAAAAAATTAAGCCCAGAGTTACCAAAAAAAGTTTTGAGATGGAAAAACAGACTTGGGCACGTACACAGAAAATTTAAATTCTTAAATGATGTTGGAAGGTAGGTATGCTAGATATTTACACTTCCCTCACAAATACATTTCTTGAAAGGGTTCATTCTTGAAAGAGGTGTCTCAGTGTCTTTTTTCCAGACTAAGCTATCAGCAAAATTCATAGCACATCATGTTCTACAAAAAACATACCAGCATCCAATGCTTTGACTCAGATAGCTGTTAGACCATCAACCTAGGACAGGGAACATCTGGATTTCATTACCTCTCTACCTGAGGGGATTCAAATCAACATGTCTCACTGTGGGGAGAAGAGTCCATCTAGCAGGTTACAAGCTGGAATGACAGGATTCTCCACCCCTTCCGCTGAAGGGGTACCACTCCTCACAAAATAATTAACAATTCATTGAATGAAAGGAAAAACACATGAGTGAGCATGACTTTTTAACTTTAAAGTGATGCTCAAGCTGTTGCCCAATCTGTGTTCTATATTAATGATGGTGAGATAAAGTATGCATTAAAAGAAAACTCTTTGGGGTAAGAGTAGGAAATTAAATCTCTCTTCTGGAAGGAATCATGCAGCACACCAACAAAGGGAAATCTGCTCCAAGAACACTGTAATTCATTATGTTGTATTGGTACTATGCTTTCATATTTCTTGCTGCTTCTGCCTTCTTATAAAGGCTATCAGCCAATAGCAAGTAAACTGTAAGACCAAAATTTTCAGTATTAAAAACTGTATTTTTCAGTAAGTAATGGAAACTTACCGAAACAAAAAAATAAACAAAAAGTTGAACATGACAGCTCTATGATTAAAGTCTGCTTTGCTCACATTTACTTTTAAGAAAAGATAAAAAGTGATGCCCTATTCTCTGTTGGACAATGCAGAAAGTATTTGAAAAGCTACAGTCAAATTAAGATCGGTATTAGAATAATTAGATTTTCCAGTATAAAATGTGTAACTTCAGTACTTGTGCTCTTACAACTTTGCTAGATATCACATTTAATAAAGTATTACATGCAAGTTAAAGACTAAGGTCAAGCACACTAACACAAGTTTCAGAATGACTGTTATCTTAGGATGCAAGCATTCCACTTTTGAGATTTCAGCTACTGCTGCAAATTACACTGTTGTATTACACAAAGTACTAATGTTTGGCTGGGATGGAGTTAATTTTCCTCACAGCAGCTCCTGTGGTGCCGTATTTTGTATTTGTGACCAAACCAATGTTGATAACACAACAGTGGTTTAATTATTGCTGAGCAGTGCTGGCACAGCTTCAAGGCCTTTTCTGTTTCTTACTCTGCCCCAACAGTGAGGAGGCTGGGGGTGCACAAGGAGTTATGACAGGACACAGCCAGGACAGCTGACTGACTAAAGAGATACTCCATACCATATGATGTCATACTCAGCAATACAAGCTGGAGGAAGAAGGAGGAACAAGGCAATGTCTGGAGTGATGGCATTTGTCTTCCCAAGTAATGGCTATGTGTGATGGAGCCCTGCTTTCCTGGGGATGGGCGAACACCTGCCTGCCCATGGGAAGTGGTGAATGAATTCCTTGGTTTGCTCCGCTGGCATGTGTGGCTTTTGCTTTGCCTACTAAACTGTCTTTATCTCAACCCACAAGTTTTCTCACTTTTAGTCTTCCTATTCTCTCCTCTGTACCATTGTGAGTACACAAGCAACTGTGTGGGATTTAGCTGCCCACTGGGACAAACCCACAACAATATGTAAGTACACATATGCATATGCATGAATTGAATACTCTAGGTATTTCTAAGTTCATATTCTATTGGTGTTCTAGGAATGAAGTAGCTTTGCAAAGTCAGTAAAGGTGGATTAAATATGATTGAAAGATACCACATTAAACAGCTTAAAGGGTGGAGTGTGCTGCACTGGTGTTAATTTTTTAAAATCTTTAATCAAAAAGCTGTTTTCATCAGACCTGACCTCTAATCATAATATTTTATTCAGCATTAATTCATAAGAAGTTCTGACTATTACGTCAATATTCTAAAGAATTCAACAGTCACATCAGTTTACATATACTTCAGAGTTTCTGCATCCACAATGCATTTCTCAAAGCATTTGGTATTTTGCTTTAAAGGCAATTAATAAGTAATTCAGCAGTTACATATACCTCACTTAAGTGTTTAATCCCATAGCTGTTAATAGGAATGAAAGAGACTCCACATCCCAGGATCAAAAGGTCATGTAAAACAGGAATCCTCACAACTGTCAACAAGTATCCTATAGCAAAACATTGGGAAGTCAGTCACATAACTGAGGGTCTTCAGTACTCGAGATAGGTGGGCAAGTCAGACCCAAACAATGCTTACAAACTATAAAGACAGGGGCTGGGTCCCTATTTACATAAAGATAACAATATTTCACATGAGACTACATAAATGTCAAAACTATCCTCGATTCTTTTGAGAAATACCACTAGAAGGACACAGACCAAGTAAGACAGAGAGTCTGGAAAGACAAAGGGTTTACAGGCCAAACTCCAGCAAGGAGTTCTCCATACCGCACCTCATTCCTGGGAGGTGAGATTGTAAGGGTAAAGTCTTTCTGGAAGAAGGCTACACAAGCCTCAAGGGCACATGAGGGCAAAGAACCCAAAATGGTTTCAGACAACAGCTTACATATTTTCCAAACGAGAAGAGTTTCGCTAGCATTGCCAGAAGGTTCCACTGAGTGCAACACGGTAAGTTATCAGGCAGTAGAACCAATGCCTGGTCAAACCATGAAGGAGCTTGGAATTGAACCATATTGGATGAATTCTGAACAGTAGTGATCTTCAAAGGAGACACTACAAAACAAAGGATGAATGAGTGATCAACCCTGAATATCTATGACCTCACCACCTATCACTTCACTTTTTCTTTTCATATTTTATACCAAGCCAGAGTTTGGTCATCACATAGTAATCCATTAGAATTTAGATGAGAGAAAAAATCCTTGGAAGCAACCAGAAATTAATTCCCAAATATTCTGAAGATGTTAAGCAGTACTTTTAATCTTCCTCCTTAAACTGTAATTTAAGTCTGTCAGTCTACACATTATTTACAGCCTGCTAAGCCAAATAGTCAGAAAACTTCTATTTGTTAAGCAAAATCATATTTGGCAAGACACAAATCACAAAGATGCCATCAAGGAAAGGAGATTTTCAAAATGCATTGCACATTTAGGTTTCCCAGTCTGAATAATTTCAAGATACAGTTTGGGAGGGATGAAGTAAGGATCGTATTGGCTGTTGTTTAGGGTTTTTTTAAACTTACTCAGTGGAGAACAATGAGTGAAGTTAACTGATCCTCTCAGTATCTACAGCAGGAAGTCAGCATATAAATATTAAATTATAGACTTTGAAGGTATCTTTTTTAATGACAAACTCTAGCCATTCTTTATCTCTTGGTTTTATTAAAAAAAAACCAAAAAAAATCATTCCCCTAAGAACAGGTCCTTTCTTGGCCAAAAAAAACCCCAAAGCCCCATAAAGTGCTAGAATGAACAGACACAGAGCAAATAAGCTTTCACAAGCATTAATTTTAACCTGAAGAAATAAGACAAAGTTAGTTTTCAGTATCTATTCAAGATTTAGTTCTATGATGAGATAGGGATCAAGGACGTCAATTCCTTTCTTTTTAAACCTCACGGTTCAGCTACGAGTTGCCTATAAAGAGCTCCTTACCCAACTGAAGTCTAAGTGCAAGCAAACATTGAAACATTCCAAAAAGATTAAGATAGATTACAATGGGTTTGCTGACCTATGTCCAGTTCTGCATACCACTCAAATCAAGGCTACCTTAATAATGAAAACATGACACTGAACACCATCTTTGCTTGCTCAGCATTTATAATTATGCCCACCTCATTTTTATCAATCTGTCTGTTAGTAACTCAGAATTAAAAGTTTTAGATACATACAAAATCATTTTGCATTCAAGCAAATTTTCTTCAGGAATCAAAATCATGTTTGGAGGTACTGAAGATACTTTAGAGTTAAAATATTTTCATGGATATTCCTGTGACTTGTTAAAAAAGTGCTAAAAATAGCACTCTATCTGAAATGAAACAGACAATTTTCTGTTGGCCTACAAATGACTCAACCTTCTGAGAGAGATAAAGTATAATTATTTTTGTCTAGCAGAGATCTGGTATCCTACTGAAAATTGAAAAGGCATTAGTTGGACCAGGATAACTGCTGACAGTTGACTTTAATAAGCTTTTAATTCCCAGTAAGCTGCAATTTTTTGGCCATATTTGCATAAACATATTTCACAGCTTAGAATGTTCTTTTTGATAGCTCATGTTTCAAAATATTACTTCTAGTTCATTTACAGCCTTTAAAAATCACAAAAGCTATTTACATAGAAGACTATTAGATGGTTATGATACCTTTATTTTCAAAAACACTTTACGTAGAATTATTTTAACCAGAACAAAACTTCACAGCATATGGCTTTAACTGTGTATTAAACAACAAAACAGACTCATAGAATGGCTTGGGTTCCAAACTCCCTGCCCCTGACCGGGACACCCTCCACTAGCGCAAGTTGCCCAAAGCCCCAAAAATGCTCAGGATGAAGTAAGAAGTATACTTTCCCATCGCTTACTTCACCAGTACAGAATTCAGCAATGAGCAAGGGTACTACTGACTGTGGAGATCACAAAGGTAACATCCCTGAAGGTACAGCCTCCTGTCAAGTAAAGTATTTTCTGTGATCTACACAGAGGGGCTCAGAATCAGTAACTGGATATGAAGAAGGTGAGTGCTTAACACGTATATTCGTGAGGAATATTGAACATTTTACTTCACCTTTTTATATGTCTAAGAGGAAATTAAGTGAGCTTTCTCAAATCGGAGATTTATACATACTCCCCACTGGGATCTAACCTTAAACTTCACATGAAATCTTAACACAACTTTGAAGGCATTCTGAGACACTGAATTGACATCTTTATCCTTCAGTCTGTGTACAGATCCAGATAATCTTGTGAAAACTTGAAGTGGTAAGGTATACACTACAAAGTGTTAACAGCCTACACACGGTTAAGCTGCTGAGTTTGTTCTTGATTTGAGTGTGGTGTACAGAAAACACTATCCAATGAATCATCTGATTTAAATGAAAATCAGATTACTTTTGGTAAAAGCTTGGGACGTGGCCTAAGGATGACCTTATCCTTCCAAAATATAATATGATAAAGTCCAAACACAAATATTTTTTCCCCTGTCCTCTGTGCTGATGTGATTACCATAAAAGGGACCTACTATTCCCATCAACAATGGAAAAAAAAAAAAAAAAAAGAGGTTATTCGGTAAATCCACCTAGACAAAGGTCTTTGGAAGACTCAAATAGGTCAAATAGGCAGAAGTTTACAGAAATTGGAGTGGGGGAGGGGGGAAGGAAGAACCTTCACTGTTTTGAACTGTGAGTTTTTAACAGGCAGCCCAAGCTCTTTCATCCAATGAACAGACACCAGTAATGTAATGTGCATTTTGTAAGAGGAAAAGAGCATTATTTGAGCTACTTTTTGCTGTGCACCATAGTAAGGGAGGAACCTTGATACACTGTAATAAATGCTTAAAAGCAGGATTGGTTTGAGGGTGGGTTTAGGCCAATTGGCCAGTCAGCACAGAGACTAAGATCCAAACACAGGTTTATTCTAGTGGTTCTAGACCAAATCTGAAGGAGATCTGAAATGGCGAAGACAAATGTATGAGGCCCCTGGATGTCTAGCCTAGCTAGTGCCACTGTGATATTTTTAATCACTTTTAATCTGATTTTATTCAAAACAAAAAGTACAGAACAGTAAGCAATTGGTATTTCTACAGACCATAAGACAATGAACACATACGCCCATGAACTACCAGCGGCTGAACAAGCCCAAGCCCATTGTTGCCACCCAGTACACACACTTGCTCTGTGTGACACAGAGCTGCACAGAGCCTCATTAAGGTCAGGATCCCGTCTGGTTCTGACCCTGGGCTTAGCCATCCCTCTCAAGAGAGCTTAAAAACATTTTGATCCCACTCAGAAACAACTTTTTGGATGAAGGAATTCCCAACTGCTAAATGCGGTCTACAGAGAATTTCCTGAATCTGGCCTCACACCTCAATTAACCCCTTACACTCTACCATACTATTTGCTTGTCCACAACAGCACTTCACCAAGTTCTTCTTCTGGCTCTGCTTGGAGTCCAAGACACTGCACACAGTTAAGACGTACATTTTACCCAAAATGCTTGGCCACTGAACCTGGGAAGTGAGGAAGGGTAGAATATACTTGTCCTGGTTTCAGCTATGATGGAGTTAAATTTTTTTTTAGCAGTGGATGGAATGCCATGTTTGGGTGTTAGCATGAGAATAGTGCTGATAGCACCCTGATGTTTCTGATTGTTGCCGGGCAATCAAGGACCTTTCTCAGTTCTTCATACTTCCTTACTAATGAGAAAGGAGGGGACACAGCCAGGACAGGTGACCCGAATTGGCCAAAGAGGACATTCCATGCCAGTTACGTCATGCTCAGTATAAAGGGGGACTGGGGGGAAGAGGGAGAGACAACGCCAGGACGTGCAGTTTCTGGGGACGGTCGGGTTCCGGGACGGCTCTAAGCTGTGCGGCCTGAGTTGTGTGGTTTGGTGAGAAATTGCATTGTGTATCACCAGTTTCATCTATTTTGTGCTTTAAACTCATGTTATTGTTATATCTAGTTTTCTGTTATTGTTTAGTAAACTATCCTTATCCCAACCTGCGTGGTTCTGGTTTCTAGGTTGTGGTTTCTTTTCCTCCTTTCTTCCTTCCCTTTTCCCCCTCCCCCAACTTTCCTTCCCCCTTCCTTTTAAAAGTACAAGCGACTGTGTGGGGTGCGGCCCTCGGCTGGGGCAAAACCACGACAATACTGAAGACCAGAACCCCAGCTATAATTAGCAGATGGTCGCTGCACAAGATGTAGGCCAGTTATCAGTTATCTGATTACTCAGAAAAAAATCTCTTTGTATCTTAGGGGGTAAAAAAAGATACCAGTCTTGGAAAATTGTTAAACTGTGTTGGTGTGGTTTCAGAATTGTCAGTTAAAACAGCCATTCACTCAGCAAACTAGAAACATGGTTGTCCAAACAATTTAAGTCAATTTATTTAAGCATGGTATGAGCTAGAATATTCGCAGGCAAATAAATATTTACCTCTTCTCTTTTTTTTTGTAGCCATTCCTTATGCTTCTCTTCAGCTATCCTTTTCCTCCTCTCACATTCTTGCTTTTGCTTCATCTTCTCAAGCTGTATATTCATTTCCTAATTAAAGAAAAAGCATACATCTTCAGCCTGTAGTGACCATTTACATCGATACACTCAATACTGGGAACAGTGCTGCAGTTAAACCAATGGAAGTACTCCAGTTTGAAATTTTTCTTTCCATTAAGATTTTGGAAAATATCCATGACAGTCAACACAGAAACATTAAATAAATGGAAATGCAGAATTTTTAGAATATGATGTGGAATTTCATATTTTAATTCAGTTTTAGAAACAATTTAACATAGGAAATCTCCTTTAGGATTGTTTTAATGCCCCTTCCATAAGTGGAATCTTAATTTGCAGCAGTACTTTTCTACAATACTTAAAATTTACACATTTTACACACCTCTGCATTCAGGAAGACCTCAAAAGCTAAGCAAGAGATTACATTACTCACTTCTGATTTTTAGTACCAGAACTACAGAAACCTTAGGGTTTAACCCAAAGCTTATGAAGACAAATTTATTAACAAACTTTCGAAAACTTTGAAAGATGAATTTTGAAGATGAGAGAAGAAATTCCAAAGTATTTTATCTTTATAGGACATAAAGTATAAATGCAATCACATCTCCAAGGAAATGAAGCAGTAAAGGAGAAAGATGACTAATATAACAATCTGGGATCTCTAGCTTCTCTATCAGTGGCATTAGCACAAAGTGCTGTTCTTCTATGAAAATTCTACCTTCAAACAGCGGGAGATGGAATTCTTTCCATGAAACTCATTTTCTGGTACCTACACTGCAGTGGGTTTCAGAGAGAACCCCCTTTTTCTTACGACATTGAATTTCATCTTGGTAAGACACCAAGAAAAAAACAGGAGCCTACAGAGAGCTCAAAGAAAACACTCACAATACAAGCAGAGTTTGAAAATACAAGTGTTGCTGTGCTGAGGCGAAGTTACAGCAACTAACACCTCCTTTGAGTTCTGAGACATCTGTATCACAAGGGTCCTGGTCTCTCTAAAATGGGATGGCACTGTGAGTACCTCAGAAGATCCCATCCACAACTCACTCCAAATATTTATCCCCATTAGGGCAGACTGGGTGCTGCTGTCACGAAAAGATTTGGGACTCCGGGATATCTGTTTAGAATAATTTTATATGCAAATGTAGTACTATGGTTTTATACCACATACTTCGTTCTCTTTTGGCATCCCACAAAAAAGTTGATTGTATTTTTCCCTGATACAAGCTATTTCAGTTGCCTACATTGCAGTTAACACCTAATGTTCTCAAAATCTTACAAATTCAAATATTTACCTATTCCACTGATTTCTACACTGCTTTAAGTAACGCTTGTCCTATGACTGCTCTTAATATATATTTAAGAGAGACATCTAGATTATTTTTAGTACTGTGTAAACGCCATTGTGTGATACACAAGAATAAATTGCTTTGGCTCCTCATCAGGACCTCACGATATTTTCTACATGACACCAGAAATTACTTTGGCTCACTTTCTGAACTTAAAAAAATCAAAACAGGGAGAGACAGCTACCAAACTGGAATCTAAAGGTGAAGTCATGAAATGTGTGATGAGTATTAACAGATCAAAATGTATTTCTCAAGTTTAACAAACTATTTTGGTGTTAGGCTGACCTCTAAGAGACTATTCCAGAACCTTCCAGTGGTGGCTGTTTTATAAATAGCATGAGACAACCCGTGTAAACCAGCTGTATGCTTATTCACTTTGCAGACAAAGCGAATCACAGAAAGGTTAGGACACTGCTCAAGGTCAAACGGTAAATCAGTAGCTAAAGTGAGGAATGATTTAACTTTGATGTGACTGTTCCAACCCCTACCCAATACTTCCAATTTGATTTTAAACAACAGTATCATTTAATCAACTGCAACTACAAACATATTAATCAGGAAATACAGTGCTCTCACTTAATTCTGCCCCAGCCCCAGTATTCAACTGTTTATTTGCAAGGAAATAAAATATGGAAGGAGGGAAAGAAATGTCGGGACAGGGAAACCTATCCTGGGGAAGGACACCTGACAGATCTGTAATTATACACTAAGTGGGTACCAGCACCGTGCCTCACATCTAAGCAAGCAGCCTGGCATGCTTACATCCAGTATATGCCCTGTCATGTTCTTCTACCTACATGCAGGTATATGTACCCACGATGAAAATCAACGTACCCATTACATAACTGTGTTTTAATTCTTTAAACTTGAACCATTACCTGACAGCTGGATAAGCAAAATACAGCACCACTTCAACGAAGCCTAACATATAGCAAAAGAGAATGGGTATAGCATGAACCATGTCAGCACTGTCAAGCACACACTATGGAGGCCCAAGACACCAAAAATAACAAACAAAGCTACTTATGTTCCCACAGCCAAAAGAAAGAAAAAAAAAATCCTGTATTTTGGTGCTTGCTGTCTTCTATTAGACTCAACATCAAACTAATCAGGTGTATTCACCTCTGCAGCTCTAGCTTGTAAGCGGGCACGTAGTTCCTTCTCTTTGCCAATGAACCATTCTTCCCATGGTGAAAGATTATCTTTCAAAGGTGACTCTTTTTTTCCCCCTGCTATTTCAGTCTCTCCAGCCTTCCTAAATTAAAAACAAGAAATGTGAAAGAATGTTATCTGTAATATGTTTGATGGAAAAATTAAACAGTGCTACTGCCTTGAAAAATGACATTTATTAGGTATTGCCATATGACGCTACTTTCCTACTTTCTTAGCAACCTCCGGAATGGACACACTGCATTTGTAGTGTATCTCTGACCATATGTCCCTCCAGTTCTACTTAGGAAATTCTAGCTTGCTAGTTCTTTCCCAAACACACCCCCCACTCCCTCCATTCCAAACTGTGGAACAGATTCAACCATTACCTTTTATGAACTAAACAAAAACAAATAGCAGAAACATCAAAACACCACCTTCCTTCTCCCACATGGAAACCATGGGAAATTAGAGATTTTACATTAACATCCTGTCCTTGGTCACAGGGAGGGTCCATGTATCAAGTGACCTCTAGCATAAGCAAAGGATAATCAAGAATATTTGTTCTTCTTTCAAGTCCTATAGAATTGGATTCATGATATCAAGCAACCTCAGTATGAAGAATCCATTCACTCCAATAGGTAGAGCTCTCTACCCTAAAAAGCTTTCACAGGAAACATACTTGAGAAATGTGGCTTGCATACAGTGCTTAATGATATTAACAAGGTTCTATCAGACTTTTAATAGGATACCTTGCATAACTCTTAACTTCTTTACTCATTAATAACGCAGCAATCCTAGCCCCAGGTCAGAAATGTTTTTTATAATATTCTATACATGTTCTACCTCATAAGTTAGACAGTATATTAGGTTCCAAGTCAACAAAAATTGAAAACATGCCAATAGATTTCTTTAGAAGATTTCTCCTATCTTAGATGGAATTTTTTAACAACAAAACAGTGAAACTAGACTTAACATTAGTATTTTACGTGGACCTATGAGCTCTGGAAGTATCTACCTACATACTTCACTACAGTGACTAATTCTGTTTGCTGAAATCAAACTGCAGAAGAGGCATCCAAACAAGCACTATGATGTTAATGCTGCTGAAATAAATTGTCCAAGTATAAGATATCCAGTATTTAAGCGTTCATAGGGAACAGGAATACTCTGCTGCAAAACATTTTATGGTCCATTAATCTTTAGAATATATTTCTGTGATCCAAAGCATTTGGGAAAACCTCAAGGCTCGGTTCAGTCCTACTGCTCCCCACGGTTGTCACCCACATCCGTATTCACTGACATGACCATGACACACCCAGGGGAACCGAGTCCTGCTAAAACTAACCCGGAATAGTGCTGTTTTCCTACACACACAATCAGCCCCCAACTCTCTTTATGCTGTGGCAGCAGAAGGGAATGGACACAACACCCTGACACACACAGACAGAAGTAGCACAAGCCAAGCACTCCCAAACCAGTCTGGCCCAACACTCTGCTCATCCTAGGACTTTTATATGACAGCGTTAACACAAATGGTCTTTAAGCAGATACATGTAATAAGAGATGCAACTTAAGAATGCGTAACAACGTATTTTCTTAGAAAATAGCTCTCTGAAAGTTTATTAAAAATAAGGATGAAAGTATTATGCATTCAAACTCAGGAACCTAACACAACTTTGTCCAGACTTGACATTTTGGGCAGGGAAACTTCCTCACTACATTCTTTTGCTACGCATGATTTTCATAATAGCACTTTGTACTAGAATAACACTGACATATTTGACCAACCTAGAGAGACGTACTACTTAGAAGGAATGAAATTAAAAAGAAAAAGTTTACTACGTATTCTCTTGTATCAGTAATTCTAAAGTTCAAGCTGTTAACTTCAAAAATAAAAAAAGTCATGGTAATAAATAAAAACGTATTGTATACGCATAAGAAACAACAGAAAATGGAGTTTAAACAGAGAAAAAACCCAAGCTGAACACAAAGAACTGGTAGGAGAAACATTACTTCTCTTCTGCAGTACTGGGCCTAAAGCTCATGAACTGGAACCCAACCCTTCTCAGTGTGCATCCCAGCCACTGCCACACTCTCCCTGGTGCTCTGATCATGAATTTCAAGCAACCCAGACCTTGAATTTCAAGCAACCATTTTCTGAAATGCTAGCGCCTTTACAGCTATGACCCTCCTCAGAATAATTAAAATAACAGACTTCTCAAAGTACCACGTTCCCAAATGCACATGTGTATTTAAATAAGCATCTTAAAGTGAATTAGATACACTTGGCATTAGAACTGAAGTTTGATTCATAGGAAACACTGTGATTATCATTTACCATATATTCACTTAAGTCACGCCACCAAACTTAACACTGATTCGTAATGAAAGTATGAAAATGCCTAACACCAGTTCACAAGGCCTTGTTTTCAGCTCTTCTCTTTTGCAAATCCTCCGGCTGATTTTTTGGTAATTTTAAGAGAACAACAACATAAAGACTCTTTGAGAGAGCGTGTGCATATGGGGGGTGGCTGCTGGCTGTGTAATAAGTGTTTTTTATTATTATACCTTTGAGATCTTGGCAGTTATGCATGGAAGCTGCTATACGAACCTTTGGCAGACACTTACTACAACACACCCGCAGTATTACTCAAATGCAGTGCCTCCATAAGCAAAGTGTATGTTGTGCCTGCAGAGTTTAATGAGATTGTTCCAACTTGGGCCCTAACAGAGGCGGTCTTCAGTTGCATCTTACCACTATCAGGGAACACTGCAGCAACAGGACCAGAAATCAAGAGCCGTTTCAAGTAGCATCTCAAGCTGCAAAGACATGTAGTGGTTTGAACCGGGTGCTACAGAACTTCCGAAGTATGTGAACAAAACTGCTTATTCGGAAGGAGTAAAAGGAGAGGTTAACAGAAGACCTGAGACAGGAGGAACCATAAAACAGGCTAATATCCTTTTCACTCTGCTCTTCCCCCTTCTATTTTAAAGGCTGAAATGAGGATTATTTATTGTCCTGTCAAGAAGTGGCAGTCCTAAGGGGGAAAAAAGCCATATTAAGTTTCCATATTAATTAAAAGGTAGCGAAGATAACCCATAGGAACAAGAACTGTGCCATGCGTACACCTGAACTTGACTCAGAGCGTAACTGCACACACTAGCCCAAACAGCCCTTCTGCCCCTAAGAGCATTTAAAAGGAACGGCTGTACCTTTTTAACCAGTAAAGGCCCCAAGGTCAGCACATCGCAGGCATTTTACAATCCCATGAAAACACACGCAGCTGCCTGCAAAAAGACTGCTGCAACCCGAGGTATCATCAAAAGAGAATGAGGCGCACGAACCACCTATCTACACCAACAAATCTGTATTTATATGGAAGAACCTTCCACCCCCACAGCAAAGGCCTCAGGCGGGCGGAAGCGAGCACAGGAGTCCAGCTCCTCAGCAAGGGCGGACCCGGGTCCACACTCAGCGGTTACCTATCGCCTCGCCGGCTCCGGCAGGCCGCCGCCCGCTCCTCCTCGCCGCTCGGGGAGCTGGGGCAGGACGCGAAGGAGAGAGGGGAGCAGCCGGAGAGACTGAGAGGCTCCTCGCCCTCGGAGCTGGCGGAAGTCGGCGCGCTGAGGCGGGCGGCCCTTCTCCTCCTGCCGCGATCCCGGGCGCCGCTGCTCATGCCGGTGGGCGGCACTTTAGGGAGAGAGCAAGGAGAGAGCGAGCGCCGGCAAACAGCAGTTAATGCCCACCCGCCACCACAGGGCAGTGGCCTGCAGCTCACACGAGCTGCTCGGGGCGGCACAGCCCGCGCTCCCGGCGGCCCCTTCGCCTCTCTGCGTCCCGCTGCCACGACAACCGGGACGCCGCACCGGCCATCGCCTCGCCCCGTCCATGGGAGAGCGGGCGGGCACCGGGTCAGAACCGGCGGCCAAGCTAGGCCTCCCAGGACGAAGGGAGGAGCCCCGGCCCAGGGAAGCGCCTGCCAGGCCCTGGCCATCTATCTCGGCAGTGATAACCCGCCCTCTCCCGTGGGTGCTTGTGGGAAGCCCTTGGCGGTGTGTGCTTCTCACCCCGGAACGGGCCTGCACAGCTACCGGTTTGAGCAACAGAGAACAGCCACCTCAGCTGCAGGGGAGGCACCACCGAGGTCTGTAACCAGTCCTGGGATTAGACTGCAGCATCCCCACTCAGTCCGGCTGTGAGAACCTTGTTTCTGATTTGAAGCTCCACAGGCTTGTTTTTCATGTGCCTCTGCTAGGCTAAGGGCGTCCTTTCCCTTCCCCTTGACTCCTCGCTGAGTCTAGTAAACCTATTTGTTATAAGCAAAACACACTATGTTTTATATACGCTCCTGTCCTTTGCCAATATTTGGCGGTGTTTCCAAATCCTGGGAACACAGTCCCTCTTCACAGCCAATGTTGGGGCACCTCGACTACCTTATAGCTAAATCCTAAGCAGAATCAGTAGCAGTCATATACATCCCCAAAGCTTTCGGTTGCCCTTGAATTTCACCTGCCAAGACGATAACCGCTGAAGCGGTCATACTTGGGCACTGTGAGATGGGCTGTCTGGCGCTCAGGCTGCAGACTCCATCACTCTGATCCCAAAGGAGCTGCACCTCTCCTGTCTCTCAGGAGCATATACCTCTCCCTCTCTCACCAGACCCTTCACCAAACCACGTTACCTAACTAATGTAGTAGAAAACCATCCGACTCTTTGGCCAAGTAACTTGTGGTCTGAACAAGTTAAAGGTCAGGGAGATGTCAGGCAAGTGCTGAGGCCAAAACAAGAAAGGCAAAGGTGAGGTGCGAGGGACTTCCCCCTTTCAGTGGTGGAGCTTCTTGATTTGGTTTACCATCTCATGAGAGCTGCAGGCTTGGCAGCTTGGGGAAACACTGCTACAGTTCCTGTAAGGAAAAAACAAATGTTATCCTGTCGCTGACAACACGTGCTGATAACCAGCTCATCATCTAGAACAGTTTACCAGCAAGACCAAAAATACAAAAAATTGCCTGAATGCATCTCTGACCTAGACACTCCTGTAATACTGACCACATGACTATGCAGCGGACTGATAGTCATGATGTTAACATGACTCCGGATGTGTGCAGTAGATTGTTGAGCCAATCATCAGCATCAAAGACTCAAGAATTACTAGCTAACAGGCAATAAATTACACCTGTTAAAATAATTCAAACTGACAATTCAGGAATTGGAGACAAGAGTATCACTAGAACTTCAATTTCTTGCTGACTAAAGCTACATCAATGAGAACATTTCCAATCAGATGGAATACCTAGGATACAAAGTGCACAATGCCTCAGCTTTTTGCAACACAAAGCACCTCTGGTTTCACATGAACATCTATGTGTGTATTGTTTGCAGCTTAAGAAGTAAAAGTCATATAGAAGTTATTTACTATATGGCTCAACAAGCACTGTGAGCAAAGCTTCGCATCACAGTGGGCAGGGAAACTTCTGTTTTTACAGCCTGCAGACCAAGTACATCTAAGGAAGGCTTGAAAACGTCCCCTGACCTTAAAGGCTCACAGGGAAGACTGTCAGCAGTCTAAAATGACTAGAAAAAAGAAAAAACCCACCCCTTCAGTTTCATTTAATTGCAGAATTCAGGAGCTCACTGCCATGGGCATCTCTGGCTTCTGATGAAGCCCCACAGCTGCTCATCTGGGATGGCCAAAAGGGATGTCGCAAAGGCAAGGCAGCAATCTGGCCAATGACACAAACAGTTGAGTCTTTCTCTTCCCACCTGTGTTAGCATAGGTAGCAATTTAATTCCTTGGGGAATCGGGAACAGGAGTTGGGCAAACAGCTTACATCAACAAGCCTTGGTATTGTGACAAGGTACCAGAGTTTAAGCATCGAGGCTGCCTATACAGAGGGCAGCAAAAGCCAGTCCACCTTTCTAGGAATTAAAGGATCATTCCTGGAACAGCAGAAGCATCCAACTTTAAGTGAAAATACAAAATAACATCATTGCTATCCTTTCTGTTACCGTTCTGCCCAACTTGTCAAGACAGACCCACAGCCAAGTAAGAGCCCAGGCAATGTCATTTTGGAAAACACCACGGATTGAAACAAGAGTCCGATTGGCTCAGGTACACAGCTCCCGAGGCCACAGGACAGACAAGCAGACAAATGGCACATTGCAAAGACAGGCATCATGGCAAAACCTTCATTCCATGACCTTAGTGCCATGATAGGAAAGACTGCATCTAAAAGGCATCTGCCCTGGCAGGAATTTAGCACCAACACTCGTAAAGCCTAAGGGGAAAATCAAACAGACACAAGGAAGGACAGAAGCTGCTGCGAACAACTGAGTGTAGCGAATAAATACACACACTCCCCCCCTCACAGTTGTCACCACTGTGAAAAATCAGCCTAATTTCTCACCAAAGAAACAACAAAAACTACATTCAGTCTGCCAACACCAATTGAACCAACACCACGATTGACTGTGCAGTAAGTACTTCATGCTCTCTTCCCACAGGGAGTTAAACTCAGAGCAATACAGTCACAGACCTGTACTTGCTGTCTGTTCAGTCGTGCGGATCGGTGTGCCTGTGCATCCAAGTGCTGCTGATAGACTGCTCACAAGAAATCCCCAACTGCCATCCACAGTATTTGGAAAAAAGCCACATATTACAGATAAAATGTCAAGAAAGTGACAGGTAACAAACACAGGAATCAATTAAATTCTCAGCATGAATCAACTACCCTGAACCACTAACTACCCTGGTATGACAACTTCCATGAAATATTTGAATTTGCCTGCTCTTCTTTATGAAACAGTTCGATTTTAGAAATTCAACTCAGCTCAGTCTCTGAAAACTAAGAACCATCAGAAGGAAACCTCTCAGTTCTACTTAATTTTAGCCAGATTTCAATGAAAGCATCAGATAAGATTGCTTTCAGATGTAACATCTGGTTCCACCCTTGCATAGAAAAAGCATTAAAATAATCCTACTGAAGAAAAACCCCAACCAACCTGAAAAAACTTTACTAAATCTATGCACAAACTAAGGCTCAGCCAACATACCTTAAGCTTGGAGAAAAGAATGCACATCTCTTATTTGCAACATGGGAATAAAAATGAGAAAATTCTAACCAAATATAATCAGATTTAAGAAGCCTTCCTGAGCCTTCAGACCTTCCAGTGTGAAGGAAAACGGTGGGGCAAGCATGGGAGTGAGGAAGAAAGTAAGGTACCTGGCTCCACGTTTGGCATCCGAGCTGGATGAGCGCTGCCTGTACTTGTCTAGTGGCTATTTTTGTGCCTGTATTTCTAGTTCTGGTTGATTAGAGGTGGTGAAATCCCAGGTTTTGGATTGACCCCACTTCCCTTCACGGGAATATGCTGCATCCACTGCTCGTGCCAGTCCAGACTCCGCTGGTTGCAATGAGGAGCCTTCTGCCCTGTAGATATCATGATCATTAAATCATACTGTTTCTTAGGGAAAACCTAAATATTTTACAGTAGTGTAGTGCCATGAACGCAACACATGAAGCGTGTCCAGTCACTCTCCAAGACTTACACCACAAGTGCCCATTTTCTTTACTGTTGTATACTTTATTACCCTGTTTCACATTCATTTCCTCATTTACTGTCTTCAGCTGAAGTCTAGTGCCAAGAGTCAATGAGATTCTACTGCATATGTGGAAAATATTTTAAAAAACAACCCAAAACAACTCTTGCTAAAAATAAACTTCTTATGCTAGCAGTAAAAGATCAAAAGCACCTACATAATTAAAAATTATTAAACTGGGAGCGCGCATGAAGCAAACTCTGCATTGAGCTTTTAATTAAAAATATTACCCTGTAAATTAAAACTGAAGGATTAAAAAGTAGCAATCATGGTGAAAAAAATTCTTGGAGAAAAAGTATCTTTGTTTAGCTTTGAAATTTCTAAGTAAATTTATGATTAAGCACAGGAAATTCTGTGGGAAAAGAAAGGAAAAAGAAGGGCAAAATCGATCTAGACCAAAAAGTTGCTAAGTAGATGCATTATTTTTGTAAGGGGATAAAAAGGCTCTGCTTCAAATTAAGTGATCTCACAGCATACTGCCAGACAGCAGGCCAAATGCTGTCCGCAAGAAATTACTCTTCAGGGACAGTAAAGTTAGGGAATACTTTTATTTGTGATTCTGTCCTCCTGCAGAAAGCTGCTGCTTCGCAACAGCAGGAGGTGAGCACCAAAAAACCCAACCCAAAAATGCTCTCTTTGCTATAAGGTTTTCCTTTATTTAAAGCCAACAGCAATTTCTTTTTGTCTGCTCAATTTGCACCACAGGTGTTTAGAAGCAAAGTACATGACATCGTCACTGTAAGAAGAACTTCACCTACCTTTAGACTCCAGAGAATTGAGGGACACCCCAGAAGGGTGTAACTTGAGGTTTCAGCCACCTTGAGTCCCAGAACTGGAATTAGGAGGCTCTGCCTAGCTGTGGTGGCAGCTCTGAAAGCCACTCACAGAGAGGTAACTGAAGAACATCACGCATTCCTCACAGCACAGCTTTAAGGGAAGTTGTCCCCATGTATCTCCTACCCCACCGCTCTTGGGTAGGAGAGGGAGCAAGTTCTCAGGAGACAGCTTTCCAATTGCAGCTGTGAACATCTGAACATGGTGCCCTGCTGCTGACGTCAGCCTGTCTGGTAAAGACCCAACCAAGGGAGCATTAAGTGCCCGGTGCCTGGATTTCTGTGGGTTCCCCTGGTGTGATCATCAGTGAGAACTCGTTTGTGAAACAGAAGAAATCAATCCATGCTCAAAAGCATTGTTTGAAAACACAACGGGCTTCTGGAAACTTGATGGTTGGATTTTTCCTTCCCTACAGATGATAAGACAGCAGCTGACACTTACCACTGCCCTTTCTGAGCAATACCCTCACTAGAAGAATTCTCATTACCTCTGACTGGTTGGCCAGCAGAGGGAATATGGAAGACTGGGACCTCTTACAAAATTATGGCTTTTAAAAAAAACAAAAACAAAAACAAACCAAACACCCCACAACTCCCAGCACAGGAACAGTATCCAAACCAAATCGCCATCTGCCTGACTGTCCAAGCCATATCAAAAACATTTCAATTCAAACACAACACATAATAATGTATTTCATAAAGAGACTGCTTTGTAAGACGGCAAACACGTCTCTGAAGGTGTTAACCTTTTGCATGCCAAGAGTCAGCACTAGTCTGAGATCATAAACCCACTGGTAAACCAGCAGCTTGCTTATTTCTCTGGCAATCCTTTCCCGACGTGCTCACCACATGCAGCAGGGAGCACACAGCATTAGCCATACTCGGGATTGTTACATGTGCACCACTTCCAGCCTCAACTTTTGAGAAACAGAGATAAATAACAACAGATATTCATGTACCCTTTATTTGCTCTCAGTGAGACATTCCATGCTAATTGCAGATGTAATATTCATGAGTGTATATAAGGATTAACAACTTTGGGTTGGTTTTCTCCTCTTTGTTTTTACACTTGAATATTTTGGCTTACAAAATTAACAGCGTACGGTAAATAATCCTCCCATATTTTGTACAAACTACATGATTTTGATATACAAGGATTCTGTTTTTATTACAGTGATAATATACAACCATGTCTATTTACAATGCAAAAAAGTATATAAACCACATTTTAAACATTCTGCTACTGGCAGCCACTATTGTTTAGGAGGTAGCTTTAATTAACAAAATGAACTGAAGCCACATTTCCCATCATGTGTTCTATCAAATAATTTATAATACAAAGATAAAAATTCATTGTATGAACAGTATATACAGTTTAATTATCAAAACAGCAATCTAGCTTTAAATCTTAACAAGAATGACTCCAGAGTGACTGGGATGGCAGTGGATTTGCTCTTGATTTCGTGTGTTGTTCAAGAAACATACATATTTACTTAATCATGCATTTATGGCTTTATATCGATCAGATTTCAAACTAAATATAGATAAATGGATCATTGATTGTACTTAAATGATTTGGGTCTCAGGACTTGAATGGTTTAAAAATACTGCACTCATTTACATGAACATCAGTGACCTTGCACAGTGTACTTCTCTCTCAGTAAAATAATCAGAAAAATGCTTTTCTTTATTGCAAAATCTTTCTGTTTCCCCTCAAATCTCAGTTTATTCTCAGATAGTATTTGGGTGCTGTAACTTTCAACAGGCTGCAGGGTACTAGCCAGCCTTCCTGCAAGGACACTGACAGCACTGCTAACACCCCTCGGATGCATCGATATTCCTTCCAATAGCATGACCCAACTGCATTACTGAAGAAAATTGCTATGGTTCACCTGAAGTGATGCATCACCACTGGAAAAATGGGTTCAACTTGTTACTCCTGACAGCTGTTCAAAGTTCTCAGCTAGAGATACTGCGGATTACAAGTACTTTGTTCTAACAAAACCTTTCTTAAAAATTGAACATTGGCTTGAAATACAAAACAAACACGGTACTCCTGTATTGCTGTCACAGTTACATATGGGAGAATTAATCCCTTTTTTTGGCCCTGCAGTAAAATTCATCCTGAGATTCAATGCTGAATACACTATATAAAGCTAGCAAGAGAGGCTTTTTGTTTATTTATAGAAAAGTCGCACTTAAAAATAATCTCTTTTAATAGTAAGAACTGTCCTTGATATTGTGCTTTGGCAGGACAAAAGCAAATCAACTGAACTTACCTCTCCCAACAGCAAAAGCAAAGTACAACTGGAGTACAATGTGGAAACACGCTGTTAGCATGTAAAAAAACTGTATCAAAAGAAACCACTATTGTGTGGACAGAGTAAAAATATTGGGTAACAAATTTGGTTTACAAATTATTTACAGTCAGGGCAATTGATTGATTTGTTTAATTATTTTTAAAGGTATGGCTCAAGAAGCTACTGCCTGCTTCCCTTCTTTACAAACAACACTAGACAACGATTACAAAAGTGCTTGAAAGGTCAAAACAGGCAATGGTTTGCGAAGCATTACACCTCTTTATTAGACCAGCTGATGGCAAAGAGCCTGATTTTCAGTCTTTAATTCTTGGGATGTTGTAGGCGTAACGAACCAAAGGGAACCCTCGGCTTTGGTAAAAACATGCCCGGCCACAGGCCTGCACTTGGTCTGAGCTGTCTGACACGAAGGAGTCGTCCTCGTCCGCGTAGTCAGAGTGGGCTGACTGGGTGCCGCAGTCCGACCAGTAGCCATCAGGCTTTTGGCAAGGCACCACTGCCAGTGCGGGGCAGCTGTGAGATTTGATTAAGTGTTTACAGGGCACGGGCTTGGATAAGAGGAGCGACTCGCAGCATTCACACACGGCGATGTTACCCTGCAAGTGGGTGTACACACCGCAGTCATAGTAAAAATCCTGCGTCACGCAGCCCCCTTGAGTGTTGACAGCAATCGCTACCGCTCCGTTTCTCCTGGTCATATGGCACCTGAGCAACTTCCAGTCTTCCTTGAACTTTGGGTTAAAGAATACGTACAGAACCGGGTTCAGGCAAGCAGGTAATGGGAAAAATATCAAAGTAACAGACTTCATGATTTCAGGGCTGATGGAGATTGCTGTGATCAGTGGTGCAAAGGAGAAAAATGCCACAGGGCAGAAGAAGATGCAGTTCGTGAAGATGAGCCAAGCCACATGCTTAATCGTGCCGGACTGCAAGTTCTCCGAGAGGTCCTCCTTTTCCAAGTTGCAATAGAGTTTAGTGTAGATAACAGCCATTAGCAAAAACGCTAATGAATTCAGGAGCACTAAA
Source organism: Porphyrio hochstetteri (assembly GCA_020800305.1). Taxonomy (NCBI): domain Eukaryota; kingdom Metazoa; phylum Chordata; class Aves; order Gruiformes; family Rallidae; genus Porphyrio; species Porphyrio hochstetteri. Next base: position 46,870,456 of record CM036908.1, read on the forward strand.
GTTACCGTGAAGCCTAACAAAGGCGTCTCTCCAGTGGGGAAGGGCAAGCAAAGGGGTGACGCTGAGTACTCTGCTTTATAAAACAGGGGTAAGCATCCTGCTACCACGGCACACAGGAAAGCAAAACACGCTGCCATTCGGAATTGGTTTTGGCGACTGCTTTTCCCCTTTGTCAGGATCTCCTTCGCAGAGCAGCTCCGCTCAACAGCTGCCAGCATCAGGAAAAAAATGGCACTTTCTGATGAAAAGACTGCAAGAAACCCAGCGACTCTGCAACCGCTGCCAGTCTCCCACCATATGCCAAATTCCGCAAACCTTCCCCAAGAGACAGCATCCAAGAAAGTTAAAATACCAGTATAGACTCCCATAAATAAGTTAGAGACAGAAATGAGACCTATGAACAGTTTGGAAGATGGCAATGGAGTACAGGATGCAAATATTGTTAACATGACAAGCAGGTTAAAGAACAAAGCAACCAAAAAAATAAACCAGACGGTAAGTCGAATCATCCAGCTTCCCAATAAATATTCACAAGGCTTAAAAGCACCTAAAAGAAAAAAAAAGAAAAAACACAGGACAACCAATTTAGGAAAAAAAACCCCAGGCCTTAATAAGCAACATTTTCAAAAGGTATTACAAGAGCACTCCTCATTAATTCATGAATAGAGTACACAGATGAACTGCCAAATAGGCCAGCTGAAAGTAAACTATTCTGCTGAAGCTATTTACTAATTAATTATGCCTGAAATAATAATTACTGAACTGAATGGTCACTTGAGAATATTTTGTATAAACAAGCTAGCTAAATAAACTTAATTACCTTTTAGCTACTCAAACTACTTTTTATTAGTGGCACCCGAATCCTTATTTTCTTTAGATTTCATAATTCTTTTTTTTTTACCCAACTTTTTAAATGAAAAGCAAATACTCAGAACCAATTTATAAGGAGAAAGGATTTTTTAGAATTAACATGTTCTCTCAAAAATGATTCACACGCACAGCCCTTCTGGAATAACTTTTGGTCACAAGGAAACATCTGTAAAGCAGTCAAGAAATGCAATTTATCAGCTTTAATAGGGACAGGAATTAACTGCAAGTCCTCTTGCCCACCCTCATCACTGAAAGGCACTGTGAGTTTGGAAAGTCAGACACAGAAAGCAATTTTTTTTTTCTTTTGACACTTCTAAAAGCTTAAATAATAAAAAGCATCCAACAAGCAAACTAATATGAGCCAAGACAAGGAAAAAAGGTCACTGCTTATCCTTCTAATCGCTATTTATTCCATAGGGAAAATCCTACTGATTTTAAGCAACAATTAGGAGAGTTTAACCTCTGCTACACCCCCAGTAGGCACTACCAGTTGTGCGAAGACCAAGAGCTGGGGGGATCTCTCCCTGCAGCCAGGCCCTGGGGAGCTGAAGGCAGAGCAGAGAAACACCAGACTGTGCTGCCACCTCAGGCTGGAGCTTCTCAGCTGGATCCTGTGGCTCCCCTCAGCTCACGGCCTGCCTTTAGGCAAGTGAAAGATATCTACAGCCCATCCTTATCGCTGGCTGCAGCCACTGCGGAGAACGATTCAAAATGTCAGTGCAGAAATTTCCCGAAGCCTAAGCCAACTTCATGGAATTACTTAATTGACAAGTGAAAAAACCCAATCTTTGTTTAAATGAACAAGCATCATTTCTGGGCAAGAAATAACAGTGCTAACTGAACTATGAGACCAGTAAAATCAGCAGCAACACACCCAGACCAGCCTTTTTTCCCTCAGGTAAGACACCCTTGCCGGAATAGTTACTATTACGTCATGCAACGATACCTGCTAAGCTGAAACTACTTAAAAACAGAACCCCCTTCCTATTTAGGAAATTTGAAAATCTCAATGCTGTGCTTCTAAAATCAATTTTAAGTCTGCTTTCTAGTTGCTGTACAGTCAGGGCAACAAAGAAAACCCACCACACTTTCCTGTCTTTCTTCCCAGGACTATTTCCTGGCTTGCATCAAAAACAGTGTGGCCAGTAGGTCTGGGGAGGTGATTGTGCCCCTGTACTCGGCATTGGTGAGGCCACACCTCGAGTACTGTGTCCAGTTCTGGGCTCCTCACCATAAGAAGGGCATGGAGGTCCTCGAGAGAGTCCAGAGAAGGGCAACCAGGCTGGGGAAGGGGCTGGAGGGCGAATCCTATGAGGAGCAGCTGAGGGAGCTGGGGCTGTTTAGCCTGGAGAAGAGGAGGATGAGGGCAGACCTTACCACCACCTACAACTACCTGAAAGGAGGTCGTAGAGAGGTGGGAGATGGTCTCTTCAGCCAGGTGACAGGAGATAGGACAAGGAGAAATGGCACGAAACTGGCACAGGGCAGGATCAGATTAGATGTTAGGAGAAAGTTCTTCACTGAATAAGTTGTCAGGACCTGGAACAGGCTGCCCAGGGAATCCCCGACCCTGGATGTGTTTAACAGACAGGTAGCTGAGTTGCTCAGGGATACAGTTTAGCACAGGACAGGAACGGTTGGACTCGATCATCTTAGAGGTCTTTTCCAACCTTGTGATTCTGTGATGCTTAGAATGAAAAGTTGCCCTCCTCTCCCACTAATATTCCCAGCCCACTGGGGGGAAATTCATGCTCGGAAGGAGGAGATTCTGCAGCTTGCAGAGCTATAGTACTTGAGTGCCACCATTCAGCAATCCATTCCTGCCATCAGGCAAAGCGGAAAGCAATTCTATGAGATGAGCAATGATTCAGAAATTACACGGTGGGTGGAGTGTCCTACTTATGACCAGACAAGAGCATGGCATAGAAAACAAGTCATTAGTATGGGAGGGACTGGTGAAAAACAAGGCAAATCGTGAACTTGCAAAACAAGCTCTTCTGTTCCTTTTAGAGCTACAGCATCTCTGGCATGGGCAAAGAGAGCGAGCTAAAGGCTTTAAAGATGTAATCCATATAACACACCGCCTTAATTCTCATTCTGTGAACCAGAGATCAAAAGCAAATAAGCAGCATTGGTCAAATTGATTCTCAGATCACGTACAGTTGCATTAATAATAGATTTGACTTTCTGACCACCATTTTTTTTGTCTGTGATCAAGAAATCCTTGTGCTATTCTGTATAATAAAGCTGGAGCTAGCCCAAAAGATGAAGAGCAAACAGATTTTCAAAATGGATGTAAAATACCAGTTTAGAAGAGAACGGAACAAGACTTGGAAAACCCCTCCTCATCCAGAAGTTCCCCCCATTGATGTGTTCTTGTTTATGCAAACAGGAGGGGATAAAGGATATATAGACGGAATCCTCCAGAAAGGGCAAGGAGGCACCACAGCAAGTGCTTTAGGAGCCGAGTGGATCCGAGTGTGGAAATTTGCAGCTTGAGGAAGGTGAGGAGAATGGCAGCAATGAAGTTGCCTGGGATGAAAATACTCTTTTGCAAGATCAAAGTCTTTCAACACTCCTGGACTGTCAAGCCTGAATCCTAGTAGTTCTGCCACACCAATACGACTACTCATTGCACAAGTATCTGTAGCAGTTTAAGATGCTGCCTGCTCCAGCTACTTGTAACAGCCTTGTGCTGTCAATTAATGCTGCTACAGCAGGGCTGGTGAACCGATCATGTGAGTGTTCCTCATCCTCTCTCCTGCAAAGACATGCCGCCAAATTAAAACACCAGTGACAGCAGTTAACAGTTAAGCTTCCAAAGCACAGGCTGACTTCATACTGAAACAGATGAGCATCCGTACAGTCTGCTCCACAGGCATCTCTTCAGCAAGAGTGATGCAGAATCAGGGGACAGTGCATTGAATAGGTATTAGTGTCTTGTACATTCTGCTTATGGAAACACATTTCAAGTTTTTTCCTAGTGTGGTCCTCCAGTATAGTGCTGTGCGTCTAAAGGTGAGGCAGAGCTTTGTGACTGCTCATCCAAAACAACACCCACATCAAATGAAGTCTCACCCAAGCACTGCAGAGGAACCACGAGGAATGAAACGTGCCATTCTGCAGACAGCTATTTGCATAATGATGTGCCTGAATTCACGCTGTGGCTAAGGCACATTGTAAGGTTTACCTGTTGCTGGTGTACAGTGAATAATAGTCTGTCCCAGTTCCTCATTTTCCTCATTTCTTGCAACATCTGCATCAGCTGGAGCCAAGAGAAAATGGAAAACAGGTTAGTCTATGGAAGAAAAAAAGTGAAATGCAGTGAAACTGCCTCAGATGGAAGCAGTCCTTTGAAAGATCAAAGGCCTAACTCTTCCCCAACATTCAAGCCTTTAACAAGTGGAGCTGTTCTGGTTTGCCACATAAGGTCAAACGCTCTGTGCGGAAATCGCTGTAGCAGTTTGAGTTAGTACTGCCTGTCCCACCTACTCACAATGCTTTGTAACAAAGCAGAAACATCCTTCTTCACCAGGGCCTTGCAGATTACAGTGGAAGGACTAGCCCTTTCTGAACAAGAAGGGTCAAAATACTGAGAACCATAAAACATTTTTACTCTGGCAGAAAATGACAGAAACAATACTGGCAGTTTAGAATTTTAAACACACAAAAAAAGGTCTTTTTTTCCCTTAAACAAGAATATCTTACACATTCAGAAAGAACATGGCACTGCCTATCTCTAAGGAGCCGCTAAGCACGTTCAGAGACAACTGTTGTATCCCTATAAAAATTTACATTTTCCAAATTTCCCTTGCAAAGACAAAAAGCCTCTTAATTGGTCTAGTCCGGCCCAAAATAATACTGCCAGTTTAGTATGACAAAACACAGACCTTTTTCACGATCTATTAATACTCCTTGATCTTGGTGAATGGAATCCTTAGCGTTAGAGTTTAAGTAAGAATCACAACCCCAAAATGCGCAGCACTGGTAAGCATATGGTACGGAGAGTGACCTGAAACACAGGCAGAACAACAGCGTGTTACCCACTGTAACCCAAGTTAAGATTATAATCTATTAAAAAATACTTAAGTGGCATACTTCAGTACTAGAACTTCTTTTTTCACAGTGACCACTTAAAAGCTATTTCAAATTGGATCAGTTGTAACCACTTTGGATGAATCTTTGCACTGAGATAAAGAACAGGTGATGTACCCAAGTCTTGTCTGCTGCAAGGCGTACAAAGAAAACTCTTGTGATGTTTAGTTCTTTACTACTCATTCTACTCCCATACACAAACCAAATCGTGATCAATGTTTCTGGCATTGCTGTATAGATAAAAGTGAAAACTCATTTCTTGTGAAGAAAATTAATTCCCTGATAACCACAATGTTTAAAATGACACCTTTGCTTAGAATCATAGAATCACAGACCAGTCTGGGTTGGAAGGGACCCCAAGGATCATAGAGTTCCAACACCACTGCCACAGGCAGGAACACCAACCTCCAGGCCTGGATCTACACAAGGTTGCCCAGGGCCCCATCACCCTGAACACCTCCAGGGTCGGGGCATCCACCACCTCTCTGGGCAGCCTGTTCCAGCCCCTCACCACTCTCTCTGTAAAGAACTTCCCCCTAATATCTCATCTAAACCTTCCCTCCTTTAGCTTCAATCCATTCCCCCTTGTCCTGCCATTGTCTACCCTTTTAAAAAGTTGATTCCCCTCCTGTTTGTATGCTCCCTTCAGGGACTGGAAGGCTGCAATGAGGTCCCCCTGCAGGCTTCTCTTCTCCAGGCTCCTTCTCCCTCTTCACTTTGTGGCCTCTAAGTAAGGGGGGGTGGGGAGGGTTGTTTGTGCTATTTTTGTGTGCTCCTTTGAGAGAACTGGTGCATACTGTGAATGCTGGAGGAGAACAGTTTCATACAGAGTTATAAGAAGCCCATATAAACAATGAGATAATAGCAGGCAAGCTAATCTTTCTGACTTGAGGCAGCAATATCAACCATCTGCAGTATTGTTCCTGAATTTTGTTCTTGTAAATATTCAGGAGGAACAATCTAAAGGATCCCGCAATGCATTAGTTCTCAAATGCGGATCAAAGCCTAAAAATTCATCTGCCATTTCCACAGGACTGCTGAGGCCTGACGTGTATTCCTTTGCTGGCCTTAGAGAAATTAACAGTATCTGCACCTCCATTTTTTCCATCAGACAGCACGGGAAACAATTCCTAACTGCTTCTTGAGAACTGAAATACTCATGTGCAGAAAGGTCTTTGAAAATGCAAAGCAGTTAACTGCTATCCAATCTTCCTCCCATTGAAATCAATACCAGGTTTCCACTGGAATGATTACTGTTACTGTCATCATTTGCCTGCAAGAATAACCAGATGTATGGAGCACAGTGATGATGGGATCATTATCTGCACATCTGCTCCCATCTTCCACACTCTGGAAGATGCACGTGCTCAGTTCAGTAACAGGTGGAACCCACCCAAGCACTTCTCCAAAGCCAGGCAAAATATCAAAGGCTCCAAGAAAACTGTCTGCAAATGGCTTCGATACCAGAATAGTCAGATGTCCTTACACATGTGCCAACACCAAGGCCTTTCAGGACTCAACAAAGGGCCCCATTAATTGTCATGTGTGTTATCTAGGCTGGCTTCTTTTACTGCCGTGTTACTTGTTACTGTCCAAGCAAAGCACTCTGCAGCTTTATTTACCAACCTACCGGAGCTTTGCAAAGTTCTTTGCTGCCAAAGCTTCCTTCAGCTCAGAATTCCCTGCAAGTTTAAGCTGGTTCAGTCCACTCAATCCTTCAGTTGGAACTGAAGTAAGCTTGTTGAAACTCAGGTCTCTGAAATATGAACATTAAGAGAGTGTTACAACAAAATGAGTTTGAAGATCCTATAGCACACACTTCATCGGAGCAGGAAGGCTTTTCAAAGTCTCACACCAAGGCTGTGGTCTGGCAAACGCCCATCAATGCAGCAGGGACTTTCAAGAAGTCTGTTCTGCATACATCCAGCTAGTGAGAGGTTTTGTGATCCACAGAGATGGAACAACTGAATGGGCATATACCAGTTCTAAGCTAGAAACATTTGCTATCTCAGTGTTTTCATGATAGGGAGAGGAGGTCACTGCACAGAATAGCCTACTTACAGGTTAAGAAGAGCTCCAACAGTGGTGAAAGCTTCCTTGTGGATCCAATGGATCCGATTTCTGCTGAGGTCACTGCAACGAAGAATAATGAGATTATTTTAATAGTTTCATTAAAACATTGTAATAGCCACTGTACTAAAAAAAAGCTAAGGTGACGAATACACAGTGCCTTTGACAGAAAAACCAAAGACCACTGCCATTTCCACTCTCTCCCGTCAGCCAGGTGCAGTAGAAGTGAAACCCCTTGGTGTGGCAGCGGTACCCTGCTTCACCTCACCTCCAAAGCAGAATCCATCTCCCACTCCTGCCCCCTTTCCCCTTCCTTCTGCTAGCAGCTTTGCCTGTGCTCCCAAGGCAGAGGCCAGTTCTGGCAGCACACATTCCCAGGCTGAAGGTGGCAGGACCATCCCTTTGGTGACCACTGCATCAGCAACAGGGCATGTTGGCAGGATGGGGGAAGTGGACAAAAGAAAAGCAGAAGGATATCTGCTTTGTTGGATTTCAAAAGCCAGATCTAGCTCCTGCTGGACCACTGTGCTTTATTTAATGACATTTCTTTTAAAACACCTGTTGATCATTGATCTTTTTCCTGGTTTCCGTGATACTTTCAGTGTTCCTATATAATCTTCATATAGCTAGAGATGTAAGGGGAGGCAACAACTTTGTTGACTGGTCTGTTCCTCCTGATGAAAACAGGTAGGATCTCTCCAAGAAATACTATATAATGGAATAACATAATAATAATATAATGCAAAATAGCCGACTACCAGAAAAAAAAAGTCTCCTTTCTAGTCTATCTTTTCAGTCTATAAAAGCAAAATGGAGAATAGAAAGAATGGGACTGAAACTGGCTGCTGCTAGTAGCTCTTGCATACGGTTTGTTTCACCTTTGGATCTAGCATACCATACTGGCATTTTGCCATCAATCAGATTTGTAACCCCATCAGAATCAAAAGCCTCATCTTGTTTTACTCAGTGTATGAACCATGAACACTTACAGGATACGAAGGGAGGACAGTCCTTGAAAGGTATCCTCGGTGATTTCATGGATTTGATTATGCTGTAATGAACTGCAAATGAAGAAATAGAAACAGAATTTTATTGGCAAACTGGGCTGACTTCAAACCAAGGACAGTCTGGTGCCTGCTAATACACACACTGAGCCTTCCCAGCAGCAAGGTTTTTCCTTGTTTCCCCCTGCAGGAAACACTACTGAAGTATCTGCTCTATGCTTCCCGTTAACCATGCTAATATAACCACGAAGCTCTTTTGTGATTGCCTCTGCCTAACCCCAAGTCATTCATTTTTCCATTTCGAAGAGACTGTTATGTATTGACTGAATTCTTTCTAAGCTAAAAGTAACACTTTGTGAACATCAAAGAGTCACAGTGAGATTTAAAACAGATCGACTTCATTCTGAAGGAATCTTTAGGCCATATTCTTCCCCTGGGTGCACTTCCATTTATCAAAACATGGATTTATGAAAGTGCTGAGAGGAACTAATGGAAAAATTATATTTCCAGTTCCCTGGCTCTCTTTACAATCAACCATGTGTACAATGAGCCTGAAGGTGTCAAAAGAGTAAGAACAAGGGCTTGTGTGAAGTCTATTAGCCCTACTCTGGTGAAGGGGAAAGACGGTTGAGAGCTGTAGAGGTAAGAGGCGAAGGAGGAACTTATGCAAGCAGAAAAACTGTGATTGTGTAGGGTCTGGAAATTAAGCTTTAAAGCAATGAAGTAAGGAAAACCAAGGATAGGTTTTGAAAGTTTCGTACCAGGGACTAAAAGAAAAGACATTTTACACTAGCATAAGCTGATGGTTGGAGGGAACTGAAGAAAAATGGAAGAGATAAAAGGCAGGAAGGCAAACACACAAATGCTCGTTCCATCTGTGCGTATAGCAGTAATACTTTGAAATGCAGGCTTAAGGTCTACTTCATCCTTTTTTGTGCCATAGGAACAATTAAACATTAGCTAATTGAGGAAAACACAAGTGGTTGAATTCTCTGTCCAGCACTCCTCACATGAGATGGTCGTATTATCTCTCTGTCCCATAACTGTAAAAACTTACGATCAAACACAAAGCAAAAGTTCCTAGAGACTTGGACTTGCATACTAAGGAGCTAATGAATAGCATGTATTTCTACTTACATTTCTTCCAAGGAGTGGCAGCCCTTAAAACTCGGGAGGTCCTTTATATTGTTGTAAGACAAGTCCCTTCAAAACAGAAAAATGTGAGATGGGTGCTTAGTTCAACACTTTTCTACTTGAAACATCACTTGCAACCATTAAGCAGGTTGGCAGAAAACATCTTCCTGTTCATAACAGAGATCTCTAGGAGAGAGTCCAGTGAAGGGCTACGAAGGTGATTAAAGGACTGGATTCTCTCCCCTACAAGGAAAGGCTGAGGGAACTGGGGCTGTTCAGCCTTGAGAAAAGAAGACTGAGAGGGGTTCTAATCAATGGTTATAAATATCTCAAGTGTGGGACACGGGGAAATGGCCAGCCTCTTCTCAGTGGGCGATGGAGACAGGACAAGGGGCAATGGCCTCAAGTTGAAGCACAGGAAGTTCTGCACCAACATGCAGAAGAACTTTTTCCCAGTGACGGTGACAGAGCACTGGGACAGGCTGCCCAGGGTGGGTGTGGAGTCTCCTTCTCTGGAGACATTCCAGCCCCGTCTGGACGCCTCCCTGTGCGACCTGTCCTAGGGAGCCTGCTTTGGCAGGGGGGTTGGACCTGATGATCTCTGGAGGTCCCTTCCAACCCCAATGATTCTGTGATTCTGTAACATTCTGTGAAAAAACTAAAGGGCAGTTTATAGAAAGTCTTGAATGGAATCACAAATGTGATCTCTCCACAGTCTTCCCAGCTAGTCCCGCTTTGGTTATATGCATTATATACACCCAAAAGCATAGTGATACATGACCACTATGTTAAGCTTGCAACAGTCAGCAAATAGCAAAATTAAGGTTGTCTATATAACTCTATAAAAGTTAGGTTCATTACCTTTTAATCACTTTATCCCTGCAATCCTTTTAAAAACTACACTTCTCTCTCCCCCTTTTTGTCTCTGAATTCAGTGATTATTTTTTTTTTTTAAACTTTCCTGAAATAGTCAACAGCAAACAAGCATGGAAAGGCACTACTCTCTATCTGGCAAACATTTACAACTCAAAGTAGTGTTCTGTAATGGAAAAGTAATGGAGAAACAGGACATGCCTTTGTAGTAGCTGCAACAGCTCATGAGATCCTGACCAACTGATTTTTTTGATTCAGCTCTGCATCTGTATACATACTCCCCACCCCCAAACCCATACCATACAAATTCCCTGAATTCTGAGGGTTGGAATCTGAAAACGTTTATCAATAATCTGCTTTTTAAAGAATAAACTGGACAGATGCGGTACAATGCAGGAATCTGGTGCAATTTTTGATGTACTGTGCTGGTACGTCACTAAGCAGAGCTAGCCAAGTTGAGAATTTTCTGTAAAACTATGCAGCAGCAAAAAGGAGACTAGAAACTTGCAAGCAATCTTCAAATTTCCAGTCAAAAGATAAACTGTCATTGGAAAATAAATCCGACCTCGTCTTTCTTGACAGTTTTTCTTCAGTAAAACCTATCACATTTTTCTCCTCCATTTTTCAACACTTGCTTTTGTTCCAAACTTTCCTGCTTTGTAAACATGGCTTTGCTTTCCCCCCGCAGTGGTTTCAGTTTCCAGTTTGTTTTATTGCATTCATTTTAACACATCCTTACTGCTTTTTCTGTCTTGCTTTTCTGTATTAGCATCCTCTTCCTAATCCTCATCTCCATTTCCCTCAGTTCCGAATGCTCTCCTGTGTTCCCAAACACAAGTAGTCAAAGCACTATAACTAAACCCTTCCTTAACCTGGTGTCACAGTTTTGCGTAATTGGGTTCTGGTAGAGAAGGGAGGGCTGCTGTGAGAAGCAGCTAGAAGCTCTCTGCAGGCCCTGGAGAGTAAACATTGGCCAATTCAAGGCCAGAGTTACTGCTGACCAAGGCTGAGCCAATCGGAGATGGTCACAGCGCCTTTGGGAATCACATATAGGAGAAAAAAAACTGCAGGCAGGTATATTTTGCCACCAGAGAAGGGAGTGAGAAGATGTAATGAGCTGTGTCTGCATACCAAGGTCAGGCCCGAAGGAGTGTGGGGGGAAGAATGAGGCACTCTGGGTGTGGGAGAGAGAGGTTCCCCTGCAGCCCCTGGAGAAGACCATGGTGGAGCAGGTGTCCCCTCGCAGCCCATGGATAAGGACAGGGAGCAGAGACATCTATGGCCTGTGAAGAGATTGATCTGTGCCACAGCAGGTTTGCTGGGGGACTTGTGACTCTGGGGCAGACCAGGCTGGAGCAGTCTGGGCCCGAAGGTGAGCACCCATGGAAGGGAGCCGGGCTGAGGAGATGACTCCCCAATAGAGAGGACTCACACTGGAGAAGTTCATGAAGGACTATCTGCCGTGGGTGGGACCCCACAGCACCACAGGGGAAAGGGGTGTGTGTGGAATGCCCCCCCAGCTAAGGAAGAAGACAACCCAGGAGGAATGGACTGAAAACCCCCATTCCCTGCCCCTCCCCACACTGTGATGGTTTCACTGGGTGTGTAGTGAAGCAACATAGATGCTTCCTTTTGTGTTAAGAATGAATGGCAGCAGCCTGAATTTGAAGATGCAACGCCTGTTCAGCAGCACCACCTCGCATACCTTTTATAACATGAAAGAAATACAGTGCATAAAGGGAACCCCGTTCCAGGAATAACAGGCATTACATCAACTCTATCATGCATCTGGATTTGAAGAATCAAGAAAGGAGAATCAGGTTCCCAACTGTGATAGAACTCCTAGAATGGGCAACCATAAGTAATTATTTTGCTTTAAATTGGTTTTAAACTTCTTTTAAAACATTTTGATGCAGATGAGAATAGTAGCACAACATGTATACTTACAAAGTTCGCAGCACCTTTTGCTCTTGGCATAAATTAACAGGAATACTATTTATCTTGGTCCCTGTTAGAGTTCTGTGGGGAAAAAAAAACATGTATAAGTATTTGCATTGTTGATGGTAGATGGCATAATACATATATGTAAGAGCAGAAGGGGGATGATGTCTCGGCTATCAGGGTGCTAGATTCACCCACCCACCAAAGTTCCTTTTTGTTTTGGGTTTTTTGTGGGGTTTTTCTGGAAAGAGGCCAAATTCTTTGTTTTTCAGTTTGGGCAGGGGTCGGGGAGATAGGGGAGTGGGGTGTGTGTGGCACTGTTAGTATCAATGGCCCTTTCACAGGCTGTAGTCAGCTTATGTTGTTAAAAACAAAATTAAAAGGCACCCAGGTATCATGGTAAGGAACACCGTATGATTATATTTCTTGCCAGGAAGAGAACATATATCCAGTTGCCCTCCATATCCACTAATCGTATGTATCAAGCACTTCACAAGCAGCAAAACAGGGAAATACTGGAAATTACTTCTGTAGAAGATACTTACAAACTCTCCAGATGAACAGTTCCTGTCAAATTAGGAAACCACTGAACCATGCTGGCACCCCGAATAACCCTAAAAAACCCCCACAAAAAATAGCTGTAAACTATATGCAAAGAATTGTGACATTCAATCTTGCTAAGACATTCTAACATCCTTTGGATTTTGTTTAAATTTTATACATGAAGATAAAAGTCTTTTCACTGCTTCTTATCCTAGTAATTTGCGTAATAAATTACTCCTCCATTAGCAAACAAGTGGAATTCATCAAGCTGGAAAGTCGTATTGATACATGTATGAGAAAGGCAAAAACTTGTTAGTAGTTTCTAGTTCAGCATTTGAAGTTTGACTCTACTCTACTTTTGTGTCACCCCCAGAACTTCGGAGAACATGCATGTACTAACCTGCAAAACATTCTCACAATGTACAACCCTGTTCAAAAACCTCCTAGGACATAGTGCAGTTTTTTTAAGTAAGAACCTGAGCATTTGGCCTGAGGTTATGGGTCTTACGTAAGGTAATGAAGATTTTTTTTTTTTAAATTTTATATATATATATATATATATATATATATATATATATTATAGGGCATATTTACTAGAGCTTCTTAGGAAACTGGATATCCACAACAGTAACAATGTTTATTAAAGCTCCTTGCAAAGGAATTACTAGGTAAGAGATGGTCAGAAGATATAGTTAATTTTGAGTTCTTAGCATTTCATATCCATTTATTGTAATGTAGCTGAGAAGATACTTACAGGGAATGCAGATCTGACAGATTCTGAAATGCTGAGTTCCCCACAAAAGACAAAGGATTATCATACAAATGTCTAGGAAATGAAAAATAGGTTTCAATCACTGTTCTTAGTCACCATCTGCTAAAAGACTGAGAATAGATGCATGAAAACTACTTACATCGTTCTCAGAAGGGGGTTTCCTGCAAAGGCACCATCAGGAATTATGGAGATGTAGTTACTGTGAAATCCCCTACAGATATTAGCAAAGAAGAAAAACAACATTTACAAACATACTGCCAGTAGATTCAACCAATAGTAATTTTCCTCACACCGACTCATTTACCAATCCTGACAAAAATGGGACTGTAGTAAAACAGAAGTCAAACTACAAATAATTTTGAAGGCATGAGTTCTGCCTAGCACGCAGCAGTTAACCTGAAAATATTTCATTAGAAAGGAATTCTTCCTCCCCTCTTAAGGAGGTGACAAAGTAAACATGTGATTTGTGAATAATTAATTCTGCTACTGGAGGCCAAAACCAGCTCACAATTAAGATCTCTGCTCATCGTTCTCTTGAGTAGATTGCTTGCTTATATAACTCCAAAATGATTTTCAATAGGTTCCCTCTCTAACTGATGATTATATTTTCCTTTAATTATAGCATTGCATAGCATAGCTAGGTCTGATCTAGGTTGCTGCATAATGAGACAACCATCCTTAAATCCAGGAATCTCTTCTCTCCCTGTATGGAAAGGAGAAAGAAAACTGTCAAAAGGGGAGCATAAGTAATACTCACAACTCCTTTAGACTTGGGAGTGCTTTTATGGCTTCAGGGAACTCTACCATGTTGTTATAATTTAAATCCCTAGAAGAACAAAGCAGGAAGATTATAAAATTCTTAGCAGTGATCATGAACTGTTAAAATAATGTTTTTAAACACAATTCAATGAAAGTTAAAAAATTATCAGAACATCTTTAACTAGACCATAGAATAACTGATTTTTAACTTAGATTTAGTCTTCTGATGTTGTACATGCTTTATAGCGAGCTAATAGCTTAGGTAACATATTTAATAATATGAATAATCCTATGGATAGCAAGTCAAACGAGGTTTTCCTTAGGGAAAGCAAAGCTCGGTATTTTTCAACATCTCACGGATTTTTCTTCAACAGAAATAAGGAAAAAAAAGTAGATACAAATGAGTACTCTTTATTAGCTTACTTGGAAATTTTTTTTTTGGGGGGGGGGGGGGGGTTATAAAATGAATAGCAAATAATCCATTAGGTAATAGCAGACCTTGTAGCAAAACCAACTGTAAATATTGAACTGCAGCTGAGGAAAAACTCATCCCACTGAAGTATTCCATGGTGGTGACAGGGATCTGTTAGGATCTGTTAACCTGCTGCCCTTCTAGCAGTAATGTCATAGAATTACAGAATCATAGAATGGTCTGGGTTGGAAGGGACCCCAAGGATCATAGAGTTCCAATTCCCCTGCCACAGGCAGGGACACCAACCTCCAGGCCTGGATCTACACAAGGTTGCCCAGGGCCCCAGCCAACCTGGCCTTGAACACCTCCAGGGATGGGGCATCCACCACCTCTCTGGGCAGCCTGTTCCAGCACCTCACCACTCTCTGTGTAAAGAACTTCCCTCTCATATCTAATCTAAACCTTCCCTCCTTTAGCTTCAATCCATTCCCCCTTGTCCTGCCATTGTCTACCTTTTTTAAAAGGTAGGACCCTACAGGCTTTTTTCTGCCAAAGAGGCTCCTTACAACCAGCAAAAACATTCTGAGTCTTACAGCAGCTCCGCCTATTTTTACACAATGTCCAACTGAGGTTCTAAGAAAATTACAAGATAGCTGGAGTACCCAGCATTCCTGGGCTCCTTCAAACCCTACGTGTTAACAGGTCATCATTGGCTTTAACATGCCCTTGATCTCCTTTCATTTGTTTTATTTATTTAGCATTCTCCTAAGCATACCAAACCACACTGCTGAAGGAGATACAATTTGTGAGACATTCACTGAGCGAGTTGAAGGGAACTGGGGAGTGTAGCCCAGGAGTATGAAAGCCATTCCTGCCAAGGAGGCACTCTAGAGGTCAAGTAGTATGGTGAAGCTGGGATCTGGCCACTGCAGACACTCAATTCTAGGAACTGTCAGCAGGAATGACAGACACTTGGCGAAAGAAATGGGATGCTTCCCCCCCCAGCCTCGTCCCAGGGAACACAAGGCTCTCTGGTTTAGATAAACCATCACCTCAATTTTTGCCAGTATTTGAAGTGAACTTGGGTGAACCTCCAGAGGAGAGGCTGGGAACTGTGAGCTGGGCTGTTTTCTACCAGCCTGCAGATGATCGGTTCAGGAGCTGCAGGGATGCATGAGCAACAGGCCCCCTGGCAGGCAGCAGTGGCCACCTAGTAATGGAGGAACAGTGAAGAAAGCCTGCTGGGGCCCTCCTGTCATCACACAACAGTTTTGGCAGTGTATTTTAAATATGTTTAATCCTACAGTAAATCTGAGAAACAAATATTTGTCCCTTATCACCCACAGGGCTGCTCAAACACTCCTGATATATCCACCTGACTCAATGGAGTGCTAGGAACATTAAAGCCACAAAATCCAGCATGACATTTCACCCAGGCTAATATTTACATGCTTCTCAACATAGTTAATTAGTTCTGGTGGAGCACTGCACTGATACTAGCCTTCAGTTCCACAACCCGAGCTGGACCTGAGCATTGGTGGTATGTGTTGTGCAGTGCACACATGCCTTGTTTGCAAAATCTTCACCATACCAGTAAAGTAACCTCGATTAGGCTGAGAACGGAACAAACACTGGAGAGAAAATTACTTTAAGAAGCACACTTACAAGGTTTCAAGGTTGTCTAATCCATCAAAACAATGTTTTCCTACAGTTTTTATTTTATTGTTATGAAGATGTCTGAAAAACCAAAACAAAACAAGTATGAAAACCAGTGAATGATTACGTATCAGTTAAACTGGCAGATATTTCTATGAAATCAAGACAGTTAAATGATTCAGAAAAAACACTGCGTGGGGTGGATTATGCAGAAGACTGCCTGTCACTTCCAAGCAAAAATATTTCATCCTCACACAGGCACAGAGAAGATTGCCCACAGTCAAGGCAACCTATTTTAAACCCGATAAAACATGATAAAAATAAGATTTAAACATGTAAATCAAACTACTTTTTCCCATGCATCCTTGAGATATTTAAGAGCACACTGAAACAGTTCTGTGGCAGATAACATTACCTTCTTTTAGCATCTCTAAAAGCTTTCTCTGACAACCGTTGGTTTGAAATATTAATTACTAAAGCCAGATGTCAAGATGACATACATCAATCTTACCACTCACAGCCCATCTAACTTTCTGTTTAGGAGAAAGGCTTTAGCAGACTTTCATCAGGTCACCTAGTACACATGGTATCACAGAACTACAAGGTTGGAAAAGACCTTTAAGATCATCAAGTCCAACCCTTCCTGTCCTGTGCTAAACTGTATCCCTAAGTACCTCATCTACCCATCTGTTAAACACATCCAGGGGCAGTGACTCAGCCCCTCCCTGGGCAGCCTGTTCCAGGCCCTGACAACTCTTTCAGGGAAGAACTTTCTCCTAACATCTGATCTGACCCTGCCCTGGGGCAGCTTCATGCCATTTCCCCTTGTCCTATCACCTGTCACCTGACTGAAGAGACCATCTCCCACCTCTCTACACCCTCCTGTCAGGTAGTTGTAGGCAGTGATAAGGTCTCCCCTCAGCCTCCTCTTCATCTCCTGTTGGCATTATAGGCTGGTACTAGACAACTGAGCTACCACACAGCAAAATAATTCTTTCAGCACCATCCCAGATTAATCAAAACTGGAACTGAGGAGAGAATCAAAGCTACCTATGAAATACAGTTACCAATACTCACAGAACAACAAGGCTGGAAAGGTTTGTAAACGCGTAGTCAGGAATGTGTGTTATTTTGTTAAGAGCCAACGTTAACGCCTGCAGGGAGGGGAGATTGCTGAGCGGGTAGATGGGAACTTCGGTCAAGCTGTTGTCGTCCAACCAAAGGTGACGTAACTGCACCAGACCCTCGAAACTGTCTTCTGGTATGGCAGTTATATGGTTAGCATCTAAACGCCTAAAATTGAAACAGAAAGAATTCACATGGTTAAATTACAAAGTACAAATAAGTAAAACTATCAGTTAAAGTCCTATTACTCCTGAATTTTTTTAAAGTTTAAATATGCTTTACTGAATTAATTTATTATTGGAAAGTTTGGAGGTTTACAGAAGGACAAATCAACACCTTTAAAGGCAAATGAAGAGCCCAGAGAAGACAGCCTCATAAAAAACCACTCTCAGGCATTTTTAATAAACGATTTTAACAATTTCATGTGCTTATAGTGAATTGGTAACTATATTGACACGTCTCGCCCACCCCCCACCCCCCCAGGTGCTAATACTGGAATAACTCCCTAAAACAGTAGCTTGAGGTAGGGTATAAGACTGTAGAACTCATTTGAACTGATTATCTATCCCTATAGCTACATTGTCAATAGCATTGCCTTCTGCTATATGCTTCATTTCGTGGCACTGCTCTACACTTTAAGCGGCTGTTTTAGAGAAGGGGATTATTACAAGGAGTTCTTGAACAAAGTCAGTTGTGAATGATCCTGGCAAATCAAACATTGTTAGCAACGCAAAGCGAGAAATAAATACCCTTCCCACTTGCACCTGATCCTTTCTAACACGCTCCATAAAAGAAATGGGAAAAAGCACTTTAGCACTGTTGACTCCCATAGGTTACTGGCTTTGCCATCAGGCTTTCTCCCCAGGTGAACTTTGACGGCAAACACCAGCAGCAGTAGCACACGTGGGGAGCGACTTGATGCCTTTCACAAAGCACAGCAAAGCACTTGCAACAGCTACCGGCTTACCTATGCTGTGGGCTTTCACCACTTCTTCAGGCTTCAAAGCACCATAAAAAGACAACCGCCCCGTAAACCTAGGAGGCTACAATGCATGTCCTCAGCTCCAGCTCCAGAGGTGAAGCCCTCACAATGGGATGCACAGGTGCTACTGTCCGAGTCTAGCCCACAATCCTGATGCCTGACAATACCAACACTGCACTCCTTGTCCAATGGCTTTGGTAGTGACAACACACTCGCACACACGATGGCATTTGCTTTGTTTCTTATGCAATGCACCATGAACCGATTTGTCTTTTCATCTTCCTATGTTAGCACTGGACAGCAATCACTGGCAACCAGGGCACAGCTGAACTGCAGTGACTTTGCTGCAAAAAAAAAAACCTTGCATAACTGCTCTGAACTGACTGGTGTACCAGCCATGGTCTGTGCGCTGCTGTCTGCGGAGACAAAACAACGGGTACATGCTCCGCCATTAGCCTAACGATACGAATCGGTGCAGGTCTTGGGTTGTATTAAGCATTCAGTATGTTTCTAAAGCCATGACCAGAAAGTCTAGCTGGGTTAGTTTATGGAGTCATTGCCTCCAGCTGTTCATCCCATCCCTCTGTGCGCTGGCAGAGTGGACCAAGTGACTGCACTACATCTGTCCCAGGGCACAGTCACAACGGCTTCAACAATAGTGAAAGAGCTTCTGGACATTAAAAGGCCATGCCAAATTCAAACAGAGAACACAAACTTGATCAAGAATTAATGCACTTGATCTATTTCTGCAAAAGAGCTTTGTGTTGTTCTGATGTATATTACTGAAATACTGCAAATTATTAGGAAAAGTCACAGCTGACTTTCCATGTAATTAAAAAATCAATCAAGAAATACATCAAATTAAGCAGCAAATACACCAATACACATGGGAACTTACAAAAATGTCTGCAGTCAAAGGCTCTTTCCTGAGTGAGGTGCCATTAGCTCTGAAGCTATACATCAAAGAGCTAATTTCTATGGTTCATACACTGGCATTCCCTTATCGTTTGCCCCATGGTCTGACAGGTGTGTGTGCTGTTTTGTTTGAATGCTTTTAGGTTGCACTGAGACTCGAACATTTCACAGAAATTAAATGTCTGATGATAATAATTAAAAAAAAAAGGGGGGGGGATAAGCCTGCGGCTCTGCTTCAGAAAAAACAAACATAACAAGAAATTACCTGTCTTTCTTCTCTCTCCTAAATTCACACACCTCCCTGAAGATCAAAAGAATTATTTTCCAGTGGAATAAACATATCAGAGTCTTCTCTTCAACTGATTTCTCTCCCTCCCTCCCTCTTTTTAAGAGAAGCAGCATACCTTCAGAGGCAGGCCTCAGTCCCTGTGACTACTTGTCTACACCTGTTTGCACTTCCCCTGCGCTCCTCACTTGATTCCATTCACTCAAGCAGACTTTGGAAAACCAAACCACACAACGAAGCCCCTGGCCCTGCTCCTCCTGTCCCACAGTTAACGCAGAAGATGACCAGAGGAAGGACGGACACACACAAGGGAGAAGGGGAGAACAAAGAACATCATGGAGCTGACAACGGACTCTTCATCCCTAGCTTGCTTCACCAAGAGCTCCATCCCCTGGCACAAATGGATTGAGTACCTAAATAACTCTGCATCCTAAACTGATGGCTCTCTGCAGCCACCCAGTCTGCCATGTTAATCTTCTGCTCACAGCAGTAAAACTGAGGGGTGTGGAAAAAGACCACTGACCACCTTTGGCATTGAGCAGGGAAGTTGGCAGGTGAAAGAGGCCTGGCATCTAGCATCCTCTTAATAAACACAATGTCTGAATAGAGCTGAAAGTAATTAGCAATGCCAAATCATAAAGCCAAAGTCAAGGAGAAAGATGGGGTATGATGTTGCGATTATTTTTGTTTCCCACTCTCCATCTGCATAGCAACTTCCCAATCTCTACATCTGTAGATTGCTGTGTCAGCCCAAGGTTTTCCCAGGGCCAACTGATAGATTAATAAAGCAACCGAAAACAAATGGTTTGCCTGGAGTTCGTGTTGAGTTGCATTTAGAGTTTTGAAGGGGAAACCTGTGATTTACAAATGTTATAGCAAGAAGCACAGCAGCAAAAGAACCATACTGGATATCACTGCGATCACACAAAATATGACACTGTATAAACTGTTATTAGTTGCCCTATCTCAAGACTTATTATTAGCTAACTTGGTTATTTCTCTCTCATCCACGTTTTTTGTGTTCCTTCATGTCTCTCTGTGTAAGCCTGATGTACCACAGTTATTTTCTCCCAGATAGTTCAAACCTCTTTACATTGTGTTCACTGCACAAGATCCAGCTGTAATCCTTCTGTTTAATGCGAAGTGTTCCTAACGGGGTACTTTGTAAAACAACAGAAAAGCAAACCTGAAGTATTTGACAGCTTCCACAAAACATTACAACTAAGGACCACACCTTTTCTTTAAGATGGGATAAAAGAGTCTTCACTAGTTCCAGCAGACAGCAAAGTACAGGCAGTATTTCTCACTTGGACTGAACTTTTACAAAGACTGTGCTTTTCCACTGAAGCGTTAAAGATAAGAGTATGTTCTTTAAATTAGAGCTTGCAGCATGTACTTAAATTCCTTCATCTTTCAGAAGCTACTTCAAGTCCAGCTTCCCTATAGGCACTGAGAGAGACCTTTTGCATTTTAGCCTATAAATTCAGAGTTCACTTGCAGAGCTGTCATCTTCATTTTGTTACCTGTCAGGTTCCCTCCTCACACAAACTCCAACTCCACAAGAAGAAAGAGCAGGAAGATGATAGAAACCTATATCCAGCCGCTCTTATATCAGTATTTGACATGTTGTTAAAACACATAAAGAACTCAGCAACTTAAAGGTCTTGAAACAATTAACTCCACATTTGAGGAAACTGTAAGACAAATACAAACTCCTACCTCAATTCAAATGAATCAAAGTTCCAAAGTTTAACACACATATATGCATAGGAATATTTTAATAGCAACATAAACACACACAAATCGCTGTTCCAACTCCAGTATATTTCAAATTTCCATAAAGCTTTCCACTACAAATCTCAGGCCAGACCTGCGAGGAGTATGCTCATGTCTGGACAGCAGATACCTGGAAGGCGGCACAGCATGGCAGCCTGCTTTTTTAATATATTACAGTGGCGAGGAGAGTCAGGGGAAAAAAGTATCATTTTATTCATTGCTGGAGCACTGGGAGTTTAAGGAAAAAACCCATTAGATCTCCTCAGTGTTTCCTTGGGATCTTCAGGAGCCAGGCAAGCCCTCTGCCAGGTGCTAGGCAGCAACCAGGGGAAGGCAAGGCAAAGCACCCTGCTGCTGCACAGGCAGGATCACGCCGCTGCTAGTCTGCAAAACCTGCAGCTTTGTGTGATCCCAGCTGGGCTGGAGGGATCAGGAATGCAAGGGGGAGAGCTAGGCAAAAAACTTCAGTAGGGGGAGAAAAACACCCCTCTCTTCCTGTGATCTCACAAGGCATGTCAGGATCAACTCTTGGTCTCCTGGGACAAATACCCACCAGCATCCCTGTGGCCATCCCTGCAGAGGTCCCCGAGGAGCCAGCCATGCTCTTCACTGCAAAGCTCACCCAGGTGTTGTGGTTCTGGGATACATCTCACAAACGTCATCTTAATAAAAACAGTCATTACGAAGATATTGCCAGACATTTTCTTAACACTATCTGCCTGGTAAGAGGAGACCATGGGAGATTTGTTTGCAGCTACTATCCCAGCCTCGCTAGCTATCGGCTGTGACCACACTCAACCTTCCAGACTGCAGCAGCTGGGAAATTTTAACAGCCTTGTACTAACAGCAGGAGTTTAACACTGATGTTAATAAAAGGAAAATCACTCCCAACTCTTGTGTTAAACCACTTCTGCTTAATGGTAATCATTAAAGAACTATGGTCTTTAAAGTGCTCCTTCAAAAACCACAAAGAAATCGCTCAAATAACACTAGAGTAAATCTTTAGGTTCTGAAGTCGAGTACTGATAAGCCTGGTACCTAGGAAATTCTGCTCCAATGCAAGGCAATAACACCCCCCCATTGTTAACAGAGGTACTTTAAAATACTCAGCACGTTTTCTCACTGTATTAAGCGGCGGCAATCTGTACCTCATGTGTCAAGAACATCAATATAAGGATTTGCTTTATTCAAAGACAAATTTACAGCAGGTCTCAGAAGCTAATGATGCATGCCAAAGCTATTTCAACCACCAGTACTGATGTGCCAGCACAACTATTTCTTCCATTTAAATGTTTAAGATGGTATCAGTCAGAATCCTACCAAGTTTGCTGCCAATTACCCAGAGAGGATTCAGATGATCTTTACCCACATGTTGTGTAACATCCATCCCAATTAAGTTTCCTAGTTTTTATTTAGACATCAGCAGTTCCTTAAGCAAGCCCAGATAGTTAAAAAAGTCCCAAAGATTCACAAACCTTATCTCACTTTCAAGAGAACCAGAACAGCTTCTGAAGATGAACATAGCATAGAAAACTGAGATTCTTGTCATTCAGCAAGTAAGTCAAGTTCACAAAACAGTATATTTCAATTGCTGCATATTTAAAGATTTTTCAGCACAAACATGTTCAAGACAGCTCTTACACATTCTTCAGTTTATGAAAAAAACAAAAAGGAAGGGAGAAAAGCATATCTAAGTTTGTATTGTTTCTGCAAATTAAAAAGAAACGGTGTGTGAACTCTTTCCTTTCCCGTTCTGGTGATGATAGTTTAATCCTATAGTTTAACACGGACTCCAAGAGGACTGTCCCTCAAGAAGCTCTGAAGACAACCCATTCAAAGCTGGTTAGTTGAAAAACTACCTGCCACTGGTAAAGGTGCGTACTACATGTAAAATCATATAATGCTTCTTAACTTCACCTAATTATTGCTGTTAATTAACATCTTCCACAGCCTCCCAAACAAAATTGTCCTTACAGATGCCCCAGCGTTGAAAACGCTTATAATCCAGAATCACAAAAGTTATCAACAGAAGCCATAAAACATTCTTTTAGAAAGAACTGGCACAATTAGAACTGCGTATTTTCTGACTCAAGACAGTGTTTGCACTGTCCTCTCAAATTCGGGGATCTTCCATTCCGACACCTTTCAATATGCTCATAGTTTACTTTGCTGAAACTGCTCCAACATGAACTAGTGCTTAAAGACGTGCTGTTTCATTACAGCACCAGCAGAACGTTTCTGGATTTGCTTTGGGTTTGTTTTTTTTAGTAGATACAGATGCAACTTGATCTGTATAAGGAATCCTTCCTAAAATAAGGAAAAGCTAGAACTGCATGGCTGTAGCAAGTATTTTAAATGTGCCATGACTGAAACACACATCCATCCTCTGCCCCAACCCTTTTCCCATATACCTTTGTCCTACAAGGCAAGATCCTGCTCCCCTTTCAATCCTGTACCAGAATCCCAGTCCTGCCTTGGCCAAACCAATTCCCTCTCCCAGAAAGTATCATCACATCCCTGTTCTGCCCGTTCACGCCTCCTGCCTCAAGCCTGCTCCAGCTTTCTGAGATAGTAAGGCAGACTGCAAAACTAGTGATGATCCTGCTGCAGAGGCTGTGAGCAGACCCAGCTATGGAGCCAGAAAATTACTGCTGACCACGTGTGTGAAGACACTTACCCTGCAACTGAGGTGAACACCCACACAGAGGGAAAGGCGGGAGCTATCACAGTCAGGTACCACATTGGCATGGTCCCAGTACCCACGAGTTTGGGAATCTGGCGTAAGAGCGTAGCTGCAGCGCTTTGATCTATCACTGCAGAGCGCTCCAATACTCCCTGCATGTGGGCACATGTGCAGGGACAACACCTAGGTGATTCCTGAACAACAATTATCATAAATCACCTCTGATACATTAGCAACTATTGACGAGCTTTCAGAAAATGACTCATGGATTTGATGTCAAATGCCCATTTAAAATTAGCAGCATTTTGGTTTTTGAGTTTGAATGGAACAGATTTCCTTTCCAAAGAACCTGGAAGTCCCTGTTCAAGTAACATATATATATCTGTCACACACTGATTGTACTAGAATATGCTGTGCTACGGCTTGAAAGTCATATGTAGGGTTTCTGGGGTGAAATAGACCAAACCTTGAAGTTGCTGCGATTGGCAGAGCTGTTTTACAAATGCCCACATTCTGGGTCTAAGCTCAGAAGAAGCAGTGTTACCAAAAAATAAAAATTAGAAGTGAGTCATCGCAATCAAATATGCTTCTGATGCTAAGGCACTTGAAATAACCCTCTAAAACAGACCTGTTCCTTTCAGGCTCTGCACACACTGCCAGAGCAGCACACTGCTTCACCGCCTGCAGCTCTCCGTATGACCCCTGGCTTGCCAATAAATGGTATCATTTAAATGGTATCAGTGATACCATTCCAGATCTAAAGTACAAAGTGTGCCATTTCATTACCTCGTGATAACTAACATACACTGTTGATGCTTTACAGTAACTGAAACCCATCAAGAGCATTGTTCGCATTCACAAAGCTCCTTCTTTGTCAGGTTTCCAAGCTACCAAAAGCCACTGGCACAAACTGGGCAACCAGTGCCTTCTGTCTCAGTAGTGCAGTCCCACAGCCACACGGCACCTTACCACCTAAGAAACCATCCTGTCAGGTAAGCTTCTCGGGGGTACTAGACAGTAAGTTTCCACTCATTAAAACTCTTTAATTTTGCTAAATTTCTCCTTCATAAAAAAAGGACTCTATTCTAACTCTCCTCTAGAGGCCAGTGCTGGGAAAATATCCAATGTAAACAAAAAATAAAGAGCTGTCTTTACTATTCTGAACAACGCTGGCTACTCTCCAGATGGTAATATAAACATTAGACATCATGAAGCTCCTGTAACCATCATCTTTATTTTCACCCAGGTAAGTTTACTGGCCTTGTAAATACATACAGTGTGGCAACCATCTTCGCACACAACCAGAAACTGGAGCACAGCTAAGAGACACTGGATAATTCTGCAGCATTGCAAACTAAAGCATTATCAATATCCTGTAAGGTTTTAGGAGGGACTAATTTGTGTCTTCACCAAGAAAAACAAAAAAAAAATCCCCATAAAGCCTACTTCAGAGCAAACTGGGAAACTGCCAAAAGTGTCAATTAAGTGAATAGGTTGTAGGGTTTGGATGGAGGTTGTATGTTAAATAGGTAGAAGCAGGTTTTCTAACATACATTCTGCAAGGAGTTATTTGTTTTAAAAGGTCACAGTAGCTCAAGAGCTTTAAATCCATTCCTGACACAAATTCCCTCGGAAAGAAAAAAAATAAATCACTTTGTCTTTTTTTTCCCCCCTTTTCAAACAAACCTAATAAAGCAGCATGCTGACACATGTTTCCATGCCCACACACAAAATCCAGAGAACCAGTCCCACATTCCTTAGCCAGAAGGTGCTCCCTACATCAGCAGGGAAAATGCATAATCACACTTTAATTTTCTGAGTGATGCAATAAACTGAAAGTTCATTAAAACAACAGAAATGCATTCTAATGAAGGAAGCAAACTGCATAGGGAAAGTGCTTTGCATTTCTCACTACACTTGTCTCAAAAGTCAATTTATGCTCAAATTTCTGCCAGTTCTAACAATAGCGACAGAATCACAGAGTCAAAAGGATGGAAAAGCCCTTTAAGATCATCGAATCCAACCATTCCTGTCCTATGCTAAACCATATCCCTGAGCACCTCATCTACCCGTCTGTTAAACACATCCAGGGTCAGTGACTCAAACATCCAGGGATGTTTGCAACCTTGCAATGCAGACAGATATCCTTTCTAGAAACAAACTGAGGGACAACCCAAAGCCTGATCCACATCAATGGAAGAAAAGGGGGAAAAAAAACCCAAACTGCCCTCCTCCCCCCAAACCAGATCTTTCTGAGCTTCTGATACTGATGACTTCCAGGCTGAGTTTATCCCCTGTACTTCTAACAGCTATTCTGAAATGTCAGGTTTGTTTTCCTCAGAAAAAGTAGTAACAAGTAGGTTGCTACTTATTAACCCAATTTCCTCTTTTTTCACCTTCCTAATACTGATGAGTTGACTATGAACAAGAAGCTCCCAAAAAGGGAAACCTCACCACACTTTCAACTGTTATTATATTTTAATTACAATGATGTTATGTCAAGTGATTATACAGGTTACATTAGACAGTATTACATAATCACTCCAGGACTTTTTTCAACAACTAAAATGTCTGCTTCTTTTAAATGGCTCTAACATAATCTGCTTTCCAACCATATTAAAAATACATGAATTTTTAAAAAGATGAAAGAAAAAAAAAAGAGACACGATGCTGGCTGAATTCATACATACATTAGTTTCCTTCCCTTTTGCACATACAATTATCACCAAACGAGCAACTGAAGACTTAATATTTTCAACTTTAACTACAGAACTTGACTGTAAATAAGCAGAGAGAAAAAAAAGCACGTTCGTTGAAAATTAAATGGATTATTTCAACAACAGTATTTGAAGTAGTTTCTTTTTTTGGCATCACAGCTATGCTGGAAGCCAGGAAGGAGTTTCAGTTTCTTGGGTTTTGGGGGGTTCTGTTTGGGATTTTTGGGAGTTATAAAAATAATTGCTGAAGGGTTAATCACATCATGTAATTCGAAGGATTTTTATTACCATCCATATAGCATTTCCACAAAGCAGACTGTGGCCCTCGGACCAACACACACTATAACAGAACAGGAGGGAAACATGGATATTAAATTCGCAAAACAGCTGCAAATGGAAACCTGCACTTTCCTTCCTCCTGGATCCAAAAGCCTGGAAAAGTCTGTGCCAACATGTGGCATCAAAACTTGCTGCTCTCTCCTGCTTCCCACGCTCGCCGTGGCACACATGAGATCCTCACTGGTAAGCAGCCCAGCAAAGCGGGTCTGCAACTGCACTGGAAGGTGGCAGTCTCCAGTCCCAGTCCCCAGCAGGACAGGCTGCAGCCAACCTTATTCTCTGCCCTGTGCTGCTTACTGGGCTTTCTTCAGATGGAAGAAGCGGGAATACCTGAGAAACTATGAGAAGACAGCAGCCAAGATCCAAGTTTAGGGAGTGCAGAAACATCTCTGCAGAAGTTGGGCAATAGTTTGCAAAGCTATTTTGCAAAACTAATTTTTTTTCCCCTTGCAAAATTATTCTGATGCAACACTGAAAGCAGCAGGATCTCAGGCCAGAAACCAGAATTTTGGCACAGAAATAACAGATAATCTGCCCTCTTTCTGTAGGTAAGCAGAATGGAGGAAAAATTTGAAGCCCTTCTCCCTTCTGCCTCCTCACAAGTGATAAGCATCTACCACCTAGAGAGCTGTAACTAACTATTAAGGTCTGATTAAGATGCTTTATAAAACATAATAAGGCATGAGATAGTATAAGCACACATGAAATATCTTATGAGCAACTAGCAATAATGGCTGAGGTGTTCATAACTGTCTGTGTGATTTCAACACCTTCCAGTAAACCCAATACTATGCATGTCTCAAGCAATACTCCTTCCCAGAAACCCCTTTTCCTCCTCTGGATACAAAAGACTTGGGCATGATTCATTTTTGCACAACATTTTAAAATTGCTTAAACACCTTAGGACATGCAAGAAGGATAATAAATGTTTAACTCCACCACCACTACATTTATCCAGTGTAGCTGTGTTTGGATTTTGAAAGTGTTTGGATTCGGGTCACCCCACCAAAGATAACAAATAAAATTGCTTATGAAGTTTACTGAGGAAACTTTGCTCCAGTTGAAACTGCAGTATGAGAAAGTCCAGGTACATTATTACACCTACATGATGATACTTCAGCACTCTCCAGACTGAAGCAAATATGTACAGAGTGACTGAAAGTGGAACTTGCAGGACAATACAAGAACAAAAGCAAAGCAAACTTACAAGGACTGCAAACCGCTTAATCCTCTGATGGCCTCATTTGGTACAGTCTTCAGCTGATTGTTCTGGAGGGTTCTGTAAAAATCCACTGTGTTAGTAAAGTAGAATTTGACAATAATCTTTACCAATAGTAGAGGCGACAGAAGAGCCCATAGTCTTGCTATGGTTTCACAGATTTTTTTTTTAGTGTACATAAAAGCATGTGGAATTATCAAGACCAGATATCCAAAGAAAATGTCTATTTCAGTTTTATTTACAATGCATTAATTATCTGCATTAATTTGCAGAGTAAAAAACCTCTGACATAGTATGCTGAAACTCCCCTGGGAACTCACGGAAGAGTTTGACCACCACCAGTATAAATTTGCTACAATGAATGGTATTTTATTATTTTCTTGTGAAATTATCCTATACATGCTCTATAATACACAAACCATTTTTTACTGAAGCCCCATCAATACACCATGTGTTAACAATCTAATGTACGAAGTGTGTTCGCAACAAAGCCCCTCTGGGCATACCATTAAAAACACACACAATGGAAAAAGAGCCAAACTGAATGAAGTTATACTGGGGGGCTTTTTTCATTAACTTCTCTTCTGGGAAAACATACATATTGTGTGATAAGTTCTACAACTGAGATCTCATGTATTTTAAAATCTTCGTAGATCTTGGTGCATACTGAGATAAAAGATAAGTGGACAAGTTAATTGTTAATTAATATCCAAGTCTCAAATTTTTCAAGAACCACTAGAATTTCAGGCACATCCAGCAGAGTATCCTGATGGAGATACCTCAAGTGCCTTGACACTCCGCATTCAATTTACAAAACACCCTATTAAGTGGTATTTGCACATGGGCAGTTTCTTTATCTGTACCCTACTTGTGCTGCCTGTTTATGCTTCTTTCTTTACAACCTCAGGGTCCTTTCACACTATATAATTTTTTTTAGTGTTTGTTTAATTAACTATTAATTAACTATTCCTAATATTAATTGGAAATACCTACATCAGCATAAATGTTACAATTTTTGGATACAGGTTTTTAAAACCCCAAACAACAGAAAGGTCTTTTTATCCTTAGCTATGGAAAAACAACTGAAATGAATAACCTTATCTCAGAAAGAAAAACAGGATACATTATTCTAATTATTTTTTATTAAAACTTTTTTTTTTGCAAGTCATTTTCACCTAAAGAAGCATTGAACTATAGAAATCATTTCTACCCCCAGTAGGGATGACTCAAAGGGCAAAGACTAAGTACTAGTGCTACCTGATAATGTTGGGGCACCTGTTGGGAGTGAACTGAGGGGGTGGAGAGTAACAGAATAACAGTTTACATGTTCTTTTTAGGATTTTTCCTTCTTGGGATTCTCCAGCTACAAGATGTACTTTTTTCTTCCAAACACCCTACTACCAAACAGCCTGACTGTGCACTAAGAAAGCATACAGCTAGCTATGAAGCTCTAAAACACAATTACTTACAGAACTTTGAGTTCCTTCAACCCAGACAAGGCCTTTGGATGGATAAAAGAAAGATCATTGCCAGCCAGTCGCCTGGAAAAAAAAATTGCAATAATAATTTCAGTCACAAAATATGGACAGCCATCGAACAAAGAAAATCACTGATATATCAAATGTAGCAAGCAATTACTCACTTTACATGGGATTATGCCATACTCATGAGCTTCCATGTTTGATTTAGTCGCTTTAGTCACTGCACGTTTTTAATGATGAGAATGTATTACTCAGCTTCACGGATATACTTTTGCAAACATGCTAGGAAATAAAACCTTCCCCCCCACACCCCGAATGATAAAAGAATCTCCCTCTGGTACTAGGGTGGAAAAGTCCATTTACCAACTATCAATATGATCCTCTGTTTTTCAGAATTGCTGTGCTGAAACACTTGCTCTTGTGCTCATGTGTTTTTAATCTACACCACAGTTTCTAAAGAAACTCTGCAATTTAAGTAAAAATAGCTAGATGCTAACACGAGACAGGGCAATGTTTCTGTGAGAATCTTAGCTGTGAAGAGGCAGCAAGGAGGAGGGTACATTCATGGTGCTGACAACTGACAGGACACCCACTGACATTAACCAAGACTTGGTAATACTTCATCTTTTTGATCAGCTATTTGGATGAACTTTGCAGGAAATAAAAATGTTTTTGGGGAGAGAGGAAGGGAACGGGATCCTTGCCCTGTCCCAAGATGTGGCCGGTTTCAAACTTGGACTGCTACATACAAACACAAAGTAAATTGTGAAAACCACCATGATATTAAAAGTAATAAATACAGGAGACCCCACAGGACACAAAGCAGGCAAGCAGAAATAGCAGCCAAAACAGCTTCTTTCAAAGAGCTCGACGCCCAATTCCCCTGCATCTTTTTTCCTCAACTGTTTTCCCTCTATCCTGACCAGCAGACCCTGTGCAGTCCAATCTTTGTTGAGCTGCCAATAGTTGTGACACAAGGTTATTTTATTAAAAGGCAATAATGCAGAACACCTGGTAATTCATAGCTGCCAAAAGTACCATCATTTTAGCCAAAGTATGTGCTTTCAGACTTGGTTTCTTATCTCAGCTAAGCAAAAAACATTACTG
This sequence comes from Porphyrio hochstetteri, assembly GCA_020800305.1. Classification (NCBI taxonomy): domain Eukaryota; kingdom Metazoa; phylum Chordata; class Aves; order Gruiformes; family Rallidae; genus Porphyrio; species Porphyrio hochstetteri. Next base: position 46,901,215 of record CM036908.1, read on the forward strand.
GAGAAGGTTGTACAATGAAATCATCCCGTGAAAATACGAGGTACAATGGAGTAAGTGTTAATAATTAAAAACCAGTCCGTGTGCTTCAACAAACATTACAGAGTATCGAAACCCACCTCTGCTGTTACAGGGCACTGCAAAGCAAGCAAACCACACTACGGGGAAAATATAATTTCCAAGAGGCAAATGAAGGAAATAACAAGAGCATCATCTGAAATATTGGCCTGCTGGAACACAGCAGCATTATTACATTTTTATCTTGGTCTCTAACTACACAAAAGAGATTACCCAAAGCATTTGATGCCTACATCAATCTACTTGCAGCAGGATTAATGACTTAATAAAACGCTGCCTGACAGAGTTTGTTTATCAAATCCAACTGTCAAAAGGTAGATGGTTTTATTTATAAACCCAGGGAGAAGAGGATGGCTTCCCATGAACAGGAAGATGACCACAGTAGCAGATGCTATTCAATTTCAGAAAACTGTGTTGCTATTTGTTTGATAAAGCAGACTTAGCATTTAGTCCTTGCATTCTCACGCACACCCCAATCGCCACAGCTATGGCTCTGACATCATTACAAGTATGCTTAAATCTCAGCTGCTTCTGTCCTCAAAAAGACACACTTTTCTCAGCAGTCAGGAGATGCCTACGTGGCTTGTATATAACCAAACAGCTCTGAAACCAGAAGAAAAATAAAGAGTCAATGTATACTTATTCTTGAACTCTCTTGTCTGCAAACAGCCACAGGACTTTGGAACCGTGACATGAATTTTCAAAATACTTTCAATGTTCAACATGAATGAAAAATTCCAGATGGCAACTAAACACTCCCCTAAAATTAATTTTGCTGTCAGTAGCTGCCCAAATCAACTGCATTAACTTCATCTGAGGGGACATGGAGGGAGGTTTGCAATATTTCATGCCTTGATTTTTAATGATTTCCTAAAACGTTTACTGCTAACAGAAAGAACCATGCTGGGTATCTAACCCCAGAGTGCCAGTGATCTGCAAAACACATGTTTATTTTAAAAACTGTTCAAAACATAAAAATCAAAATCCTTAAATCAAGTGAAATTTAACTGACTCTGTATCACCAGATTTTTCTGACATACAAAGACTACTACCTGACATTGATTACCTAGCACATGCTTCAAGAAGCAGCAGCCCTGGTAAACGTGTATCAAACATTCTCCAGCGAACAGGCTGGTGTGCAACTTGTCAGGCATCTGCACTAACTTCTCCCTCCCCCCAGAGAGGCTGGGGGTTATGATTTGTTTTTAAAAAGCTAAACTAAATCCAGCTGAATAGCCTCCCCCAATCTTACTGTCACTAACACAACCTACAGAGCACTGGAAACAAAATACAGCTGAGCCAGAGCAAGGCTTGCGTGACTTCAAATAGCAAAACTTTGCCTACCTCAAGGCAACTCCTGTTTATTCAGCCTTTTTGCAACCAACCAACAGAAAAAAAAAACAACCCAACCTGCAATCCATTACATTTCCGTTTCTCCTCCATCTGGCACCCCTCCAGGAAACAGGATACAACTAGCCAAGTGTGCAAAGGCTTTACTAATCAGTTTGCCAAATATACATTTATCATTCAGGTCCTAGCCTTGGGGAGCATAGCTGTTCGTTAGAAGGTTTCAACTGCAGCTCTCCGGCAGGCAAAGACCAACGTATCAGGGACTGCTGTCAGCACGCTTTCCTCTGCTGTGGCATGCAGCAGCTGGGAGGATGGAAAGATTTCCCTTTACGTAACCAGGTTCATTTTAAAAAGAAATGAAGAATTAATTGATAGGCTGTGTATATGCTATATTATATGCTGTTAAGGTGTCACCAAAATTGTGCCGTCAGGTTTTCCATGTTACCTTCTTTCAGCATGTCTCAAAAACGGTCACATGCAGATTTCCAAATACAATGTTTAAAACAAATATTGTAAAAGCACCTCTCTTCTGCCCCTCACACCCAATAAATGGGCTAAGGGAAAAAAAAAAAAAAAAAAAAAAAAATCACAGCTCTACCAAGCCCCAAATTCCACCACAACAGAAAGGAATGCAGCTTCCTCTCCTTGCAACAAGACTCACTACCATGCTTGGGACCCGCACGCAGTGGGGCAAATCCACACTACTTACACTATCAAGAGCTGAGAAACCATCCTTCACTGAGTGCAGAGAGATTTGGAGACCTGCTCTTAAAGTCCATCTATAGTTACAGAGTCAAGGCACACCACCATTAGTCAGAGGTCTTTATCTAAAGGGCAGAGGACTGTAAAAAAGATCATCCACAAAGACAGCAAAGACTTAATTTAACAGACAATTGTAAAGCACCCTGCTATGCTACAGGCCACAGAAAACAGAATTGGCACTGCTACTTCTCCAGGTCCACAGAAACTGCAGCAGGTGTCATCTAAGTGGGGTGTAAATGTGTATGTCACTGACCAAGAGTTCCCCCTCATTTGCTTACTCTGCCCAGGACTGCAGGTATCCTGAACTAACCCTGCCGACTTACACCTTGGAGGCTCCTGCAGTGGAATCACAGTAGCCACATGTGACCATGCTAGTATCTTTCTTATAGCTCAGCAATCTCCTTGTAACTGCTTGGCATGAAAACTGTAGTCCTCTATTTTTACTGTAAAGAAAATAATTGAAATGGAGTGTTTGAATGGGACAGCATTTCACAAATGGGGACAAATTCCAATAGACATAAGCAATTCCAGCATGGCAGGAAAAGAGAGTCAAGCATACAGAGGACAAAATACTTCTATCCAAAATACTCCATACGGAGATGAGCAATACCTCTAATTGTTATTTTAAGTGACCCAGTAAATGATGTCCAGGTGTAGAGGACACCTTGTTATTAGAGACATCAGGGAATCATTTTCCATGGTATCTCATTCCCGCAGCACACACCAAGCATAGTGTCTTGCACTGAAACTCTTCTGAAAGCAGCAAAGACTATCTTTTCTCCTTTGGGGAATTCAAACTTTCACAATTATGAGTCTGGCAACCCATCTGCATGTTAACTGAGCCAAGTTAATCACTGGTGCCACTTCAAAATCAGGGAGGATGTCCCAGGGATACATCTTTGTCCATAACAATTAAAACCATCACTCTCATCTTGACAGGATGCAACAGAAACTTCTTGGAAACCTCTCTGCTTGCTTTGCGTCCCAGATGGTGGTGAACCTCAGGTTACTTGAGCAAAGAATTAGGTCTCCTTCTGTCCTTCTGAAGATCTTGGGCACACACACACACAAAGCGTGCGATCTGTGGGTTTTTTCCTGGGGCAGTATTCTGGGATTCCCCCTAACCTTATGTCTACCCTGTCTCCGATAACAATACATCGGCTCCTTTCTCCATGGACCAACCAAAATCTTATTTTCTCATGGAAAGTTCAAATACTCACACAGTCTGCAATCCTAACGTCATAATAAATCATCTGATAGATTCCTGCATTAGCTGCTTTCTGATAAGACCCAAGACCTTGTCAAGACTGAACATTCCACAGTCACCTTCACACCATCCACCACTGGTTGTCTGCCCACAAAACATCTCCTTTAAGCTCTCCAACTTTTACCTACCTATTGTCATTCCACTGGAAAACGCTCTATTGCTTTCCCACTTGCATTTCTCCAATTACTTTACTTTCTTTGCAGTCTTACACCAAAATGTTCTGCCCTCAGCATCAACTTTTTTGAGGTTCTTTAGCTTCCCACACACAAACTTGAACTTCATTTCATGTTTTCCTGCAGCGGAAGTAAGCTTTGAAAATACCTTACAGATGCACTTGCTGGGTATCACGTATTAAATTTTCCCAAATTTAACAGCTGGAGGTTCCACTTACAGGAAAAAAAAACCCAAAAAAAACAGGGATCTCCTGGAGAGAGTCTAGTGAAGGGCTATGAAGGTGATTAAAGGACTGGATTATCTCCTGTATGAGGAAAGGCTGAGGGAACTGGGGCTGTTCAGCCTTGAGAAAAGAAGACTGAGAGGGGATCTGATCAATGGTTATAAATATCTCAAGTGTGGGACACAGGGGGAAATGGCCAGCCTCTTCTCAGTGGTCTGTGGGGACAGGACAAGGGGCGATGGCCTCAAGGTGGAGCACAGGAAGTTCTGCACCAACATGCAGAACTTTTACACAGTGAGGGTGACAGAGCCCTGGGACAGGCTGCCCAGGGGAGTGTGGAGCCTCCATCTCTGGAGAGATTCAAGACCCATCTGGACACCTCCCTGTGCGACCTGTCCTAGGGACCCTGCTTTGGCAGGGGGGTTAGACCCAATGATCTCTGGAGGTCCCTTCCAACCCCTGTGATTCTGTGATAAGCAGCCCCTTTGAAAGAAAAGGTGCTCCCATTTATTCCCAAAGGTTTGACACTTCACACAAGAGGCCAAGCCATCTGCAGGAAAACAGGAGGGGCTTGTTGCTTCCCCTGCACAGAGATCCCCTGCCTGGCAAGACAGCTGGACAAGGGGACATGCTGGTAAACAGAAGCCATATCACCCATCTGAACTTCACTTTGCTTATCTGTGAGTAGCAAATAGCCTCTCTGGGACTTTTGTCAGCTGCAGCACACTGCACTGCTGTGAAGCTAATCAATAACCTACAGATTATGCCCAATTCTTCCATGCCGATTTAGTGTAACTAAATGGATACTTTATTCTGCTGCTAATGGCAAATGGGTTTGTCCCCTTCTTTTCTTGCAGAAGTTTTAGTATTATACAACCTCAACCACTACTTATAAAATTGGGAGTACAGAAGCCAAGACACACCGGGACTGGAAAAGGAAGCCTGCAACTACAACCAGCACTAATGCTGCACCAACTCCATCCAGCTCAGGAGGCGCTACTTGTCCTGCGCTTCCCCTTTCTAGCACTTTCAGCTGTCTCAAAAGTTATACTGAGCTTCAAGGTAGCAGTTTGTCAAAATGCATTCCAGGTCTAAAAATGTTCAATGTCAAAGTAAACGAAGCTGATTGATTAAAAGAAGTCTAAAGCCTGTTCTTAAGTTCTACTGTTAAATTGTCAGCAAGAGTCACCAGCACCCACTGCAAGACAAAATACAGCTCTATAATATTGCTTTTTCACAGACTACCAAAGACCATTTATATTTTCTTGTTGACAGGAAAATAAATTACAAATCGTGAAGCAAGCAAGCATTCCCATCCACACAAAATATAGTCTATCATTCCATTCACGAGCAGTATCTGTATTTGGGCAAGACCTCCTTGAAGCAGAGCCCACAGGCAACAACACATACACACCTAAAGAAATATATATAAACTAAGTATTATATATTATGTGCTGTTGCTTTTGTAGTCCCAACTAGTATTCTCCAGCAAATAGAAGAATCTTCTTACACGGACGTATCTTAAAAATAAGCAATAATATCATATTATCTTGAAAACTGGTAAGAGCGAGTCTCTGGCAGTAATGCCAAGCTGTTGCAGTGAGCAACTTGGATTTCTGCCTCCTCCAAAGCAGAAAGCAGAGTGTGTTCTGTGAAACGCATTTTCTCCTCATTCGCCTTTGCACACATATACTCATGATAACTTCCTTTTGTTTTACCAAGGCCAGGTAGACCTCACCCTTGATCGCTATCTCAAGCACTTGGGTGAGTCTACACATAGCTTATCTAGGTTCTGCCACTCTCGATTTCAATTTCCTTTTAATTTCTCATTGCACAAATAGCAAACAACGCAGACGCCATACTGTTCACTGGAGAAGGAGCTACGTGACAAAAATGTTCCCTGTTCCTCACCATGATGCAGAGTGACACTCCAGCAGCAAAGCAGGGGAGAGCTGAGCGTTTATCAGCATTTTCTGTCTTCTTCCTGTTCCCTCAAAACCCACATCTAACATTAATTTACCCTTCTTGCTGTGGATGTTAAGAGATCTGGGACACTTAGCTGTGCTGCGGAATTAACTTCCACAGCCATGAGCAGGCTGCTGAGAATCACAGAATCACAGAATCATAGGGCTTCGAAGGGACCTCGAGAGATCAGAAAGGAGGGGGAGTTGTGGCTGACAGCTCCAGTTCAGAGGACTCTGACTCTCTCAGAGGGATCTGCAGATTTCATACTGGCAGAGCACTACACATAAGGGACACGGGTTCTCTGCTGCCCATGTGGATGAGCAGATGGGCTGCTACACTGACCGATGGGAGCTCCTCCAGCACCAACACCTCCCTTCCTAGCTATAAATACATTTTACTTCCTTAGTCTGTAAAGCAGAAACACGGAGATGGAAGTAATGAAGTTTGGTTTTGATCAACTGGGATGTAGCAATTGAATCAATGACAGATTTGTGTTTTTAGCAGACAGTGCTTTTTGGATGCCCAGGAGGTTTCCAAGATCATGAAATATATTGATGGCTAGACATGGGGGGGTGGGGGGAGAAGCCTGTTAAGATAGTAAATCCTCAAAGTTGCTTTGATCTGTCCACCCAGCCTGTCTCTTGCCCTGGCATTGATTTGCTTTTCTGACATGGGATCTTTTGAATGACAATACATTTAGCAAGTGATGCCACAAAATGTGGAAATGGACTAAATCTGCATATATTTAGAAATTAAGCCTGTTACCAGTTTTCTGGTAACCACTTCAGACACATGCTGGATAAAATACAAGACCCAGGTTTTGTAGACCGCTCCACAACAACCTCAGAGAAATGGGAGTAATTTTTAGTACAATTGTTTCTGATTTAGGTCAAGTGTTAACCTTCCCCTAGCTGAAAAAAAAAACCCAAATATTTTCTCAGAATCATCTAGAATTTTACTTTTATATAGGAAGGGCAATGAAAAGAGATTTACATGAGTATACATTACTACTACTCTGCCAATGCTAATTAGGCAAGAGTTCCTCCTCAATAGTCACAGTACTTGCAAAAAATATACCAAAACACAACCACCGAAGAGGATGGGAGGAAAGGAAGTAAAAAAATAACTTAATTCCTCACTGTGTTTTCTTATGTTAAAATACTGTGATGTTATGATGACAAAACGCACTCAACTGATTTCTCAGAGTACAGGCGTAATGCATTTACCTCCAACATACAGGATTTGGGTTATTTTCTGCTTCTCTGACTCAGTATCTAAGGCTTCTGCAGGGCTACACATGACTCTTCTTGAGGCTTGAGCCTGGAATGGGTTAGCGGCTCACTTGCACACATACATCTTTTGTTCCATAATTTTGTTCCTGAAACTGAAAGGAGGTGGTGGACTGCATGGTATGAGCATCACTTTGGGGACTCTACCTGGAGAGTCCTACCTGAGAGCTTCTTAGGCTACTGCTTGGTCTCCAGAAGTTTCTTATCTGGATTATATGTTCAGACAGCTCAGGCAGCATAATAAATTGAGGCTCGTAAGACGGGTCCTGAAGCGTCAACACCACAAAGTTCAGCCTCCAGGCTATTTAGCTAAGCCAGCTTCTGTGCACATCTGATCTGCATATGAAAATAATGCTAAACACTGAAACTCGAAGGCAACAAGTACGGAAAAAGTTTAGTTTCCCTCTAAATGTACTCACAGCGGAATAACCAGTCTTGGGATCCTTGTACACAACCACGTCAACTTCTGAAATGAACGTGTAGAAACAGAAACTGGAAGCTTTCTCATCTTCTAAAAACAATGGAATTTACTCATCCTTCTAGCATCTGTCCTCACAAACAGAAAAAACATGCAACTGTTAAGCAAAAAACCCTCCTAAACTACAGAAGTATTCTCTTGTATCAGCAGGATTGAAATGCACCCAGAATCAAACTGATTAAGGACTTGCAGAGATAAGAAGGGATTAATTAAACATAGGTTGGCCAACATGATTTTAAACATCATTTAGCATCTAGTGCAGACCAAGTAGGTGATGTTTAAAAATATCTTAGCTGACTGTGGTTAAAACTACTTGGGAGTCTTTGCCTAAAGGTTTGTCTTGACTAGAATGTGAAGGTGCAAGTTACAACACGCCAAGGCACTTTCTGAAGCTCTGGCGCACACCAGGCAGCGAACATCTCTAATATATGCTGGCCGGTCAAGTCAAAGCTTCAGCTCCTAACTTGCTACCACACGTGAAACCTACACCTTGCATTTTCTTCATTAGAACTTTACCTCTTGGAATTCAAGCTGAAGCAACTGAGGAAATTACCTCCTCCAGCTGTTCAAATATCTGGAGCTGGCAGATGGATGAGGAGCACTCATCAGCTTCCAACCCAATGTCAGCCAGCTATTTTTGAAATACCAACAGAGGATGTCTATGCTGGCTGCCTTTATAACAAAGCAGCTGAAGAGAGCTCTCTGCTCATTCCTCAGTATCTGCTGGTGGGGCTGAACGCATAGATGCAGGGCGGTAACATCCAGCTAACACAATGCATTGGGACAACTCCTACCATGAAGATTCATCTTTACCTTTTCTACTTGGAACACACCCGTTGCATCCAGCTTCCCACTATAAATCCTGGGATTATTCATGTTTATGAAAGGGAGAGGAATTGAAAATGCCTTGCAAATACTATTTTAAAACACCTAGCACTGAAGGAAAAAAAACCCTCCTTCCATCAAATGCTCCACAGCCAGGTGAGGAAAGACACTGCATCTCAAACTAATAGCTCAGCTTTGGTGGCCTTGGCAGAACTCCAAGACATGCCTTATTCATAAAACCCAAGTAATAAAAAAGACAGACACTCCCTCTCCCTCCCCAAGGATAACACAACTTGGTGCTGATGCAGAAATTAGAAGGAAGGGGACCATCTAAATTACACACTGAAATAGATCCTACAAAAGCAAGCAGCTGTGACATTTCAGCCAGGTGGTCATCCTCAGCTGCAGTCAAAAGGCAAAATAACTCTAGACATTTCCCTTGCAGATACTTCCTGATTACAACCTTATGGTATAAACACCTCATTACCTCATTTTCACTGCCAGTATGCATTTTAATTAATCCTTAGATTCTTAAAATATACTTTGTCAATTAAAAGCCATGATCAGAGACTCTGATGGGGGCAGGGAGGGGTATGAGATGTTTAAGCAAGATCTCAGTGCTGTAATCAACATGGACGTAGCAGTCAAGCAAATCCTCAGTTGGACTATTTCTCTTCCTGAAAAATTAGTTGCACATGGGTCCTCTCCTGCTTGCTGCTTATTCATCTCTCAAAAACCAAATGAGCATTGTCTTTTAGAAAAGACAAAACTCTTATTGACATAAAGCTTCCATTTATCACTTTAATTCCCTAACCAGCCATTAAAACCTTAATAAAGTTTGCCTAAATCTGATGATAAAAAAACAAACAACTGAGGGCAGCCAGTTGAAGAGACACTTTTTCATACCGTATGCAAACAAAAACCAGAAACACAGCAGAACCTGGCACCAGCACACATCTGGAAGGGAATCGAGCACTGCTGTCTCTTGGTGCCTTCAGGAGTGATTATTTTCCTTGCAGTATTACTGGGCATGATAAAGTCTTCAAAACCACAACAGTCAGCAGGCATCCTCCCTCCCTCCCCCTTGTTGGAGAAGGTCAGAGCCCTGCCCCAAGGTTGATTGACTGGGAGGTGACCAACCAGTGCTCTCCTTCAGACAACTGCATGCTGGTGCCACAGGCAACCTACAGCCGGACAGCAGGACAACCTGCTCTCCCCTGCCTTCCTACTGGCTTTCACATGGACCAGCAGCCATGTAGTCAAAACCTTATCATTGCAGGGCAAATAAGATGACAACATTTTAAAGGGTGGAAATCAAAACAAGGTGAAAAGGTCGTTAAATCAAGGAGACTTTTGCTTTATTCAAGTAGTCCAAGTTTCTGAAGCCAGACTGGAAAACTGGCCAAGAATAAAAATCATTTTGATTTGCCTTCCTTGAGGAGAGAGTGCCTTTTTTATTAATCCAGCAGATCATTCGCAAATACAGTAAATGGAAATAACATAGTTAAAATCCTTCAGGCTATTTTAGATAACTTCAAATATGAGAAGCAACTGAAATTGTTTAGAAATTGTTTAGCATCAAAATGTAATACAAACTGGCTCTTCTAGTTGAAAACTCACACTGGAAAGTGTTTTCTGCTTTCCAAAAGCACTGCATTATCTAACTGCGTTTCCCTCTTCTAGCTTCCTATAAATACTTCAAGGTGTGGTTAGAAAACTGTAGCCAAGTCGTTCAAGGATTTTTAGTTTCCATATCAAGTTGAGGGCTGAGCATATTTACATTAACATTTTCTGGAGAATACACTTCACTAACTGCTGTGGCAAAACCCTTGGTGGTCTGCTCGTCACTGACTCTGACCATTGCCGTTTCAATCCTTTGCAAATTACTTCCAGATGGGTATCAGTTACACTGAGATGGAGAATTTTTTATAACATTTATAAATAGTGCAAGAATCCTGCAGACATAAGATAAGCATGATCTGCAGCAACACGCACGACGAGGCAGCAAGCAGGGGCACACAGAGCACGTAAGCCAATGGGGGGAATCTGCCCAAGAACAAGCTAGAATCCCTACACAGAATCACAGTACCATAGGGGTTGGAAGGGACCTCCAGAGATCATTGGGTCTAACCCCCCTGCCAAAGCAGGGTCCCTAGGACAGGTTGCACAGGGAGGCGTCCAAATGGGTCTTGAATCTCTCCAGAGAAGGAGACTCCACTCCCCCCTGGGCAGCCTGTCCCAGGGCTCTGTCACCCTCACTGGGAAAAAGTTCTTCCTCATACCGGTGCGGAACTTCCTGTGCTCCAACTTGAGGCCGTCACCCCTTGTCCTGTCCCCACAGCCGTCTGAGAAGAGGCTGGCTATTTCCCCCTGTGTCCCACACTTGAGATATTTATAAACATTAATAAGGTCCCCTCTTAACCTTCTTTTCTCAAGGCTGAACAACCCTAGTTCTTTCAGCCTTTCCTCATAGGGGAGATGCTCCAGTCCTTTGAACACCTTCGTAGCCCTTCTCTGGACTCTCTCAAGGAGATCCCTGTCTTTTTTATACCAGGGAGCCCAGAACTGGACACAATACTCCAGGTGGGGCCTGATCAAGGCAGAGTAGAGGGGGAGGAATACTTGGATGGACCACTACCTCAAAAGTACCAAACCTCAGATTACAGGTCTTACGAGCCTGAAAAATTTTGGGTGGGTGTCTCAGATAACACAACACATCTAAAAATGGCACAGGTTGCACACATCGAAGCCCCCAAGTCACTCCACTCTCAGTGATGCAGACGCCACCTTTTAATCAAGTAGACAGCTTTTATAAGTCTGGGAGCTTGTTTCTTTCACTTTTATTCTCTAGTGCTCACTTTAGGATTCAAAAAACGATCCTCTGAAGTCTCTCGACTACAAAGTCGTTCACTGCATTAAGGAAAACTACAACCCCATTTTAAAGGGCTCCTATTCCATTTTTCAGTCCTATCCTCTTCATATGTGCACTGTGTAAGACTCAGTTGACTACATAATGCATCTAATTGCCTCCCATTTATATTCAATTAAATTCCCTGATACTATTGTGCAATATTAATTAACTAACTCTGTTAGGGGCTGATCTCCCAGAACATTTGACAAATGGCAGGGCTGAAATACACTATAAAAGAAAAAGGTGTCTGGGGGCTGTCTCCTGGATGAAGAACCTGTGGTGGTGTCGGTACTTAACTGCATTCCCATTAAGTCTGTGGGATTTTCATTTGCTTCAGGCGTGTAATTCTTGGGAGAAGTTCTAGATGGAAAAGTCACTTCTAGCATAGATTTCAACACCACTTTGTTTTAACTCTCTCTCTTTTTCTTCAGCGTGGAGACTCACATCCAGGTTTCTGTGCTGAAAAAGCAGCTTTGCTAGCGCCTGGCAGTCGGGATTTGGATCTATTCAACTATAAAAGTCAAGAAGAAAGTTTGAAAATCTTATGAGTGGAAAGAGAAAATTGTGGTTGTATAGTGGGAAGTACAACAGTTTGGGTTCTTATCCTGTCCACAACCAGCAAATATAAAGGCCAAAAAATTTCTTTACTCTGTCCAACAGAAGAAAAAAAAAAAAGGATTGGGCAAAATGAAGCAAAAACATGTCACGTGCTAGTCATTTCTATCAAGGAGGCAAGGGATTTTAATCTACTTTGTTATACTCTCTTTAAGAAGAATATGAACTGAAGGGAACTTGCACAATCATTACCAGGTCTTTCAAGAAAAGGAAGAAACCGTCCTCATTTCACCGCTGGTGGGCATGGTAAGAGCCTCTGCAACTACGTTTCACGTTCAAAGCAGACTGCTGCTGTGAAACATTACTAATTCACAAGTCTTGGTCAATGGCTTTCCACTGAGAAGTACTATACACAGCTACTGTCCACTTTTGGCTCTGCTCACACGGTCATTTTCCTGTCTCTGCATCTATGATAGCTGTTGAATTGGAGACAATCCTTTTAATCTTTCTGGAGTCTACCCTACCCCTGCAGCTGTAGGAGGCAAACTCAAAACATAAAATGAAAATTCTCCCTTTCTTTCTCTTGTACTAAGGAATTATGATTGATTCAAGTATTTCCAAACATTTGACAAGTGTAAGTTTTACAGTAAAGTTGGTGGGGTTTGGTATGTTGTTTGGTTTTGTTTGTGGGTTTTGTTATTTTTTCCCAAAAAAGTTGCTTTAACATTCCAAGTAAGCATGTTAGGAATGATTTAAAGCTTCTGGGTGTTCACATATAACGCTGAGCTTAATGCTAACCTATCTTTTTGCAAGTTGAAATGCTGGAATTTTGGGGGGGAACGATGAGGTACACAGAGCAAATGGTTCTTAGGCAATAAGCACAACAGATGATGGCTGAAGGCTCTGCCTTTTTCCCTTTATAACTTCTGACACACCCCAGGGTTTATGGAAGTTACACAATATGTACACCCCCCAGCTAAGATTTTATTGCTTAATTACTTGTAGGGGGAAAAAAAAAATGAAGTCGCTCACAGTCATCTGAAGGTGGGCAAACAGAATTGTTTAGCTTTTAACTTTCAGTGTGAAGTGCAACTATAAAGAATTTGGGAAAAAATGGACTACAAATACAGTCTAACAAAATACACAGACATGGCAGCACATAGTATAAAGCACATGGGAAATGTTGGCTGTTAGGTTTGTTGTTGTTTTTTGTTCAATTTTAATTGACTACTCATGCCATAGAGTCTTTCTTAAACTGTGTCAATTAGACACATGCATCATCTGAAATTCTAGTAAATCTGTTTTCCTTCATGAGGAGGTATTCTGAACTACATCACAAATTTAAGCAATACCTAAAATCAGAGGGAGTAAGCCAAAGCCTGTTAAGCATGAAGTAAGATAGCACACAAAATTCATCTGACAGAAGCTCAACTGCACTTCACAATTGTACTGACCCAAGTCAAAACTACTTAAGAACCAAGGAAAATGGAATTATTTCAGCGTATTGGTAACAGTAGCTGCTACATTATCAGGATATAAGAGACGCCCAAGTCACAAGGAGAGGTACAACTTATTAGACCAACCAGCGTAGCTGAGATGCAAGGAAGCAAAACAGAGAAACTTTGAGAAGCACAAGCCTTTCTCAGGAGCAAGCGATCCATCTCTCATCGATTTCTCAGTATCTTTGACCCTGTGAGGTATGGTGGGTGTATTGATTGCAGCAGATAACCAGAGTCAAAAAGGTTCTGGACTTTATCAGAGTTTTGCAATGGGGTTAATTTATCCTGTTGCACTCTACAAATTACTTTCTTTGAGTCGGTTTTCTCACGTGTAAAGTCAGAAGAATGCTTCCCTATTTCACTGGGGAAACAAGTTGGTCTTTCCAAGGTGCATTTATTGAAAAAAAAAAAAAAATCCCTCTCAACGTGCATTCATAGTTCCAGTCTAGACAAAGTCACAAATAAGGACAGCATTAGCTTGTATTTTAAATGCAATTTGATATGAGAAAAACTCCTTTGACACTAAAAATGCAAGAGAAGCAAATTGCAGTGGTTTTGCCTTATCTATTCCTTATTGCTGGAAGTTCTCAACACTCTGACAAAGGTTGCACCATACCCTCTCTTCATAGATAAGGAAACTAAGGCACACAGAAGTCACTCGCCACATAATAGTACTTACTGAAGTAGTAATTGAAAGTCAAAGTCTTCTCCCTGTTTATTGACTCTGAGACCCAATCTAATTCAGGACTATGCTGTGAAAGGGTGCTTCAACTTTGCAAGACCATCTCAGCTATGACTCCAGGTCAGTAAAACACTGGGCACACGAGCACAGCTCGAGGATTCAGAGATCCTTGTATCATTTAAGATAAGTAAGTTTCATTAAAAAGAGAGTGGGACAAGAGGGAGATAGAAACTGGAGAAAGAATTCCTCTCCTATGAAGACAAGATGACAGAGTTGGGTTTGTTCAGCCTGGAGAATAGAGAGCTCCGGGGAGACCTTCTAGCAGCCTTCCAGTGCCTAAAAAGGGGCTACAGGAAAGCTAGAGAGAGACTGTTTACAAGGGCGTGGAGTGACAGGACAAGGGGTAACGGATTTCAACTAAATGAGGATAGATTTAGATTACATATTAGGAAGAAATTCCTCCCTGTGAGGGTGATGAGGCACTGGAAGAGGTTGCCCAGAGAAGCTGTGGCTGCCCCTTCCCTGGCAGTGTTCAAGGCCAGGTTGGATGGGGCTTTGGGCAACCTGGTCTAGTGGAAGGTGTCCCTGCCCATAGCAGGAGGTTGGAACTAGATGGTCTTTAATGTCCCTCCCAACCCAAACCATTCTATGAGTTTATGAACTTTCACCAGAGAAACTAAGAATAGTTCTCTGTACCACAGAAGCTGAATTTCTGATCTAGGTCAGGATGGTCATCTGCAGCCCACTGGGGCAACAGAAGCAAGCTGCTCAGTAAATGAAACAACATATATTTTATAAACTTACACAACAGCTATACTATAGATCCTTTGGTAACAACAGTAATTACACCCCTCTTGTGTTATCTTTGGATAACACTGTAATTGGTATGTGTCATCACTCTAGCAGTGATTAAAATAATTACCGTAAAAAGTCCCTTGTAAGTAGCATTTACTGTTCCGGTTTCCAAACATGTACAGATACTTTTTTTTGCCCATGTATAATTGCTTTCTCTGTTCACAGCTCAATCCAACACTATTTCCCCATCCACCTTCCACTTTACGCAGCCATCTGATGTTGTAGCAAAAGTTTTAAGTGTGTGAAATACTTACAGCTCTTCCAAGAAGGGAAAGTTCTTGAACGCATCCTCTGGTAACCTTGTGATATTATTCATGCTGATGTCTCTGGAGAAGAAGAAATACAGATTTATCAATAAGCAGTAAGGGATTTTTTAACACTCTAGGAAAGAGAGGAGAAAAAGCAAGCCCAATCAGATGGTACGGTAACAGGAGAAAATATTCTAGCATCACAGAGTAATACCTCTGTTTAGAAATTCACATGCTAAACTTTCAAAGCACAGTAATTTGAGAATCCAGTTGCAGCAAAGACCTAAATAATGCAAAGTTGACTAAAATACTTTCTGGCACCTCTAAGAAAAAAAAGACTGTGAAACTACGGAGCATACCTGTATGGAAGAGGCTCTACAGTACTGTTAGCCCCAGTACTAATTTTTACCAACTTCCACATGCATACAATTGTAGCACATATGATTAAGACTGCTCTTAAAACCACAGCATATGCAAAAAATAATAATAAAAGCAAGAGATGGTGACCATCCACCAAGCAAATTTTCATCCCACAACATCTTTAAAATAAAATAAATAAATTTTTAAAAAAAGAATACATGCATTGGTAAAGATAAATAATAAAGAGCTTCTGGCAACAAGGCTTCTGGAACAACTGACAAGAAGAGCAGAAACATGTCCTAGCTCTACCACAGTCATTTTTTTCCCTACAAATCCTATAGAAGTCCTCGAGGTAAGAGTTTTAAGGAGATTGCATTCTCAGTCCATGAGCAGAGACAGGCTGGCAGCAAGTGCTTACATGATAGGTATGCAGACCTGTTCAGCTTTTTTCTTTCTGAAGGAGCAGTAAAGTGGCAAACTTGGTGCCATCACCTCAGTTCACACCTACATAACCATCACAGATAATCTAGTCCTAAAGCAAGTTATTGCTCAACGTGAGTGAAAGGAGCAAGAAAACAATTCAGTTTGATAATTAAACTAATAACTGCCTAACAATTTGTGACACAACCCAAGTTCTTACTTTCCACCGGGTTACTATGTTGTTTTTTTTCTTTTAATATGTAGTTGAATGAGAAATTCAGTGAGCCTCATTAGTACAGCCCTCACAGCTCCCTTCTGCTTGCTGTCTTCCACACGCTGTTTTCTGGCATCTATGTGCCACATCCTCACACATTTCGGGTTAAAAGCAAACAAAATCAAGCCACCCCTTCCATTCCACGCATATCCAACAAGTACCACAAACTCCTGCATGAAGACCTGAAGGGCTAGTGACTGCACGCAGCACAGATTTTGTTTGCCACCTGAAAAGTCAGATATCAGATCAAAGTACCAGCCGTTGCCTACTACTGAGGCAGATGTTCATAGCCCATCCATAGCTACCACAAGTTTTCAAACATCTGCTTTTACCACCCTCTACTCTGCCCTGGTCAGGCCCCACCTGGAGTATTGTGTCCAGTTCTGGGCTCCCTGGTATCAAAAAAGGCAGGGATCTCCTGGAGAGAGTCCAGCGGAGGCTATGAAGATGATTAAGGGCCTGGAGCATCTCCCCTATGAGGAAAGGCTGAGTGAGCTGGGGCTCTTCAACCTAGAGAAAAGAAGACTGAGAGGGGATCTGATCAATGGTTATAAATATCTGAAGCGTGGGACGCAGGGGGAAATGGCCAGCCTCTTCTCAGATGGCTGTGGGGACAGGACAAGGGGTGATGGCCTCAAGTTGGAGCACAGGAAGTTCCGCACCAACACGCGGAAGAACTTTTTCCCAGTGAGGGTGACAGAGCCCTGGGACAGGCTGCCCAGGGGGGTGTGGAGTCTCCTTCTCTGGAGAGATTCAAGACTCATTTGGACGCCTCCCTGTGCGACCTGTACTAAGGAGCCTGCTTTGGCAGGGGGGTTGGACCCGATGATCCCTGGAGGTCCCTTCCAACCCCTACGATCCTGTGAACTGGAATTATCACTATTTCTATGAGGCACTGAAAGATCAGTTTAGACTTTTCCCCATATACAAAAAGGCAAAAATCCCTTAAGAACTGGTTTGTAGCAACAAAAACCTTCTTGAGAAAGCAAGGAGTTTCCTGTTCAGGCTATCTTCCACAGCTCCCACCCACTGACAGGGCTTAGCGCTGACCTTGGGAGGTTCAGATGAAAGCCCATAAAGGAAACAAGGAGCACACAGGAGGGTTGGTGCTGCTGCAAAAGAAGTGTCATCTTGGGACATTTGTGTCTTCTTTCATGCTGCAACAGGCAGTGCTGTCTGTGTCAGTACCATACAGCCTACCAAAAATGTTGCAGCAGCTAATTAAACCACTTTTTGCAAAGAGCATCCACATTACTGCTCCAGTTGCCAGACCATAATGTCTGGCATAGCTCATTAAAAAATTTTCCTTATTTATACTGTCAACAGACTGCACTACATAAAAAAATCATTGTTACTGGGAGGGGGGAGAAAAAAGGTTTCTTTTTGCCCCCACAGTAGCTGACAATGTCAAGATTAACAAGTAACTGGCAACCGGTCTGCAGAGCAGCCCAGGTCCCCAGCCACCACCAACCTGGATGCTGCACGCTCCCATTAAATCAAGATGCAGCTGTGTCTTTAAACTAAATGCTTATTAACTAGCAGGCCCAAACTTCATTCTTTGTACCTCAGTGTAAACTAAGTTATCCCTCAGCAGCTGTTAAGAGTATCCTAAAGTACCTCAAGATCAAAATAGGGTTCAGCACATACCAAATAAACCCAGGTGTGAGAGGAGACCCAAGAAAATCCACTGTGGCACAACAGACTCCTTCACTGAGCTCCAGAAGGAGCTGAACTGGAGATGACTTATTTCTGATCTTGACAGTCCCACATGCTTTATGAGGTGCTTTGTGTTGCAGCAACAGTTTGGATACCGTGAGATGCTGCAGTTGCTGCCAGGGCACATTTTTCTTCTTGTAAAGTAAATAAAAGTATCAGATACGTGAATCGTCAGCTGTCTGCTCCATGGGAGACTGCAACTTTTATTCTCCCTACCCCCACCATACACATTTTTCAACTTGTCATTAATACACACATTTCACACATCCAGGTGAGTCCTCTCTCCTTTCCAGAGGACCACACGTCCCCTCCCTTCCAGTATCAACTGGGAAGCATGCACAAACTGGACAGAAGGCTAACAAGGGAGCAGAGATGAATCCTACCTGAATCCATGGAAACAGTCATCTGTACAAGATCCCAACTCTTTCACAGGATTGCCCAGGTAATGTTAAAAACCCTATTACTGTATAAACCATATTAAATGCACTTTATGAGCGGCTATACATCAACTGCAAGCACATCTCTTACACAATGTGGTAACTCTTTAGGACTGAAGAAAGCACATCCATCTGAAAGCAATGGTCTGCAAGTCTGTAGAGCCATAAACAGGGGATTTTCAGAAGTGTCATATGCAATCCTAAACCAAGTCAAAGGAAACCACACAGACATACAGCATGGCCCACATCCAAATTCAACATAATTTTGGCCTTCTCTGGGATCTGAAATTAGCAAAGAATGTTTTTTCGCCTGCAGCTCCAAATGTTAGCCTCTACAATTTTAATATGGGGAGTAGACTCTTTGGATGCAAGCAGAAGAGAGAACACCTTAATAATGAAAGTTTGAGAAGCATCACCAATATCCACAAATTCTACTGAAATTTATTTTCAGTGAAACTGCGTTTCTAACAAATAGGCAGAAAGCTGTGTTGCAATTCTGCCATCAGCAGCTACGGGAATCCTAAGGGACTGCTCAACACGAGGCCTTGATAAAAAGCTGGAATTATTACAGTTACTGTACTCGCCTTCATTACAAGTGATAGTAACTCCTACTCAATAAATAAGCCAATCTTTGTAACATTTGTTTGCAGACTTTGGGGGAAATCAAGCCACAGATTTTCAAAGTTTCTTCTGGATCACTAGACAAGTTTTGAATCATTTCTTGTTTAATTAAGAACATTATGTAAAAGCAGTTTTGCTGCAGAAATCACAAGCCGATTGTCAACAGACTCAGGTCCATCACGCTTTGAAAAACTCCCGAGACAAAACCAAGTTTCAACATAGGAGATGAGAAGGTGAGAACGCACTAATCTTATCTGAAGTACGCTACCAGCAAAAATCTGGGGCCCACAATACAAGCAAGATGTGGAACTGTTGGAGAGGGTCCAGAGGAGGCCACAAAGATGATTAGAGGGCTGGAGCACCTCCCCTACAAAGAGAGGCTGAGGGAGTTGGGCTTGTTCAGCCTGGAGAAGAGAAGGCTGCGGGGGGACCTCATTGCAGCCTTCCAGTCCCTGAAGGGAGCAGAGAAACAGGAGGGGAATCAACTTTTTAAAATGGTAGACAATGGCAAGACAAGGGGGAATGGATTGAAGCTAAAGGAAGGAAGGTTTAGATTAGGTATTAGGGGGAAGTTTTTTACACAGGGAGTGGTGAGGGGCTGGAACAGGCTGCCCAGAGAGGTGGTGGATGCCCCATCCCTGGAGGTGTTCAAGGCCAGGTTGGATGGGGCCCTCGGCAACCTTGTGTAGATCCAGGCCGGGAGGTTCGTGGCCCTGCCTGTGGCAGGGGTGTTGGAACTCTGTGATCCTTGGGGTCCCTTCCAACCCAGAACATTCTATGATTCTACGAAAAGGGGGAAACCACAAGGAATTGAAGAAGATTAAATCAGACTTTTTTTTTTTAATATAAATAAACAAAAATTTTTAAATTTTATTTTCATTTCACTACAGAATATTGTCAATCAAAGAATGAGTTCACAGGCAGTACTTGCTGGTCATAAACTATTAAGCTCACAAGCTTCAATACAAGGATTTACAAACAATATTAACAAATGCCCATATCACTAAAGTTAGATGACTTACCTATTCTCAAAAATTAATCTGGGAGTTATTTTTTATAACAACACATGCTATACAAAAGCATTACAACAAAAATGGACTAGCACCACATATTGTAGCAAAATAATGGCAAATACCATTGTCCCAACAAAAATAGCCCTTGCCAAGTTTCTCCTTTTATTTTAGAAAATATTCATTGTACTATTCCTGAAATTTCAAAATGCAAATCAGTCTATGCAGAATAAAGTCCTTATAATAAAGATAAAATCATTAGCACCGGCCTTGGATATATCAAGGAGATCTCCAGCGAGAACCTGTCCTACTCCATCTCTTCCTCCACCTCTACTAGAAATACTTCAGTCCTATGCGCCCCAACCTCATTTAAGATCCTGTCGCAGGTTTGTCTAGCTGAGCTGCTGAGATGGCCTTTGCAAGCAGCAGCTACAGCTCACTGCAAGCCTCATACAGTAAACATCAGCTGATTCAAGGCCAAAGTTGCTGCTGACCAGGGCCAAGCCAATCGGAGATGGCTACAGCACCTCTGGGAATCACATATAGGAGGAAAAAAAACCGCAGGCAGGTGCATTTTGCCGCCAGAGAAGGGAGTGAGAAGATGTAATGAGCTGTGCAGACACCAAGTTCAGGCCTGAAGGAGTGTGGGGGGAAGAATGAGGCACTCTGGGTGTGGGAGAGAGAGATTCCCCTGCAGCCCCTGGAGAAGACCATGGTGGAGCGGGTGTCCCCTCACAGCCCATGGATAAGGACAGGGAGCAGAGACATCTATGGCCTGTGAAGAGATTGATCTGTGCCACAGCAGGTTTGCCGGGGGTCTTGTGACTCTGGGGGGGACCAGTCCGAAGCAGTCTGGGCCCGAAGGTGAGCACCCATGGAAGGGAGCTGGGCTGAGGCAAATGGTGAGGAGATGACTCCCCGATAGAGAGAACTCATGCTGCAGAAGTCTGTGGATACAACTCTCCCGTGGGTGGGACCCCATGGTGCCACCGGGGAAGTGTGTGTGTGTGGAATGCCCCCCCAAGCTAAGACAGAAGACAACTCAGGTGGAACAGACTGAAAACCCCTATTCCCCATTCCCTGCCCCTCCCTGTGCTGCAATGGGAGGGAAGAAGGGAGTGAATTTATGATTCAAGTCAAGTGCGCGAAGAGGCAAGGGGTGGGGGGAAAAAGTAGAAGTGTTAAGATCTGGGTAAGTAAAGCAGCTTAAGAGGAATCACAGGAACCCCACTCCCCACTCCCTGTCCCTCCCCACGCCATGTTGCAGAGGGAAAGAGGGAGTAAAATCGTGATGAAGTCTGCTAAGAAGGGAGGGGTGGGGGGAAAGTGATTTAAGACCTGGCCACGCTTCTCATTACCCAACTCTGGTTCACTGGGTGTGTAGTTGTAGTAGTAATAAATCGCTTTTCTTTCTTTTACTCTGTGCTGAGTCTGTTTTGCCCATTGCACTAATTGGAGAGTGATACCTCTGTCCTTATCTCAGGTCCTAAGCTTCCCAACATATTTTCTCCCCTTTTCGGCTGAAAAGAGGCAGTGAGTGAGCAGCTTGGTGGGCATTTGGCCTCTAGCCAGGGCCAAACTACCACAGTCCTTTTTGGTGCCCAATGTGGGGCTCGAGGAATTTGAGATAAGGAGTCTCCTTCTCTGGAGATATTCAAGACTCATCTGGACACCTATCTGTGCAATATGTGCTAGGGAGCCTGCTTTGGCAGGGGGGTTGGACCCGATGATCTCTCGAGGTCCCTTCCAACCCCTATGATTCTGTGATTCTGTAATTGGATGAAGGAATGGGCAGAACAGACTGAACATAGCTGGGTGGTGGAATAATTGTAGATAATTTCTGTTGGGATGAGGATTTTAATGATGATTCTCATATATGTGATTCGCAAAGATGAGGGGTGGAAGCAGCGTGAGTCCTCTCTATCGGAACATAAAGTAAAGCTCTAAGAATGAATGAAATGAACACCTAAAAGTACTTTACCAACCTCTAGCAGTGTTCACAGGAACCATACCATCACACAACAGAAGGATCCTGTCAACAGTTGCCTAATGCCTCGTTTCAGCATGACTATCCTGAAGGACCCATTCCAGACTGGATCGAACACCACTAACAAACAAAACACACACACAGAAAAACCCCACCCCAATGCTTGCCCTGAATTTTAGTGGTACACTGAAGTTCACACTCAGTATTTGAAAGGCTGATCATCTTAGGTTTCTTGTTCTTTCATTACCTCGCAGTAGGATCTTTCAGCCCCAGCAACTTACAGCTCTTTCTTGAAATTAAACTCAGCCCCATGCTTATATTTGGGACGTGTTCCCTGAGAAGCACAAAGCAGACACAACAGCTTTAAGAGGGAAGAGATGAAGGCAGCTATAGATTTAGATCTTAGATTTTTCAGGAAAATGAAGACAACAGGGGTAGCCTTGCACTTTTCAGCAGTTAGCCATTAACCAGGCTTATCTGTACTAAGCAGGCAAGCTAAATCTTCGCTCGCTAACTTTAATCAAGACAGGTTAGGGCGTGATCGGGCAAGGAACTGGCATCGAAACTGAAGTGATGAGCAGCCAAACGTGGTAACCTCTTTATAGCAAGAAAAGGCTGCATCTTGGGGATAACATGAATCACAGCCTTATAGTTACAATTAGTTTCGCCATTTCAGGTAGGAGAGATGTAAAAGCCAAGAATATAAATACAATCGTGCTCCCTGCTCCCATGGCTGCAGTTTGGAGTGATACATAAAGCTCACACACACTTGGTCAGAAGTTTGGTCCTTCTTCCAGGAAGGTACTGCAAGAGGAAAAAACAAAACAAAACAACAAAACCCAAAGCAAGTAGCTGGAAGAAATATACTGGAAGCATTATTCCACTATCTGAGGTACTGCAGAGGCTAATCTTTACAAGTCAAATGTAAAAAAAATCAGGCCACAGCACTCCAACAGTTATTTGCCATCCTCAGTCCACTTCAGCAGGTCTCTTTAGGTTACTCTGACAACTATTTTAATCTCCACTGTGAGTTTAGTTTAGGATAGTCCCCTGCTTTCACTTAGGACAGAAACACATGTCTATAGAAAAATACTCAGTAAGGATGGTAAAAAAGCTATGGAGGCCTCCATCTGATGAAAACAGGCATCAAATGAGATAATATAGGTTGAGAGAGGAAAGCACCTTTGCTGGACACAGCACCACATCTCTCTGCTGAAGGCAGGAGATTTGTACTGTTGAATCAACCTGCCATGGAGATTTCAGAAAGCTGAACTAGACAACATAAAGCACTTAAACTTCTTTTATTGTACTTCTATGCCAAAAATTCCTGTTCCTGATGGAAAGTTTTGGGGGCTGCTTTTTTAAAAAGGATTCTTTACTCTACATCTAACCAAAGTCAAACTTCCCCATGCTTCAGGATGAGCAGAAATACTTCCTATCTCCAATGGCAACTTACTAATTCTCTCACATTTTAAAAAACCAAACTCTTACTTATCTTCAGAAAGTGGCTTCACCCACAGCTTTCACTTGTAATATCATGCAAAAAAGAAGCAGACACACTGCATAGCATGTCACAGCATCTCCTTCCTTCAGGACACAGCTTTCTCTTTCCTTTTAAAGTACTGCCTCTACCACAAAGTAGCCTGACCCCTTGTTAGATTTCTCCTAACATCTTTCCTACCAAAAGCCAGAGCAGATTTTGGCTAGAAAGGACAGCTGACAGCAGATGATGGAAATGGAGAAGGAGGACAATAATTCCTGCACAAGGAGGAAAAAGAAGCTGCAACAGAGGGACCACAAATGGGAAACATGGACTTCCTGTAGAGGCTACAGAAAGGACAGGCAAAAATTAGCCCAGGATATAGGTGGAGAATGAAAGCTAACAACCCACGATAACTGATGGGCATTGCAAGGAAAAATGATGCCAGGCTCTCTGGCCATTTAGCTGTACCAGCCTTTTTTTGACAAGGCTGATTGTTCTTCACACCTCCCCAGCCAAAAGCTGCACACACTTTAGGCAAAGAAATCTTCCTCGCTACCCAGCTCTGGTGTGCTGGCTTATCAGCTAAAACTCACAGGAGATGCTGGTACTACGCTTTCTGTCCTACACAGCAGCCTTGGCTACCTATGTCTGGCTTGGCACTGAGCCTGGGGCGCACACACACAGTCCCATCACATTCATGCACTGCATTCGAAGGCATGCTAAAGACCTAAATTACACCACTGAGCAAAAGACAATCTGAAGCCAGAAAAACATGAAATATCTAGCTACAGAAAAGGAAAATTAGATCTCAGCCAAACCCAATTGAGATTGGCTGCTTAAAAAATATCAAAATACTCCCCTGTGCTCCCCTGCAATTCATTAATAGGTTAATTAATAAGTCTTTTTGTTTCACCACCTAACCTCTATCTTTTGTGAAGTTTAGAAGGGAAGGGGGAGAGGGGAAGGGGAGAGAGAGGAGTGTTTGTTGAAGATCATGTTTCAACAAGGCACCTTTAAAATCCTGTAAAATACTCTCTCTGAGCAAGCTTAACCTGTTTGCTGATAGATAATAGTATGTAATACTGTAGGCTCCATTCAGTCTTTTCCAAGGTCTGGGCCCTCTGCCACCAAGTTATTTAATTATAACACTTACAAAATTATTTAGGCAGAGCTATCTATATTTGAATAAAGTCCTCCTACCTACTTGTACAAAACCATTAGGTAAAAGGTATCTTATGTAAAATTCCCCAGGTAGTAGTATCCTTGATCCAGCTTCAACAGTCCTAGGAAAAGCTGGAGCTATTAATGTTTTTTTAGAAACTCTGTTCGATAAGCCAGGGTATTGCAAATGCACGTCAACATGACTGTGTAAATACTCAGCAATAAGTAGCCACCCATTACCATTGGGACCACTGACATATGGATAATGTCCCCATTACCTTAACAGTGGCAAAGATCAAGACAACAAAGCAACAGATATTTTTCTTACTGTACCAGATGAACAATTTTTTTGCCAATTATCAAAAAGAAAATAAAAAAGGACAGCAGTATATGCAGCTGTATGGCAATGGTCAGCGCTCTGAATTCGGTCTAGGTCACATCTGCATTAACCTGGAGAACTGCCACTACTGTGGTAGTCAGTAGGTAAGCTTGAGCTTCAGGGTTGGCAGTGGGGAGAGGAGACATCAGGGACACATTCGGTGTCGAACTCCTTTTTGGAATGTGCTCACATGATGAAAACCAACGTAATTTTCATCCAAATCACACACCTAAGCAGCCCGTCCCAGGGAAGACCAGGACCTGAATTACATCCCTGCCCATATCCTCCAATCCATACCACCATGTCCCAACAGATTTTGGGGCCAGACCCTTCACGATGAACATACTGATGAAATGGAGTAAAGGATTTTGCATTAACGCTGTCCCATGTCTTAATCATCCTCATTCGGTTAAAAATGCACAAATAAAGCCTAGAGGATCTGCAATTAAACTTATTCAATTAAAAAGGAATTTTTTCATTTGTTTTACTCTATCTTCCTGATAACAGGCAAACAGTTCTCTTCCAGAAGCACCACCTCATAACCACAGCTCTGAACAGTAACTGTCTGCACCATGCATACGAGTGCAGCTAAAACTCCAGGATATATGTTGCATGCAGACATGCCAACCTCAACAGCTTGGAATCATGAACAGGAGGCAACTGTTAGGCAAAGGAAAGATCACATTTACAGGGGAGCCTACACACAGAAAGTGTTGGAGTTTGCAATGCTTTTTTAAAAAGTTAAAAAATAATACACAGAGTAATTAATTTCTTTCTTACATTACTACAAGGTTTGGCTAACCTCAGCCAATACATTTACATGGTAACAGCACACCAATGCAGTATGTTAGACCGGCTTTGTATGTAAAAATCTATGTTCTCCCAGCTTCTGACAAGGTCCACACAGCTACTGGTGCCCATCTCCCAGCAGAAAGGGCCCAACTTGAGGGCACCTGGACTCTGCAGTGGTAACCAGCCCATATCCTCCAATCCGTATCACTATGCCCCAACACATTTTTCTCCTTCTGATCTTTATCTGTTATTTCTTTTAACATGGACAAAGTTCTTAATAATAAAACAAAATGGAAGATTTGAAACCAATTTTTGCAGTAACAGATTTTTTCTTCTAGTGATTCCATCTCTCCAAGAATCTCAAGCATGGTCCTACTGCCTCTGACCAGAGACCTCCAGCACTAAAAAACACAGAGAAACCTGCTCTATAGTCACAACAAGCCTATCAACTATGCCATTTTTTTCATTTATGAGAATGTTTCCTTTTACATTTCTTCTAGGAAACATTCTTGTAAGAAAGGAAACTTCCTTAGTCAAAAGCCTTAGTCAACATCTACTGTGACTGGCTAAATACAACACAGGTTGTATTCCCACCCAGCAAACACACTTGCCATTTCCTAAGTACCCATGCTATCTCTCTAATGAGCACAAGGTCTTATCATCTGTTGTTTGTATTTCAACAAGAAGCTAAGGGCCCTAGTTCAACATGTCAACCTGATCGGCGCTGTGCAAATACAGTTGGAGACACTCCTCGGCTAGAAGAGTTTGCTACTTAAACGGACAAGACAAACAGCACGGGAGGGAAAACAGGCAGGCAGAGGCACAGGAACCCCCCCCAGTCACCAACAAAGCCTGGAGCCCCCTCCGCTTGCCCAATGCTGCTGTTACGGGCTATGCCCACCATGTCCTTTTCAAAACAAATTTATTACCTTTATTTATTCCCCCGTTCCCCCCCCCCCCCCCCCTTTTTTTTTTTAGATTTATATAGCAGAGAAACAGGATAGGAGACTGTTCTGAGTTTGTGTGCTAGAGATGTAGGTTCACTCTACTTGGTAGAGTGCTCTGTAAGCACCTTAAATGTGTCTCCACCCACTTTTCTGTGGCTCAACCCAGAACCTTTGTGTGACAACACACTTGGGGATAAAGCACTTAAACGGCTTTTCCATGGAAGAGATCAAACTTCAGACTACCCACCAACCCTGGCTAACAGAGGGGATTGAGATCTTCAGAAGTTTTAGGAAATAGGGGTAACATGGAGCCCACTTTCAGTACAAGATACCAAAAAAAGCAAATAAATCCTGTTGATTCCAGTAATCTTTTAGCATTCTGCTGAGGCAGGACCAACGACATTTTCACTGACAGCCACAGAAAGGCGGAAAAATTTCAGACAGGTCTGTTCCTGCAAGAGAAGTACCATGCCCTCCTTTCCCCTGCCGTATTTCTACGTTATTTCTCCTCCTGCCTCCTCCTTCCCATGTCACATCAACCTGGGGGTTTTTTTCCCTCTCTCTCTTCTCTTGTTCTTTCAGACACAGTAACTAGCTCTAATGTACCCTATTCATGTGCCAGTCAAGCCATCATCAAGATCTTAGAGAGAACAATACTTGTATGCAAAGAACTATTCTGAACTGGTATTTGAGTCACTGCAGGCCAGCCATTAAGCAATCACACATACGGTTAATGGCCTATGTTGACACATGGTGGGGAATTAACCCAGGAAAAAAAAATTCCACTGCATTATTATGAAAGAGATCGTATCCTGGAAGATGAATATAGCGCAAGTTAACCTGTTCTTCGGTTAATTTTTAAGAGCCACGCGTTTGGTGAGGATTACAGGCTGATGGGTTATTTGTGAGCTGGAGAAGGAAACAAAATATCCTTCAGAGCAAGAGTATTTTCCTCTTATGAGATCATTTACAGCAGAGAGTAAAATTTTTGCATTATTCATGGTTTGATAATTACTTTCATAATACAGTAATCATAGAATCACAGAATGGCATGGGTGGAAGGGAACCCAAGGATCACACAGTTCCAACACGCCGGCCACAGGCACAGCCACCAACCTCCAGGCCTGGATCTACTCAAGGTTGCCCAGCGTCCCAGCCAACCTGGCCTTGAACACCTCCAGGGACAGGGCATCCACCACCTCTCTGGGCAGCCTGTTCCAGCCCCTCACCACTCACTCTGTAAAGAACTTCCCCCTAATATCCAATTTAAACCTTCCTTCCTTTCGCTTCAATCTATTCCCCCCTTGTCTTGCCATTGTCTACCCTTTGAAAAAGTTGATTCCCCTCCTGTTTCTCTGCTCCCTTCAGGGACTGGAAGGCTGCAATGAGATCCCCCCACAGCCTTCTCTTCTCCAGGCTGAACAAGCCCAGCCTCTCTTCATACGGGAGGTGCTCCAGCCCTCTAATGGAATGGAACAGAGTAAAAGAAGTAGTGAGCCGTGGTAATGCCATGAAACAGAGTAAAAAAAGCAGTGAGCACAATGGGCGCGTTAGTCAAGAGGTCAGAGGGCAAGGCTGTGCTGACATACTCCTCCCATACCGATGGGTATCCACCACAAAATGCAAATAACCAAACCATTCAAGACCATGAGGAAGTCCACAGAGAAAACCAAATGGGAATTTAGATCATCCACACCCCGATCTATAACCAAACTCACATGTTCTGCTACCATCCAATCTCCAGGGAGCGAGGCACAAGCCGCAGTTACAGCACTGCTACCCTCTGACCTGCAAGCTTTTTAAAATAATTTATAAAAAGTAAGATGGCTATCCAAACCTACAAGCAAAACAAAGTCATTAGAATGTGACAAATGATGACAATCCCTCCCGGATTCACCACCACTTGAGGTAACCCAGACCACAGGAGACTTACAATTAAAATCTGTCAGGACCAACATGTTTCAAAGGAACCATCTTTGCCAGGCAGACTCATCATGCCCTGCAACTAGCATGGCAGTTGAGGGGGATCAAACCTGAGCAATTTTATGCCTATTGCAGGACTCCTGAGCTTTATCCAGCCTGTCTCCTGCCTCCAGACGGACCACACAGCTCAGGGCTACACACAGAGCTAAGGCAAGTCGTAACCTAACTGGTGGAGCCTTTGGGTACAAGCATTTAAAGTGCTGTCCTCCTCATCACCATACTTTGCTATTTCACTGACACACCTTCCAGATATGGGAAACTACAATGAACACTTTAATGCTTTCATCTCATTAACAGCAGTCCCAGTAAACTGGCTGGAATAATAACTCTGCAGGTTAAGGGGCATGAGCCTGGGATCACATTAGCCCCAACATATGTGCCTAAACCATTCATTACAATCATCGGTTTTGGCAAGACTTGAAATTGTTTGTAAAAGCCAAAAATCCGTCCATTTACTTTTTTTTTTTTTTACACCCCCAGGTCTCCATGCATAAAGGGAAATGAAGAATGAAGCTTGAGCTTTCAACCTACTACACCAACCTGGGTGTAGCTGCACAATGCTGTTTTCTTTCTGATGAAAAAAACTGGTGTATACTCCCATTGTCTTCCACCTCCACAATGTAAGAAATTATGGGCAGCCTGCTGTAACCAGACCATTGTAATAATCTGGATTTAAACAAAAAAATCCCGATTTTGGGCTTGCTTTTAAAAAAGAAAAATTATTAGCTGTCCTTTATATAGCATGGCCTTACAGAGAGCTGTATCAGCACAACTATGGCTGGACTTGTTCAGCCTAGAGAAGAGAAGGCTGCGGAGGGACCTCATTGCAGCCTTCCAGTCCCTGAAGGGAGCAGAGAAACAGGAAGGGAATCAGCTTTTTCAAAGGGTAGACAATGGCAGGACAAGGGGGAAGGGATTGAAGCTAAAGGAAGGAAGGTTTAGATTAGACATCAGGGGGAAGTTTTTTTACAGGGAGAGTGGTGAGGTGCTGGATGCCCCATCCCTGGAAGTGTTCAAGGCCAGGTTGGCTGGGGCCATGGGCAACCTTGAGTAGATCCAGGCCTGGAGGTTGGTGGCCCTGCCTGTGGCAGGGGGGTTGGAACTCTCTGATCCTTGTGGTCCCTTCCAACCCAGACCATTCTATGATTCTATATGGGGCAGCAAACTGCACTGGTAGTAGGAAAGAGGAAAAGCAGGAAACAGTGGGAAGAACTTTGCACCACAAGGAAACATAAGATGTAGCTCTGCCTTCACCAGATTCCCTAAAGGAGTTCTACAGAAAGGTATGTGTCATGTTTTAAGTAAATAAAAGTTTAACACTGTTGCAAGCAAGTTAAAATAGGACAGTACTGACAGGTGCAACAGTTGTCCTTACCATGGTGTAGCGGTATTGAACCCTCAACCGTCAAGGTAACCATGTAATTTACAGCTTTTTCTTTAAGGAGTTAAGTCAGCTGCAGGTTAGAGACACATCTGAGTTTTAATTTAAAGCCCATATTGCTAAACCCAACACAGACACTTCATGCCTGACCAAGCCAAGGGTTTGATCATTACTATTAAGGAAAAAAATGCTTGCGAGCTTCCTTATCGAAAACTTCTGTGAACAACCACTGCTGAAACACTGGAAACATCACTAAACTATGTAATCAAACCAGTTTCATGAGATTTGGGGTTCATGAGATTCTCCACCCTCACCCCACTCCCAGTCTCAGGTCCTTGCTGCATACTCAGACACCTACAAGGCACATTTCCTTCCATTTAACAGCTTCAAGGACAATTCCATAAAACTTAAACCACCTCAACAGGAACCTAAGGAGCCACACTTACCCTTTGGACTCCAAGGACACCACATCTTGCTCTACCTAGCAACACGGTGTATTTACTACAACAAACATTTCACACCAAAAGCTTCCTGGACAGAGATCTGCAGAGGTTCAGTACCTTGCCCCAGCCAGCACAGACTCATTTTGCTGGTTTGGACAGACTGCTTCCCCTTCCTAAACCCCAGGATCAAAAGAGAATAATTTTTGCTGCATCTATGCAAGGAAGGGGGAAGACAGAGCTATCAAATGTTTCTGAGCTGCCCAGAGCCCAGCACTTAAATCTTGTTTGCACCAATATAAAAGCAGTGCTACAATTACACACATACACTCATATTAAATTCTTCTGCTGCATTTTCACTCTGGGTTCTTGCTCTGTTGCAAAAAAAGAACATGACCAACTACAAATACAGTTGCATAAGAATGCCAACTTTAGTAACTCTGAGTACTTTGAATTTTATCCATTTTCTTCTGGTTTATTTTGGTCTCCTAGTCTGTCCCACCCAATGTTTAGAAAGCAACATGACTCTCAAAAGTCTCGGTAAGCCCTACATTTTTAGAAGGCTAAAAGGAAAAAAAACCAAAATTGCTATATGAACACAGTCACTGATAGGATGAAGCCAGAAGACATAATGTAAACATCTCAGTTGGTCCAAACCTATATACAACAGGCTTAGTACTTAAGCGGTTTTTTTCATTTGCATAAAACATGTAACTCGGATGTAAAATTAAATTATTTGGGGGGGGGGGGAGGGGGGAATTCCTTTTCTGCAATACAGCACTATAATTATCTATATACTGTGGGAAAACTAAAAGCACAGTACAGCTTTCTAGTGTCAAAACAGATTTCATGGCAGCACCTGGAATGGCCTTTATAGAACCAAGCATGCTTTTACAAAGCAGTAGCTGACAAAGCATGAGCAGTTTTGATAAGACATAAAAACTTAGGGTTTGGGAATGCCTGATCAATTATTACACAGTTAGTACTTCAACAGGAGAGTAAATTTCCCTTGATAACAATTTAACAATTAAAGTCTGCTTGAAGTCTTCCAAAGCTTCCCGCACGGCAACACGGACATACAACCCCTGCACTTCAGTGGGGAAGCTGTACCTTCAGCAGACAAGGGCTGCTGCCAATGGACAAGACATGTAGCTAAATGCAAGAATACAAACAGCTTCACCTGCTTTGTATGAGCTTCCCATCCTTCTGAGTTATACTCCGCTACATCCCTCTTTCTGATTTATCTGCCATCTATTTATCCTTTAAGTGGATGAAAACAAGTTGAGCATCCACTTTACCTTCCAGTTAACCTCAGACAAATGCAAATGAAAGCCACACAAAATGTCTGCCAGGACACTCTTAAAGTAAGAGCTACAGGTCCAACTTCTACTTCAACAGGACAAAACAAGAGACATCAAGAAAGTATCTGAATTCAATTCCTTATATAACAAATGTTGGGAGTTATCTTGTTCTTATCTGGCTTATCACAGAGTGAATTATTTCACTTCATGAAGCAAAACTTAATGTATTCTTTGCCTTGTGAAAAACTACAACTCTTTCCTTGCTCCTCAAAGTTGTGCAGCCCCAATTCTGCATCTGCTGTCGTCTTAAAGCAAGATTCACAGAATTGTAGGGGTTGGAATGGACCTCCAGAGATCATCAGGTCCAACCCAGCATTTGGAGGAGAAAGGTAAGCCAGGCATCCGCACCCAGGAGATGGTCACCCTTATTGCCAATACCTCTGGGTACACAGCCACGGCTGCTGACACTGCACCGGCAATGTGACAGCACAAGCACACACACACACCTCGTTTGTTCTGGGGAACTTGGCAGTGCTACAGTCTTACCACTGACACAGATGACAAGTACCAACAGATGAAAAGTACCCACCGAGCCACATCTTCAGATGGTTCCAAGCGAGGCTGCCCTGCACCATGCTAAGCCCAAGGGGGGCACAACAAACTTCAATCACATCTGAAAACAAATCTGTAAAGGAAAATAATCAGTCTAGATGGAGAGAAACCAAAGAGGAGGTTTTGTGCCTTCCATTGATGTGCCAATAGATGAAGGTGGAATGTCCTCATAGCACTTCCATCTCTGAAATTCAGAGGTCAAAAGACAGCCTCTTTTCACTTGCAGCAGAAAGTCACATGAGGAACAGTGCCTTTTTTTAATACTTTTCAATACAAAATTTGCCCCAAACTGAAGGATACTTCTCCAGAATACAGTCAGTGAACCTGCACAAACTGCAACAAGACACTCAAAGAAAATGTAGGGGGAAAGGAATACATTTTTAATTATAAAATCAAGAGTTGAAGAGTTAGGGGAAAATACTTTTTGATGTACTGGATCAACCAAGAAGAGATGGGAGAGAATGGGGGGGAAGTTTCAGGAGCACAGACACTTTCCGGGGGCCCTAATGGCACACAGAGATTTATTTTGCCATTGTAGGACTTCCTGCTAACCTGCAGAGGTTGTCCCTCCATCACCAAAGCACACAAAGTAGCCAGCCCAGTCTGAGCTGGCAGCTGTAAGAGGGTTACTGCACATCAATTAGAAAAACCCTATAGCCAAAATTAACTGCAATTGGGGTGAAAAAAAAGAAAAAAGAAATCCAAAAACCCCTCACTCTCAAAGGCCCAGAGTAAAAGCTGAGCATGCTGTTAGAGTGGGGAATCCAGTCCTTTACACATTCCCATTCCACGGTAGTTTTCAATAAACATCTACATAAAGTCACCGGGGGCTGGGGGGAGGAAAAGGGAAAAAAAAAAATCTGTTTTCTTTCATACAATTCCACAAAAATAACTGTCACCACAACCATCCTTGTGGCAGGAGAGTCCATATTTGCCTGCAGTGAAATCCGTCTGCAGCTGCCCTGTGGAAAAGACAGCCAATAATTGGCTTCTTTCACCTCTGTTAACCACGAACAAAAGTGTCATTCAGCTCCCAAATGGACAGAAGGCACCAATGGATGGTCAGCTCGCCGAGCCAATGGGCTGGAATAACAATAACCCTGTAGCATTTTCTTTTTCCTTTTGTTTAGTCATTCAAAGCCCTTAATTAAGACCCTCACAAAGCACCCCTACAGGCTTCTTTCAATGAGGCATTACACGCCTGTTTTCTTGTATTTAAGGAAGAAAAGTAACAGGGATTTCTGAAACACATTAAGCAGCACACACAATTTCTATGTATTCACAACTGAAATACTGTTACATTTTAGCTTTTAAATATTATCGTCGATAAAAAGAAGTCCAAGCTCACTGTGCCTGCTCTTTGCTGGAGGTGCCCTTGCTACGGAGTAAAAAAAAAAAAAAAAAAAAAAAAAAAAAATACATTCGGTCATAAATCTTGCCCAAACCCCTGGCAAGCCAGCAGCTCCCAAAAACCAAGGCATGTGGAACAACGTGTGTTGAAGAAACAAGAAACATCCCTGGGCACCCCAAAGCAGACAGCCGAGAAAGGACGGGATAAGGCAGGGAACTGATTTGTTGAGGCTGCATATGGACACACTGGCATTGTCTGAAAACTGGAGCCTGCAGAAGCCAAGGTACATACCCTGCTGGGTTTAGTGGCCTCATGTGCAATTAAATAACTGTTTGCATTTAATATATACAAAGGTAATCCATACTGCATTATCTACAACCCAACTGATGTAATACTGATGTTCAGAAATGAAATAGGACACGGGAGGGCTACCTCTGCTTTTCGGCAGCACAGGCACAGAAACGCTGGAGAAGCTTGCAATATCCCAGCAAGCTACAGCAGCTCTCCTCCTGAAGGGCTTCTTCCCCCAGCCACAAACAGTAAACACAGAACCACTGAAATATCATCCTCATAGGTGTAGGCCAGTCTGGGGAAACCCCCTCCCACTCCAGACCAGGCTGGGCAGGAGGCTAACGGAGATGCAGGTTTCTGGGAGGCTCCCAGTGTACGCAGCAAAGGGAGCAGGGTTGAGCAAGGAGCACTGGGTACAAGCACCACCAGACAAAGCTGTCACCCAAACAGTGATGGTCCAAGCCCTCCAGAGTGCTGCAATTTCTCTCTACTGTCTCTTAAGTGCCATGATCATAGAATCACAGAATGCTTTGGGTTGGAAGGTACCTCAAAGCTCATCTAGTTCCAACCCCTCTCCATGGGCAGGGACACCCCTCACTAGCCCAGGCTGACCAAAGCCCCATCCAACCTGACCTTGAGCACTGCCAGGGAGGGGGTTTCTGCAACCTCTCTGGGCAGCCTGTGCCAGGGCCTCACCAGCCTCATAGTAAAGAATTTCTTCTTAACATCTAATCTAAACCTACCCTCTTTCAGTTTGAAGCCATTACTGCTTCTCCTATCACTACACTCCCTGATGAACAGCCCCTCTCCCATTTTCCTGCAGGACCTCTTCAAGTATTGGTAGGCCAATCCCATGAAAGGCAGCGTCTGGGACAGGAGACCAGCCTAGCAATACAAGGCACAGCCAAAAGCTGCAAAAATCATTAACAGAGGGTAATTTTCACGTCAAAGAACCACAGGCTGACACTCTGGCAATCTCCAAAATGCTCTCACCCCTGCAAGAAAGTGGGAATAGCCTTTTTATGACTGACAGAAGCCCCACACAATACCGACAGGGACCAGAACAAAGACGTTTTTATTACTAACACCACTCTGAGCAAACATAAAAAGCAATGATTTTAAATCCTCCTCTCTACACTACCTGTGTATCCAGCAGGCAAAGTACCACTTGCTATAAATACTTCATGCATGTAGGCAAAATGCAACTGGGTATAAATCAGCTTACACTTTTTTTTTAAATATACCAAAGAGCTACTTGTGTCTGTATTGACACAGTCAAGGAAGTAACTTGCCTTTCAGAAAGGAAAATCTAGCGGCTGTACTCAGTGACTCTGCTTGACAAAAATCGGACTGCCTATTTGGCTATTACATATCAAAATTTCTTCTAGTCTTATCTTAACTGCTGAATTAAGGCCCCAACATATAAGACATGACTATCACCTGTCCTACATACTGTTAGTTTCTTCCTTCAGCAAGAAAATAACGATGCAAGTGTACTAAAAAGGAAAAAAAAAAAAAAAAAGAAAGATGACTATGTCCCTGTGGGTTTGTTTAAAAGGCCTGACTCCAAGCACACATTTTTGGAAGGCCTGTTCACAAGCCTTCATCAGAACATGTTGTATTGCTGACCCTGACAGAGCCTCAACATCAATCAAGCAGGAGTTTGCACTCAAACAGTTCATGTGATTATTTACCACAGCAATTCAAGATGGGACTCCTCTCTGGCAGGAAAGAGCAAGAAAATTAATTTAAATTCTGAAGATGACCATGAAACACCAACCCAACTCAACCCAAAGCACCAGCCACAATCCAAAACCATACTATGCTGATGACAATCTCACAAGTGTATCTGATAAAACTGCAATATAATGTGAAAATGTGCCACTGAAAAAGCCAAGCCAGACCCAGGGCCTTCCATGCCCCCAAAAGACACAGCTCCAAGTAGCAGACACAAAGGCTTCCCTCTCACTAGTTGCATGGCTCAGCATCCAGGAAAAACAAAACCTCCCACACAACAAAATAATCGATCCCTCCCCACCCCCAAAAAACCCTATCCTGCCATCAGAGGTGCTTGCCAGTGTGACTGTGTTGGTTACGAATCATATCCCAAAGTGGATTGTTGTGCTAACCAAATTTGGATTCTGCCCTAACACGAATAAAACCAGTAATACTTAACATTGTTGAGCCAAGAATACAAACCAATTAAAAATTAGCATATTTTCTAATTTTGAAAAAAAATGTACACAAGCA
The DNA here is from genome assembly GCA_020800305.1 of Porphyrio hochstetteri. Taxonomy (NCBI): domain Eukaryota; kingdom Metazoa; phylum Chordata; class Aves; order Gruiformes; family Rallidae; genus Porphyrio; species Porphyrio hochstetteri. The sequence goes on from CM036908.1 coordinate 46,937,569, forward strand.
AGTGAAATCTTTCATGGAAATCCTCATCCAAAAATAACCTGATAGCCATCACTTGCCATTACAAATGAAGGGGGGGTCAAAGAAGCACTTATTACTAGTAATTTTCTTTAGAAGGCTAAGTTCTCTCTTCAGTTTAGCTCTGTTCTCAGTATTTACATGACTACACCTATTTAAAACTGAGTAGATTTTAATCACTAAACTGTCAAGAAAAAACCCAGCATACTTAATGCAAACAGAAGATTGCAAGTATTTACATGAAAAACAAAGACCTACCACATTAACTATCCAGCCCACACTCTTCGCAACTGAGATTAAGGCTTGTCAAGTTTAATCATGTACATAGGATCCTTCTTTTTTTTATATATATAAACACATCTAATGCACATGTGTGATGGAAAAGCAAGGCACCCACAAAAGGCAATCAAGTAAGTAATCCACCTGTATTCCTAGCCTGCTTGTAGACAGAAGTAGCACATATATCCTTCTGGCAATACACATCTTATAGATGAGCTCCCATAAGAAAATTGGGCTTGTGAACCCTTGTCTCCTTGGCTTCCTCCAGACAACAAACATGGGTATATTTTGACTTCAACATAGCTATTCTATAGGCAAGGAAATACACTCTAGCTCTTACCTAAAAGCCACTAGTTCAATGTAAAATCGTTTTTGATGTATAAACCCATGCTGCAGTGAAGACAAGTACAACGGTGGCAAGGTGGACAAAGGTTCTCTCTCACAAGCTTCATTAATAAAGATCTGTTTTTTCTTGTTCTCACTGATTTCAAAGTAGTCCAGTTTCTTTTGCCTTGAAAGCCTATGGTTTTTACTGAACCACTACACTGGAGCCAGTAAAACTTGCCCACGCAGCTTGAAACCAGCCCCCAATGTGCACACCTTAATGCTACTGACACCCTATTTTACCCATTACAAATTTCATCATTTACTACCCTCTACAATAACAACTTTTCCAATCTATCGCCAGCAAAACTGTGAAGATACTATGAAGAAAAAATCAACTCATTGAAAGGGTAAAAAGGTTTTTACTGAACTCAAAAAAACCATATCCTCTTTTGGTTTGAGCAACAATACATCTCTTAACATCAATATTTAAACTACCAGAAACAGAGTAGTGCTCTGCAATTATAGTGCCAGATCCCACAACAAACACCAACACACCCTGTATTCACTACCAAATCCAAAAAGTATAAGCCAGATGTAGGAATTTGTTTTAGTTTTTATGGTTGAGGGACAAGTAATCCTGCAATGGATCAAAGATTGGAGCTTTAAGAAATTACCTTAAAAGGTGAGAAAACATTCAGAAAATTATGTCTTTTTATCTGTTTTTAAACAAACATCAGGATATAATGAAAACAGCAGTGTAATGTAAAAACATACATAGCTCTGCCATTTTCAAAACAGTTTATTTCTTCCACATACATGAAAAAACAGTTGACTTTACAAATATATTTACTTACTATGTAATTAATAGTAGAGTTAAATAATTATTCCAAAAGATAGATATTCAGGGGTCCAAGACAAATGGATCCTTTTGCTACTTTTCACGGTATCTACCACAAAATGGTTGTTATAACCACGTAAGGACTATTTACAGTAAACATGGTAAAGAAGGAAGCATCCCCATCCCTTTGGCATACCAGACTGTATTTTGTACAGCACACAGATTAATATAAGTTGTGGAAGACAAAGCTTTTAGAATCAATTCTTTACTACTCATTCCAAGAAATGATCCATCATACCTCCTCTACCTGTGACTGAAAATACAGGATGTTATGAAGAATTTATGAAGCTTATTATTGTTGGGCTTTACCTTTGTGGTTTTTTTTTTTTTCTTTGCTCCATACTATGTATTATGAAGGACAGCATGAGGAGCAATCAGAAGGATATAATCCTGGGAAATGTCCACACAATTAAATATGTATTGCTTTGCTGTCCCAGGAGCAATCAGTCTGGCAGCATTTCATCCCGTTCATCTCATAAGGAGTCATTCACTTTTGACATTTAAATAGCATATGACTAAACAGCAGCTGCTAGTAAAAAGAAATGGCTGAACGGATGTTATCTACTAACTTAAACATCCTTTCCTTTTTACCTGCATTGCCCCACTACAGTACCAAAGCAGTGCTTTTTTCCTGATCGCCACCTTTATTTAGGGAGGAATGTACTAAATTAGCATGTTCTGAAGATCCAGTAGCTGAATTTCAGCGAACTGAAGCTTCACATGCTATGGAAAAGGTATAAACTACGTTTCCAAGACAGCTCCAGGCACTGCCTTATTTGGAGTTGCTTACCGAGCAACTATGTTTCTCCAAACAAACTAATGTGCAGAAGGCTAAAGGGCAGTGAAAGTAATTATTGTAAGGAAATCTCTCCCTAGGCCAGAAAAGAATAATTAAGCTTGTGCATGTTAAATCACACAGGGGAAGCGAACACCAAAGTAACCAAGCGTTAAGCGATAGCAAGACCCATCTACAGTCTTTATGAAAGGAAATTAAAGGCAGGGGGCAATCTGAAGTTTAGGCAACATGAAGGCAGCATCCCCAAACTTCTCTCAGGGTTCTCTGTATAAATGCACACATTTCTCCTACACACACCCCACACACACACAGTGGAGAAAACGTTCACTAACCCAGTAATTAAATGAGCGTGCTGAAACCTAATGCAGTTAAACTGCATTCTGCAAGCCAGGATCCAACATAGTTTACTTACTGCTCATCAATCTCTCCACAGACAGTATCTTATTAACAGTTAAAATGCTTAAAATATGAATGAGATTTTAAACGTTTAGGATGCCTCTTGTGCTTTGACTGCCATGCTGTTTTGGACACTGCCTTGTCTAAATGAATGCAACATATGGGAATAAGCATGATGAGTTTCTAGTCTAGTCCTTTCTCAAAAGCCTTGGGCTATTGTGTGAAAACTTAATGAAAGTCATTCGCACAACCCTGAAAATCTGGTGAAGAAAAGCTGTAACAATCTCCTGAGCTTCAGAGTTGCATATCTGGGGCAAAGAGCCTTTCAAGACTTCAGCAACGCAGTCGCTGCTGACAAGATGGCAGCAGAATAGGGATGGTTTGTGGTTTTAACTGCACACACTCTTGGTTGTTATTTGCCAAAGTTTCTTGGATGATATGCCTATATTCTCTGAAAATAAACGATGTGCTAACTGCTTTTAAAATATAAAGCAAATTACAAAGCAATTTCTAACATCCTACATACTCCAGGGATATCTAAACCAAGGGCAGACTACTTCACAATGACAGGCTAAGAAGCAATCCCATTTAAAGCCATGCTTGTGTTTTTGAGCTTTGAAAGGAGAGAAGCAAAATACATACAGCAGACAGACCTTAAGGCTTTCCAAGTAATTTTGCAGATATGAGTTGTGAAGAGATCTGCTACCAGCCTCAAAGGTAGTGCCTGCTAGCACTGCTCTGCTGCAAGAACTCTTCTGCCTCCTTTACCAAACTTTAAGAGTTTATTACTTGTCTCAATATTTTTAGCAAAGCCTTCAGGTTAACCTCCAAAGCTGGATACCTCTACATACCAGTAGATTTCATCCATGTACAATAGAGCTAAACAGAGAGGTGCCTAGGCAGGGATCCTCACCACTGTCACACAACAAGGCCTGCACTGCAATGCAAACATACAGGCAGGCTCAAACCTTCCAAAGGCCATTTACAACACTGAAAACAGTCACATGTAAATATATCTCTGTATTTTTGCTGTCAATTCATGCTGTTTCACATCAAAAGCTACTTTTCCATTTCCAGTGGTAGCTTAAGAATGGCACCAGCAAATAAAACTCACTTAGCACGTAGGATAAATGACTGTAGGCACCACACACTTGTCCTTTTTCCCTGTACCAGCACAATGCAACAAATGCAGCGGCTTTTAAAAGTAGCGTGGGTTGGGTTTTTTTAATGTACATGTATCATGAACACCACGTAGAATCCTCAGTTTCCCCAGTACCTCTGAAAGTGTGAAAAGCAAAGCAAGGACTGGTCATGAAGGAGTGAAATCCCATGTTCACCCAGTGCCTGTTGAAGAGAAGAACGGGGTAGCTCCTCAGTGATGCTGTCAGTCCTGCATGCTGCAATACACAAACAGGGCAGGAAAAAAGGTACAAAAATCTTATTTAAAAAAAGCTAGAATATTACCTGTTGCACATTTAGTCATTCAGTGGGTCCATCTCCATGTAGGTGACTCCTTACCCATTTTTGCCCTGACTAATAGTTACTACTCCAAGACTGGGGGGGAATTCAAGTCCAGCTGTAGTCTCAACATTTGGGGGGGCAGGCAGACAGGACTCTGAGTGAGTGTAAAGTGGTTTTATCAGACAGCAACACAGAGACATTCACAAATGTTTGCCAATTTGCACAGTATTCTGTAAAAAAAGACCCAAACCAGTGGGAACTTCTGGTATGTGTATTCTGGCCAAGGAGTCTGTTGGACAGCACAGGCATGATGTCCGAGTCCCAAATGGTCAAGTACATCTCTCACAGTCACCAGGAACAAAGCCCGTTACCCTTCTGTCTTGTGGGACATCTACAGCTATGCATTCTCCACTGGCACAACTGAAGCTCATGGAGGAAAATTCCATAGTGCTATGACATGGCAGAATTTCTCAACTTGGTGATTATATGCACATCACATTCCTCATGGTTTGAAGCATTTGTTTCCGTTGTATTTATTATGGTGACAAACCTTACATGGGAAAAAAAATCATTAGTCTGGCACAGACATTAAGAGAGCAACAGTTAAGGATCAAACTGTACAAAGCTCCCCCTTACACACAAAAACCCGAAGGGCCTCAGTGGCTCCACACAAATGGCGAGCAAAGAGCAAGTCCTGAGCCACATCTCCTGCTGGGCACTCACAGAACAGAGATGAAACAGAAGCTGTCAATTACCACTGGAGGTGCCAAAGGACAAACTGGTGGGCAGAGCAATTTGCACAGCAAAGTGGCCTACAGAATCAATCCAAGGCATCTATAGTAAAATACATGAGACTGGACACCAATTCACTCACCATTCACTCAAAAATTGCATATCTTTTTAAGTTTATGTTGTTATTTCACTACTCTATTCCTGATGGCAATGAATCAATTGAGACCAGGTCATGTACTTTGCTTGAAGAAAACGGGGAATATATTTGGCAAGATAAATATCCAGGGTATGTGGAAACACACATCACTGATGAATGTTACAGAATTTCTCCCTTCGGCACAGTGAAATATCAGAGAAAAAAAACATTTATTTTATGGGACTGAAGAGACAATGACAGTGCAAACAGTTCTACTCTTAAGCAGGATTTCAGATATATTATTGTTTAAACAATAGCCTCCTCTTTCGAGCACACTGTAGATTTGTTTTACTGGCACAATTACTTAAGAGTTGAAAAGTGGTTTGCTTTGGGGTTTTTTTTTTTGGGAGAAAAAACTGGCTTCGCTGCACAACTGCAGAGCCTTCTGCTGAAGCAATAAACAACTGTCATTTATGATCTTCAAAACAAGTCAAAACCACGCTTAAAATGCCTAAATATCAAGATACTGTGCGGTTTTGGTCTGGAAACTAGAAACCTGTCTTTCCAGGAAGGTGTTTAAAAAGAAACTAAAATCAACAAATAAACAAATTAGTTGAGATTTATGAAAATGAGATATCAAGAAAGAGCAAGTCAATTCTAAATAAATGATTGATTGACCTGGATATTGAAGAGATTTAATGCCTCCACTAAAAACCTGGCACAGAGTCAGTAGATTTGCCCTTGGAAAGACATGGATTTTCTATACCTAGCAAGCCTCACACTACTTCTGTAAAATATTAACAGTTTGGTCAATATTAGGACATACCTTTTTTTTTTTTAAAACCCAAGTGTTAAAACCAACAGCAGTAAAAAAAGTACCAAAAGGCAAGAGCCTGTCCAGGTCTAAATCATCAGCAACAACGTTCTCAGAGAAGGGCCCCTTACACAGGGCCTTTTCTCTCCCAACTCAGCTTCCCCCCCCAGCCCCAAATTTCCACGAAGACCATCAAGAATCCAAGGAGCCACCCAGAGGAAACATGCCAAGGAGAACATTTAGTACTTCAAGAGAGCAGTCACTTTGAGAGAAAACTCCAACTAAGAGAGATGAGCAAGGAGTGAGTAGATGGCTGTTGGCAGCAGCTCTCCAAAACTCCCTTAAACAACAGGGAAATCTGGGCCTAAAAACATCAGTCTTTCAAATAGTGCAGGGCTCCCTGCTTTCCTGCCACAAGCCCAAAGCCCTGGGTGCAGGAAAAACAAACTCCCACTTTAGAGGCCAACACCCTGGGATGTCCTGTGTGGATGACAACTGACAGTTTAGTCCCATTTTGTGCTCTGAAAGGAGCATGTTCCAGCAGGACCCACACATCTGTGCTCACATCGTCTGCATCTGCCAAAAACCAAATACCAACCACTACAGTACCCAAAGAATTCAGAAATACCACTGCTTATTATCATATACTGGGAACAATGAAATGTGACCACAGAGAATGCTACTGCGTGGTCACATTATGAGCACCACATTGCCAAAATGGCTTTGCTTGGCATCTGGGGTTATGGTCTCACAGCAAAACACAGCACCATGCAAAGGACAACACCTTCAGCAAGACCATTTTGATGGCACACAGCAAACCTCATGGCTAGCTGTACCGATCTATCATAAAGCTCGAAGCACCCAGCCCTCTGCCCTTCCAGCCCCACACACCACTTGCAGACAGGGATGAGATATTCCATAGGTTTCCTTTGTCAGTGACATGCCCATTGAAAGCACAGCCACGCCGCTCTCCCCGCTGGGGTACTGGGTCAGTCTATTCATCTGTAACCATGCGGATGTCAAGAAGGTAATGGGGAAACTCCCAAACAAAAAACACATTTTCACAGAACAAGGTTATAAAAACACAACTGCAGTTGCAGCATTATTGAGCTAAATTGAACAGGTTTAGGCCTCCTCTGCATACCTTGGAAGTTGCACGTCTATCTATGATTCATTGCTAATTGTGTACCATTTGAAAGTCCAAACACTCCAAAGTTTTAGGGCTAAAAAAGACCTTGCAAGACCTAGCATTCCCCCAGCATTTGCCAGGGGGAGAAAAAGCAGAGGTCCACCACTGAGGAGGGGCAGGGGGTGGGGGGGGTGGTGGTCTTTATACTTTAGTAAGAAAATGCAACTGAGAGCTGCAAAGACAGCTGTTTACCCTCTGAGGGCCTGACTTCTTATGATGCTCTTCAGAACGTTCAATAGCTTCCACCGATTTAGGGTTTTTCTTCATCTTTTTCTCACGATACAGAACTAGCACTTGGTCTCTCGTAAAGAAATTTGTTTCCTCCTGCCCCAAAGTCAGCACCTTTTGTGCAACTCCTATCCTTTCTCCCAGTCTATGTTGATGGTTTGAGGGTCCTCTTACATTCTTAATGCAATGCTTACCACTATTAGTTACTATATTTTTTAAAAATTATAGAATTCTTAGGCTTTGTAATAGCTTTTCTAGCCCAGAAGAAAATAAACAACTTTAGTATTTTCTTAAATTACGATTCAAAAAAGTAAGAAAAAAAATGTTCTTAACTTCACCGTGCAAAAATCTTGAGGCTGAGTTGCCAAAAATCACCAATTGTCTGAATTATCTATAGGTAACCAAGTTAGAAAGCAACATTTTAAATTACATGTGTATTTATCAATGTTAGGTTTGAAGAACATCAACAAAAACAACCCAACCCTCAACACTGATGCACACTTATCAAATTTCAGGAACAGACCTAACTGTAAAACATGTCATCTCACCTTTTACCAACAAACATCGGGCTGCATTCAAAACTGCTGTCACTTGAAAAACACAAGAAACTTTTTCCAATAGTGAAAAATAGATTGCTCTTATCTACTACGTGGCTCATTACTTTACAAGTTTCCTCCCTGAATTATATTCATCAAGCAGAAATGTAAAAAGCACACAAAGGAAGCCTAAGGAATTCATTTCTCTATCTGCCATGCTATGAAGACTGTTCCTCCTTTGAGAAGGCATCAAATTAAATGAGATACATTGAAAAATATGCTTTTTAATAGGTTTAAACACATTAATTCCAAAGCTTAACCAACAATTTTACTAACTCCAAAACACACTGAGAAGAATATGACTTGCCTGTAACTAAGTCTAAGCAGCAAATATAAAAACCACACAAGGAAAACAAGGCCGTCAAAAACTCATAAACTGAGATTCTTACTTCCCAAAACTAAGCGTGTCCCTCACAGATACTGGACCCCAGTCCACCAGGGAATACACATTGGTATCACCTGTTCAAAAATAGCCATCCACATGTTTTTAGAACACATGTTACCATATTGACTGACATCACGTATAACGCCATCAGTAAATTGTTGTATATTCAAATTCAACAAGCTTCAACATCTACTTTAAAGCTTTATTTTGAGATCACTCCAGTCTTCACTGTTGTTTTGTAGAAGATGAATATCACTAAGAATGTAAATTGACTGGCTGTATGCAGAATGTGCTTTCAAACTCAAGGTGAAGCTGAAAGAAAAGATTTTCCCTAATCTTTCAGCAAGAATAATGCTTCTGGGAAGCAGAAAGTTCTGACCTTGTCACAATCCTGTAACAATTATATCATTCAACAGTAACATAAAATGCATTCTGCTATTTCAACTACACATTTTTAAATAAAGGACATGTGATTTGGAAATGTTGGAAACTTTAAACTTCAGTGCAACTCGCTGACAGCTGCAGTAACTCAGCACTTGCAAAAAGGTCATGTGTTTTGCCAGGTAGATCATATGTTGTTTGGGCATGATTTAATTACACTTTCCAGGCACCCATACATCTAATGCTACATGTTTCTTTGGACATCCCAGCTGTATTTGCAACACAAAACTGAATAAATCTGGGCCCGATTCTAAAGCAAAGGCCTTCAAACACGTTTACAGTGAGGACAGCATTGATATAGTAATGCCAGGGTCTCCCTCTCCTCTGTGTGAGCTGCTGTGACGCCCAGCTCTGTGTGCAATTTTACATCGACTGAACCACTTGTCCATCCGTCGGCAAAGAAAATATCAACAGGTACCTCAACATTTCCCAAAAAGGTTGTGCAGGGCAACTGGCGGTGGGAGAGCATTCAGAACCAACATCACATGACCAGAAATCTCTTTTCAGACCAAAGTTTGAGAACATCTTATCAGAAAACTGCAGCAATACCTGAAAGGCAGGTATGAAAAAAGAGTATTTCCCTGTAGCAAAATCCTAGGTCACCGGAGCAGCAGACAGTGAGTCCACCAGGTTGGGGAGGATGGCCAGGGACCTCTAACCCATGAAATGCTGTTGGTACCTCTGTTAACAAAGATCTCGTAACATTTAAATCTCTGTTGCCACAATTTACAGGTTTCTTCAAACAAATATGGCTTCTTTTCCTCTTGCCCTCTCCCACCTCTGTCTCCTATTTCTAGGATCACACAGACCTCTCTTACTTATTTTTGACTTTCTGCTTCTTCCATAAAGAACCCCAAAACCACAACTTGGCAGCAGAGAGCTGCAGCCTGAAACAGATTCATCCCTTAATAGACTCACTGCAGGCCATGGAGTCCCACACGGCCGTGCAGAAGCAAGCCAGCTCCGTCCAACTTCGCTCCCTTCCTTATTTGCAAAACAAGAAGCAGGCAGACCTGAGCCCTTGGCGAATCCTCCAGAACATTCAACGCCATACTATCTCATGCCCATTCCCAGCAAGGGGACGATCTTTAGGAACAGGCTTTTAAGAAAGCGCAAGGGTGGCCAAGAGGGAAGGGACAAGAGGGTCCCTGATGTTCAGAGAAGGTCCCAGAGCACTGCAGCTCCCATGCTCTCTAAAATGAGATATGGGTGCTCAGCCCGTCTGAAATATAGGCCAGTAATTTTCTCTGGGTAAATAAGAGCTTGTGTTCTGCAAAAATTGCTGGCTTAGATGTAGAATATAAAACAAAGATCCTTGCAGAGGAGGTTTCTTTGGGGTTTGTTTTGTTTTTTAGTCCTTCGATTACAGCTTCCATATTTTCCATCTCAAGCAGATAGTTACTAGTAAATTCCTCTCAAGAGCTCAAAAGGTAATTATTTACTAGCATAAACTTGCTTACACTAACCTTCAACTTCTTTCCATGCTGAAGACTTATCTTCATATTCATTCCCCAAAGTCACATTCACGAGACACTGCCAGTAAGCATCAAACAGGAAACAACATATTGCTGATACAAACGAGCTCAACATACAAACTAAATGCCAAATACCTGACAAATTACATGCTATGGCAGGGCACCGGTTTGTTTGGGTGGGTTTTTTTTTCCCCCAGGGAAGAAGAAAAGGAAAAGAGGAAAACACTGAATTTGCTGCCAACAGAGAAGACAAAAAGATATAAAATATTTAACAAACTTTGAAACATCAGCTTTGCTTCTCTGTGTGCTACATAACAGTGTCTAATTTAGTTTTTTTCCCACACAACTGAGAAATCAGCCAGTTGAAAATGAACCATAAAGAAGACTCCAAACCTTGGGTAAAATCTGCTGGAGACTGCTACCGGAGTCACTGGGCTTTGGTCCAGTCGCTGGGCTCTGGATGCAGCACCAGCAAACTCAAGTCCCTCTCCTGCCCTTGGGATTTCACAGGCCTCTACAAACACCACCACATTTCTGCAGACTAACAGGAATACTCAAATCAAAGTGACATGATGGTGTCTTTCCAGGAGGAGTGAGGAAGGCATGTTTTTAAAGTGACAGAATAAGCCGTTTATGACTTGCCATCCCATCACCAGCATATGGCCCAGGCAAGTGAAAAACTAAACACTAACTGTAAAACCTTCAAACCTCTAATTAGATAAGGCTTTTCTATCTCAGGAGGACTGCAATTATGCTACATTTTCCAGACTCAAGGTCATGTCTGGACATCTTTTACTTTTCAACATAACAACTCTGCAAGACAGCACTCTCAAAACCTCAACCAGGCCCTTCCCTCCTGCGCTCATCTGACCATAGCACGATGCTAAGTATCTGCGTGTCAGTACTGGACGTGTTGGAAGGCATCTCACATCCACCTACTGTGTTTCATCATCATTCTACAAAAATGCACCAGGTGAAAAGACAAAAACCCAAAACCCCCCCAAAAAACCCCAAAATGTAATAGCAGGCAATGAGAAGAGACTATGTACGTAATGGTTGCCAGGCACGCCCCCAAAATGGCCAGGCCCATATCAGATGTCTCCAAAGTCATTATCTAGAATTATCTGCTTTTCATCTCCTGGACAAGACTCATAGAGGTATTAAACCTCCAACACTGGAATTTCAGCTCTCAAACTGACACCCACAAGAAGCACAAGTATGCCATACTGTAACTTTCTTCCACTAACGTGCATGTTTTCTAGCCCATGGCACATGAAATGTCATCGCAAGGATCAGGGGCACACTGCATTGATTAAAAAACCCAAACAACAAACATTTTCATTCTTGCACAGGCATCTCAACTTGCTAGACAACAGTTATTTTGCAACACAGCAAAATCACAACCTTCATAAACAGGCAGCTGGTAATTAAGAGTTACATAAACACCTACCTAAATTATACAGAGCAAATGGCCGCCTACAGTGAAAGTATCAAGTAATTATCCCTGGTCATGTCCTCCTGACTCCCTCTGCATTCCTTCCCATCCATCCCCTCTCCTCCAGCCCTTCAGAGAGTCTGGACCTAGTGCTGCCAGTTCTTCTCTTTTCTAAGCACTTGTGTATCTCCCAAAAATCTCTTCACCAAGACAACTGTGGTTGGGACACCGTACTCACCTTTCTTTATTCAAATTCCATCTCTCAAAGCTCACCGATGACTCAAAAGTAATGAGCAGATACTCCGTCCTTCCCAGCTGCTCGATCTGATGCAACTATCCTCACGTGACCACACAGTACTTCAGTAACCACATAACCCCCCTGCTATGACCCCAGTCTTCCTCTCCCTACGTTGCAGCGTTATCGTTACACTGCATTGAGCCAGGTATGAATGAAGCAGAGTGTCTATTCAATGTGCACTATGCAAAAACACAACCCTACTGTGTTTGGAGGAGCTTTCTAACTACCAGGGTAAGCAAGGAATGAGCAGTCCATCAGTCAAGATGCTCAAGAAAGAGAAACAAGGAAAGAGAAGGGGAAGGATACGCTTTTGAGACTCTACACAAATCACTGCCTGACCATTCATGGCAGCCCAAGAAACACGGTGGTACTTTAAAAATACACCTGGGAATTTATGCTAAATACTTAACGCAAAGGAAATAAGACTTTGGAAAAACAGAAGTACCAAAATGAAATATCAACCCCCCTTCCATGGTTCTCAGCTGCCCTGAAACTCATTCACTGCTGATCTTGGGTTAATTGTGAGCAAATTCTCCTCAGTTGCTCTCTCCCGGCCAAAGCCATAGTATAGGCATGGCTTTGCTTTAGTACTGCAGAACATCGCTTGTAACACTCTCTCAGCCACCTCTACATTATGGACTCTCTGCTGCTATGGCTGTAACAACAACAACAAAAAAAAAAGGCCATAGCAATGCCAAGGGGATTTCCTAGCATCATTACGCCGCCTGACATGAAGCACAGAACAGCTTTCCTCTCTTCACGGAGCTAAGACGCTATGCCACAACACAAACAATACAGCTGGGGGGGTGATGTTAGTTATTAATTGTTTCCCCTCCACACCAGCCACCTTAGCTTCTCTGGCAAAACTCAAGAGTGTCAGAAATGAGTTCTCTATTGCACACAAAATGGTTTCTACATAACTTAAACTTCAAGTGGCCTCACTACAACAAGACTACTCAAGCACAAGAAGTCACCTGGGTTTTTTTCCTTCTGTAATTAAGGAAAGGGGAACTACACACAAATGGGGACCACGAGTGTCTCCTTCACTGCCACAGAAAGAGATAGAAGCTTCTGCTAAAGTTTAAAGAACACAAAGCTGATAGTGACAAAAACTCATCCCCAAACACACTGAAGTACATATCCAGGTTTCCTCTCGCTTTTGCTTAAGCATAAGCCTGCTTCTAGAAATTCACCCACACAGTAAGTAGGAACTTAAACTGAAACTCTTTGGCAGCCTTATCTCTAATGGGTGTTGGCTATGACAACTTGTACCTACTAGAAAATGAATGCCAGGTTGCAGACACGCAGGGATGTACCAAGCCCATTTTACAAGACAGCCAGACAACGTAGTAGCCATAAAAACTTGCACTTAAATGTGGCTTTAACCAGACAGGTTTCAAGTACTTTATGAAATCAGGCAACATCCCTGTTTTACCTGTGGAGAGAAAAGACAGTTGACCAGCAAGTCCAAGGCTTCACAACTCGGTCCCTATCCCACGTGCTCACAAAACACTACTTCTGCCACAGGAAAACCTGCACAAAGTCAGCTCTCGCTAATGCTGTACCAGCACAAAAAGGAACAAAATATTTAAGCACGGGTAACAACTGAGACCTGTAACTTTTCGCTATTCAGCAAGTATTACTGGGCCTTTTGCTTGCATAGTCTTTCTCCACACAGTTTGAACAACAAAAAGGAAAAAAACCAAAAGGTCCAAACAGGTAAGGAAAGCTTGGAAACCTGCTCAGTAAACAAAACCTCCAGTAACTAAGAGTAAGACTCCCTTTGCATATTAAACGTAGGCAAACAAAGAGGGAAAGAAGCATGACATTTTCAAAGGCTTACACTACCACTGTATTTTTGACAACGCAGCAGTTCAGTACTGACCTGAAACCATGTGCCATAATTTGCTGTAGTGCGGTCTGTATTATACATTGTAAAGGCAGCGAAGCTTTAGTAATAGCAAACCTGACCACTGGCCCATGCAAGACCTCACTCCAGCGTGTGAAATCTGACGAGAAGCGGGGGCAAGACTGACAGGTTTTATTGTGAAACTTAACTGGTTTGTGGATTAGCAAAACTACCATATTGAAAGCTGCAAATCCTTCTTGGGTTGTGTCTCTACAGAACCGTCCATTCCTCAATTAGAATTTTATTCCTAAAGTTACCTTAACTCAATGTGAGATCCACCAGCCTTATGCCTAGTTTACAATACGAGGCCAGACGAGCTGTTGTAAGGGGTTGTATTTTTTTTTCCTCCTCCATCTGCCAGCAAAACTCAACAAAGTTCCCGAGCCTTATTTGTGCCAGTTTTCAAGGTCCAGCTGCTCATCCCATACCGAGAGATGCTGGAAAAGTGAAGGCTTCTCTATTTAACCGGATCCCCGCATGCTGCGAACTGAAAACGCCTTAACTTTTGAGAGAAGAGGGGCTAGCCTGGGAACCGGTGTACGAAGAAAACCGAAGAGAAAGGCGCTCGGGTGCGAGGACATGGTGCAGACACACACCCCCCCACACACGAACAGCGATTCCCCTGCCTCGGGACGGCACCAGGACCCACTCGGGCCCCACACCAGGATCTCCCACCTCGCTCCCACAGGTCGCCAGCAGCTCCCCCGCCTCACTCCGCTACCCCTCCCGGCCGCTTATGTTTCTCAGGCCACCGCCCCCGAGGCTTTCTGAGGGCTTTCCCCAGCCCGCCCACCGGAATCCCGGGGCACCGGCCAGGCCAGACCCCCGGCAGGACTCCGCAGAGCCGGACGGCGGCCACGGCCAGAGCCAGGGCCAGGTGCCGCCTCGAGCCCCGGGCCGCCCTCACCTGCTCTACCGGGGCCGGGCCCTGCATGCGGCCCGGTGGGCCCCGCCGCTGCCCACAGGCCGCTGCCCACAGGCCGCCCCCCGCGGGACGGGCCAGGCCGGCGGTGAACGCGGCTGCGGCCGCGTTACGCCCGCAGCGGCGACAGCAAATACATAAACACGCAGTAATCGGAGGTTTGCTCACATAAGAGGGGAACAGAACACCCACCCCCGCCCGCCGCGGCTACCTGCCCGCCCCGGCCCGACTCACAGGGCGTGCGTGAAGGCGCTGAGTCCCGGGGGCACGGCGGCCAGCCCCCGCCCGGAGCAGTCCACGCCGCGGTCGCCGTCACAGCTGCAGGAGGCCGGGCAGGGCGAGGGGGACGCCCCGCCGCTGGGCCCGGCCCAGATCCCCAGGCCCCAGGCGACGAGGCCGAGCAGAGCGAGGCACCGCATCGCCGGCCCCCACCGACCGCCGGCCAGCCTCCCCCGGCTCGGCTCGGCCTGCCACTCTTTGCCGGCGCTCGCGGAGCGCCGAGCTCCCTTCCACCGGCTGGCGGAAAAAAAAATATATATTAAAAAAAAAAAATCAGCAGGAGCAAAATAAAATAAAACCGCCGGCGGGGCGCGGCCCTGGGGCTGCCTCAGCGGCGCACCCAGGAAGCCAGCCTTCCGCCGCCCGCACGCCCCATCCAACGCCCACAGCGCCCGTCGCCGCCGCTCATCTCAGCCTAGCAGGTACCGGGCAGGGGCGGCCATGGCCGGCTCGCCCGCGCCGCTGCTGGCGGTCCCCAGGGAGCGCGCCGGTAGCCGTGCGCCCCGGCCCTGCGGCTGCCTGCAGCGGGGCTACCCTCGGCGCCCGCCCGGCCCTCCCAGCTCTCAGTCGCTGCGAGCCGCGGCGGCTGCTCTGCGTCTAAGGCCGAGGTGCCTATGCTAATGAGGCGGCCGCCTTCACGCTCCTATTGGCGCGGAGCGGGCGCGGGGATGATGAATATGCAAAGCTAAGCTCGGCGGCGACCAATGGGCGGGGGGCGGGGCCACCCGGCGGCGGGGTCAGGCTCCGCCCCACTCTTCCGCCGCGCCCTCGGGAACGCTCCGCGGGCGCCGCCGGGACTGCCGGGCCCATCGTTCCGGGACCCGTCGGTGTGCTCTGGGGTACAGAAACGTGACTGAAGGAGCAGAGGTGCCGCGGGGCCAAGGCGGGCAGCGCCGCGTCCCGCCGCTGCGGGACCCCCGTACCCGCTTCCAGGCCCGCAGCCGTCAAGCGCCGCTCTTAACGTACCCTTACAGCGAGCGGTGACAAAGGCAGCGGCCGGCCCCATACCCATCCCTGTACAAGAGGATCGCACCCGGCATCCCACGTCACCCATCCTGGAGCCGCGGCGCAGTGCCGTGACGCCTCTTCGTCACGGGCTCCAAGCACGCCGCGCCTGCTGCCACAGCAAACATCACTGCACCACCAGCTCTTCTCAAAAGCTATCTTCTTCTAAAGACCTGTTTCCATGGCATACAGACCCAGAGATATTACAAAAGACCTTGTAACTAACTTTGCCCTGGCAGCTGGTCTGTGGTGTTCTCCTTACTGCCCCAAAAGAACCCCCAAACTGAGAACCTGCCCCACGCTTGCGTTGAGGCCCACCCATCACCCTGGGTGTGCAGTTTTTAACTTTAAACAGCTTTTTTTTCTTTTCAGTGCTTTCTTTTGGACACTTCTAACCCGCAACCACCAATCACATGAGCCTGCTCTATGTCCGGCCCCACTCACCCACCCATGCACCGTGCTCTAAGCAATCACCGTGTCTTACAGGGAACATCACAGCAGCACTTGGGTAACACCAGCTGGCCAGTCATTTCAGCCTCACTGTTGACTCCCTCTGCTCCAGTCCCCATAAGGGGCTCTGAGCGGAGAGAAGTGAGGTGAAGGCACCAGAGCTGGCCTGCCCTGGTTGCAAACACACCATCTACTTCTTGTCTTGCTTTGATGCTCCAGGTTGCCTGGGTTGTTGCCTGCCTGGCTCTGCCAGTGGCACAGGCCCCCAGCTTCCGCCTGAATCCGAGCCAGGTAGGTGCCTGTGCAGCCCAACCTAAATGGAATGGATACCCAGAGTGCCATGCATGAGGCCAGAGCTTTCCTAAGCCCTTCTCCTGCTACATAGGTAGATAGCTATTATGCCGTTTGTTTTGGGGATGAATGATGGAGGAACACAGGAAGAGGTGACTGACAACCTGCCTCCACTGTAGCAGGGAAATGGGATACATGACCCCAAGCTTTGTCATCTTCCCCAAAGTCCAGAGCACATTTGCAATGGTGATTGAACCCTCAATTCAAAGCAAGAGCAACCTGCCTGTGACATGAGGTCACTTACTTCAAGTGGCTGCAATTGCATCGAAAAAACTCACACGCCATGGTGAATGAAATGTGTCGGGAATGAGGCACGCTTGCTCCCAGCAGATGAGCAACACAGAAGCAGCATTCACAGCAACCCTGGCCTGGTACCGCTGCTCTGATGCATGTGCAGAAGGGATCAGCAGTTGAGGGGCCTGTACCTCACATTTTACTGAGGGCTGCCCTTAGTGACATGGACATCGCAGAGGACACTCTTCGTGCCAGTCAGAGGCCTGAGCTAATCATGCATTCCTTGCGCTGACTGGCACTGAGGAAAAGAAGAAAACTGTCAACCTAAAAGCATTCATTTGATGAAATTTAAAAATCAGGCATGCAAAAAGTGGAGACCAGAAGATTTAATATCATCTGTGCTCAAGAAAGTAGAGTACACATCGAGGCCCCTGAAATACAGATCTTCCAGCCACTATCTCCAACCTCCTATAGTTCTCCTCTTTGTTTTTTGAACTGTTAATTCTCTTCTAAAAATGCTAACGCTCTTTCACTTTGTCACTAATAATATTATTCTTTTCCTTCCTGGAACCCTGTTCCTAATTCACTGATACACACTGATTTTTCTTGAACACCATCATTCCTCACTGCAAAAATAAGGTCGTTTCAATAACTCGCTGCGTGTTCCTGGCCTATAGCTCACAAGCAGTACAAAGTTCTCACCGAAGTTTACTGCTGGATGATAGAACATTGCCATAGGTATATAGACACATATGGTTATCTCTTGTCCTTCTCCCCTGTTGATCTTGGCAAGGGAAACACACCAAGTCAAACCCGTGTTTTTCTAACAACTGTCACGGCCAAAGACACTGTGCATTCATGTCACTCTCTGTGGCGGCGCTCAGGAACAGTGATGGAGAAGTAGGAACCAGAATAGCATGAGGGCGGGAAAGAAAGAACATACTTTTACAAGACAGACCTGAACCAACCCAGCTAAGAAAAAGTGACTCCTCCCCCCACCAGCCAAGAAAAATAGCAAAGTGCTTTTATTCACTCTGCTCTGCAAACAGTCTCACTTCAGTAACCAAAAATAATGGGAGCAGAAGCAGCCCTGGGTGCCTGCACTGTGTTCTGAAGACAAATCGTAGCACGGAGCATACTTTGTACTACAGTTGTGGCAACTTGCAACACCCCCAGAACTCCTCATCTGGGAAAACAGGACAAGAGATTTCTAGCAAAGGCAGAACAAGGAAGCACTTTTTTTTCATCCTTTGAATAATGGGATAGTTTAGCTTTTCCTATCAATCTTTGTCTGGTTTCAATCTTTTGATTTCTCTTCCCAGCATCGCTTCAGGTGTTTTTTCCTTAGCGGAGCTATCTCAATCTTTACTGCATACATAAACCAGTTTTGCAATAAATATCTACATGCTAAGGTATTTTAAGTTGAAAAAAATGCGTACATTTTAGTAAATTACCTATTTTACTAAATATTGTACCCATGGACTTCGAAATTACCATGTTCAAAACCAACCTAGACTTAAACAATCCTTAACACCACAAATTCCAGGAAGCTTCTTCCAAAATACAGCATAAGGCAGCAATTATCTTGTTTAATAACAAAAAAAGCCCAACCAAACAAAACACCCGTGAATGAGAGAAAAACCCCAAGGTGTGCTTCAAACCAGGTAAAGAAGCTGAAGCTTTAACCAACTTTACCCTGGCAGTCGGTCTGTGGTGTTCTCCTTACTGCCCCAAAAGAACCCCCAAACTGAGGAAAAAAAAACCCCAAAAAACCACCCCAAATGAGTTGCGTCAGTTGAGCTACAGAGAAATTTGGCTCTGCTGATCTTCAGGGAAACTAGAAAGCACCAAAATCAGTCTATTGCTGTGTAAGAACTTGAGGATTTCAAGCGCAGTGTATAGGCAAGTGCTTGTGAAACTCTTGTCAGGCATTGGCTGAAAAGATATTAGGAGAGTATAGGGGGAAAAAAATGGAAAAAATCTGGATTTTTTTTTCTGTTATTGCCACAAAACCATCCAGCAACACTTCAAAAGGTGTGAATTCATTTGGATTTGATGGGAGTTTGATGTGAAAGAACCTGCAGGTTAAGACCTGAAGCACAGACACAAAAGTAAATACAATCTGAAGTTTGACTGGAGCAGCAGAACTCCTCAAGGCCAGTGCTGTCCCACAGGGAGATGGCAGGTGAACAAGAATGGAAAGCTCTTAGTAGCAATAAAAAAAGGATCTTGTTATGTTTTAAGAAGTTATAGTTATTAGACTCTATAAAACAGGTAGCAATATCATTCTCAGATTTTTCTCCTGCATTGTTTTTGCCAATCGATGCCATGAAAGCAGCCCTGATTTATGGTAGAATTGTGATTAATTGGTTAATGCTAACCTTATCGGTCCAAAGGGGGTGAGAGGTCTAGCAGAGGCAGGCAAGGACTGACAGGCTGTTGGCGTGCTGGTACTGCATTGTGAGCTGCTCCATCACTCCATTCAACTCCCATATTGTTGGGAAATTATCTAACACCTTGATTTCAGCTCCAAGGAAGTTCAGGGTCTGCCAGAGGGTATCACATAGAGCTGCCTTGAACAGGTTAAAAAACCCAGCATCTCTAATATCTGCACTAATAAAGCAAGTTCTCTTAAAAATTCCTGATAGGGCCCTGGGCAACCTTGTGTAGATCCAGGCCTGGAGGTTGGTGGCCCTGCCTGTGGCAGGAGTGTTGGAACTCTATGATCCTTGGGGTCCCTTCCAACTCAGACCATTCTATGATTCTATGATCCGAACCTTGATATAGCTGAAACATAGAAATTATTTAAGATTGCAGGTAAAAAAATAGTAGAGTGGGAAAAAAACCCAAGAATTATTGTGTTGATAGGGTGAAAAGGTTGCCCAGAAAGTTACTCTGTCAATACCTACTTTACATCTCTCTAACACAAGACAAGCAAGACCATTACAACCTGTTGTGTAAAAGCAGCATGTGAGAAGTAAAGAAATACACAAGTTTAATGTTGAGTGAAAACAAGATAGACAAACATTTTTTTTAAATGCTTATAATTAACGATTATCTCTGTATGCAGACAATACTTAAGTTCCAAAAGTACAGTGCCTCTGGCATTATTTCTGTATATGGATTGCCTAGATGGTCCAGAGCATAATGTAACTTGCAGCCTGGCCTGGTGAATCTGTCCTTGCTCAGGTGTCCCAAAACCTACATCTGGAATTCAGTGAGCTGGGCTGTGAAGGGAAATGGGATGTTACACCATAAGCAAACTCCCTGGGGGTTTCCTCCCTTATTCCAGCACCAGGGGTAGATAAAATAAAGCTAAAAGAGAGGACAGCTCAGAGAGCAGGGGTGTTCATGGCTGGGATTTTGTTTGGTCTAGGTTTGTTTTGGGTTTTTTAGCCTAGAAGCACCAGTTCATCTGCTGTCTGGAATTAGCTCTGGACATTCTCCAGTACTATCTATTCCCCTTTAGATAAACAGGAGACCAGCTCTTACTGTAATGCAACAGCATCATAACAAATTGCTTTTATCCTAGCACTCTAATCCAATGATCAGCTGAAAATAGGTAACTACATAGGAATGAACAAGTGATTTAAGGCAAAATAGGTAGTATGTAAGGTTAGGTTATAGCCCAATATTCATGCCAATTCATATTCCACTGAGAAATCAGTATACTGAAAGATGCTAAAAAGGCTTTAATTCCTAGGCACATCTTACTCCAACGGCAGTACGATATGCTGCGGTAAATAGAGCACGGCACATCTTACTGCAGCCATAAGGCATCAAGTATCTGTTCCCCAGGCACCTTCCCTTCTGGCCCTCTCCCACCCAAAGGACAGTCTGATCTGCTGGTCAGGATCCCAGCTTCACCTGCTTTCAGATGGACCCAAACACCCCTCCCTGGAAAGTGCAGGCCTTTGGCAGAACACCCTGGATGTGGTGTTCCCCTCTCTGTCTGACCACTTGCATCCTCCCTGATGAGCAGGTCTAGATTTGAGCACTGCTCAACTCTGTACACGCTTTGTGGTAACTCAGATGGTTTCTGAGTCACACCAAGCTCATGGACCCTTGCTCATTTTAAAGAGATGGGAGCGATCAGTGCTAAAATGCAGGTGGGCCCTTGTTTCCGAGGTGAATTTTCTTCTATAAGATATAAATAACAGGCACGGTGCAATTGCGATTTTCTATGGATGTTCTAGCATGAAATACTAACAGCACAAAGACAAACAAAACGGCAGCCGAAGCAACATCAGCTCACAACCAGAAGGTTTATGTAGAGTGGATGGGTGCTTTGCGGGGAAGGGGTTACACACAAGTACAAGTAACTCAGCCAAGGCAGAGCTGCTGTTACCAGAAGCCACATGAGGGAATCCACCTGCAAGAACAAAGCCAAACAGTGCCAAAACCTGCCAACTCGATTGCTAAAAAGGGCAACGTACCTACATATGCACCCACCGATAGGCACTTGAAACATTTTGGTGTATTTCACGACACGTGTCACAGAGTCACTACCTTGGAAAAGACCTTCAAGATCATCAAGTCCGACCGTTCCTGTCCTATGCTAAACCATATCCCTAAATACCCCTCTACCCATGCCCAGGGATGGTGTTGCACTGAGAAGCGGCCAAGAGCGCTTGAGGCGATGAGGAGGCAGCCCCGGGGCAGGCTGCAAGCCACAGGCCCCGCCGGTGGCTCTCCGGCAGCATCTAGCGGGGGGGAGCGCTCACGGCCCGGGAAGTGCCTCCCGGAATCCTCTCCAGCAAACAAGAATTCTCTCCTTGAAGTCACTCAGCCTATTTTTAACTTTGCTTTTACAAGCCACCGAAGCACTGACCGCTATAAAATTTAAGGCACGGCATTGCCTTAAGAATTAAAAAACCTAAACAAAGCAGTGCTTTAAGGGGGAGACCTGCCTTCGCAGAGGCCCAGTTTATGGATTTAAATCTTTAAATCCTACTTAAACCCTATTTTAAAGAATTATAGTGGAGCCCAAGTAACATAAAGGAGTAAACTTAAATTCGATGCTAAATTGTTCTTACTAACAAGGACGGGCTCATCAGGGAGGTGAAGGTCGGGGGCAGCTTAGGACAAAGCGACCACGAAATGATCCAGTTCAAGATCCTGAATGGAAGAAGCAAGCCAAAAAGCAGGATAGCTACCCTGAATTTTGGAAGAGCTAACTTTGATCTCTTGCGCAACCTTTTAGGAGCTATCCCGTGGGCTACGCTGTTAGAAGGCAAGGGAGCCTGTGAGAGCTGGCTAGCATTTAAACAGCACTTCTTCCAAGCACAGGATAGGTGCATCCCTTTGAGTAAGAAATCGGGAAAGAGACGCAGAAGACCTGTGTGGATGAGCAGGGAGCTAATGTGTAAGCTCAAAAGGAAGCAGAGGGTTTATGAACTATGGAAACTGGATCTGTGCACCTGGGAGGATTATAGGGATGTTGTCAGGGCCTGTAGGGACGCGACTAGAAAGGCTAAAGCCCACTTGGAGATGAAACTGGCAAGGGATATAAAGGATAATAAAAAGAGTTTTTTCAGATATGTGAATACTAAGAGGATGATCAGGGATAATGTAGGTCCCTTGATGAATGAGGCGGGTGTCCTGGTATCGGGTGATGATGAGAAGGTGGAAATACTGAATGCCTTCTTTGCCTCAGTCTTCTCTCCAAAGGCCCCTCGGGACCCGCAGATCCTGGATGAAAGTAGGAGTGTTTGGGGAATGAAGAGCTTCCCTCTAGTTGAGGTAGGGGTGGTCCAGGAGCGGCTCAAAGGGATTAATGCAAACAAATCCATGGGCCCGGATGGGATACATCCACGTGTGCTGAGGGAGCTGGTGGAAGTGATTGTGGAGCCGCTTGCTATCATCTTCGACAGCTCTTGGAGAACAGGAGAAGTACCTGAGGATTGGAGGATAGCCAATATCACTCCAGTCTTCAAAAAGGGCAAGAAGGAGGACCCTAGCAACTATAGGCCAGTCAGCCTCACTTCTGTCCCTGGAAAGGTTATGGAACAGCTTGTTCTGGATGCCATTACCAAGCAACTGGAAGAGAAGAAGGACATGAGGAGTAGTCAGCATGGATTCACCAAGGGGAGATCGTGCTCGACCAATCTCATAGCCTTCTATGATCTCATCACCGGCTGAGTGGATGGAGGGAGAGCAGTGGATGTCATCTACCTTGACTTCGGCAAGGCTTTTGATACGGTCTCCCATGACATCCTGATAGAAAAGCTGAGAGATCATGGGATAGATGAGTGGACAGTGAGGTGGGTTGAGAACTGGCTGTCGGACCGGGCTCAGAGGGTCATGATCAGTGGAACAAAATCTGAATGGAGGCCTGTGACTAGCAGTGTTCCCCAGGGCTCGGTGTTGGGTCCAGTCCTGTTTAATATCTTCATCAACGACCTTGATGAGGGAATAGCATCCACCCTCAGCAAGTGCCGATGATACAAAGCTGGGAGGGGTGGCTGACACGCAGGAACACTGCGCTGCCATCCAGCGAGACCTGGACAGGCTGGAAAGCTGGGCAGGGAGAAACCAGATGAGGTTTAATAAAAGCAAGTGTAAAGTCTTGCACCTGGGGAGGAATAACCGTCTGTATCAGTACAGGCTGGGGGATGACCTGCTGGAGAAGAGCTCTGTGGAGAAGGACCTGGGGGTCCTGGTTGATGACAGGTTGGCTATGAGCCAGCAGTGTGCCCTGGTGGCTAAGAGGGCCAATGGGATCCTGGGATGCATCAGGAAGAGTGTGGCCAGCAGGTCGAAGGAGGTGATCCTCCCCCTCTACTCTGCCCTGGTCAGGCCCCACCTGGAGTATTGTGTCCAGTTCTGGGCTCCCTGGTATAAAAAGGACAGGGACCTCCTTGAGAGAGTCCAGAGAAGGGCTATGAAGATGATTAAGGGCCTGGAGCATCTCCCCTATGAGGAAAGGCTGAGTGAGCTGGGACTGTTCAGCCTGGAGAAAAGAAGACTGAGGGGGGACCTAATTAATGTTTATAAATATCTTAAGTATGGGATGCAGGGGGAAATGGCCAACCCCTTTTCAGTCATCTGTGGAGATAGGACAAGGGGCAATGGCTGTAAACTGGAGCACAGGAAGTTCCGCACCAACATGGGGAAGAACTTTTACACAGTGAGGGTGACAGAGCCCTGGGACAGGCTGCCCAGGGAGGTGGTGGAGTCTCCTTCACTGGAGATATTCAAGACCCGCCTGGACGCCTATCTGTGCAATATGAGCTAGGGAGCCTGCTTTGGCAGGGGGGTTGGACCCAATGATCTCTCGAGGTCCCTTCCAACCCCTATGATTCTGTGATTCTGTGATTATTCCCAGAACACACCCACCATCCTAAACTGTTTAACAAAATACTGTTAAAGCTTCTGCGTTTAGGGTCCATGAAACACTTTGGTTTAAGTTCTTTATGAAAGAAAAATCGATTTGATACATCACCTATCATCGCCACAGAACAACTCTAAAACTCCACACATTGAGAAATACGTGGGATATAAGGGAAGAATTACATACATAACATGACCATTTCTTGATGAACAGCTGGAATTATGAAAACATCTGCAGTACTAACAAATTATTTAAGCCACAGGCATCAGAATATCCCTGATGAAGACCAAGGAGATACTCTCTCCGTAGGTTTCCAGTTGGATTTTTCTAGTGCTGTGAATTAACCCAGTAACGTTCCAGGATTTAACATATCAATCAAAGCCATGTTGCACACATGCCAAGTACCTTATTTGGGTGCACTCTCCGAAATGACTAGATCACTGCACAACACTATTTATTCCTCTATCTGGAGCCTTGAAGATAAACAGGAGCATTGGTTTTGTTCCAGGAGACGATTCCTCATTGCTACCTCATGCTTTGTCTCGCTTGTTCTTTGTCTCTCCCTCAAACACCGCAGTGGAACAAAAAACTTTATTTTTATCCCTATTTTGGAACAAAATAAACATTACTAATCCGTGGGTGTTTTAGTTCCTCTAGGATTGACTTCAGATTGTCCTTTTGAAAAAACTTGTAGTTACAAGGTAACAGACTCAACAGGCTTCGGCAGAGTCCTTGTGACCAGAGTAATCGAGGAATCCCAGCTTTATTTTAAGTAGCTTGCATCTTAGGGGAGAAGAAGGGAAGCAAGCTGTTAAGTAATTAAGATTTTTCATCAACTTAAAGCTGTCTTCAAAATTTGGGGCATAATAACACTAGTCATTTTTGGCCTGTTTTATCCTCCCTGACAATTTTTTTTCCCCCTTGTCTTTGTTGTTCACTGCTAAGTTGTTCCCAGTCATTCCTGTCTGGCTTGCTACACAAGGAGGTTCGAGTTTCCTTCTGTAGCACAAGGTTAATGCAAAAATAACTGTACCTGCAAAACAAACCCAAAAGCTGCACATGCCAGAGCGGTATTGCTTGCCCCAAGAACAGCCGCATGTCTAACTTGCAGGAGGTGAGCTGTTACGGTTCTTCAGGCAGACAGCACCCCTTGCCAAGCTAGACTTAACCCAGACCTTGCCTACAGTATTTGCAGGCGGGGTGTATGCTGCAGAACAAAACCAGAAAAAAGCAATCCTTCCGAAGCTGGAAGGGTTTCTCCACTTTGGGGATCAGCTTGTTTAGAGGCAGCAGCTCATTTTTTGGCAACATTTTTGTGATGTCTTCTCTGTCGTTAGATATTGAGAAGGATATACAAAACTTGGAAGAAATTCTTCACATTTTGAAATCACAGACAAGGCTAGAACTCCCAGTACGCCTGCTTGTGCTGAGGGGCTTGCTCACCTTTGTAATCTTCAAAAGAAAAAAAAAATTAAATAGCCCTAAATGAAATCACAGAAGAAACTGCAAAAAGGTTTTTGGGTTTTTTTCCCTTTCCCCCTAGTTCTCAGGAACTCCTGCCTTACAATACCAGCCACAAAACCTACAATTTCTAAGCAACAGATTGAGACTCTCGAAGCCAAACTACTTGTTCTGTGTTTGTGCGCTGCAAAAATACAGTAGGATCCCAATTCCAGCCCTGGACTTCTAGGTGCTCCTGCAATGCCCCTGAGACAATAAATCACCAGATTCTGCTTTTCACTGCCAGCCATTTGCAGCAGGTGAAGGGCCTGGTGAGTTATTTCCCTGCTGTTAGCCACCCAGGCTCCAACACAGATTAGATTTTATTCAGACAATGCTGCTGCAGTGCTGGGGCAGGGAAGCTGAGCTGCGATTAGATAAGGTCTGGGTACAGGTGGTTTTACTTACCTTAGGTAGCACACAACTTAGTGGTGGTGGTGGGGTGGTTTTATTTATTTCTCCCCCCTACAGATCTATTTATACATAGCCACAGAGAAACCAGAGAGACACAGGAAAGGGAGCATTAGTCCCTGAAACAGAAATGATCGGGGAAAAAATAATCCAGTAACTTCATACAAGAACCTGGGTAACTCTTAGGTAGCCGTGTTTGCTTTGTATGCTGCCATTAACCAGCCAGGAAAATAAACTATTTTGAAAACCAAATCTGGTGAAAAGCAGGGGTTAAAGTTTACTTAAGGGGGAGAAAAAGGCTATTAAAGTATCATTCCTCGACAGGACACATCATTACAGTGTAAGGTTTTTGAAGACCAAACCTGAAAGCCCAGCAGTAATGCAATGTATCAGTCCTACGCAAGCATCTGTACCAGCAGAAGCCTTTCTATGTAGACAGAATTTATTGATACATCAATCTATACAATAAAACAGATACAAAGGTCATATATGTATCCGAGGATTGTTCAGTGTGGAATTAAAAGGTTCAGTTTCCTAAGCCTTGCAACATGTGATGAGGGTCTTTCCATTTTCTTTGAGGAGTGAGGAAGAAATTATTGGCACTGCAAACAGCAGACTTTATTTTAATCCATCTGAACCTTGGTTACCAATAAAATAACCAATTTACTTAAAAAACCCAAAACCAAAACACAGAAACACCCCAAAACCACAAACCCAAGGGTGAGGGATGCGAAGATTTTTTTTACTTTCCAAG
Organism: Porphyrio hochstetteri; assembly: GCA_020800305.1. Taxonomy (NCBI): domain Eukaryota; kingdom Metazoa; phylum Chordata; class Aves; order Gruiformes; family Rallidae; genus Porphyrio; species Porphyrio hochstetteri. The sequence continues at coordinate 46,964,618 of CM036908.1, forward strand.
ATTTCGTCCCTCTAGACCTAAGATGAATCTTAGAATCACTGGGTTGGAAAAACCTTTGAGTCCAACTGCACCTGTCTGCTACTAAGCACCTCATATACCCATCTTTTAAATACATCCAGGGGTGGTCAGTGCCTGTCTTGTAGTGAGGGGCCCAAAACTGAACACCATATTCGAGGCGCAGCCTCACCAATGCTGAGTACGGGGACACAATCACATCTCCAGACCTACTGGCCACACTATTTTTGATACAAGCCAAGATGCCGTTGGTCTCCTGGGCCACCTGGGCACACTGCTGACTCATATTCAGTCAACCAGCAACCCTGGGTCCTTCTCTGCCTGACAGCTTTCTAGCCGCTCTTCCCCAAGCCTGTAGCGCTGCACAGGGTTGTCCAGTCCCAAGTGCAGGACACTGTGCTTGGCCTGGTTGAACCTCATCCCATTGGTCTCAGCCCATCAATCCAGCCTGTTCAGATCCCTCTGAAGACCCTCCCTACCCTCAGACGGATGGACACTTCCTCCCAGCTTAGTGTCATCCCGCGAACTTACCTCAAAAAGGTCATGGTAACTGAGCACCACACAGCCGCTGCTCACTCCTTCCCAGGTGGGATAGGAAGGAGAACAAAAGAAAAGCCTCCTGGGTTGAGATAAGGATAGTTTAATAGGGTAACAAAGGAAGAGAGTAATAATAACAATAGTAACCAAGTGATGCAAACACGCAATTGCTCACCACTCAGGCTAAAAAAAAAATCAACCCACATCTCGTACCAGTCTGTTTCCAAGCAGTGATCCCACCTCCCGCCTAGCTTCCCCACAAGCATGACATCATATGGTATGGAATATCCCCTTGGTCAATTGGGGTCAGCTCTTCCAGCTGTGCACCCCTCACCCCCCCAAACTCAGTGTGCAGCCCTAGCCTCTTCATTGGTGGGGCGGCGACAGAGGTAGAAGAGGCCCTGGCTCTAAGGACTGTGTAGAGAGTTTTGTGGAATCATGGCTGGTGGCCAAAGGCCATGAGCTTGGTACAGTGAAATTGGTCAAGCAGTAAGGACGTGAGAAACGTGGTAGATGTAACAAAGACGTTATATCTTTAAGATAGTAAAGTATGGGAAAGAGGAACTAAGCACGTGGGAAGGAGCCATAGGCATTCAGAGTATGTGCCAATATGGGCAGAGATGTTCTTTTATCTTGGACCAATTATGAGCTCAATTTTTGCAATATGCATAAGCTAATTATTGTAACCATAAAAGTGCGATGTGTAACCGAATAAAGTTGAGGCTTGCTGGACATCATCGGATGTGGCTGTCTCCCCGTCGATTTTCCACAAATGGTGACCCCGACGTGATACACTGGAGGTTCGTCCGGGATCGACATCAGCACCGTGAGGGGCTCCTGCCGCCGAAGAACGGGGAGACGCGTCCCGTTGATTTCAACGGTCTCGTGTATCGTCGACAGGATTCCTGGCGGGGCATTGACTAGATTCCGAGACAGTTTGGGGGCCCGTCGTGATACTGGGAAAAGCGCCGTGATACTGGTAAGCGCCGTAATACTGGGGAGCGCCGGGATTAAAGCGCCGTGATTACAAGAAGCGAAGAAAACATCCTTATCACGAACCACGGTGGAACGACGGAGGGTGTGTGGGTCCTAAGCAGCAGGACGGCAAATAAGCACGCTGACAAGAGAGTGTGCCGTGCCCTAGGTGATCACATCAGTGAGCCTAGCCACTACGTGCTACCGGACCTGAAAGGGCTGCAACAGCACTGACATTATAATGGACAGGCAAGTAGCACATGATTTATTTAGTGCATTTTTACAGAAGTGACAGATCAAAGGCAGAAGGAATTGCCCGGACCATTAGAATACAGGTCAAAGGCATTGCCTTACATAAGGAATTGCCCGGACCGTTAGAATACGGGTATGCAAAGGGAATGTTTGTTAACCTACATACAGTACATGAACTAGCCGAGCGGCGTAGACTTGGTGATAAATTGTGGGACGCTACATTAGAGGATGACCAAACAGCAAAGAAATTAGGAAAATGATGGAGAATAGTTCACAATGAGCTCTGCCGCTTCAGCCTTTGCAGCAGTTGCGAGTTCTACAGAACCGATTCAAAAGGGAAAAATTCTACTACGGAGAATGTGATTTTGTTTCTGGGTGCTCTTTCACCTACCCCAGTTACTATGCTAAGTAATTATGCCATGTTATCAGAGCAAAGTGATAAATCTGTCAGAACTGACCGGGAAGACGAGCAAGTAGTGCACGTAAATCTGCCACCATGGTCTGCAAACCCCCCCACTATGATAGCTTTGGAAGGAAAAAATGTGGAAGGAAAAAATGTGGAAGAAAAAAAAAAAATGTACAACTGACTGCCTTTAATATCTATTCACCTCTAACTTTTACTGAGCCTAAAAGAGCCCATGACGCAGTCGAAAATGTTAACCGCCATCTAAAACTTCAGCTTGTCCTTGAAAAGCTGGAAAACATGAAAGCGGAGCAGGCAGTTGCAGCAACAGCATGCCCTGCTGTGAAAGGGTTTGCAGAATTGCCCACCCACCCACCCAAACACTACCAACATGAAGAATCACCAACTACGGCATGGACAAGGAACCTATGCCCACAGACAAGAAACCTAAGGACAGGACACAGGACACCTACGGCCATGGACAATTATCGGCTTTGACAACCATCGGATCAGGGACACATTTTGTATCTACACCCACCGCCCGACAAACATCATCGATACATCTCCTGATGCCCGAGAGACTCTGCAGAGACTGCTCGTCGGAGCCTGGGCACATAAGGTGGCGTCAGAGCGGGAAAAACAGTTAAATCAGGGTATTTTGATTCCTACACAGTCGTGAAAATTACCAGGGAAAAGTTTATGTGGGGACGAGTGGGTGGTGGCGAAAAGAACGTTGATAGTGGGCCGGTGGGATGGGGGGGGGGGGGTAACCCCACCTCAAACGGGAGGATTGGGATTACATAGCATCCAGCAGAGCTATTCTGCGTTAGCTTATGATTTGTATACCTCAAGAAAACAAACCCCCTGTCTCAAGCATTACCCACACTTAAGACACAGAGCCTCGGTAAATTTTAAGTGCTTAACCTGTCATCTAGGAGTGGGGAGGCAAGCAATGGAATTATTGATGAGGAAAATCAAAGTGTAAAAGAATCAGAAAGATTACCTAACAATTGGTCTGCCCAGACATGCAAATTATATGTTTTAAATCAAGCAACACAATTGTTAAATAGGACAGAAGGGACGATTTATACTGACTCAAGGTATGCTTTTGGGGTAGCTCAAACATTTGGGAAAATATGGGATGATTACTGGAAAAATACTGTTTTGTGATTTGCAAACTAGAAAGAATATTAGAGGTGGAAAAGCTAAACTGGTGCCAGATTTACGTGGCTCAGGCACTTGCTCTGGTACGAAAAATGCATCCTCATCTAATCCTTTATCCTTACGTGGATGAGATACTGATTGCGGGAAAAAACTTGGACATTGAAAGTTTGATTCATGAGTTAACAGTGCATTTGAAAACCAAGGGATTACAGATTACAGAAAATTCAAAATAAGGCAGTATGGAAATATTTGGACTGACAGGTTGATAAAAGTACCGTAACACCTCAGAGGATTGAAATCGAAGCTGAGGTTAGCACATTAAATGGTGTTCAAAAGTTCCTTGGAAATATTCACTGGATTAGATTATTGCGTGGTATTATGCATCAGTATTTTATTACCCATATTTGCAGCCACACTGAGCTGACTGACTAACTCAAGGTCTACATATGAATCAAACTCTCAAGCGTTTGCTTCACAAACAAAAACTCGGAGAGAAGGGTATCTCTCCAGCTGATTGATTAAACAAAGCTCTTTATGTTTTGAACTATTTATGTCTGCCACAGAACAGTTTGGTACCTTCAATGGTGAAACATGCAGTAGGTTTAAAAGGAGGGAAAAAAAAAAAAAAAAAAAGTTGCAGGTACTAACTTGGGGAAGGAGATCTGCCTGTGTCATTACAGATACGGGAACCAAGTGGGACCCAGTGAAGTGGATAAAGCTGTGGATCCAGAAGAAATCAAGCTTGCATGAACCAGGATGGGATCCTGATCACAGTAACTGAAGTCAATTGTTCCAACTGCAGCCACAGTGGACTATGAGTTTTGCTGTGGGACATTTTGAACCATCTAACAGTCTTTGAGATATGCATGTATTTGTGGTAAATGAAAAGTAGGGAAATAGTGATTTCTGCACAGCCTAAGATCACAGACTGTGTGAGGTTGATGTTATCTGCACCTCTGACACTCCTGACTGGCAAAGCAAACAAAGAATCTGGCTGACCACTCTCAGTCAATTCATGCGACCATTCAGAAATTAATAGATCAAACACAAAAGATACAGCAAGAAAAGGGATTGTTTGGATCAGACAATTGGTTTAAAAGTACTCATGCTGAGAGGTATTTGGTAATCACATTTTCAAAATATAGCGGCCTTGAAGGCAGGTGGACAGACTGCCTTAAACCAAGGAGTTGTGAGAAGTTATTTGGAAGTAAGTGAATATGTCAAAAACCAGCCATAATAAAAAGGCCAAAACAAAACAGGTGTGCAGATAACTTTTAGACATCAAAGATAAACTAACAATGTTTAGCTATAAGATATGCTCATCAAAACTCATTATAATTACTAATTAATCACTCTGATGTGAACAATGAAGGCAAAAGCTAGAATCAGACAAATATCTTGAAAACTTAGACAGAGAATCATTATATTAGGATTAAGGTGTAGTAAAAGAATTTACTAACTTTAAAGAAAAAGAGGGAACCTGTGGAGGGATGGCTTTGTGAGAACGGTCACATATTCTTCACTCTCTATCCTTGCGAACAAAACAGCCAGAATGAAACATCGCTCTAAAGGAATGTGGAGCTAGCAGCAAAGTCAGAGTGTGGACTGTGAATAGAAGCTCCTAATTCTGAAACATTCCTCTGAGGCAAGATAAGATACAGGCCTTGCACAGGTGTCCACTCTATCGCCTTCACTGTTCTCGCTCCCCTCCCCCGTGGTTCCCAGCCATGCTTTGTTAAGCTTGCTAGAGACTATAGAATCACGCTGCTCTGTAGAATAAACGAACTGACTGCTTTTAGCCATATTGGTGTGCGGTCTGATTCCCAGTGACGTCCTGCTCTTTCAAAGACCCTGGACCTAAAAATTTCCCAAGATCTGGATTGGGACGCAGGGAACACTCAACAATGTGAGGAATTTGAAGGAATGTGTTGTATGAATCTTTATGACCATTCGGTATCTATACATGCAAAAACTAAAGAATTACGAAAGGGTTTACATCAGCTCAAGGAGGAAGAGGGACTAGGCATTGACGAGTGGCTTAAAAGTTTAGGAATTGGACCGTGGCTACAAAGTAAAATAATGTATGCGATAGGCATTTTAGGAGTTGTGCTTTTGATTTTGCTTATACTACCTTATTTGATTAATTGTTTGCAAGGAATGGTTAATCTCTTGGTCCAAAAAGTGACAAACCAACCTTTTGGCCCAAAAAGAAAACAGGGGAAGTGTAGAGAGTTTTGTGGAATCATGGCTGGTAGCCAAAGGCCATGAGCTTGGTACAGTGAAATTGGTCAAGCAGTAAGGACGTGAGAAACGTGGTGGATGTAACAAAGACGTTATATCTTTAAGATAGTAAAGTATGGGAAAGAGGAACTAAGCATGGGGGAAGAAGCCATAGGCATTCAGAGTATGTGCCAATATGGGCAGAGATGTTCTTTTATCTTGAACCAATTATGAGCTCAATTTTTGCAATATGCATAAGCTAATTATCGTAACCATGAAAGTGCGATGTGTAACCGAATAAAGCTGAGGCTTGCTGGACATCATTGGATGTGGCTGTCTCCCCATTGATTTTCCACAGGACTGCAATCCTTTAGTCACCTGGTGGTGACTAAAATGTCCCTGTTACCAACACCGTTTTCAGCACAAGTCCAAAACAGAGCCCTGTACCACCTACTGTTAAGAAAATTAACTCCATCCCAGTCAAAACCAGCACAGAGAAGAAACAGTAGTTCACCAAAACTCAAAATTCCATGCTAACTTCATTACCTTCAGGCAAAGGCCAGCTTCCCTATAGAAGTGAGCACTGCAAACCAGGCTTTTCTCAAAAGCCAGCTTCCAATCAGGATTTTACAACACAACAGATCACAGAAACCCAGGCTGCTCCCTACCTTGGGCTTCCGCATAATTCCCATCATTTTTTCTACCTGCCACAGTCTCAACCTTTCCTTGTACCAGTGCCATTCCTCGGACCATGCGCTTTGCTTTTGGAGTTCACTTCTATCAAGGGAAAAACACCCAAACATTTGTATCCAGCAAGAAATGGCCAGAAGAGAGAAAAACAACATTCTAGGGAAACACTTGAAGTTGCTGCTTTTCTTTTGTTTGGTCCATGGATGTTTAAGGTGGGATACAAACCTGGGCAAAACACTTCTGTTTGCAGCTTGACTGCTAGATCACCCTTGAAATCTAATGGCAGAAATAAAGTATGTTTCACCAACTTTTTCAGCTGTTTATTGCAAGAAAGAACATGACATAGATAAATTACTGTGGTTTAAGTTGTGAAGTGACACCGGGTTCAGTGTTACAAGCCCTACATTGAAATTCAGCATTTTTAAGCCCGAACCATATTTAGTAGAATTTATTTAGAAGAGAATAACTGTGTAAGCCAGCTCACGGAAATTACTTGATTTTAAACTGAAAACGTTCTCATTTCCACTTCACCTGTTATCAGTCTCCTATGTCAAATAAAAATACTCACATAATTATTTTTACATATACTTTCAATTCACTGTGCAGCTGACCTACATTAAAAGAAGCCTTTTACATTCAGAATTGAAGCATTTTCTCCTACCTTTATACCTCAGTTGAAACTCCAGGTATGTTTTGCTGAGGAGCTGATAAAGTCTTTCAACAAGGAATTACAGAAATTCAACATCTCATTACTTGAGATACATGCCTCAGACAATTAAAATATGGTATCTGTCTCCAAGTGGATCACGTAAATTTATGCAGCTGAGATTAAGGAGGTCTCAAAATCTGGGAGGTCCACAATATTCCAAATACTTTATAGCTTTCTAATTTTCTTCTCCAACAAATCACAAAGCATTGGGGTAGAAAAGGGAAGATCCACAAGCAATCAGAACACACACAGATTGCAAGTATTGCTGGGCTTGTTCAGCCTAGAGAAGAGAAGGCTGCGGTGGGACCTCATTGCAGCCTTCCAGTCCCTGAAGGGAACATACGAACAGGAGGGGATTCAACTTTTAAAAAGGGTAAACGATGGCAGGACAAGGGGGATGGATTAAAGCTAAAGGAGGGAAGGTTTAAATTGGATATTAGGGGAAAGTTCTTTACAGAGAGAGTGGTGAGGTGCTGGAAGGGGCTGCCCAGAGAGGTGGTGGATGCCCCATCCCTGGAGGTGTTCAAGGCCAGGTTGGATGGGGCCCTCGGCAACCCTGTGTAGATCCAGGCCTGGAGGTTGGTGGCCCTGCCTGTGGCAGGGGTGTTGGAACTCTGTGATCCTTGGGGTCCCTTCCAACCCAGACCATTCTGTGATTCTATGATTATGCCCTGGAGATGACAGACACCCAATTACAGCAGTCTGAAGGCAGCACTCGGAAGAACAACGCAGAAACATGGCACATGTGAAACTTAGCTTTTATTTTTCTATTGATAAAACCCAAAGATCCCTCACAGCAGCAGTAGATGCAGAAGTTATCTGCAGAAACGCTACTTCTTAACCTGTAAGCATACCCATGTATGCCAAGTGTGTAGGACTGCATATTAACACAGTACAGGCACTGCTCAGTAGTAGCACAGATCAAGTTTCTTGGCATATTTGGAGCCATCCTTGCCTTAATGTTACAGGGTTTTCATAGTATCAAAGGCGACTGTTCACAAATTGTCTGTTTATTGGATTTCTTTATTAAATTCTACGCCCAGATACACCTCACCACATTTTCTAGTAGCTGACAAGCTGTATCCAAGCGCTACAATCCAGCATGAAAGCACTACTGCATTTCGCAGCTCCAGAGTAGGTATTTCTTTAGAGCAACAAGCCACACCTCCTTGCTCAGTAACATACGGGATACAGGTTTTAAAACGCACATTTCTATCTCTTATCCATACCTTTCTTTAATATATATATTTATATATAACTCTAAAGCAAATATCTACTATTTTACAATTAAATTAAAACACATCCACAATTGGTCTAACTAGTGATTTTGGTCTCAATACTTTAAACATTAGTTGTTCCATAAAAATATACAATTCAACATCATGGTTGTATCAGTAACAAGGCCTTTTGAAAGAGACCTACAACAGATACTAACCATGCAATTAGTGCTCAGTATCACCTAACCGATAAATAGTTACACTGCATTTTCAAACTTTTTTCAGCATCTTTAAAAATCCAAATTTCTCTTTGCAGGCTTACCATGCTTAGAAACATGCAGAAAGCAATCACATTTCTCACTTGCCTGTGGCAATGAATATATTTTTTCTCTTCCAGTAGATCAACTGACAAAGCACAAATTTCATGCTGTCGTTTTTAGAGCACTAAACTTCTCCCTTCTTTCACATACTGAATTATTTCATGATTGAAAAGACCAGGGATTAGCCCCATGGTAAAAACTGCGCTTTTCAGTTTAAAGCCTCTAAGAATCAAATTACTAACAGTCAATTAGGAAGCACTCATAGCTGCCATACAAGTGAAAACAGACACCCAGTAGACAATCAAGTTAATTCTAAATATACACCAAAAGGTGACATTTTTTTAAAAGAAAAAATTTAAAAAATAAAGATGACCCCCAAAACTTAAACTATGTAAGTACAGCCTCAAACCTGGTAGATAGATTCCAAGTGGACCTCTGTCCAGAAAGTTTGTTCAAAGCAGCATGCAAAACCTGTGCCACCATCAACTACACTTGAGATAAGATATCAATCTCTTATACCTGGAGATTTCCTCATTACCACCACAGCACCACTCCACTAAGTTCCCTAGCAACAGTGACGCAGTACTTCCGCAGGACAAACAAGAACTCTACAAGTCAGGAGCAGTCAGTAATAAAACCCTGCATGTCAGGTAACCTGGCATATAAGCCTCAGAACATTTTACTCTTACAAATGCAATAATAATCCAGGTATTATTTCAAAACCAATACAGTCAGTCCACAGGTAAGACTACAAGAGAACATATTAAAAAACACAAGAGAGGTATGACAATTGAGATGAATTATTTCTTTTAAACAGCAGGGCAGGGAAACATCTGGAACTCTTGTGCACTGCACTAACATAACTTCTGGCTGTGAATATAAAAATACATCTAGAGAGTGGATCCTGAACTGCATACACAATTACATTTTCCCCCTTAACTGTTTTAAAATTAGTACAAAATAATATAAGTTACAGGAATGACTGCTGCAAATTTGTGTCAGCTCTTACGAAACCATGACGTGAGAATACCAACTGGAAGTTATTTACAGGTGAGGTAATACAATTCCCAGAGTAGCGAATTACAATTTAGCAGAAATGTAGAAATAATGTACTCACCAAATCATTACAAAATCTGATATCATTACCAAATACACAGTAGATCATGACTAGGTTTTGTAGTTTATATACAACATATTCTTAAGAAAAGTGCCAAAATACTGCTACATAAAAATCTTCCCCCCACCCCCCAAAAAAAAGCCTGCAGATTCTATGTTAAGTAATGCCAAAAAAACCCCAAAACAAACCACCCAGGAAAAAGGGGGTGTCAATTGTAGAAAGAAATCTTACTAAATGCTTTTGAAAGATCTGACAATTCACGCTTACAGCTTAAAGGTCTGACTACCCATGCGACCTGTCCTAGGGAGCCTGCTTTGGCAGGGTGGTTGGACTAGATGATCTCTGGAGGTCCCTTCCAACCTCTACGGTTCTGTGGTTCTGTGAAAGAGACTTAGTTTAAAAAATAATAATTAAAAAAAATTAAAATCAATAGAACCATCAACATAATTTTTTTCAGGTTATCTTAGGCCATTTTAGACGTACAGAATGCACACATTCCTCTTAATCTGTGAAACATGGGGAAACCGAAAACATTCCAAAAATGGCTTAACTGCTGAGGGTTGTTGTGATCAGTGGCACAAAGTCCGGCTGGATGCCAGTCCCCCAACGCACCCCAGGGTACTTGCTGTTTGACACTGTCATTAATAGCACTGGTGGCAGGACAGAGTAGCCTCTTAGCAAGCCATTCAGAGGGACCTCAGCAGGCTGGAGATATAGGCAAAGAGGAATCTCCAAGCTCAGCAAGCAAAGTGCAAAGTCCTACACCTGGGCAGGAATAACCCCATGCACTAGTACAGGCTGGGGTCTGCCCAACTGCAGAGCACCCTCGAAGGGAATGACACCAAGTTGACCCTGAGGAACCAACATTCCCAGCAGCCTCCTGGTCTGCATTAGGAAAAGCAGCAAGTTGAGTGAGGCGGTTTTTCCCTTCAGTTCAGCCCTAGCAAGACACAGCTCAAGCGCTGGGTCCAGTTTTGGACTCTCCAGACATGGATATACGAGTCCAGTGAAGGGCCACAAAGGTGATTATGCAATTGGAGCACTTGACAGTCAAGGAGAGGCTGAGAGAACTGGGACTGTATCTTGGAGAAGAGAAGGCTCAGGGTGACCTCACTGATGAATGTAAATACCTGACAAGGCATAGAAAGAGTCAGACTCTTCCCAACAGCATCCAGTGACTGGACAAGAGGCAATGTGCACAAACAGAAATACCAGAAACTCCATTTAAATGTAAGAACAGACCTTTGTAGTGCGAGGGAGATGAAAACACTAGAACAGGCTGCCCAGAGATCTTCTGGAGTCTCCATCTTTGGAGATGCTCAAAAACCCCACTTGACACAGCCCTGAGCAACCTGCTCTAGCTAACCTTCCTCTGGGCAGGGGGGTGAGCTAGGTGATCTCCAGAAGTCCCTCCAATCTCAATAATTCTGTGATTCTGTGAAAAGGATGGTGTCTTTTGTAGCCCAGGCATTGGATCAATTGAGTCACAAAGCAAACTATAAAACATATATGGAATATATTTTCTCTTTAAGTTATAGCATACGGTGTTAATTTTGCTGCCTGCGTTTTGCAGATCTCATTTTTTCAAATCTTGACTCCATTTCTTCCAGGACCTTTGGTGTGTATCGCACAACTAATTTAACCTTTCCTTGAGCTGCCTTCAGCAGTTCTACTGCTTTCTCATGGTGCTCACCTTCGACACTCTGCAAAGCATAAACCATTAAGTACAATATTAGTAGAGACACACACTGAAAATATTAATTTTTTTTCCATTGTTTGCACAACTTCTATATATTTGGAGACTACACAAGGATATGTCACCCAATGTCAGGATTTACTCTTCAGTAAATCAGAAAGCGGTGATGATAAAAACACTAAATAGTGTTAACAAAAGAGTAGTGCAAAACTTTTGTTTAAATTTATGCTGAACAATTAAATTCTGCATTTATATATAGTAGGTGAATAAAGTATAACATTAGGCAATTACAAAATTACACTAAAAAAATCAACAATTTCTGGACAATGCTTATTTAAAATTCAATATTGTTTATCTGCTTTTGGCATGCATTTTAAATTCAATAGTCACCCTCAATTTGCCTAGTAAATTGCCACAAACAACTGCAAGATAGCTGCCCCGATGTTTTCCTGTGTTACAACAAGGCAAAACAGTGCACGCTGGACACCTGCAACAGGGCAGGCAGCTAACATGCACTGTGTGGCTTATCTTAGTGCTCCCCATGCCTTTCAGTAAACGCAAGGTATTCATCCTCTAAACTCATCAAGAGCAGCCTAACCCAGCTCAGTAAGAACATAATAAAAACATTTCCCTAACACAACTCTCATTTATAAGGGTTATTTCAGATTCATCTAATTACAAATTTTAAGCAAGGATTCTCAACAACTGCATTCAAATAGACATTTCTGGACAGCATACATTTTATCAGCAAAAAAAAGTACTTCTAAACACAACGATGGGACTACCCCAAGCCTACCTCCCACTGGTGCTATTAGAAGCTAGAAGGCAGGTGATGTACCTGTTGATTGGAGGGTTTCCCCGTTACTATAAAGTTACTTACAGAAAGAAAGACAACAGTTAAAAAAACCCAAGTTATTTCTCTTCTAATCAGACTTAGACAACACATATATTTGAATGTTTTAATTTCTGTTATTCAAGTGGATGTGTAGGCTGTTCTGTTTAAAACTGATAATAAAAGCTTTGTAAAGTTCTGTGCTTAATTGTATCAAAACACCTAAAATTATGGAGTACACTCAGTATCTCCCAGCTGAAAAAAAATGCACTCAACTTATTTTAAGGCACACTCACTGCAGTCTTGGCAGTGGCAAGGCAATGTTTTTCTTTAAGTACTGAATAAGAGATTACAAGAAAATGTCTGTCCTATATTGACAGGATTCCATCTGTAAATATCAGAAGATTCTTCTGAGACCACATTAGCACTCTCAACAGTATTTCACATGCTCACTGTATTCTTACAACAGCTACCTATACATGTGCACACATATGCACACGGTCATTGTCAGCTGTGCCACCTGGCGGACGACTGGGTTTGGGGTGGAGTGGTGGTTTTGTTTTCTTTAAGAGGGCCCAGGGGTGAGGAAGGCCTCATCTGAAAACAGTTCTACACCAGCCCCTCAATTCTTCAAAATTGAGGGCTAGGCCAAGGGCAGTTGCAATCTCCCTACGGCTGTGATTTCTCCTACATCTCCTGAAAAGGACAGTCACACTCCCAGATAACAGTCTGGAGCCAAGCAGGCCAGAGAGCTGTGCTAGCAGGAATCTCCTAGAATACAGGCACCCATTAAGCCTCTACTACTTTCATGTGTCAAAAATAACCCCGCTTAGGTTAAAGAGCAGAGGATTTAGTTCAATCCTGTGTCTTAAAACAAAATCGGGTTTGCAGATGTAATGAGAAAACTGATTTTAAGCTAGCATACAGCTTCTCCATAAATAACAAGGACTTGGAGATATTTACATGCATTTGGCTAGTAGCTGCCTTAAACCAAAGCCTGTCCATAGCCTCCTCTTCCGAGTCACTGTGTTTTGCTTTTTGTATTCTAACTCTTCAGAAGATATTTCTTAAAAGTAAATACCTACAACAGCACTTTAGACACAGACTCTTTAAAATATGCTAGAAAGTCTCTGTTTACTGAAGTCAGTACACTTCAGTGAAAGGACAAAACATAATCACACAACTGAAAAATAACACCACCCTGTAGTTCCATCTCATTACAGCTTTCATTATGCAGCAGCATTTGTATTGGGATAATGAGAATCTGGTCAGTCTAAGGCAACGTAAGGCAGCATAATTTACTACTTACCTTAGAAAGTGCAGAAAATTATAGTAATTAAAATGTGCATCATGAAATTTGGATGAAAGAGGAAGCCCTAATGTCAGTTTAATACTATTTCACAAAACAATACTTTGACTAGATTTATACAGCCCCTCAGAATCTGAAACACTGACATAAATACCACACTTTCCAAATGAGATAGATAGCCAAAGTATAATCCTAGGACTTTCAATGCACTCAACTCTCTAGAAATCTATGTCCTCCTTGCAAGACCCAAAAAGAAGGTACTTGGCCAAGATTAGAAGCCAGCCTCGAGCTTGTGCCATGCCTATCCCCGCGTGCCCCCAGGTGGGAATAACGAATTACTGCTACATAAAGGGAAAACCAGTTCCTACCACTCCATTTACAGAAAGCAGCTGGTCTCCGCGTTTCAAGCCTCCGTGTCTATCAGCTATACCACCAGGGATAATTCGAGAGATGTAGATTGGAGAATTTTGCTCTTTGCCTCCCATAATGTTGAATCCAAGGCCTTCTTCGGTTTTGGGTAGTTCAACCACTCTGGGATGGGAATGGCCTTCACTAGCAGCAAATGCAGCTACAGTAGCCTGTAAGAAATGAGATTGTCCTATTGATAAGAAACGAAATACTGACTCCTTAGCTAGACTCCATGAGCAGGCTGAAAAAAAGTATTTTTATTCCAAAGTACATTAAAACACATGAGATTAATGCCCTAGACACCAACACTAGCATGAAAAATTCAGAACTTCCAAGAATAAAACTAAAACAAAGAAATTTAAAAACAACAAGTCATACCTTTTATATGTTATACCTTTTAATAACCCATTAAGCGTACTAATTAACCCATTAATTTTATCAGACATCTAGATCATATCCTTCTGAATTTTAAATAATTTTCTTCTGCAGTAACAAACTACGGGATTTTACACAAGTTATAGTCTGGATTTTACCTTTGCTGTTGCATTAGCTCTAACTTCTGGGCTACTGCTGATGTCCACGGTTTCATATACGTGTTCATACACCTTTAGAGACAAAACAGTTTAAGTGTGAGGAAAACGATTTTTTTCTGCTTAGATATCATAATATCATATCAGGTAAAACACAAAAATGCATAAATTTAAAAGTACACACCTCTAAGAAGAAGTTACTCCCTGATTTACTACAAGGTGTCAAGAGACAGTCTACCATACTATGAAGAAACAACACTCAGCATTTTTGTTGCTCAGTTAATCCATCCATTTAGGTTTCAACCTCAATCTTCCCTCCTTCCATAGGATCCAGACCTCACTGTTAATTTAGAAACGCTTATGACTAACACACCAAACTGGAGACATGGATAACTATCCTCTTGTTTGATTCAAGCTGGAACTCTTCGATAAGGATGCATGCAACACCACCTAAGGACAGCATTTCCAAGCTCTCCCAACAAGCCAGTGCACCCAGCAAACTCCCATGTTTTCCTTTAACTGATGCAACTGATAATTTCTCAAAAAAAAAGGTGTTGAAAACACAGAGGCAGTAAAAATACTAATGGCTAAGGAGGTGCTTACACAGACAGCAAAGAGCAAACCCACATCCTCACATCTACTTGCCAATCATTTGCACTTGCTAAGCAATAAACACACCGTTCTCAAGAGGATGAACCCATTAAGATGACACCTGTGTCTACAAACAGATCTTTAAAATCATTCCAGGTATTATCATCATCAGTAGCACCAGCAACAATAGTGGGGCATGTTCAATCACCTCATCTCCAACAGAGCATCTGGAATGAAGATGATGTGGTGCAAGGCTCCACCTCAAGGGGACTGGCTTAAAAGAAACAGACAATTCGTACTTTGTCCATTCTTACATTCCAAAAAGTTAGCAGCCTGCTAGCTGCCAGCAAAGACAGACTCTCAAAATTGCCCCCAGAAGGCGATTTGGTCCTGAGCCATTATTTAATACATATACTATCCCAAATTATCTTCTTTTGAAGTGTTAAAAATAAGTCTTGCTCTGTTAAGCTGTGTAAGGCAGATTCACCTTTTACAAAGAACAAAATCGGATTACTGCCTGAACACAAAAAGGATGTAGTATAACACGTTATTTTTTAACTCAAGGTAACTGCTTGCATCAAAGTTAACTTACCTCCCTTACAGCATTACAGAATTCACTTTGAAGGACCCTTTGCAAAGCTTGTAGCTTTTGTGGTGGCACTTCTCCACTTCTCTGCAATTTTTCCAGCAACTCAATTGCTCTGCAGATGTCTACAGAAAAATAAAGCACTAGGAATGAGGAATGTCTGAGGAAATTCAAGGGTTTTTTTTGTTTTGGGTGGGTTTTTTTAAGTTAATAAAGCAGTCTGTGTGTGCACTTATATACACCTTTAAATAACATACAAATTACATAATTTTTTGATAAATTAATCTACAAATTGTTACAATAAACCACCATATTTTCCCATTATTTTTAAGTGAACCACAGCAATCCAACTCTGTGATATATCTGCCATGTGTATATTTTAAAGACAGTATCATCTTTCCTTCAAATTTAAATCAGGCTGAAATATTTTGCAAATATATACGTATTCATATCTTCATAATTTTATCTACTGCACAGATAGTGTTTTGTTAAAACCAGCTAGAATACTGTCAAATGCGCTAACATTCCTTTTATATTAAAAAAATTAGCTCAACAAGAGTGCAGCCAATGTCTTCCCTACAAACTTGGCTGAGAACGATCTGGCCTTTTTTTTTTTTCTCCCAAGCACTCAGAAAAACAACGAAACTCCTTTCTCAGCTGAGAAAGAGTATCTCTCTAGTTCAGAATCCTCAGCCCCAAGCCTCTTTGTTCCAGTGCCTAGAAATTTGTTCTTAAGAACTCACATTGCCCATATTCTTATAAATGCAAATGCTGCTTTAGGAAACTGAACTCGCAGTGAAGGGTTTGATACCAGACCAGCATGACTCAAGATGGGGATCAACATGACATCAATTGCTACATAAGATGCTCCTGGCAGCTCCACAACAGTAGAATACATTAACATACCCTCACTTCTATTTCCAAAGTGTTACATTAGTGATGATTCCGAATCACACAAGTTCCAAGTACAACAGTCTCTCAGAAAAGCAGATAGAAAGGATTCCTTCATTATCACAAAGGCAAAGTAGCAGTGATTCATCTACTACACAAATAAGGGCAGAGATTATTTTAGAAAAGGAAGAAGTCTGGGACACTGCTATATCCCAAACACATTACTTCCTTTTTTACAGTAATTAACCTTTAGCAATAATTTTTCACCTGAATGCATGTCTACTCAATGGCACTACTTCAGCACATAAGACATGCAATAGCCACAAGCTTCTGCTAAAGGCCAACTGTAAGAAGAGACAATTCACATATGAGGATGAAAAAACAAGGTGAAGTGCATTAGGCAAGAGACAACCCACGTTTTAGCAACCACTACACCACGATTAGGTGGCACAGTCAATTTAACAAGGCAGGACTGAACCTCACAGACCGGTCATCCACTTGCACAGTTAAAGCTGCATCTAAATCACGGACTGGAAACAAATCCTTCGTGGAAGAACATCCAAATATTATCACTACAGCTACATGACACAAACTACTTGAGGTGAGAGTTAAGGTTTCTTTCTACATGCCATGAGATCCTGGTACTTTTTGGCAAGCATTTTCAAGCTTAACAAGCAGGTAGCTAAAGCAAAGGAATATCAAACCCTGATTTTTAGCTATTACTAAATCCTGAGTCTACAGAGAACTCATTTCACAGAAACACACGTATTTGCATGACAATTACAAAGTGAAAGAAAGTGCTTCTAAAACATCTTCTTCCCAAACTTTTAATTTCTTAACACACATTCATGTTACATTTTATGTAACACACATAATACCCGGTGAAATTGGAAAGATTCTAGATGTGATTGTTTATTAATCTTTCAGTCTTTTAAAGATGCAAATTCACTACCACTTAGTAACCTTTGTGTTTAGCAAGAGCAGCACACGTTACCAGAATTTCATTAAGTCAATCTGTTCAGCGTGAGAAGTACAATGATCCACAAATGCCAACAGCCACACTTCCAATCCCGTGATACTCCATATACTGATTTTAAAAAAGTCTACTATGTATGTAACTCACAATACAGCAAACATACTTCAATACTTGCAGATGCTTGCAGACAAATGACTATTTCGTGCACATAAAGAACATGGTTCTAGCAGCTGCTCAAGTCTGTGGCCCACGAACGATGTTAAGCTCTAAATTACATGGATTTGTTATCAAACAGTCTGATCCGACAGAAAATTTTAAAGGGTCACAGCAACCTACTGAGCCAAAGGGCAGCTACAGAAATCAAGGACTCCAGAACTCCATTTTTTAATTTCTCCTCTTTGACTTTCTCGTTTCATCAATAAACTAGATATAAAATTCCTACAGGGATCTCCTGTATTGCACTTTTATACCCTTAGGTAAAATTGGCTAATTTGGGAACCAGCTATGCCTTTCATACAGCGTAGGCTAAGAGCACAGAATCAGCTTGTCAAAAAAGAGACCGGGATACGCTGAACTGGATTCCTTTTAGATTAAACTAAAGCAGAAGGTGCACTTTAATAAAAAAAGGCTTTCAAATCAAAGGACCAAGCTGCTGCTGTAAACACTCAAACAACAGCATGAAAGTTGGGTCCTCAGCACACTACAGACCTTTTATTGCACTGCACCTCTTGCTTGTGCGGACACCAGCAATAGATCCCATTAGCTGGACACTTCTTCCTCAGCAGTTACTTTGTTTTATGGTGTTGACAAGACCCCATTATGTGAGTCTGAAAGTGAAATGAGCGCAACCTTCTCTTACTGAGCTGCATTAGGCACTATTACAGCCAGGGTGAAGATTCAATCTCTCCCATCAATTCCTCTGGAAAGGAGCTAGTTTGGCAGGGAACAAGCGGCAAAACACACCTATCCTTTTCAAGGAAAGGCTGTTGACTGCTCAGGATGCCATCAGATGAAAGCTGCCTTCCTCACAACATTAACACTACAGCTTAGCCAACTGTCCAGCACCAAAGACCAAAATGAATGCTACTGAATGCGTTTCAGTGAGGGATTTCAAAAAGGATAGACGTAGAAATAACTCCAGAGGTACAGGATTAAAAAAGCCCATAAGACTCACTGTAAAATGGAATCCACACACAGTTAAAAAAATTGATGTTTCTTTTAACTTTTTGATCTGTTTTATTTAAGTTGCCTGTTCTTCACAAATATTTTTTTTGTGATCACAGGATCACAAAACACTGAAGTTCTGGGGGGAAAAAAAAAGAAAAATAAATATAAGTAATACAAATTTTAACCAAAAGAATGTGGAAAAAAGGCCAGCAAGATGCCACCACTCCAAGCATGTGTTGAGCAAAAAACAGAAAGGGGAAATTTACAGCTTGATTAGCTACCTCCTCTGCTCATGTTCAAATAGTCTGGATTGCGAAAGTGTTTGCAGTTATTGCCCCTCACCCCCAAACCGTAAGAGTAACTTCAAGATGTGAAATGTCATTTCATCCCTGCCCTCCAGTGAATTTGGGTGGCGATGTTTGCAATGCAGCTTAGAGAACAGATGGGGAAAATATTCAATTGCCCTGATTGTAAGCATATGGTAGCCTTTTAAAATCAGCTCATTTTCTACACTATTCTCTTTTCTTATGCTATATACTAACACTAGTGATGTTCACTTTTAAGTTTATGAAGACTTATCATCAGGTTATCTGCAGTCAGCCCTATAGAATTAACAGAGGTTATTTATTTCTGTAAATAAAGCTCTTGCTTTTGTAGGTCCATTATACTGTGCTCCCTTTTATTTCTTTACTTAAAAAGGCCAATAAGCCAGAGGACTAAATCACTCTTTTGTTCCCCCAATTCCTAAGTAACTCTGCAGATCTGTTTGTTTTCATGGGTGGCATAGCAGCAGGGTAATGAGGTGGAGAAGGATGCCGCCCGAGGTTTAACCCCACAGACCTACCAAGAGCAACTAATCCACTGCCAAGGCTGCTGCCCTAATTAACAAGCTTTGGAGTAGGGAGGGTAGATGAGCTTCGAAGCGGGAAGCAAAGTTCTTACATAAGTCACTATTTACAAGCCTCTCACGCATTACAAGGGCTTCCCTTGTAGAATAGAAAGGAGGGTTAGGCAAAGGAAAAACTGAATTCTGGGGTAGGTATTGTGTGATAGTACTAAACACAATAAAGTGGGTATATGCGGCAGAACTTTTACACAGTGAGGGTGACAGAGCCCTGGGACAGGCTGCCCAGGGAGGTGGTGGAGTCTCCTTCTTTGGAGATATTCAAGACTCGTCTGGATGCCTATCTGTGCAATATGAGCTACGGAGCCTGCTTTGGCAGGGGGGTTGGACCCGATGATCTCTCGAGGTCCCTTCCAATCCCTACGATTCTGTGATATACAGTAAGTTACACATCTACAAAAAAGCATATAAAAGTGTGAGCAGAGGCGGTGGTCCCAACAGGAACAGTCAGCTGATCCAATCACCCACGCTCCACTTAATCCCTTTCCTTTTCAACAACATAACTTCTCATTCTCAGAATTTTTGTTTCATTTAAATTCCACTTTCCCATCTCTGTTTTCCTAAACACAGACTAATAAATCAATCGTGTATATTATTATACAAGTTTGTCCTCACTGGGCTACTGCGGACCTTGAACAGCTCTGAAGAACAACCCTGAAGGAAGTTAATCATTGTTTCTTAAAAGCCCTGGGTAAAAGGCACAAGTGTACTACAGAAAAAGACCACACAGCTAAGTTTTGCATTTTATCTCATTCCCTGCTAATTCCAATTACACAACACACAGTGTTAACAATACAAGTTAAGACTATAAACTGGAAAATTGGGATGAAAACACAAATAAGAGAGGGTAACAGTGTTGAGCAGAACCATGAACAAGCGCAGAGGAACTCCCATGTGTGTCAGTACAAAAACACGTACACTATTATAGTGTACAGTGCCCAACAGATGGAACTTAAAGCTAAGAACTCAGCTTCAACCAAGAGTAAGCTGGAAAAGGCTGCCCTGAGGGGTTGTGGAGTCTCCTTCTCTGGAAAGATTCAAGACCTGTCTGGGCGCCTCCCTGTTCGACATGTCCTAGGGAACCTGCTTTGGCAGAGGGGTTGGACCCGATGACCTCTCGAGGTCCCTTCCAACCCCTACGATTCTGTGATTCCTTCCGAGGCGAGAAACAAGAAGTTCGCAAGCGGGACTGTTAAGGCTGGCAGAGGCACAGCGGACACAGGACAGCAGGCCCGGAGCGAGTGACTCTAGGGAAACCCAGCCACAACCCCAAACCCCAGAAACCCCCTTCAGGGGCTCCAGGCAAAAAAAAACCAAGCAGCAAGTCCCACCAGCACACGGGAACAACCAGAAGCGAAGGGAAGCATTTGCAAAGCATCTACCGCACGGCAGATCTCCGGCTGCCTCTGGCAGAGCGGCGCCGCTCGGTGCTCTACGACAGCCCGGCGTGGGCTGCACCGCCTCCGCTGTCTGCTCTCTCCCCCTCGGCGGCCCGCGGCTACCTGAGGCCTCGGGCCGGGAGAGGGACTGAGGGGAGAGACGGACGGACCGTCCCAGGGGCTCGGGCCGGGTGCCCAGCGACGCATCCCAAGGCATCGGGCGGACCAGCAGCTGCATCGCCCCAGTTCGCCGCGGCAGAGAGAGGGCGAGAACACTCATCGCTCAGAGGAACGGCACTCACCTCGCTCCAGCCGCACCGGCTCGCCCAGCGCCGCCATCTTCTCCACGTTACGGCTCGCACGGGAAGTGACGCAACGCTGCCGGAAGGGGTGCGAGGGAGGAGGAGGTGACGGGGGGGGGCCGGTCGCGATAGCGGCGCTGGTTACGGGAGCAGCTTTCGCCCGGGAAGCGCAAAGGCGTGTGGTCAGCGCGAGCCGGCAGGAGCTGCCCGCCCGGAAATGCGGCGGGGCGCGGCGCGCCTGCTCCAGGCTGCGCGCTGCACGGGCGCCGGCCGAAGCGATGCCCAGACGCCCTCTGTTTTTATGGTGGTGTCCTTCCCGCCCCTCGCACAGTGGCCCACCGAGTCGAAAGGGCCCACTGGATATCACCTCATCTATCCCGCCCCACTCTAGCGCGGGATACCTTTAAAGTAGCTTTGTTCTGACTTAGGTAAAGACTAAAGATTCAGAAGTTACAGCAGCTGCTTTTAACTTTCCTGCAGACCCAGTGAACTGATGTTGCAAGAATAAGAAAACCTGAAAAGCAAATTTTATGCAGTACTTCCACTGTCTGCTTTATCAGATTGTTCAGCTTAAGCCATATCACTCCAGCAAGTCGCACCAATTTATACCGGCAGAAGACAGAAGGCATCCCGGCTTGTATCAAAAGAGCATGGCCAGTAGGTCAGGGGAGGGGATTGTGCCCCTGTGAGGGGCAGCTCGAGTACTGTGTCCAGTTCTGGGCTCCTCACCATAAGAAGGATACTGAGGTCCTTGAACGAGTCCAGAGAAGGGCAACCGGGCCGGGGAAGGGGCTAGAGGGCAAATCCTATGAGGAGTGGCTGAGGGACCTGGGGGCGTTCAGCCTACAGAAGAGGAGGCTGATGGGAGACCTTATCACCACCTACAACTACCTGAAGGGAGGGTGTAGAGAGGTGGGCAATGGTCTCTTCAGCCAGGTGACAGGAGACAGGACAAGGGGAAATGGCACGAAGCTGCCCCAGGGCAGGGTCAGATTAGATGTTAGGAGAAAGTTCTTCACTGAAAGAGTTGTCAGGGCCTGGAATAGGCTGCCCAGGGAGGGGGTTGAGTCTCCACCCCTGGATCTGTTTAACAGATGGGTAGATGAGGTGCTCAGGGATATGGTTTAGCATAGGACAGGAACAGTTGGACTTCATGATCTGAAATGTCTTTTCCAACCTTGTGATTCTGTGAAGACAAACCACAACAAAGTTTGGGTTTGTAACTTGTGATCTGTGAAAAATGTTGACAGTGCAATAATTACTTGGGGTTTGTTCCTTATTTCCAAAGGGAACATTGTTCCTGTGACTACTTTTCATTTGAGAAAGCTTTGTCTTTCTGCACCAGAAATTCTGTGGATATCAGGAAAAGCAGTGGGATTATAATCTTACACAAGAATGGAAAAGAAGTGGTCAATGTGACTGATTATTCGGTTTGGCATTTGCTTTTTTATAATGTCTGTGGAACTCAATCAACTGAAAAACACATGAGTGAAAGAAACCTTTGGTATAAAATTTGACCTTGATCTCCATTTTAATAAAATAGCTACAGGCTGACACACGCGTGTTTTCTGTGTCATCCAGTCACAAGGAGGGACTATATGATGCTTTTGATGCTATAGAAAACATTAGAACACTCTTCTCTAGAATTTCACCGTCCCAGTCACATTTTAGAAGTGTAACAGTGCTGATCACTGCATTATCTTAATGCACAGATAGTACAGATCACACACTCACAGTATTTACTTACATATGTGTTTTCACATGCACGTGGTCAAGCATGCACACTGTAGTACAGCTTTCCAGGGACCCCTTCACCATTATGCTTTGAAGGAGAGCCAACTTCTGGTTATAGAACAGATTCATATTAATGTCTATTAATAGTATTAAATTGATGCATTACTATATATTAATAGTATTACTATATAGCATAATGCTCTATACAAAACCAAAACCTCCTTTCAAACACTAATTTGACAGAATTTACCAGTTCCCATATGCAAGTGGTCATAATATTTGGGGGTGACCTACTGGAGAGGAGCTGTGTGGAGAAGGACCTGGGGGTCCTGGTAGATGACAGGTTGGCCATGAGCCAGCAGTGTGCCCTGGTATTTAAGAGAGCCAATGGGATCCTGGGGTGCATCAAGAGGAGTGTGTCCAACAGGTTGAAGGAGGTGATCCTCCCCCTCTACTCTGCCCTGGTCAGGCCCCACCTGGAGTATTGTGTCCAGTTCTGGGCTCCCTGGTATAAAAAAGACAGGGATCTCCTGGAGAGAGTCCAGAGGAGGCTACGAAGATGATTAAGGGCCTGGAACATCTCCCCTATGAGGAAAGGCTGAGTGAGCTGGGACTGTTCAGCCTGGAGAAAAGAAGACTGAGAGGGGATCTGATCAATGTTTATAAATATCCCAAGTGTTGGACACAGAGGGAAATGGCCAGCCTCTTCTCAGTGGTCTGTGGGGACAGGACAAGGGGCAATGGCCTCAAGTTGGAGCACAGGAAGTTCCGCACCAACATGCGGAAGAACTTTTTCCCAGTGAGGGTGACAGAGCCCTGGGACAGGCTGCCCAGGGGGGTGTGGAGTCTCCTTCTCTGGAGAGATTCAAGAGCTGTCTGGACGCCTCCTTGTGCGACCTGTGCTAGGGAGCCTGCTTTGGCAGGGGGGTTGGACCCGATGATCTCTCGAGGTCCCTTCCAACCCCTATGATTCTCTGATTCTGAGAGGCACTAAACAAGCTATGGAGCCATGCCGGAGTGGCCCAGGAGCCTCTCCAGGGCCAGATGACTGAGGCAGCTGCTAGTA
Organism: Porphyrio hochstetteri; assembly: GCA_020800305.1. Classification (NCBI taxonomy): domain Eukaryota; kingdom Metazoa; phylum Chordata; class Aves; order Gruiformes; family Rallidae; genus Porphyrio; species Porphyrio hochstetteri. Next base: position 46,988,608 of record CM036908.1, read on the forward strand.
TATTCCTGCTCCATGGGATGAAGAGAACCAGATGATGTACCCTCACCTCAGCACCATGCCTTGACAGCCCTGCACTTCAATGCTGCTTTTCAGAGCCCGAGTACAGTTTGAGTAGTCACTAACACAAAGCAGGCATCCATCTTGTACTGGCAAAGAGACAGACCCCTCTGATTTATGGCACTACAGGACATGTCTGTACTAACTCTGGGTTTAAAATAAGCAGATTGAATTGCTTAAAAGGAGAGAGCATAAACACTTACTGGATTTTTCTGTGGTGGTTATGGTTTCTAGCTTGGAAGTCATCTCTTTATTTTTCCTGTTACATTCCACCAGTCAAGGGCTTCACCTGTATTTTATGCAAGGCAGAGCTGTAGGATTCGCACCTCAGAGATGGCTTCACGCACAGCATCGATGCAGGATAACAAATGCCATTTAACCAAGCAGCTGTCAGAAGAAAAAAAGAAAACATAAACCACTGATTTGAGTACCAAACATGCCATGCCAGTGGCCAGAAAAGGGACAATCATCTATGAAAATGAGCCTGTAAGCAGCGATGTGCCTCCTGCGTGGCCATGGCTCACAGCTGGCAGGTCCCAGCACCGGCAGCGGACCACATGCACGGGCACCACCATCTCTGATCATGGAGGGGCAATCAACACTTCAACCCTAAAATCCATAGGAAGTCAACTGGCTCAGAGGAAGCATGGAGTGAGCAGAGAAGATGGTGGTGGTGAAGGGCTCATCCAACTGGACAAGATGCAGCACAAATCTTCCTTGTTGCGGTAAATGTGGACCTACGGTAGCAAACCACAGACAGGAAGGAAACGATGGCTACTTCTCCTGTGATGCAAATCTTACTAAGTTACCTGTCGGACTTTTGCCTGAGCCAAAGGCACTTGATTAGTGGAGAGGGCCTTTGCTCAGGCGATTTGTCTTGAACTGCCCCAGCAGGATTTTCTCAGCCTAAGCAGTGGTTGGAAGAGTTTGTTTCACTTGCTTTAGCCAAACTGTAGCTGAGATGGGACACAAAAACGATCTATAAGCCAAAGAAAAACCCCTAACAACAAAGCCAAGAGATACAATCTGAGTATGAATGAAGTTAGACCAAAAATTTAGGGGGCAGTGCCAGGGGAAGGTTTGTAACCCAAAAAGAAGCATGAAGTAGTGAGTAGGTTTCTTAACAGGAATGGGGATGAAGAGAGGGAGAATGGGAGCAGAAAATCCTTTTTATTTTCAGAAGGAACCCAGTGGATGGGCAGGCAGGACTACATTACGATTGCTTCCCAGCATTAGTGTGTTGTTAGTTCTAGTTTTTTATCTAGTGTCTCTATTTTCACAGATCTTCCTCTCAGTTCCGCAGGCAGTGCTGCTACTACAAGCTTACTCTGTTAGTATGGATTGGATGTTCTCAGTATGCATGCAGCTCTAGTCTCAAAGAGCTACAGCAGAACCGCAGTTGGGGGAGGAGGGAAGTCAAAAGGGAGCAACAAGCATGACCATGTATCAGAAACTTCCCTATAAGGAACAAGTTGGTAGCTAAGACATTTTCTTCTGGAGAGAGGGGAAACTGAGGAGATAAGCCATAGGCCCTAGGTCTTGGCAGCAGGGACCGGAGCAGCGTTCACAATGCCTTTTTCCCGGAAGTATGCAGGAGGGCCCAGAGATAAAAAAGGATGCCCCCAGCACTCCCTGCCCAAGGATGGGACATCTCTGGGGCAAGTATCAGCTCAAGAAGTTCCCTCATCTGCAAAAAGGCAAACTGTTAGGGGAAGGGTGGTATTTACTTGCTCTGTTTTTATTTCTCTGTAGCCTGCTTGTGCAGGAGACAGGCTGCTGGGCTGGAGGGACCTTCAGCCTGGCTGCCTTCGTGTTCCCTTCCCACTTTGTTTATACGGTTGTACAGGATGAATCAAAAGCAGCTTCTGGAATGAAGTAAGATGAATGGAGAAAGCATGGATAGATTTGTTTTCCTTGGAGAGAAGCCATATGTAAATAGTATCATTAGTTCTGGAAACGAGGAGTGTGACTTAGCTGTGCTCCCAACCGCTCTTCTCCTCAGTTAAGTCTTTGACACCTTTCCAGGGAAACACCCTGAAGCCATAGGAAATTTCCTGATTCTTCACCTTCTACAGAGAATCACTGACAGCAGCCTGTTTGGTCTAAGTGCACTTCAGATTCTCTTGAAATAGTTTATTTGTAATTAACTTTATTTTTGGGGGGCAGGGAATGAGAACAGATCTGCTGACAGCCAGAAGTGGTCATAAGGCTGGATTGGAACACCTCAGAGAAATGCTTGGTAAAAACTGAACTTCTGCCATAACTGTATGCTCTAGGCAAGATGTAGGCCACTGCCATACAGTAAACATGATATGATGGAAAGACACTCGAGCACAGGGTTTTAAAAATAAAAAATAAGAATAATTTACTTTTGAACCACGTGCATTCAATAGGTCACTACTGCAGGGTTCATGGATCCAATGGAGAAATGCACTGTTGCTGTTTAGAAGTACAACTACACTTACTACAACCACAACCGAGTCACAGAATACACTACTGCCAACACAACAGTCACAGAATTCAGTATTACCGCCCGCAATGGAGTCACGTCACTCACTGTTACCGCCCACAAGCAATTCACAAGGTTCAATATTACAACCACAGCAGGTTCACAGAACACACTATCACAAGTGCACTAAATACTACACGTGTGTTAGTCAATCACCCGAGACTACAAACTTACAGCATAGCGAATATTCACTTACCTGTCTCTCTGGTGAGGCTTCTCAGTATGTTACCTTAGCCAGCATCCTGGCCAAGGGGGAAGAGTCTCCCGGCAGAATTGGAAAAGCAGCCCCCACATCTCAGACTGAATCCAAGGGGGTTTTATTTGATTTTTTTGTCTGATGTACAGTGGGCAGGGCTATGTCCTAATGGACAATGCCACCTTCTGTTTGTCATTAGCAATGATCCCCCTTATCTTATGCCCTACCTGTTGCATATCTTTGCATTGTCTTGGCCCATTAAAGCCAAATGTAGACCCTCTGGCTGGCCTTTATCTTATTGCTAGACAGCTGAACAGTGGCTTGATTGGGACTCAGAACATATTGTTTGTTGAAGGAATTCCAAGGCTCAGCACAGTTTTCGGTTCCTTGAATTACGCGGCACTGCCCCATTTAATCTCATTTTGCAGGGATTCAAGACTGAGCTATCTACACAGCTCCCCATGGGCTGTCTCTGCTGAGATGGAGCCTCAAGGCAATCCAAGGCTGAGTCGCTGTACAACACCCCATGAGTCGCCTGATGGCCTAGACATTGCTGCCTGATGGGCTAGACACTGCCGAAACCTGTTTGTGGAGCTCTGAGCCAGATGATCCTTACACACAACAGTAGACAAGAAAGAGGAATAAAGGATCTGGATGTTTTTTCCTCCTCATACCTTCCCCTGAATTCATAATTAAAAATGACCGCATCGTTCTGCAAAGAGAAAAGGCTGTATCCTCTGCCTTAGTTCTTCAGCCCAAACTTACTAAAAGGTCATAAACATCTAGCGCAAGGAACACACCACAGGAGTACAGCATCTTGGTTTGATCACTTCTTAGCCAGCATGCAGGGAAGGCTGGTAGCAAAGATTCAAAATGAACACTATAAATCATCCCAGCCATGTGTTACTAAGGACGGGAAGATTTTAATTGCTTTCCGTCATTTCATCTTTGGCTGGTCTTCCATAACCACAGCCAATTTCTTCTGGTACCTATTGTTTTAACTCAAGGTCCATAATCAGTACCCATTGTTTTAATTCAGAGTCCATAGTGATTTTCCATAGTGATAAAGGCACACACCATCTTGTTCCTAAAAGTCTTAACATGCTGCATATTCTCATAGCTGCTATAACTCCTTTAAAATCAAAATCAAATCCTAAACTAAAACCAAAATAACCTAGAAGTTAAGCTATTTTATTAGGGTGACTGTAACAGTTTGGCAGTGTTCGCCAAACAGTTGGGGTGTTCAAACTCAGAATGTGTTTCTAAGAGCCTGGTGCAAGAGGGGTATGATATTTTTCATATTAAGTAACGATAGATATGACAGTAACCATGGCATCTTTTCAGCAACCTGTTTACAAAGATCAAAACCTCCTTCTGTCACCTATTCTGACACTAGGTCTGCTGCTATGTTGAACTCTATGGATAATCCACTACCAGCAGCATTGTGTTTTATTAGTCGAGGGGAGGGAAAGCAATGGGTCTCCTCTTACTCTTTTGGTCCTTCTCAAGCAGATCTCTCTGTGCCATAACAGAGTCGGGATCTGGCTCAAAGGTTAATGCCATGTCTGCTTTGCCTCACATGCTTTTGAAGAATTTCCTCTCTTTTTGCAAAGGGAACTGGGCACTTAAGAGGTATGGAACTGCTATGAAGCTGGGAGACAAGTAGGACTGGCAAGATTAGTGCTGAGGATTTAATTCATTGTTTGAGTAGTTTTTGATGGTATGCTCAGCTGGATAACTCTCTACCATTGTTCTAAAAAAATTGAAACATCTGTAGAATTATCTATCTTACCACCTCTGCATTGACATGGATCTCTGCTATAGCCATTATGATTTTCTCCTGGGAGGAGCTAAATGACTTAAATGATAAGCGGCATTTTGTTCTCATTACATGAAGAAAAGTCAATCAATATAAAGCACATCAATGCATTAATGTAACAGCAGAAACCAAAGAAAACTGATAGTAAATGGAAATTTAGAATCCATTATACTGAATACTACAACTCAATTTCCTGAACTGGAGTTGACAAACCACCAGTAAATGTCCAGCAGGGAATAGTTCTGCACTGATGATACCGACTAGATGATTTAATAGGTCCTTTTCCTCACTAATACCTATGAACATATGAAAATCAATGGCAGCCCACTTAGTGAAAGTACCTTCCCTCTTTCACTCCAGATGCATGGTTCAGGCTACCTACACAAAGTGCTGCTAACAGAGACACTGGCTGGACGTTACAACTGGGGGATGAGCCCCATACAGAAATCCCAGGCAAAAATCCTGAAGACTTTCACTTTCATCTCCCCAAAACCCCTCCTTCTTCCCCGCAGAGGATCTTCAGTCAAAGCCTTGCTCCAGGACAGGAAGGTGCCCAGATACAGCACAAGATCAGGACCAGCTGGCAGAAGTGGGGGGAGGAGGGAGGCTGCACCCCAGCATCCCTTCCCCTCCCACAGATGCTCTTGGGGTGCCACGAACCCTTGGAGAGCGGAGGGGATGAGCATGCAGCTGCAACCAAGCACCAACTCGCCCCCGCCCCCCGCCAGAGTCTTCTCCATTTAAGAGCTTTGATAAAGTCTAACTGAGGAATATGCCAAACAGCCTGGCTGTGTGGATTTATCCACAGTGCTCTTCTCCTAGTCACACCGTCCCACGGGCTGCAGGAAGCTTGTGCCTGAGGAGTGGAAGCAGCCACCTCCTCTGTATGGCCAAGGTTTCATCGCACTTTTCATTTCTGAGCTGTCATTTCATTTGATTTCCAGTAAATGCTACTCGACTCTAGATGCTCACTGGAGCCACTAATCACAGAACCGTTGGGGTTGGAAGGGACCTCGAGAGATCATCGGGTCCAACCCCCCTGCCAAAGCAGGCTCCCTAGCTCATATTGCACAGGGAGGCGTCTAGACGGGTCTGGAATATCTCCAGAGAAGGAGACTCCACACCACCCTGGGCAGCCTGTCCCAGGGCTCTGTCACCCTCACTGTGTAGAAGTTCTTCCGCATGTTGGTGCAGAACTTCCTGTGCTCCAATTTGAGGCCATTGCCCCTTGTCCTGTCCCCACAGACCATAGAAAAGAGGCTGTCTGCTCCTTCCTTGAATGCCAGACATTGACAGCGACATTTCTTTGTATATTTTCCAGTTTCTTACATAGTTTCACAGTTTCTAAATGGTCCATAAGATCAAAGTTGGGGGAAAAAGGATGCCCTGCTCCAGTGATGTTTTGAAAGATGGATTTCTGACCACATGACATTGCCTTCAGCTCTGAAGTAACAGGCTGTGGCTCACTACCTGATTTCTTCCTCCCCCAACTTAGCTCTCCTTTATGATGTCATTTACAAATTCCCAGTGTTTGTCTGCAAGTGCTCCCTTGCTGTGGGATTCCTATACACCTGTCCTGTCCTGTCCCTTTCCACCATACTTTGACAGGTCCTCAATTTTGGAATGTCTGTGGCTTTGTTTTTATTTCAAGGAATCCTCCCTATGTTTGACTTTCAGTGACAGTCATAGTGCCTTGAATCGCATACCTGGATGGGGCATGGTATCTGTAGATATGCTGTCACTTGCACAGTACAGGGTCATGGACCTAACTCCTAAGCCAAATTTCAGGGATCATCTGGTGCTGTTCTGGTGGAAGCACAAATACCCAAACCACTACAGTAACCTGTGTGCTGCTTTAATTGAGAGGAGATAGGCATGAGAAGAAAATATCAGAGAAGTTCTTCAGGGGGGAGCCAAAAGAGAATTTACGGTCCCATCCCCTCCACTCTTGCATGCTCTCCTCTATACAAAGGGATACCAGAAGCAGTAAAGGTTTGTCTAAGTGAGATAGATGTGCTGGTTTATTTTAAGTTGGCTTAGAACAACGTGAGGTATAAGCATCTTCATGCATGTGTGGATGGGTTAGACTTAAACCAGCTTATAGTTACACTATACAACAGGAAAACTCAGTTCTGAGAGGCAGACAAAGCCAGGGAGAGGACAAAAACCTTCCTGGCTCCTGGAAACTGTTAGACAAACGCAAGGCGGAAGTAGCATACAGGAATGGGGCATTCACCATTGCCATGCTGATACAGCATTCCACAAACAAACAAAAGGCTGGCTGTCTTACTCCTAAACCTACCTATCTGCTTTAGAAAGGATTCAGTGAACGCCAAACCATCACTATTTCTCCAGCTGAAATGAAACGTAAGATATTCTATTGTGCAACAGCTCCCCTACACATATCAGAAAGGCCTCTAAAGAAAGGCTTGAGAAAATGCCTCAAGATTATCTCAAGAACTGTGGTTACACTCAATAACTATGCTCTGAGCAATGACATAAACACAGCTGCATTTTTGGGAAGGTGTTGGAGGTTTGCCTGGGACATACCTCATGCTGCAATTTTGCAGATACTTTGCTCTCCACACCTGAAGGCAAGAACATGACATCCAACCAAACACAACCAAGTTTTTCATAGAGGAGAAAAGGTCTGACATACCCTTTGCCCCAAGCTCAAGTAATCAAAGGAAAATCATCCAATATGAAGACTCAAAGCAATGCTATCATCCAACTGAAGACTCAAAGCAATGCTAGTGCTTAAAATACAAAGAAAAATCTCCCACACATTCATCTGGCTTTTTTCACTGTCTTCCTTGCTGTCTCCTGAGACCTGGGGCTAGTAGGCAACCTCAGCCTCTGAATGTCTGTGAAGCTGCTTTTACACTGAACAACTCAACATTTATGCGCTGAGTCCTTCCCTGGGTTTGTTGTTGTCTTAGGGGCTCTTTTTCTGAGGTGGTTTTGGGGTTTTTTTTCCTGCTGTTGTTCACCTACAACTTTCTGAATTTTCTCAGAGAGTCCTAATTTTTGCACGAAAAGAAGTTCCATGTTTTGGTGTCACAACAATTTTCAATGTGTGGGAACTCTGAAGTTAATTAACCTTTTAGGATGTAGCTCATTAGAAAGGCATATGCCAGCCAATGAAAGAGAAAAAACATTGACCTGTAAATTCCCTCATCATCAAGACCTAGGGCTTTCCAAATAAAGAGGAAAATATACATCTCCTTGAAGAATATGCTCTAGGAAAACTTCTTCAGTGGAAACACAAGTAGCTTTTAAGTAATTGTCTGCTGAGTCTGAGAGCTGACCATAATAACCCAATGAGACAAGAAACTCTCATGTGAGGATTGTGACAGCAGCTACACAGTTAAATGCTGATGCATCCCAGTCTTTCCCTGGGTGACTGAGATTACTTCTGGCAGAAGGTTGGAAAGCAATTGTAAAATGTAGATTTGTTTTTATTTAGCTCTTTGCTTGCTCTGAAGCACACCTTTTTTTATCTCTGTCCTAAAACAGTTACGCTTCACATCACAGGCTTGGTGATACAGGACATATAATGACTCCTCCTTAGGTTAACCTGACTTGCATGTTGAAAGTCACTCCACCAGTAACATTGGGATGATACTCAGCAGCTCTTGAGGAGACCACATGCCGTGAGAACTGAGCCTGTGGGGGACACAGCATGGGCTAAGTTTTTGATCGCTGAGACCCCTCAACAATAAAGCAATAGCTTCCCAACAGGAATAACAGGCCAGAAAAACTCTAAAATCAAAAGCTCTGTGCTATGCCTTGGTGTTCGATTATAAACTAAAAGATGAAACCTGCTTAAAAACTGATGTCCCAGCATGTCATCATGTAAAAGAAAAAATATATATGTTCAGCATTTAGCTAGAGAATTTCACTGCACTAGCAAGAACAAGCTGCAGCACCCAGCAGCCTGTTTGCTGTCTGGAAGTAACCCTGAGAAATACAGAAGTGTCTCTTTATCCTTGTCTGAGGGTCAAGGTGATGTCCCTGTCTCTGCACGGGGGCGTACAATAGTAACTTCAGCTCCCTGAGAAGTTGAGCATGTCCTTATAGAGATTTCTCTCACCTGATTTTCACATCAAGTTTGCTTGCCACTGTGTATGTATAGTAAATGCATCCTTCCTATTACTGAAGCTTCTCTCCTAACATCTCCCTCCTCCTCCTCCTCTACTGTTATTTCATCCCTCTTGCTGCATTTCAGAACCAAAGTTGACAATGGCAGAGAGGCACAAAGATCCCTTTAAAAACTCAGCCTGAGCACCACTCTCTCATAACTCCATCTTTCATAGACCAGATACCTTCTTCTCCCTTCATCTGCCTCCTTCATCTCTCAGACAAAGCATCTTCTCCAAACTACACCTTTTCTCCTAAACAACCTTCGCTACTGCTGGAGCGTTACTTTCTCCCACCACTCCAAAACAGCCCCAGTGAAAGTGATCCAGTAAATCAGAGAAGCAAAATGGTCCTGGGGTACAGCTGCTAATGTCAGGCTGAACCCTTGTAGGATGACAGCGCCTGCTGCCAGCCCAAGAGCCTCGGCCAGCAGCAGCCTCTCTAAAACTACACATCGCCTATTCGTTTCGGGGAACAGAATTCACTGAGAATCAGTAACCACCGAGATTCGTCTTCCCACACATCACCCACTTTATATACGTTGCACGCCAATACATTTTCCCTCCCATCTCCTCCTTCCCGCCGCGACCCACCCCCCACACATCCCCCCCCCCCCCCCCCCATCCCCCGCACTGTTTTGAAAATAATTCTTCACCGTTTTTCAAGTGAGAAAGGAACGGGCAACGAAACAGGTCTGCGTCCCTGGGCACAAGGAGAAGTTTGCACCATAAGGGCATGGTAGGGGGGGAAGGAAAATAAGTGACTTACCCACAGCAGGAGCGGTGGGAGCCGGCTCACGGCTCTGCCGGACGCAGGCAGGTCCCAGCCGGGTGCGCGGCTCCAGAGGGGCGTGCCCGGCTTTTCCTCTGGGGCTGGGCACGGGCTCCTGCTGCCTTGGAGGAGAACTCCCACCTCCTGGCTCAGGAAGGCTCGCACCGGTTCTACAGCCACCCTCCTTCCTTCTCCTCCTCCTCCATTTTGCATACCGCTCCTGCACGATCAGCAAACCCATAAGGCTGTTGCTTCAGACATGAACACATCCATCTGTAAGTTTTTTAGTCATTACTGTTCACTAGGAAAAGCTGAATTCAGCATCTTACTGGGTTGTTCCCCCTTCTCAGTCTTCCCTTACAGCTGCCCCCTGGAGCAGGCTGCCCAGGGAGGGAGTTGAGTCACCATCCCTGTGTGTGTTTAACAGACGGGTGGATGAGGTACTTAGGGATATGGTTTAGCACAGGACAGGAACGGTTGGACTCGATGATCTTAAAGGTCTTTTCTAACCCTGTGATACGCGAGACACATGGACTGTCTGGACCAAACTCAGCTCGTACTGAAGATGAGAGGGAAGATTCTCTTGGCCTGGAAGTCCTCTCACTGACTGTCCTGAAAGAGAAATCAGAACTATTTACACAGCCCAGATACCCACTTTTCTTTCCTTAACTCCACTTATAACCACTTAACTCCTGGGCAAGGCAGCTTCAGTTGGTGAGACATACAACAGGGACCTGTGATACACAAAGCACAGGCTCTCTACCTGCAAGCTTGTGTGTCCCCCTTTAATCGCTTCACTTAAACTCCTTTTCCTTCTGGTCCCTCAGCATTTCAATTACACTAGTTACCTCTGCCTTCAGTTTGTTTTCATGCAGGTTTTTCCTTCACAGGGAGTTTATTTTAAAACAGCTATTCTTTTTTGTAATCAGAATACACTATTGCTGATTAATTCTCACCCTTACTCTGGATTAAGGGGGTGCTTTAGTCCAAGTTAGCATAATTTATTGTGGCTGTGGACTACAATAGTTCAGATTGGAAACTGCTGTGAATTTAACAAGGAGTACCCAAGGCTTTAGTAAAACACCATTCACACTGTAGGCACTGGAGAAATTTGGAACTGCCATGAATTAAAGCCCTGATAGGACTGGTGGGACTTTCAAGGTGGAGGCCTGCATTCCATTTTAATTATGCTTCACAGATTAGACTAAAAACATAGTGATTATACTTAACCTTCTGTGAATCTTCCCCTGAAGATTATGAAAAGCATGCACTGCTCAGGGGTAGAGTTTGCTTTTCTATCATAACCACCTATTTGGTTCTATTTGTCCTTTGTTCAGCAACATATTGCCATTTTCAATACGTGAACAGAGGCAAATTTCTGAACACGACACGGGCAATTGGCAAGCAAACATCACCTGGCAGCTTTTCTCTATGGCCACATCAATTACAAAAGCAAGACAGACAGACATTTTTGGTTGCTGATTAACTAAGTTTATGTAAAGTGTCCCCCAAGCAAAGTAAATGACAAAGAATAGTCTGTGTTCCTACCCAAGGCAAAAAATAATTAAATTTTTAAAAAAGGCTGGCAGCTTTCCCTTTCTTCATAAATAACTTTCTTGGCTGAGGCTTGAGAACTACAAAGCAGGTAATTTTTTTTACCCCATTTCCTAAAGAAGTAAAGGCACTTCAGTAATGCCTAAGCCCCTTCTATGAACAGAAATGCAAAAATCCTGGGTCTGCAAGGAACCAGGAGCAGCAGCAGACACAGACAAAGCAACACTGTTTCTGACAAGACTTAGTTTCAAAGCAGTTCATCTTTTCCATGGCTTTCACTAAGTTTGACCAAGACAGATGAATTCTGAGGCCTGTTACAGAAATGTGACGTGCTCCTAGAAATGAACTAGATGCATGTGATGCTTTTACGCGAGGGTAAAAGCAGAGAAGGAGGTGATTAATCTCTGACCTACTGGCTCGTTAGCCTATTTTGAGGGATTGAGTCCTGACTCAGTAAAGTAAACCTCAGTCTAAGGAGCGGCTGAGGGAGCTGGGGATGTTCAGCCTGGAGGAGGCTGAGGGGAGACCTTATCACCACCTGCAACTACCTGAAGGGAGGTCGTAGAGAGGTGGGCAATGGTCTCTTCAGCCAGGTGACAGGAGACAGGACAAGGGGAAATGGCACGAAGCTGCCCCAGGGCAGGGTAGATGTTAGGAGAAAGTTCTTCCCTGAAAGAGTTGTCAGGGCCTGGAACAGGCTGCCCTGGGAGGGGGTTGAGTCACTGCCCCTGGATCTGTTTAACAGATGGGCAGATGAGGTGCTCAGGAATATGGTTTAGCACAGGACAGGAACGGTTGGACTTGATGATCTTAAAGGTCTTTTCCAACCTTGTGATTCTGTGATCTGCCAAGCAAAGGAAGTCACCCAGTCCAGACAAAGCTGATATTCTAGGGAATCAAAGATTTTAAAGATGAAGGAGGGGAAAAACAAACACTTCACGAGGAAAAACACAGGAAGATAATGCTGGGTATGAAAATGAGGACAGTCAGAACACTGCAGGTGCATGAGCTACAAGCAAATGCTGGTCATCAACAGGTTGCAAGTGGTACAACAGCGTTCATAGCATGAAACAAAACCCAGCAACAAGAGAATGAGAGCAACACACTAAATCAGCGGAAATCTCTGTAGGAGCAATTAGGAGCAATGGGCAATGCTGCATCAGCAGAGAACCGAGCTGTCAGTCTGGAAGCAACTGTGACAATTACATGCTTTTAAATTGGGCACTGATGCACAGGCTAGAGCACTGCTAGAATCTGGATACCAGCAATTCAAAAACCTGCTGGTCTTAAACAATGATACGATGTCTGGTTCAGCAACAACATACTGGAGCCCATGAGAGGGAAGCAGATATGCTTATCCTATTCTTACATCCTTCTGAAAGCATCCACTAATGTCCAATGTTGTAAACACAACATAGAGGGCAGCACAGAACTTTGATCTAACCCTGTAACATCTTAAAAACACTCAGATCAGTGTTATGAGACCAGTTCCCACCAGGTTACCAAGGAAATTCTTCAAACTGAAGGGAGAAGAGGTGGAAGCACTTCCCTGCTGAGCAAGCAGACCTCCAGAAACGGGGCCTAGTCACTACCAGAAAAAAAAAAAAAAGTTTTCACTTACACGTATGCTCAGGAGACAGAAATTTTAATCAGTGGGAAATATTCCCCATAAACAAGAAGAAAGCATTGGAGAGGTGACTTTGTTTCAATGCATATGGAATCCTCATGCAGCAGAGAAAAATGTTTAAAAGGACACGCACTGAATTATTTAGGGATTTAAAATCTAAAAGTAGTGCATACATATACCAATGACACTTTATACCAGCCTCAGATTAGTGACAATTTTGAGGGGGTTGTTGTTCTGCCTGTTGCACAGGCCAGGAGTGGCAAAGATGTAGGTGACACAAGGGTCAAAGAAAAAAAGTCATCCCCCAGAGCAAAGTAGGCATAGATTTGTCACTGCTGGCTGTGAGAAAAACAACTTCTTTGTGCCTCAGACTGCCAAATTCATTCCTGTGTAGAAGAAAATATTATGGAATGGAATGGAATGGAATAGAATAGAATAGAGTACAGTAGTAGAGTACAGTAGTAGAGTAGAGTACAGTAGTAGAGTAGAGTACAGTAGTAGAGTACAGTAGTAGAATAGAATAGAATAGAATAGAATAGAATAGAATAGAATAGAATAGAATAGAATAGAATAGAATAGAATAGAATAGAATAGAATAGAATAGAATAGAATAGGGCTATTTCAGTTAGAGGACTTACAATGACCACCTAGTCCAACTGCCTGACCAATTCAGGGCTGAATAACATGTTTCAAGTTGGTAAGGGCATTGTCCAAATGCCTGTTAAACACTGACAGGCTTGGGGCATTGACCACTGTCTATGTCTGTGACAAAGATGTTAAACAGTGTGGGTCCCAATATCTGAGGAGTACCACTTGTCACTGGTCTCCACTTGGACATCGAGCTGTTGACAGCAACCCTCTGAGTGCAGCAACCCAGCCAGTTCCTTACCCACCCAGTGGTCCAATCCATCAAACCCACGTCTCTCCCATTTAGAGACAAGGATGTTGTGCAGCACAGCACCAAACGCTTTGCACAAGTCCAGGTAGATGAGGTCTGTCACTCTTCCCTTATCCACCAACACTGTAAACCCATTGTATGAGGCCACCAAATTTGTCAGGCTGCTAGAGAAAGCAGGAAAGATTGCTGGGGCAAAGGGAAAGGTAGGTTGCAAAACAGAGAGCAGCTTCTTAATGTTAGAAGTATCTTGGTAGTAGGAGACACTCATACAAGGAGACTAACTATTGTCCCAAAGACAATACTGGCCATTACATACTAATTCTAGAGGAGGTCTGGAAATTGTACCTGGGGACACCAAGTAACTTCTCCAGCAGCGCAGTGCTGGGCCCTGCAGAGAATGAAATGGTTTGATGGCCAGGAGTCGCTATTCACAGTCACTACAGAATGTGGTTACCCAAGTTCTGCATACTATTTTTATCTTGAAAATTGTACTGCTACAAAATAAACCCCATCACCACTGCCAAAATTTGAGCTTCAGAGGTGGCCAGAAAGGACAACACTTGATAAGTGCTCCCTGCAAAGCAGCATGGTCAGCAAGTCCCCACTCTCTTCCATCAATATTTTCAGCGTTCACAAAACGGCACTAGAGAGACATGTGCGCACTAGGAAGTATATTTCACATCACCGTTCCTCCCACTCTTTCTCACAGTAGGCAGATAGGACGACGACAACGGCAGCTCCTGCCCAAATAACTTCACCCATCCAAACCTGATCAATCTTACGCCAGACAGTACCAAGAGGAACAAAAGCGAGCCACCATCTGCAGCGTCTTCTGGGTGGCAGCTCAACGAATGTTTTGTGAGTGAGCTGATGCTCCTGTCACAGGAAAGAGCTGCAAGATGCTTCAGGTGAAACTTTTGTATTGTTCCAATTCATTGATTTTTGATAATCTGTACTGAAAGAAATATCGATGGCACGAGTAGCAAGCCTGGAGCTTGCTAACAGTGTATCTTCACAGTCGCACGGCACACTCGTGGGGCTGTTGTTACATCACCGTGGCATGACACAAACCAAACACCCTCTGAAATGACAATTCCTTACGGGCAGCACGATACTTGGAAGTAATTCAGAGCTCCTCCAAAGAGATCAAAGAGCCACCCTGAGCGCATGTTGTGATGGAAGCTGCCAACAGAAGCACCCAGGAAACCCAGAGCGTTGTTCTGGGGACACACTCGTTCATTTGGTGAGGCAAAAACTTACTGTGGTGGAAGCAACTGTGGTGAAGTCACTTGATACGCAAGCGTCAGTCTTCCTTTCAGCAGGCAGATCCAATAGATTCATTGTTGAAGTGTCATCAAATATCTGACAGATCAGACCCAAACGACGCAGTGTGCTTACACCACCTAGCCTTAAAAGTAAAGTTAACGTTTCCAAAGGGACATCACACACATTCTTTGTGGACATCTGCCCAGACATTTGAGAGCCAGTGGGACCCTGGGGTGCATTAGGAGGAGTGTGGCCAGCAGGTCAAAGGAGGTGATCCTCCCCCTCTACTCTGCCCTGGTCAGGCCCCACCTGGAGTATTGTGGCCAGTTCTGGGCTCCCTGGTATAAAAAAGACAGGGATCCCCTGGAGAGAGTCCAGAGGAGGGCTACGAAGATGATTAAGGGCCTGGAACATCTCCCGTATGAGGAAAGTCTGAGTAAGCTGGGGCTGTTCAGCCTAGAGAAAAGAAGACTAAGGGGGGACCTTATTAATGCTTATCGATATCTCAAGTGTAGGACACAGGGGGAAATGGCCAGCCCCTTTTCAGTGGTCTGTGGGGACAGGACAAGGGGCGATGGCCTCAAGTTGGAGCACAGGAAGCTCTGCACCAACATGTGGAAGAACCTTTTCACAGTGAGGGTGACAGAGCCCTGGGACAGGCTGCCCAGGGGGGTGTGGAGGCTCCATCTCTGGAGATATTCCAGACCCGTCTGGACGCCTTCCTGTGTGACCTGTCCTAGGGACCCTGCTTTGGCAGGGGGGTTGGACCCAATGATGTCTCGAGGTCCCTTCCAACCCTATGATTCTGTGATTTAGATGAACAGCCCCAAGAAATGTGACCTTCCAACTCAAACCCAGTGGCATCTCACTTCTTCGGTTAACTATTGACTTACTGCTTCTGCAAACAGCCCCCAGAGGGAGGAAAGCCAACAGGGAACAACAGGAATTACTATGATGGGGAAAAGGAGACCCTGGTGATGGACAACAGGGAAGAAAATACAAGGGGAGTACTGGAGGAGGGGGACGCTGTAGAGAGAACCGCAAACCTCACCTCAAGGTGACCTCAAGTCTCCAGAAACAACAGCCCCCAAAAGCCGAGCCACCCTCCATGCTCCCAGGCACACTCAATCCTTTCCTTTGTCCCTTCCCAAGAGCCTCAGACAGGCTTTGTCCCTTCCCAAGAGCCTACAGTCAGGCAGTGAGGCTGTGCAGTGGTGGGACCTCCAGCACCTGCCTTCTTCCTCCCTATTCCTTCAGTTACCACCAGGATTGGGCTTCTCCTGCCTCCACACCAAGCAGCCAGAGGAGCCCAAGTAGGTTATTAAATTCCAGTGCAGAAGTGGAACACAAGTGCTTTGAACACACAATTCTCCATGGGTGCTTTTAAACAGCAAAGCTCCCATGCAGGGGGGCTCCAGTCCTGTTTTGATTTCTTCCTTCTGTCAGGCTCTGTCACGCCCCAGCGCGTAGCACAGCCAGCAGCCAAGTCATGTACATCTTGTGTGGGAACTACCCCCTCCCCTGCAAAGTAGGTCAAGTCACCGCACAGGGATCCTAACCCCAGGGAATTCAAGGCACTCACACAGCCCAAGGATCAAAAAGCAGCTCCATTTCTTCTGCACAGAAAAGGACACTTGTCCAAGCTGTTAGGAAGACTCTCCCAGCCCTTTCAAAACGCAAGAAAGATTCAGCAGAACGTGGAAAACTGCTGCCTCTGTTAGGGATGCAAAACTGCAACAGCCCCAACCACCCCACCTACCAACTCAACAGGAAGGCCGGGAGGATTCTCTTCAACTCATCTCTATCAACCTCTTATTTTAAAATGCATTGCTGCTGCACAGTCCCTGCTGAATTTGTCCCAGGACAAGTTCCCACTATTCCTACATGGGATGTCAGTAACGTGGATCAAACCAAGCATTTTCTAGGACCAGATGTGGCTTTTTCATTCTAAGAATTAAAGGACAGTAGCTGTGAGGGCTTTTTATTGCGTTATTGGGGTTTTTTTTGTCTCAGAACAGCGTATGTTGTCCAAAGGTAGACCTACTTCAACACTGGGGGTCTCCTTTCAGCTGAATTATCTTCTTCTCAAAGAAACCTTAAGCTTTTGATAAGAAGTTAAGAAGTCACAGCATTTTTTTGTGCTGGTTTAAATTTTCTCTATGTCCTCACTTACTCTTATCAGGATTAAACCAGATTTATAGTAGCTGGCTGATGTGGTTGCCGAGCTGCTCTCCACCATATTTGAAAAGTCGTGGCTGTCAGGAGAGGTCCCCAGGGACTGGAAAAAAGGTCACATCACTCCCATTTATAAGAAAGGGAGCGAGGAAGACCCAGGGAACTACAGGCCGGTGAGCCTCACCTCTGTGCCTGGGAAGATCATGGAACAGATCCTCCTGGATGACATGTTGGAGCACATGAGGGATGAGCACATGATCCGGGACAGCCAGCACGGCTTCACCAAGGGAAGGTCGTGCCTTACCAATCAGGTGACCTTCTATGATGGAGTGACAGCATCAGTAGAGAAAGGGAAGGCAACCGATGTCATCTACCTGGACTTGTGCAAGGCCTTTGACACAGTCCCCCACCACATCCTTATCTCTAAACTGGAGAGATGTGGATTTGATGGGTGGACCATCCAGTGGATAAGAAACTGGTTGACAGAACGTAGACAAAGAGTGGTGGTCAATGGGTCTATGTCCAGGTGGAGGCCAGTGACAAGCGGTGTCCCCCAGGGGTCTGTCTTGGGACCGGTTCTCTTTAACATCTTTATCAATGACATCGATGATGGAATTGAGTGCACCCTCAGCAAGTTTGCAGATGACACCAAGCTGAGTGGTGTGGTCGACACCCTAGAAGGAAAGGAAGCCATCCAGAGGGATCTTGACAGGCTGGAGAGATGGGCCCGGGTGAACCTAATGAGGTTCAACACTGTGAAGTGTAAGGTGTTGCACTTGGGCCAGAAGAATCCCAGACATAGATACAGACTGGGAGAAGAGCTTCTTGAGAGTAGCCCTGCTGAGAAGGACCTGGGTGTCATGGTGGATGAGAAACTTAACACGAGCCAGCAGGGTGCTCTTGCAGATTAGAAGGCCAATGGTATCCTGGGCTCCATCAGAGGAGGGGTGGCAGCAGGGACAGGGAGGGGATTGTCCCTCTCTACTCTGCCCTCGTGAGGCCCCATTTGGAGTCCTGTGTCCAGAGCTGGGGCCCACAATACAAGAAAGATGGGGAACTATTGGAGAGGGTTCAGAGGAGGCCACAAAGATGATCAGAGGGCTGGAGCACCTCCCCTACAAAGAGAGATTGGGGAAACTGGGCTTGTGCAGCCTGGAGAAGGGTGCGGGGGGACCTGATTGCAGCCTTCCAGTCCCTGAAGGGAGCAGAGAAACAGGAGGGGAATCTACTTTTCAAAAGGGTAGACAATGACAGGACATGGGGGATGGATTAAAGCTAAAGGAGGGAAGGTTTAGATTAGATATTAGGGGGAAGTTTTTTAAAGGGAGAGTGGTGAGGTGCTGGAACAGGCTGCCCAGAGAGGTGGTGGATGCCCTGTCTCTGGAGGTGTTCAAGGTCAGGTTGGATGGGGCCCTGGGCAACCTTGTGTAGATCCAGGCCTGGAGGTTGGTGGCCCTGCCTGTGGCAGGGAGGTTGGAACTGTGTGATCCTTGGGGTCCCTTCCAACCCATGCCATTCTACGATTCAAAGGTGATCAGAACTACCTTAGGAAAGCTGAGGGGCACCAAGAGTCTCCTAAAACATTATTTTTAAAAAGTCAACTGTATGAAGTGTGACTGACCTACCATCAAAGCATGACAGCAGATGAACACTGCACGGGGGGCCTATGGCTTTTAAAGAACCATCCAAATTCTTCTGATCTAAGTAAGCAGTATTCCTGCTTGAAAGAATGTTCTGGCAAATTCTATGAACAGAATTGGCATGCTTTGGTCCTGCTTCAGGCTACGTTAAAAGTTTTAAGCTCCCGTTCACTGTACCAGGATGCTTCCAGAATACTCCTGGGCAGCAAAGCACCAAATGATTCTCAGCAACCAATCACATGAGAAGTTATTTCATTCTCTACACTCTCTCAAAAAGAAAATGGAAAAAAAGTAAAACATAAACAGCAGAAAATTCAAACTGTGTTTAAGGGCTGGTTGGTTTGTTGTTCTTTCTTTAGTCCACACTGAAGCCGAGAAAGTCTTAGTTTAAACTAGATAAAGCAATGCCCTCTAGTATGCTGCAGGGACATCTGGTACAATGCTGCCCAAATTTGGCCTCAAAAGCAGAGTTTAGGATTGCTGTACCACCTCAAGCCACAGCCAGTGTCTTGAAAGCTTATGGCACGCACGCAGCATCCTCCGTATGTTCCACACACAAGTGCAGCCTGCAGAACGATTTGGGATCATTCCCTCCATGGCTGATGCATCCGAATTTCACGTCAAAAGATGTGTTTTCTAGACATACGCTGATGGCTTGAGGTAGATCTGGGGGTTTTTGAGAATCAGGTAAAGGTCTGATCCTCCTCTTCCCTGAGTTCAGAGCCTAAATGCAATCCAGAGCCCCTCTCCTCACCGATGAGTACCATCTGTGGGCAGCTTTTTTGCTGTTTTCCTTGCAGCACACGACATGTCACATAATACCCATCCTGCGCCTTCCCCAAGCACATGCAGTGTTTGGTACCACATTACTGACCCACCACACAAGCTGGATGAAAGACACCTTTAGCTGGAAGAACTCTCCTACAAGTCGTCTCCAAAGCTCAGTTCGTTTCCCAAGATAGCCATCAATCACAACCAGCCCTTTCCAAACTCCAGAAAGATGAGTGAAGGAGAGTGTTCTCACAGTTCCAGAAGAACCCCTTGCAGAGCTATCCAACTATTTATTGACACCCTGTACCCAATACAAAATTCAATATTGCATTTCACAAAGGACCAAAAGAGTTTTTAGAACTCGAGGTCTGAAAAGCAAAAGGCAAAGTCTGAAGGCTGCTCTGAGTCCTTAAATGTTACCATTGCTCGCTCTTGAAAGACAAGGGCTGGGCTCTCACCATACAGACAGCACAGAAACTGGGATGCCACTAGTTAAACTCATAATCACATCAAGTACTTCGAAAATAATGAGTAACAAAACACCAGATGCTGACCATTTTGCTTGTTACTTTATGCACCACTGATGTGCAGAAGAGAGGAACCACAGCTCAAAGGCTGCGATGGGAGGGCGAGAAAAGAGAGAAATTAAAATGAACCATTTGTTCCACCCAATAAAGGGGGGAAAAGATTAAACTCTGTGTCTCCTGGCAGTATGAGGGGGGTTTGTACCCTCTGAAAGCTGCCAAAGCCATAAAGTTGCTAGCT
Source organism: Porphyrio hochstetteri (assembly GCA_020800305.1). NCBI lineage: Eukaryota > Metazoa > Chordata > Aves > Gruiformes > Rallidae > Porphyrio > Porphyrio hochstetteri. The sequence goes on from CM036908.1 coordinate 47,008,796, forward strand.
GAAATTTCTTTCTTGTCTGGAATAATTTCAATAATTACAAGCTGGCCCATTATCAGCATTTCACACTCTTACTAGGACATTCAGAGGACCAAGGTGGACCATGCTTTCTCTGGAGGGAAGCCAGCTTGGCCTGTTTGACAGGTAAAGAGAAAAGCTTAGGTCTTCAAGCCAGGCATCACCTGGTAGAAATACCTTCCAGTGGTATTTCTTCCTTTTATTTTGCTCTCATGAATAACTTCAACAACTTCTGTTCATCTAATTAAGTTCTCCAAACAAAAGCCTGCCTGAGTGATCTTAGCTCTACAAAAATTACTGTCTATAAATGGAACATCCAGCAAGATCACACATCACGTAAATTCCAGACTTGACCTGGCACTTAAGACATGCCTCTTAAGGACCTGTATTTTTAGCTCTCGTGTCTGAGGCTCCAACTCAGAATTCTGACGAAGAAGTGGGATCAAACTAGGAATTTTTCAAGTTAGGTTTAAAGCTTAGGAACTTTGCTTGAAATTTTAAATTCCATTCCCCTTTTCTCAGAGGGCAACAAATATATCTTCTAGTTAAACAAGCAGATACTTGGGGTTCTTTTCTCTAATGGGGAGTGGGTACTGCCAAGCATCCTGCCCTGCAACAAAATTCTTTCTGATCTTGTTATACACATAACTAAATTAAGGGAGAAAAGAAAACAATTTGGGGATTATCCAAAAGACAGCCAAGGGAGGAGATACAGTGTTTGTAACCGCTGTGCTAGGAAGCATTTTTTAATTAGAGGTCTGACACAATACACCTGTGTGACTGATTATGTGCAAAGAACAGTGTCCTGGAGAAACTGCTTGCATATATATACATATTTTAAAGAAGAAAAAAAGCTCTCAGGATCAGCTTCTTCCCTGCTGTATTGTCATTTTATTTGCAGGGGGTAAGGACCACTCAAAACTCAGGGTACAAAAAACCCAGGGAAATGTCTGGGGAAGACAGACATCATCTGGAGAACCTGCAATCTCCAGCCTGACTGAAAGAAATAGTTTTTCCACTTCCTTCAGTTTACTCGACAGTCTAGTAGCTCTCAGGCACATTCTCACCTTCTCCAGGGAGAACAACCTGAAAGAGACAGGGAGAAAAATGTTCCAGTGTTTCTCATGGAGAGGATACACATATTGCTGTATCCTGAGGTGATGTATATCGTTCTTCAGGGCTGGGAACATTCTACTCGTGTTTCACTTTGCAAAAAGATGCTGAGACTGTCCAGGTAAGACACTGAAACTGTCTGATGTGCATATGGTGTCCTGAGCCAAGTATAAACTGAGCTCTTCCCTTCTTCCCTTGGGCCTCTTCTTGCACAAACATTTCACTACAAGACTAGTGCTGGTGCATTCTCATTTTCTTTCTGTGTCACCATCTGCAGGTACTTCAGGCGCATGGGAGGGAGCTGCTCATAAAGGTCAAATCCCAAAGGGCTCTCTGCATTCAGCAGTCTGTAGCAGAGTAGGTGCTTTTTCAAGGTCTGAAGAAAGAAACAGCAGCCATTAAACAAGTCTGAAAAGAAGCAAATCTTTTCCGCCTTGTCTCCAACACAACATAGTGTCCTGCCAGACAATACAATTCCATCACAGACAACACAGTTAATTGCATCATCTTCAATGGAAGAGCTTGGAGTTTCTTCCAAGAAAATTAACTTTCTGGTTTACATGAGATTTCCTCTTCTCGACACAACTCCAACTGCCTCTTCTCAACAACCCCTCAGCAATGACCCCTTGCCAGAAGCCCAAATGGGGTTTTGAGCAAGATGTAAGGAGTCACCCTGGATGCTAAACATAAAGGGCCACACAAATGACAGGCTTTAGCAAGCTCCCCCAGAGAAAGAGAAACCTCACATCTGTGTTTTGGTCTTTCCAGGGAAAGTGTCCCACCACGAGGTATGGGAGATCACTGCTGGACATCTGTTCTCTCTAGGACCTCTCCACCACCCGGATATAATGCAGCTTGGGCAAGAGGCATGGGAATGCAGTAGAGGAGATTCACCCAGGTTCCAACAGGCTCAGTGTTTTGAGTTCAATTACTACAAGAACTGGGTAACAGTATTTACAGCCATCATGGGTCAAAATCCTGCTGCTAATCTCCTCTCATTCTCCTCAATTAGCAAGGTAAACACAAATTTCTAAAGCCAGAGGGTAAAGCTCCAAGAGCACTGTGTCTGAGAGTCTTATGTCCCAGTGGCACAGACCAAACCTTACGGATCCTACCTCATCCACCAACAGCCAGGTCTTCCGAAGCATGCTTTTCCGAGCAGCATCAGTCTCCTAGGAATAAAGCACATACTTTACTTAATGCGGTGCAGTGCTACCTTTGTCCACAGATGTACATGCACTCCAGGAGGATGCTTTGCTCATTATGATGATGCTCCAAAGAACAGCTTGTTCTATCAGAAAGGGCTTCATGTGGCTATTGCTGGTATCCTGCCTCTTTCCTTCTTACCCCAACCTGAAATTGAGTTCACTTCTCAACTTCCAGGTAGAGCTGTACATCAGAGGTGAAGTGCTGGGACAGGAATCACTGCCAGCAGCCCCAAGGCCATGGGAAGGTTTCTGCTTGGTTGTTCAAGCAAGGTGAAAGGAAAGAGCCCTCTGCATTTAAGACTGCCTGAGGTAGAGGCTAAATCTATTGTAAGCTCTCTCCACCTGATCAGCCCCCTCGTGCTCTCTGCTTCACTCTTCCATCCCTGGTATCAAAGCCCAGGTAGTTGCTGACTCCAAAGGTTTACGTAGGATTGGCTGCCATTAATTTAAGTGCTTAGGGTGCAATGAATAAGAGCTGTTGTCCAAGTCTCATACGTGGATTCTCAAACAGCTGGCCAGTCCTAAAAACATTTGCTTACAATCTTTGCTTTCAAGCCCAGGGCCATGATTCACCACAAGCCACACTGGTCCCTTGGGAAGAACAGATGCAAACCCCAAAGCTTCCAGCCCCAAGGCTCTGCAGCCCATCACCCACCTGTGTTGTGCTGTCTTGAGAGAAAATAAAGCTGTTCACATGAGCCACAGCCACCACGTAAAGAACAGGGCACCAAGAGTGACGCAATGCACCAGTGACCAGCGTTCGGAAGTAGAGTTGCAGGAGGTTCAGATTATCCTCAGGAGGGGAAACGTATCGCTCTAGAGGCACAGGGAACTGCAACAAACCCATCCAGAATCAATGTTACAGTTAATGTTGTTAGACAAAGTTTCCAATGTTTTCTGACTCCCCTGCCAAGCTTTGAAAATAGGTCAGAAAAGCTTTTAGTAACAACTTGGGTTTAGTTGCTTCTCCCCTCTCCAATTTTTATTACTCTCAATTTCAGAGAAGTTCTCTGCCACTAAAATCACGTATTTCACTTTAATTGTGCAAAGAAGATGCTCCAAAGATAATGATTTATTTCACTCAAAGCAAAAAGCAGTCAGCCTGCTGGAATATTACTGCTACCCACCTGGGTATTTTTAAATCAAGATAAAAAGGGAAAAAAAAACCCAAATAAACAACACTACCTCAAGCGATCTGCTCAAATTTTGCAATCCACAATTTGTTTTCAACCAACATGGCGATGAAAACATGGTTCAAAGTATTCAGCATTTAAAAAAACATCTGGGCACATGAAAAACCAAAGTGCTTTGAAATGTTCTGTGTTGTAACACAGGTCACAATTCTGATGGTATTGAGGGATCCAGCGCTGAGGGACGAAGACAAGATAAAGCACATGAAATAGAATCAAGCCTTTTCTCTGGTATATGGTGCTCAGCTCTCTTCCCACATATATTTGTGGGACTGCAATAGTGGCAGGAAGGGCTACTGGGAACATCAAGAGAACAGAGTTTATCGTCTGCACCAATATGTGGAAGAACTTTTACACAGTGAGGGTGACAGAGCACTGGGACAGGCTGCCCAGGGAGGTGTGGAGTCTCCTTCTCTGGAGATATTCAAGACCTGTCTGGACGCCTCCCTGTGCGACCTGTCCTAGGGAACCTGCTTTGGCAGGGGGGTTGGACCTGATGATCTCTTGAGGTCCCTTCCAACCCCCATGATTCTGTGATTCTGTGAAATATCTTGGCTTACTTGGCTTAAGAAGGAAAGGGTCATCTGGCCATAATGATTATGAAAAACTGGCTGCGGGGCTACTACAACCAGAACAAAAGCACTGCAACCCCACAACGGGAAGCACTGAGCCCACATAAACTGCTGCTTCACAGTGGTTTCGAAAAAAATAAGTTGAAAGGTTATCTTTGCATTAGCATACTTTATAGGCTAGGTCAAGCATTGTTTATCAACTGATATAGAACTTAAGCGCCAGATAAATTCTCTCTCATGCTCTGCTCACAGGATCACAGGGTTGGAAAAGACCTTTAAGACCATCAAGTCCAACCATTCCTGTCCTGTGCTAAACTATGTCCCCGAGCACCTCATCTACCCATCTGTTAAACACATCCAGGGGCAGGGACTCAACCCCCTCCCTGGGCAGCCTGTCCCAGGCCCTGACAACTCTTTCAGGGAAGAACTTTCTCCTAACATCTAATCTGACCCTGCCCTGGGGCAGCTTCATGCCATTTCCCCTTGTCATATCTATCTCCTGTCACCTGGCTGAATAGACCATCTCCCACCTCTCTACACCCTCCTGTCAGGTAGTTGTAGGCAGTGATAAGGTCTCCCCTCAGCCTCCTCTTCTCCAGGCTGAACACCCCCAGCCTTGCTGTGTTACCCAGCAAAGCACAACTCTGGTGTAACTAAGTGTGGAGACATGGTTAAGAGCGAAAATGGCTGTTTGCCCATGCATTGAGCAAAGAAAAAGTTCTCACCAAGGTGAGAAAGGATTTGTTTAAAGGAAAGGTAATGGTCAGAAGAACATGGGGTACAGACCAGCCCTTCACACATACAGGCCATACATTAGAAGTGGATTCGCAATCGTTACACCAAACAGGGTGTGGAATAGTTTCCACTGCATACTGAAAAATTTCACAGCTCCTGCTCTCCACACGTACAGGCTATCTGCTCTCAAAATTAAGTTCAACAGGTTTCTGAGAAGGATGGAGCAACAACTGCCTGCACCTACAGGGGCTGGACTCTTGTTCTTCAGACACAGAATCAAATCAAGCTGTTAAAAAAAAAAAAGAAGTAAGAAGGAAACATACACACTGCTGTCACAACCCTAAATCAAAAGAACATCAGTCTGTATTCTATTTTACATTTCATGCACTGGCCTTTCTTCAGGGAGAATGAAATGCTTCTAAGCAAAGAAAATACAGTTCGACTGGACAAGGAGGGATGAGGAAGAAAGGGAAGTGCTGGGAGGATACCCAAATCAAGGCTGGAGAAATGGAGGCAAGAGCCCAGTAATTGAGAATTACACAGTGAAAACCAACTACCATAAACTGGGATTACCTGCTGGAGCGGCACTCCCAGTGCCCGCAGGATGCTTGTGTGCTCCCCAAAAACAGTGAGCCGCAGATGAGTGCTGAAACGCTTCTGGAGAGGGAGAAGAACAAAGACTCCAAAGAGCGGATCTCCAAAGGAGACACCTTCAAACTGCTCCAGGAGACTTATGTAGAGATCATGGAAGGAAGCCAAGCCAGGGAGAGGAGCATCCAAGTTCAGGGAGTCTAGTGCCCTGGCTTGGCAATACACAGAGAGAAGGGCAGCTGTGTAGTGGTGGATTGGTGCTTCCAGAAAGAGGTCACTGCCTGTAAGGAACACACACATAAGGCGTGCAAGTTTGGCAGCAGTAGGGATGCTCTGAAGGGTTTTAGCACGCCAGGTTTCCAGCAACAGGACCCACTGCAGGTTCCAGGTCACAGTGTTGACAAGATCAAGTGGGAGAGAATTCAGTACACCCCCACGCGTCTCTGTGTTAGTCACTTTGTTGTAGAGGTTGATAAGTGGAAAGAACGGCCAGTCTGAAGGCAGAATGGGCCCTCTGGCCTCAGGAAGCAGCATTGACTGGATGAGGTAATTCTGTCCTTGGTAGGATGCTTGGGAACGCATAAGCGTAGGCTGGAAGTGGACAAAATGAGAAAGGTAGCAGGAACGGATTAAAGGCAGGTTTTGGTATGATTCTCTCAGCAGGGCACCACGAGTAACCTTTGAAAGACACACTGCTACAGAGCCAGGCTGTGCCACTTTGGCACTGGTATCCAGATGCAGGATATCAGAGAAGTCAGCTGCTTCCGGCCCTCCAGCTTTCCCTTCACTGGAAGATAAAGACAAACACTGGTTTTAGAAAGAAACAAAACCCAAACCAAAATAGCAATCAAACAAACCACCACAGAAATTCATCTCTTCAACCTTCCTGACTCAGGGAGAGCAGTATACACGCAGCACTAACAACAGTTTCTATAGCATTAAGCTCTGACAATGCTGAAGGCTGTAAAGCACCAGCTATCTTGCTACTTAGAGTAGCAAGAGCTACACTCAGAGTTAGCCACACTAAGGCCTTGCTGTGAAAAGCCTCCACACAACGCCAGCAGTCTGTTGTGGCGGCTGCAACCCTTTGTCCAGAGAGGCAGCCTGCGTACCACTACAGCTGCCAGGGTGCGAAGATGAAATCCTGCACATCGTGGAAGGTCTATGTGAATCAGTGACACCATTCCCAAAACTCACAGCTGACAGGGTCAGGGGCACCATACACGTCCGTGGTTACAAACTGGGGCAGGGGAAGGGGAATGCTTGTCAAATTCTTGTGCCACAATCTCAAACCAGAGACCAACCACAGTCTCAGATTAATTCCCAAATTCTCACAGAAGAGTACCTCTATATTTGTCAGAAACAAACCAAAAAATAAACCACAACACACAAACCCAAACCCACCCACAAACTGTCCTTTTCTGAGGAAAGCAGTAGTATCTCCTTGCAGCACACTTCAGTCCAACCTCTTTCAGGGATGCACTGTAGCAAATTTTGAGATTGTGATAAACCACTACCATTTTCTTGGCTAGACATGGAAGTGTCACATCTGACATGCTCATGCCTTCTTCCAGTGCAAAGTAGAAGACATTAGAGTTGTCAAATCAGTGAAAAATTGTGTCATAAGGGTTTAGGGAAGATTTAATCAACTTTTCAAGCTATGTCAAATTCCCATGTATTTCCCAACCCCGCTACTCAGAGCGGCAAGTGCTGGGCCTTAGCGAGAATCAGGTCTATCAGGAACCACAGAACTTTCGCCACAGAGGAGACCAAAAGAAATTGGTCACGTTTCTCAACATTGGCACATCAGAAAGAAATCCACAACCACACTGCCGATTAGTCTGATTAGAAGGCTTCGTGACTGGAGAATATGCAAATGAGTAAGTAAAATTTGAATGCAGACCCTATCAAAGTCCAAAAAATGATGACAAAATTGCAGTGCCAGTAGGTGCTTTTTCAATTTTCCCAAGTTTTCCAGCGTACTAGACTACAAAATGGAAAAAAAATGCAAAAGCTTACGGAAGAAACTGTGGATTAAAGGCAAGATCCAGTAGGACCTCGTAAGCCAGATGCTCACTCCCTGGCAACAGACGGCTTAGCAATGCCATGCCAACACAGTGATGGAGCGAGGCATGCTGGGCATAATCCGGACAAGTGCTTGCCTGTACAGGAAACAAAACAACAGATAGAAGCACTGTATCATTTGTCAACAACACAACCAGCAAGGACAGGAGAGTCAACCGAGACCTAGATCTTGCTAGGAAGTGAGATACTGAGGCAGACTTGAAGAACTGTCAGCGTTCATAGCAAGATCTCTCTGCTTCCCTGGATTGCCTTAGATAGTCAGACATCTTTTTTAGTATCATGCTTGAAAACTCTGTTCTCACTCTATCCCCCTCACTCTTTGCCATCCAAAGTATTTTGGATCTAAATCCCCCCAACAGTAACTGCAAAGATCTTATTTGCTAAGTGGGGCATAAGAGATGTCTGAAGAGTGAACACGGTCATGAAGACCAGCTGCCAATCTGACACGCTGAGTTGGAGAGGCCAGGGTGAGGTCAATTCTGGTGTAAAAGAAATGAAAGGACTAGTAATGCTACCATTCTCCGAGCCAACGCCAAGACAAAGTACTGCAGGTGATATTCATGGCGCAGGAGCCATGCAGATGAGGGAGTAACAGAGGGAGGTCCAGTCTGCCAGCTTTGATGGAGATAATCCTTCAAACCTCTGGACTCCAGCACAGAACTGTACTATAAAAGAATCAGAAGTGGAGACAAATACTATTAAGACAGTTCATGCTTGCAGGAAAGTAAAACGTAGCCCTCTCCAAGGCCTCTCCCCACCTTCTCACGTAAGAATTCCTGTTGGCTACTTCAAGAGAGATGTAAAAATGTGGCCTCTGCTTTTCTGCCTCAGGACTCACCTGCGTCCATCACAACCATTCCCATTGGAGGTAACCAGTAGTCACTGCCTACATTTTCCATAGCACTTTATAAGGCAGTAGTCTGGCCAGTGGCTTCAGATGTATTTTTGTTTGTTTCCTCTCATCTGGCAAGTTATGCCTATTAGTAACCGGTTGCTAATTCTACATAAGGTGACAGAGGAAGGTTTTGAGAAGCTTTATGCTAGGTATTCCACCTCTTTAAGGTGCTGCTGTTTCTCTTCAGAGTTTGCAACCATCCATGACACACATTCTAAAAATACAGGACAACCCTAAGTAGGAAGAAACCCCTTCAGCCACTGCAGCACCAGTTCTCCTGTTCAACCTTATCCCATTTTTCTTTGTTATATATGTTTCAAACATCCCTTTCCTCTTCTAACACTCAGTTATTTCACTTCACCAAACAGTTATTTAACCCTCCTCAACATCCTTTATAAATCCATTCTTTTAGCAGTAGCAGCATTCATCACCTGCTTTATAATTTCAGCTTCCCAGTGTCGACTGGACATTGGAATTCAAAGTCAGAGGATATTTTTAAGAACCTCATTCCACCTGTTCTGAAAATGGGGCATTTCTCTCAATAGTACTTCAATATCTTTAAAATTAAAATACGCAACAATTCCTTTCTAATAGTCCCGCTAACATCACTCAAGCCTGGGAAGATAAAATACTACCCTCCCTCACACATATATCATCATTCACCCAAAAGTTACAGAGCAAAAGTCTGTTCTCACCTTGCTGGTCAATCCTTTGTGAACATGAGTGATGCTGTTGATGAGAAATAGGATGGCAGTGAGGAAGGGGAAAGGGGACTTGGACCCCACCAGGCTCAAAGGAGGTTTGCCTCCAGTACAACTCAGAGATGCAATGCTCAAGACCGATTCCGGTGCTGGGGAACAGGACAGAGGGTTGCACAAGGTAGAACACGGCCTGTGTGAACAGATAGAGAGCAGTCAGGTCAAACACACTCACAGAGCTGAAGAACAACCTTGTAGGAATGTTACTATCTGAACTGAGCAGCGAAATGGAAGCCCCAAAGACTGCACATGAAAACACCTCATACCATGGTTGGCCAATTAAGCACTATCACCATACAAGCTGATGCCAGGGAACCACCAGGAATTCTCATCTTCAGCTACACTCCTCGTGACAGGCAAGAATACTCGGATAGGAAACACCTGAAAGCACTGGGTCTTTGAATGCAAATACACATCTCCCCACGTATGTATGTAAAGCAAAGAAGGCTGCCCGCCCAGCCAAGCCATTTCAACGATTAAGTGGCAGCCAAAGCCAAAAAGCCAGCCTATACGGGACAGGGACACTGCAGAAAAGTTGCCCCTTATCATAGAATCATAGAATGGTCTGGGCTGGAAGGGACCCCAAGGATCACACAGTTCCAACACCCCTGCCACAGGCAGGGCCACCAACCTCCAGGCCTGGATCTACACAAGGTTGCCCAGGGCCCCAGCCAACCTGGCCCTGAACACCTCCAGGGATGGGGCATCCACCACCTCTCTGGGCAGCCTGTTCCAGCCCCTCACCACTCTCTCTGTAAAGAGCTTCCCCCAATATCTAATCTAAACCTTCCCCCCTTTAGCTTTAATCCATTCCCCCTTTTCCTGCCAGTGTCTGCCCTTTGAAAAAGCTGATTCCCCTCCCTCAATCTCTCTTTGTAGGGGAGGTGCTCCAGCCCTCTAATCATCTTCGTGGCCTCCTCTGAACCCTCTCCAACAGTTCCACATCTTTCTTGTATTGGGGGCCCCAGCTCTGGACACAGGACTCCAGATGGGGCCTCACGAGGGCAGAGTAGAGAGGGACAATCACCTCCCTGTCCCTGCTGGCCAACCCTCTTCTGATGGAGCCCAGGATACCATTGGCCTTCCAAGCTGCAAGAGCACACTGCTAGCTCATGTTACATACTCATGAAATGCCTATTTTTAAAGTCTATTCAGAAAGTACCACACTTTAATAATAAAATGGTTTAGGTTAGAAGGGACCTTAAGGACCATCTTGTTCCAACCTGCCGCCATAGGCAGGGACAACATCCACCAGCCCAGGTTACCCAAAGTCCCATCCAACCTGTCAGGGAGGGGGCAGCCACAGCTCCTCTGGGCAGCCTGTGCCAGGGCCTCACTGCCGTCACAGGGAAGGATTTCTTCCTAATACCTAATCTAAACCTCCCCTCCTTCCTCTTAAACGCATCACCCCTTGTCCTATCACTGCACTCCCTGAAAAACAGCCCCTTTCCAGCTTTCCTTTCAGATACTGGAAGGCTGCTACAAGGTCTCCCCAGAGTCCTCTCCAGGCTGAACAAGCCCAACTCTCAGTCTGTCTTCATAGGAGAGGTGCTCCAGCCCTCTGATCTCCTTTGTGGCCTCCTCTGGATTCACTCTAGCAGTTCAATACTTGTACTGGGGACTCCAGAGCTGGACACAGTACTCCCAGTAGGGTCTCAGGAAAGCAGAGGGGCAGAATCACCTTCCTAGACCTGCTAGTCACACTTCTTTTGATGTACCCCAGGACACAGTTAGCCTTCTGGGCTGCAAGTGCACATTGCTGCCCCATGCTGAGCTTCTCATCCACCTACACAGCCAAATCCTCCTCCTCAGGGCTGCTCTCCATCAATTCTCAGCCCAGCTTGTTGTGCTTGGGATTACCCTGACTCACGTGCAGGACCTTGCACTTAACATACATGAACATAACCACTCATACCGCTCTTGGTGTGCGTGCCCACTCTCCACAGACAAAACCAGAGCTTGTAATTCCAGCAGTGCTTACAGGGCCCACACTGGACATACCATGTCCATACAGGCAAGACTATGAGGAGAGCAACAAGATGATGTTGCTCGACCATAATGAAGCGATAGGGCAAATCCTGTCAGAGACGCATATCGTTACTCTATGACAGAAAACTAACTCTTCAAATGCACTGCTCTTCTTTCCACTGGCATTACCAGTGAGGCATGAACACATCTGGGGTTCACAGAGCACCCTGAACTTGAAGCACATGAAGTCTTACAGAGATGAGCCAAGAGCTTCTGAGGAACCAACAGGGAAACACCACTAAAATACCTCAGAGGGATTCCAGACACTCCAGCCAGCCAGCTTCATATTTAAGCCCAACTTAAATGCCTCCACGCAAACTCACGCAGCATAGGGTATAAGCAGGAGGAGCTGGAGATGTGCTCTGTTGGGATGGAAACAGACAGGCTGTCTATGTCAAAGACGTCTACGCCAAAGACGTCTATGTCAAAGACCAGCTGGAGTGCATGGAGCTCTGCCTGGGGATGGATGAGGAGCCAACCAAGAGCTTATGGGTCAGGATTAAGGGAGGGCAGGGACAGGGGACATCATAGTGGGGGTCTGCTATGGGGTACCCAACCAGGAAGATAGAACAGATGAGGCCCCTCTATAGATAGACATAAGCAGTTTCACATTCACAAGCCCTGGTCCTCATGGGGGGCTTCAATCAGTCTGACTGATAATTGTTGGAGGGACAACACAGTAGGGCACAAGCAATACAGGGGGCTCCTAGAATGTGTCACTGACATAGAGGGTGACACCCCCTCCTGTCCTTCCCAAAAGGCCTGTGTCCTTCCATCCCAACACTCCACTCATAGGAGTTCACAGAACCATGATCTATCCAGAACATTTGCACTAGTTTGTCAAAATATTAAGGCAGAGATTAGCTGACTATTTATTTTTACCAGCCAATATTAAGAACAGCCATGGCGATTGTTGCTGATGAATTTTTACAGCCTCACCAAACCCATCGTTTTCATACCTCAAGGACAGGCAGGAAAGGATCTAACGAGTGCCCTTGTGTTGGAAGCTTTAGTGCCAAGACCTTCAGACCTCAGGTCTCAGTCACAAAAGAACATCGGCCAAACTGTCTGGTGACCATTCAAATACCACTTAAAACAGGGCCCTTTTATCAGATGCTCTCAGAAGCAGCCAGATGTCTCCCTGACTACAGGTTAGGACTTTCAGATTCTGCACCCTCTTCAGAGGACTAATCACATACTAGTATGGGGGCTCCTTCTATAGCAGAAAGACAGAATATCTGCAGTTCCCAGAGCCAGAGCTTGTGTTATCTACGTGTCTGAAAGCACGGCCTGGCATCTGGCCTTTTAGTTCCCTGCGTGGGCTTTAAAGGCCTTAGTGAAGCTCTGCAGGAGCTTAGAGACAAGAGTCTAGTCTAAATTATTTTATATAAGCAGCATCACACAAAGCACATGACAGGTACATGTACACACACCCTCACTTCCAAAATGTAAGAGAGACTTAAATTCATGTTACTTTTTTTTTTTAAAAAACCTGTGAAACCAAAGAAGAATCAAGCCAAAAATTACTACCATCAATCTGGAATGGATATGAAACACAGCTACATGGAACAGCAGAAATTTAGACCCTGCAGCAGCACAGGTAGGAAAGGAGGAAGTGAAGAACCTCTCTGGACACCATCCTATTTGTGAGAGAACAAAACAGGGTATAGGAGAACCCTACCATGCGTATAGAGTGCATACATACAGGGGAAAGAAATGGGAGGGGGGGGAACTGCCACACAGTACAGTACAGAAGTGAGAGTCCCTCAGCTTTGGCAATAGCATTTTAGCAGTGAAATGATTTTACCTCAGCAAGTCCCACATCCTGCGTACGGCTGGCTGGCTGAGAAGAGGCTGCAGCACCTCAGATGTCAAACGTTCCAGCTCCTCTAAGTAGTCAATTGGATTGACTGATGGCTACCGAAGACATGGAGAAAGACAAGAAGAGATGGTGAATGAACGCATCATAGTGAAAGCAAAAAGACAGGTTGATTTAATTGTTTTCTCAATTTTTATCATCTTTTTGCTAGACCACATCATCTCCAGAGTGGTACTGCTCTAGGTTGCAGATGGCCTCCCTGTTGGAAGCTGAGAGCTGGCACCTCAAGGCATTCTCACACTCAAGTATTAAAATATATCATAGACACTTCATAGTCGGCTGGAAGTAAGGTATGGGATCCATGGCATCACCATTCCTTAAAAGAAAACTTGCCTTAAGTGGCTAGACACGCCCGCCTCCCCATACCATCTATGCACTGATTTTTCCATTTCACTGGAAAACAACACAACTTTCTGGTTCAGGTATGGGACAGACCAACCAGAGGTGATGGCGTTACTGGACCTGGGGCTCACCAGTGTGTGGGAGATGATTAAAGGTGTTAAGACTGGAGACAGCCTGGGCTGCAGTGACCATGCCCTGGTTGAGTTTGCGATCTCAAGGAATGTCGGCCTGGCAAAAAGTGGGATCAGGACCCTGAACTTTAGGAGAGCAAACTTTAGGCTGTTTAAGGAATTGTTGGCCAAGATCTCCTGGGAGGTGGTCCTTAGAGACAGAAATGTTGAGGAAAGTTGACTACTCTTTAAGGATGCCTCTCTCAGAGCTCAAGAGCTCTCTGTCCCTCTGAATAAGAAAGTGGGCAGGAGGGGCAGGAGGCCAGAATGGCTAGGCAAGGACCTGCTGGTCAAACTGAGGGAAAAGAAAGGCAAATACAAGCTCTGAAACAGGGGTGTGTAGCCTGGAAAGAATACAGGGATGCTGTTCAGACTTGCAGAGATGGGATCAGGAAAGCCAAGGTACAGATGGATCTGAACTTGGCAAGGAATGTTAAAAACAAGAAGAAGGGATTTTACAGGTACATTGGCCAGAAGAGACAGGCCAAAGAGAACGTACCCCCTTTGGTAAATGAGAAAGGAGAATTGGCTGCAACTGATGTGGAGAAGGCTGAGGTTCTGAATGACTTCTTTGCCTCAGTCTTCTCTGGCAGCCAGGATTCTCATAATTCAGTCGGCGAGTGACGATCATCGGCGACAGCGATCGTTCTGGTAAGCTCAGGGGCTGTGTGTTAGATTGGGTGGTCTAGCGAGGTTCCCTCCATCTGGGCACCAGCTCCTTCGATCCACAGCGAGTACCCGGAAGCCCGGCTAAGCTCACCCCCGCAAGGTCACGTGACCCCACCCTCTAAACTTAAAAGGGCTTAAGGAGGGCAGCGACCCACACAACGCAGGCGAGCAAGCAATAGAGCTCAGAGGAGGCAGCCAACCGTCTGGCTCGCCAGGCAGAGGAAATAGAGAAGCCCAGCCTACGGACAGGAGAGGGTCACTAACACTTCGGTAGGTACTGCACAATGGTGTCTACCCGGCGCAGGGCCATAACCCCAACCCCTGCCACTGTGGAGGTAGCCACTCAGCTTAACCAACCGCAGAAGCATGCTGCAGTGCAGGTCTTGGGGTGTAGGGACTGTCACAACATGCTTGCGGCAGCAGACAGCTCTGAACATGGCTGTGTACTGTGTGAGATCATAAGGGATCTCCTCAGCCGTGCAGCATACCTGCAAGAAGAGGTAGATGTGCTCAAGGGTAAACTAGACAGGCTCATGAGCACCAGGGAGCTGAGGTGGAGACAGATCGGATGAGCCAGGTTCTGTCCTCCCAGCCACCTAATGAGGTAAATGGGAGTGACCCGAACCCTGAGGAGGGCTGGAAGACAGTCCGGTCTCGCTGTTGTAGGCGCTCCCCCTGCCTACCTACCCCGCTCCCCCAGGTTTCCCTAAGCAACAGGTTTGGGGCCCTGGAAGTTGAGGAGGAGGTATGTGAAGGGATGAGTGCAGCCCCTCTGCCTCAGAGGAAGCGAAAGCCTAGAGTGAGGCAAAAGTCTGCACGCCTTGAGACTGCCTCTGTTAGGCAAGAGTGAAGGGTAGCTGTGGTAGGGGATTCCCTTCTCAGAGGGACGGAGGGCACCATTTGTAGACCAGACCCTACACAAAGGGAGGTGTGCTGCCTCCCTGGAGCCAGGGTCCGTGATATTACCAGAAGGCTCCCAGGGCTGGTAAGACCCTCTGACTATTATCCTCTACTGATTGTTCAAGCAGGCAGGGATGCGATCATGAAGTGTAGCCTGCGTGCTATCAAGAGGGAGTTTTGTGATCTAGGGCGATTTGTTGAGGGGGGCGGAGCTCAAATAATATTCTCGTCTATCCCTACTAGTGGGAAGAGGGGTTCGGAGCAGGTCAGGAGAACCCATCTATTGAATGAGTGGCTGAAAGGCTGGTGCTGGCATAGGAACTTCGGGTTTTTTGACCAAGGGAAGGTGTACTCTGTCCTGGCATGATGACTGCTGATGGGGCTCACCTGTCCCATTAGGGGTAAGCGAATCCTTGCCCAGGAGATGGCAGGGCTCATTGAGCAAGCTTTAAACTAGTTAGGAAGGCGGGAGGGGATATTAGGATGGCTCTTGGGGTTAGGCATGGGCTTTGGGAGACACAACGTGAGTTGGCGGTAGAAGAAGGTAAATGCCAGCAGCACAGTGACGGACTTGGGGATGTTGTTCCATGTGATAGTGGTGAAAATTCTGGGGAATGCCCTGAGGACTCCTCAGTGGAGCCACTATTGCCCATCCCCTGTCGGAAATCTCGCTGTGATCTGCTGAGGATACCTGCACCTGCTGCCCCACTAAAATGCCTTTATACAAATGCATGCAGCATGGGAAACAAGCAGGAAGAATTAGAGATCTTTGTGCGGTTGCAGGGCCACGATCTCATTGCGATCACAGAGACGTGGTGGGACAGCCTGGATGACTGGCACACTGTCATGGATGGCTATGTGCTTTTCAGGAAGGACAGGCTAGGGAGGCGAGGTGGAGGAGTTGCTCTTTATGTTAGAGAGCAGCTTGAATGTATTGAGCTCCACCTGGGGAAAGATGACCCATCAGTCGAGTGCTTGTGGGTAAGAATCAAGGGTCACGCTAGTATGAGTGACACTGTTGTGGGTGTGTGCTATAGGCCCCCTGATCAAGAGGAGCGGGTTGATAGTGCTTTCTATGAGCAGCTAGAAGTAGCCTCGAGATCCCAGGCCCTGGTTCTTATGGGGGACTTCAACTACCCAGATATTTGCTGGGCAAGCAATACGGCCAGTCGTATGCAGTACAGACAATTTATGCAGTATGTTGAGGACAATTTCCTGCTACAGATGGTGCAGGAACCTACAAGGGGAGGGCGAGTGCTGGACCTTGTTCTTACTAACAAGGATGGGCTCATCAGGGAGGTGAAGGTCGGGGGCAGCTTAGGACAAAACGACCACGAAATGATCCAGTTCAAGATCCTGAATGGAAGAAGCAAGCCAAAAAGCAGGATAGCTACCCTGAATTTTGAAGAGCTAACTTTGATCTCTTCCGCAGCCTTTTAGGAGCTATCCCACAGGCTACGCTGTTAGAAGGCAAGGGAGCCTGTGAGAGCTGGCTAGCATTTAAACAGCACTTCTTCCAAGCACAGGATAGGTGCATCCCTTTGAGTAAGAAATCGGGAAAGAGACGCAGAAGACCTGTGTGGATGAGCAGGGAGCTAATGTGTAAGCTCAAAGGGAAGCAGATGGTTTATGAACTATGGAAACTGGGTCTGTGCACCTGGGAGGAATATAGGGATGTTGTCAGGGCCTGTAGGGACGCGACTAGAAAGGCTAAAGCCCACTTGGAGATGAAACTGGCAAGGGATATAAAGGATAATAAAAAGAGTTTTTTCAGATACGTGAATACTAAGAGGATGATCAGGGATAATGTAGGTCCCTTGATGAATGAGGCGGGTGTCCTGGTATCGGGTGATGATGAGAAGGTGGAAATACTGAATGCCTTCTTTGCCTCAGTCTTCTCTCCAAAGGCCCCTCGGGACCCGCAGATCCTGGATGAAAGTAGGAGTGTTTGGGGAATGAAGAGCTTCCCTCTAGTTGAGGTAGGGGTGGTCCAGGGGCAGCTCAAAGGGATTAATGCACACAAATCCATGGGGCCGGATGGGATACATCCACATGTGCTGAGGGAGCTGGCGGAAGGGATTGCGGAGCTGCTTGCTATCATCTTCGACAGCTCTTGGAGAACAGGAGAAGTACCTGAGGATTGGAGGATAGCCAATATCACTCCAGTCTTCAAAAAGGGCAAGAAGGAGGACCCTAGCAACTATAGGCCAGTCAGCCTTACTTCTGTCCCTGGAAAGGTGATGGAACAGCTTGTTCTGGATGCCATTACCAAGCAACTGGAAGAGAAGAAGGACATGAGGAGTAGTCAGCATGGATTCACCAAGGGGAGATCGTGCTCGACCAATCTCATAGCCTTCTATGATCTCATCACCGGCTGGGTGGATGGAGGGAGAGCAGTGGATGTCATCTACCTTGATTTCAGCAAGGCTTTTGATACTGTCTCCCATGACATCCTGATAGAAAAGCTGAGAGATCATGGGATAGATGAGTGGACAGTGAGGTGGGTTGAGAACTCGCTGTCGGACCAGGCTCAGAGGGTGGTGATCAGTGGAGCAGAATCTGAATGGAGGCCTGTGACTAGCGGTGTTCCCCAGGGCTTGGTGTTGGGTCCAGTCCTGTTTAATATCTTCATCAACAACCTTGATGAGGGAATAGCATCCACCCTCAGCAAGTACGCTGATGATACAAAGCTGGGAGGGGTGGCTGACATGCAGGAACACTGCACTGCCATCCAGCGAGACCTGGACAGGCTGGAACGCTGGGCAGGGAGAAACCAGATGAGGTTTAATAGAAGCAAGTGTAAAGTCTTGCACCTGGGGAGGAATAACCGTCTGTATCAGTACAGGCTGGGGGACGACCTGCTGGAGAAGAGCTCTGTGGAGAAGGACCTGGGGGTCTTGGTTGATGACAGGTTGGCTATGAGCCAGCAGTGTGCCCTGGTGGCTAAGAGGGCCAATGGGATCCTGGGATGCATCAGGAAGAGTGTGGCCAGCAGGTCGAAGGAGGTGATCCTCCCCCTCTACTCTGCCCTGGTCAGGCCCCACCTGGAGTATTGTGTCCAGTTCTGGGCTCCCTGGTATAAAAAAGACAGGGACCTCCTTGAGAGAGTCCAGAGAAGGGCTACGAAGATGATTAAGCGCCTGGAGTATCTCCCCCGTGAGGAAAGGCTGAGTGAGCTGGGGCTGTTCAGCCTGGAGAAAAGAAGACTGAAGGGCGACCTAATTAATGTTTATAAATATCTTAAGTACGGGATGCAGGGGGAAATGGCCAGCCCCTTTTCAGTAGTCTGGAGATAGGACAAGGGGCAATGGCTGTAAACTGGAGCACAGGAAGTTCCGCACCAACATGCGGAAGAACTTTTACACAGTGAGGGTGACAGAGCCCTGGGACAGGCTGCCCAGGGAGGTGGTGGAGTCTCCTTCTCTGGAGAGATTCAAGACTCGTCTGGACGCCTATCTGTGCAATATGTGCTAGGGAGCTTGCTTTGGCAGGGGGGTTGGACCTGATGATCTCTTGAGGTCCCTTCCAACCCCTGTGATTCTGTGAATTCTCAAGTCCCAGAACCTTGCATCCCTGGACCTTCAGGTGAGAACTGGGGGAGTAAATTCCCCCCCCCACCACTGTAAGGGCAGACCAAGTCAGAGACCGCCTCATGAGACTGAATGTCTACAGGTCTATGAGGCTGGATGACATGCATCCCAGGGTCCTGAAGGAGCTGGCTGATCTGGTTGCTGAGCCACTCTCCATCATATTTGAAAAGTCGTGGCTGTCAGGAGAGGTCCCCAGGGACTGGAAAAAAGGTCATGTCACTCCCATTTATAAGAAAGGGAGCAAGGAAGACCCAGGGAACTACAGGCCGGTGAGCCTCACCTCTGTGCCTGGGAAGATCATGGAACAGATCCTCCTGGATGACATGTTGGAGCACATGAGGGATGAGCACATGATCCGGGACAGCCAGCACGGCTTCACCAAGGGAAGGTCGTGCCTTACCAATCAGGTGACCTTCTATGATGGAGTGACAGCATCAGTAGAGAAAGGGAAGGCAACCGATGTCATCTACCTGGACTTGTGCAAGGCCTTTGACACAGTCCCCCACCACATCCTTATCTCTAAACTGGAGAGATGTGGATTTGATGGGTGGACCATCCAGTGGATAAGAAACTGGTTGACAGAACGTAGAGAGTGGTGGTCAATGACTCTATGTCCAGGTGGAGGCCAGTGACAAGTGGTGTCCCCCAGGGGTCTGTCTTGGGACCGGTTCTCTTTAACATCTTTATCAATGACATCGATGATGGAATTGAGTGCACCCTCAGCAAGTTTGCAGATGACACCAAGCTGAGTGGTGTGGTCGACACCCTAGAAGGAAAGGAAGCCATCCAGAGGGATCTTGACAGGCTGGAAAGGTGAGCCCGGGTGAACCTAATGAGGTTCAACACTGTGAAGTGTAAGGTGTTGCACTTGGGCCAGAAGAATCCCAGACATAGATACAGACTGGGAGAAGAGCTTCTTGAGAGTAGCCCTGCTGAGAAGGACCTGGGTGTCATGGTGGATGAGAAACTTAACAGGAGCCAGCAGGGTGCTCTTGCAGATTAGAAGGCCAATGGCTCCATCAGAAGAGGGGTGGCAGCAGGGACAGGGAGGGGATTGTCCCTCTCTACTCTGCCCTCGTGAGGCCCCATCTGGAGTCCTGTGTCCAGAGCTGGGGCCCCAATACAAGAAAGATGTGGAACTATTGGAGAGGGTTCAGAGGAGGCCACAAAGATGATCAGAGGGCTGGAGCACCTCCCCTACAAAGAGAGATTGGGGAAACTGGGCTTGTTCAGCCTATAGAAGAGAAGGCTGCATGGGGACCTGATTGCAGCCTTCCAGTCCCTGAAGGGAGCATAGAAACAGGAGGGGAATCAACTTTTTAAAAGGGCAGACAATGGCAGGACATGGGCGATGGATTAAAGCTAAAGGAGGGAAGGTTTAGATTAGATATTAGGGGGAAGTTTTTTAAAGGGAGAGTGGTGAGGTGCTGGAACAGGCTGCCCAGAGAGGTGGTGGATGCCCTGTCTCTGGAGGTGTTCAAGGTCAGGTTGGATGGGGCCCTGGGCAACCTTGTGTAGATCCAGGCCTGGAGGTTGGTGGCCCTGCCTGTGGCAGGGAGGTTGGAACTGTGTGATCCTTGGGGTCCCTTCCAACCCATGCCATTCTACGATTCAAAGGTGATCAGAACTACCTTAGGAAAGCTGAGTGGCACCAAGAGTCTCCTAAAACATTATTTTTAAAAAGTCAACTGTATGAAGCGTGACTGACCTACCCATCAAAGCACGACAGCAGATGAACACTGCACGGGGGGCCTATGGCTTTTAAAGAACCATCCAAATTCTTCTGACCCTACTAAGCAGTATTCCAGCTTGAAAGAATGTTCTGGCAAATTCTGATGTTCTTTCCTTTCAGTAGGATACTGCTTTGGGTTACAGAAATACTTGTTTCTACAACATAAAAATCTGATTTTCCACCAGATAAAATTCCCCTCCAGAAATCAGTAAATCTACACAAAGATGTTAACTGTAGCTCTTAGTCATATAACAGCAACAACATTCCAAGGCCCTAGCATACACTGATCCAGTTATTATACAAGTTGATTTTTTTCACTTTTTTAAAAATCAGGTTAGCTAACCATAGGTAGATGACCGAATGTCTTTTCAAGTGGAAATTAAAATCTTATGTCACAGTTCAAGGACCTAAAATGATTTTGTCAGATCCTCTTCTTGGATATCTATAAAGGTTGAAAAGGAATATTAACCTCTTTGTTATCCCCGTTCCTCTAACACTCAGGACCTAGTCACGGTATGGGAAGGGTGCTACCAACCTTTGGGGCACTGAAGTCATCTTTCAAAGATAGTGGCTGGAGTAGAAACCGCCAGAAGTAACAAACTGTGCAAGTTTCAAAGGAGTTAGAGAAGTGTGAATAGCTACAGCCATTAAGTTACCCCCACACCCTGAAGAGAGCTCTCCCAGGTCAGAACTCGAGCATTCCACTTGAGCAGTAAAGAGGAAACTCACACTTATCTTCAGAAGATGAATCTTTAAGGTAGCTAAAGTGTAAGACATAATTCCCTGATGTGACACGTCACCTTCAGAAAACTCACTTTAAAAGACAGTTGCATATTACAACTGTAACTGGGTTACAGAATTTCACCTTGAATGTCAGTGAGGCAGGAAATAAATTTCTACTTATCATTTCCTATCCAAAGTTCACATGGCATGACCCTCAACACTCAATCTTCCAATCAGATTTCTGCAGTGTAGCAGTCCACATGTAAGCTCTCAGACCAGAGCAAACATAAAATGGTGCAACTTTCTTTAGCCCATGAGGAGAAAGGACTGCCAAACTGAATTAGGTCATGTTTGCTCCATGCTTTGGATCTCTGCAGTTAATCAGAACAGTCACAGAGCTACCACATACCTTGAAAGATAATCTGAGCCCAAAGGAAGACAGTGATAATTGGCAGTGCTAATGTGGAGGTTCAGTAGACATATCTGACCCTAAATGTCATGCAGCCTAGATATGAGCTGTGGAAAACAAAATCACGTTCTCAGGTAGGTGCTTCAATGTCTGTCTTTTTTGGCACTGCCTGGAAGTTCAGGTTTTCAGGAGTAACATACAAGCCAAAGCTGGTGAGATAAAAAGACTCCCTGTATTTTCAGGTCTTACCTGTTGGCTGCAAGCACTGTAATAAACTCCCAGGTAGATCACATAAGCTGTGGTCAGAGGCTGGAGAGTTTGCCAAGTTTCTGCCTGGGATATCTCCTGGAGGAATTTTTTCAGAGTGGTCTCATGGAAGGGCTGTAAGCTTGACACTTCATTCCATGCTACTGAAGGAGGTGGAATCTGTTCACTGTCTTCTGAGCTGTTACTGTAACACAGTGGAAGAATAACACAGGATAGTGAGTGTCTATCTCAATAATAATTTTAATAACAAGGCTTCCAATTGCATGGAAGGTGATACCCCACAACAGCCCTCAGGGGCAAAAATAGTTTGTACACTCCCACAGACCAGATTAAAACCAATCCAGGCAGAAAGGGTGAATGCAAAAACCAAATTGTGAAAGCTGAAGTTTCTTCACCTGCACTACTCAGTCCTGTCAGCTGTGCTCTAATTTTACTGGACACACTACCTCAGTATTCAGCTGTACTTAAAAGAGACTCTCGCTTTTCACCAGAAAAAGTACCTGTACCTTCTGCAAATCCTACTGCTCTGACATCTGTCAAAACCAACCACCTCTTAATCCTGACCTATCTTGGTCTCTGCAGGGAGGTTCTTTCCTCCAAACTTCAGGGGGGTTACCTTCTTTTTCCCAAAGACAAGGTCAAAGGAACTTCCTGGCTCCTTTCAGCACAGCATCCTTCTGCCCTAGAGTGGAATGCAGATTTTTGAGCCACTCTGCTCAGCATTGGTGAGGCTGCACCTTGAGTTCTGGGCTCCTCACCATAAGAAGGACATTGAGGTCCTCAAGAGAGTCCAGAAAACAGCAACCAGGCTGGGGAAGGGGCTGGAGAGCAAATCCTATTAGGAGCAGCTGAGGGAGGTGGGGATGTTCAGCCTGGAAAAGAGGAAGCTGAGGGGAGACCTCATCACTGCCTACAGTGACCTGACAGGAGGGTGTAGAGAGGTGGGAGATGGTCTCTTCAGCCAGGTGACAGGCGATGGGACAAGCGGAAATGGCACGAAGCTGCCCCAGGGCAGGGTCAGATTAGATGTTAGGAGAAAGTTCTTCCCTGAAAGAGTTGTCAGGGCCTGGAACAGGCTGCCCAGGGAGGGGGTTGAGTCACCGATCCTGGGTGTGTTTAACAGACGGGCAGATGAGGCACTTAGGGATATGGTTTAGCACAGGACAGGAATGGTTGGACTCGATGATTCTGTGATTTTTACTCCTGCCTCTTACCAGACTGGTAGGAACACAGCTCTCAGACTGTGTGTCAGAGGGCAAATATCCCACAATGCAGGAAGTCACACGTGGGACAGTAAACCATCCAAAATGAAGCGAAAAAAGTGATAGCCAGGCTTCCAAACCAAAGAGAGGGAAAACAGGATGCCAACTACTCAGATACAGAGAACTGGTGAGAAAGAGGGCCTACCTGTTCAGCTTGGCCTGCAGCTCTGCTGCGTAGCCTGCTGTTTGCGTCACATGTGTCAGCAGAGTAACTACTGCTGTAGCTCGCTGGACAGACAACTCAATCACAGGGCTCTTCCCACGGCAAGTGCTGAGCAATTCAGGCAGGGATTGCACGATCCTCATCAGCACGGGGTACAGATCCCTGTAATATGAATCAAAGAATAGTCAAGGTTGGAAAGGGTCTCTGGAGATCATCTATAGTTTAACTCACTGCTGCAGCCAGGTCAGCTAAAGCAAGTTTGCTCAGGAACATGTCCAGTTTGATTTCTGAGTATCTTTAGCGATGGTGAGTCCACAATTTTCCTGTGCAACATACTCCAGTGTGTGATCAACTTCACAGTAAAATTGTTTTTCTTACACCTAAGTGAAGTTTCCTGTTTCCATTTGGGCCGACTGCTTCTCATACTTTCACTTCCTACCACTGAAAGAAACTGGTTCTATCTTCTTCACACCATCACTTAAAGAGATTTCCCCAATGAGATTACGAGAACCATTACCACGACCAAGATAACAAAACCAAATCAATGTGGAAAAAAAATGACAAAGGAATAGTCAGTTTAAATTCATCTGAATGGCACCTGCCTAATACTCTGTCTCCAAGTAGTCCGATAATCTCTTGGAAACTATTTTTTCTTTTATTCTTGTTTCCCTAATTCTCAAATTCTAAGACAAATTTAATGAATCTTCTACTGTTTCTCTTTCCTCAACATTATTTACAGTGCTAAAAGTTTATATCATTTTTACTCTTTATTAACCAATACACTTGATTGGGCTGGAGAACACAAAATGCTGTTGTGGAGAGACAACCTTTCTTCTGAAACTTAATACCAGCCTCTCCTTTCAATCCTCTTCAGAGCACCACCACAGCCATCTCTCTCCTTACAAGTCAGTGCAATTACAGGAAGACTCCTCAATGCCTGAGGCATGCCAGACCTATCCCAGTAGAGACCTCGATGGTCAAGCACAAGAACTTGTACTGAACTGAAAGTGGATGCAGCATGCAGCTTGCCTGCATCAGCCTGCCTCACTTCGCATGCACGCTGGTGACTGCTGCCCACAGACTGCCTTTAGGTCATCAGATTCAGTCCTAGGTGTGCTGCAAACTACAGGTCTTGATGTCACACAAGAGAGATTATTCATGCCTTTGAGGGCCAAAGGATGCAGCCCTAAAAAGTTAGGGTAGTCTCCCATAGTACAAAGGAAAATCAACAAAATAGCAGTGCTTAAACACAGGAGATAAAGAACAACCTGAAAAAAAGGCAATTCTCAACAGAAGTACCTTTAGAAACTGCAAGTGTTACTGCAGGAGGCCAAAGACAGGGAGGTAAGGCTCCCTTGAAGGGAGTAGAGACTCAACCTGGACAACCCTACATTTGCCTCTCTAGAACAGGTTGCCCGTTATCTCTGTTGCACCCTCCACCCCCATTTCTCCAGCTTTGGGCTGTACCTGTAGAGATCACAGGCCTGACCATAGCCAGCTGCCACTGCCCACAAGCGGAAGGCTTCAGTGCTTAACCTGATGGCTTCTTCCCTTGGCAGGACCAGATCCAGTGGGTCTTGAGCTATGAAGCGACTTAACCGACTTCTCATTTCAAATTTGTTAAGCTGTGAAAAGCAGGCAAACAAGAACAAACAACAACAAAGACAAAGGGATAAGAGACAAGAGTTGCATGCAGTTATCTCGTTACTCTGCCATACCAACAGAGCTCCAGATTTCAGTTCAGCTCATTCTAAACTCCCCTTGCCCTGAACTCCCTTCAGATCTGTCTTTATCTGGTGTAAAAACTTAAGAGGCATGCTAAAAAGGATCAATACATGGTCGATGACTATTAAGAGAGAATTATTTCCTGGAAGAGATGCCCAGGTGTTACCCAATTCATTCGTAACCTAAATTAACTACACCTAAATGGTTCCTGATGGAGGTCTGTCTAGTCCACACGCACTCTTGTTTTGGATGCTCTCTGCACCATTTATATTTTTTTTTTTTACATGACTACTTAAAGAAGGGTAATTATACATAAACAGACCTCTATTAGTCAGGATTACATGGAAGATCTATCTTATGTAAAACTTTGTTGTACACAAGAGTACTGAATGGATGGCAATATTCTTTTTGGAAGGTCACACTAAATGGCTTTCAGAGGTCCTTCAACCTAAATCTTTCTATGATTCTGTGTGTTTCACAAAAAGGGTACCTCCTGGCTATTACTTTTATAAGATTATAGAATTTTGATGCCTTGGAAACGTTCTGACGTTATTTTAGTATTGAATTAAGCATGGCATGACTCACTTGCAGCTCTCTAGAAATAATTTTTATCCTCCCCAACAACCGTGTATTTTTGCTCTAACCATAAAAAAGAGCTGCTCTTTCTTTCTCACACACACACACAAAAGCTTGTGTGTGCTCTGTCTAAACAAATGAGATAATGTCTTCTTCACAACACAAGAACATATTACAGGTAATTTAAAATTCAAATGCTTTGGAGACATCTTGTAGGGAAATCAATGTACACCAGCAAGAAAGCTAATGAATCAAAGTATAAATTCTGACACTCCTCCTACAGAACAGGGGGTAAAGTCAAATTTACATCCAGAGGAGGATGATAGAAGAATTTTGTTGCTAGCTGATGATTAGGATTTAGGGTTTTTATTATCTTCCATTCCCGTGCTTAAGTGCCTGTACCAAGCCATACAAGACTGCAACAGAACCAAAGTCTGAGTGGCAAAAACCTTGCAAGCAGTTTTTGTGTGCCTTGAAACAGCTGGAACACACAGAGCTCGATATAGAAGTCAGAGACTTTCTATTATGTTCCTAGCATCACTTAAGAGCCTTTAAATATCCCACTATCCATTATCAGCACACTATTCTACGTATTTTATAGCACAGACTGGTGGTGTTCTGCTGATGTTCACAATTTCCTGGGTGGCAGTTTATTAGATGCTATTAACAATACCAAACAAAGCCCCTAAGACGTGCTCACTGCACTGTGATGGCTGCTGATCCCAGTAGATGTTATTATGCCTCTATAGCACCAGCGTGATGGCCTGTATGAGTGAGCACAATTATCTCTGAAGTGGAAAACCTATAGATAAGAGGGGCTGGAAATACTGATAAATAACCTCAGAGTTATTAAGACAAATGAATGGCAGGAAAGTTCAACCAGGGTTGTAAATCAGAAGCGTAGCGGTTAAGTCTCTGGTTTATATAGTCCTAAGTTGCCTGTGACTGGATCACAGGAGAGCACAGAGCATCACACACCAAGGTGTGCTCTAAACATCTGCTGTTGGTGACTACCACTGAGCTGTACTGTATGATTTTGCATAACTGCTCTACGTTAAGAGAAGCAGAGAAAAGCTTGAGACAGTTTTTCTACTGGTGCACAGCAGAAAGCATTACTATTATGATGCCGTCAACAATTCCTTCAAAACACTCATAGAATGGTCTGGGTTGGAAGGGACCCCAAGGATCATAGAATTCCAACCCACCTGCCACAGGTAGAACCACCAACCTCCAGGCCTGGATCTACACAAGGCTGCCCAGGGACCCATCCACACACACTTTCTTCACAATGACTATTCCAGCTTCGGCTCAGTCACCTCCAACTAATCCTTTCTCTTACTTGGAAAGTAAGACACAGAGAACAAAAGCTCTTCTGGGAATCACTCACCAGCCTAGCTGTTGCATTTCGGCCTCCAGATGCCAACACTCGGATGAACTTCATAGCAGTGGCACAAGCAACTCCATGGAGGCTGGTGAGTAAACACCCTGGTTCAGCCACCAGGGGATCCCACTGAGTAGGGAGAAATTCCCTGACAATGGTCTCAATCAACCGAGGACAGTCAAGTAACTGCAGAGAAATAGCAGCCAGCACAAGTAACTAACGGTACACAATTATACAGACACACAAACACTCAAGTTTGTCTAATCTCCTCACCATAACTCTACATGCATCTTTTTTCTCCTCTTTCAAAGCTTTTCTCTACCATTCCAGAGCTCCTGTACAACGGGAGATTTACCTTGCTGCATGCTTCAGAGGAGTGCCTTGCTATGTGCGTGAGGATGTGCAGGATGTCCAGGACTACTGTTGGGACAGGTTGTACCACTTCCAAGATGTACCTCAGCCGGTGCTGGATCCGTGTCTTCAAAAGTCCCTGAAAAGAAAAAGAAAAATTAAAACAAACAAAACAACCCCAACGCATTACACTCTTGACAAGTGCTCTTTGAACTGCAGCTACTGGAAGACAAAAGCAATTACATCTTCTGCAATTACATCTTCTGCAGAGAGGTCTTTTTAATTACTAGTGGGGAAACACAGAAAGAAGTTTCTGCAGATTTCATAGTACGCTAGCAAATGAGCAAGAGTTCAAGAGAAGAGGAATAACTGAACTGCTGCTCTGAACCACACCACTTGTAGGGTTTGGATACTTACATTTTCCAGACTATGAAACTGTAACAGGGAATAGGAAAACCACCTTTCCTATAAAGGACTACTAAAAAGCTAATGTGAGTGAAAAGGGTCTGCATGCTTCTTGACTCATTTTGGCTAGACACCACCTCCACCTAATGCAGCACAGGTCTGACAGTGTCTCTAGGTCAGAGAAAGCTCCTGGAAGCAGAGAACAGACACCAGTCCTATTCTGCAGTAGGAAACGTGATTTTTATTTTACGGTTCACAAAGCGAAGTTCATGATCAGTGGTGGTGCTAGGAAACAAACCTTAAGTGACACCAAGATGCACTGCTAGTTCTAGGAAAAGGCAATGCCACAACACCGGAGTTTGTAGCATTATACTTGAAAAGTTTTAGGCCTGACCAAGTTCAGCTCCCAGTTTAAATACTCCAATTATGTGGAGTAATTGAGTTGTAACAGTCAATAAGCAGGTATGAAATGGAATTTCTCAGCACCTGTAACAGTGGAGAATTTTATCCCAAATATCTTCTGGGCCACTGGGAACAAGTTAAATCCATTATGCTGAATCATGCAACTGTTTCCACAATGATAAACTGATCTCATCTCTTCTGTCTAATTTTGTTAAGCTTTTTAAACGGTGTCACCTAATAGAATACATCTGAAATCATGTAGCTTCTAAACGAGACCAGATGCCCAAGTGATGTGACTGAATGACCACAGCAGGCAAGAGCTGCATGAGCTCCACCAAGGTTGGGTTTGAGACAACACAGACTGTTATTTTTAGATCTCAGAATGACAAGGTTGAAAAAGACCTTTAAGATCATCAAGTCCAACCATTCCTGTCCTATGCTAAACTATGTCCCTAAGTACCTCATCTACCCATCTGTTAAACACATCCAGGGACGGGGACTCTACCCCCTCCCTGGGCAGCCTATTCCAGGCCCTGACAACTCTTTCAGGGAAGAACTTTCTCCTAACATCTAATCTGACCCTGCCCTGGGGCAGCTTCGTGCCATTTCCCCTTGTCCTATCTATCTCCTGTCACCTGGCTGAAGAGACCATCTCCCACCTCTCTACAACCTCCTTTCAGCTAGTTGTGGGCGGTGATGAGGTCTCCCCTCAGCCTCCTCTTCTCCAAGCTAAACAGCCCCAGGTCCCTCAGCCGCTCCTCATAGGATTTGTCCTCTAGCCCCTTCCCCAGCCTGGTTGCCCTTCTCTGGACTCTCTTGAGGACCTCAATGTCCTTCTCATGGTGAGGAGCCCAGAACTGGACCCCAGAACTCGAGATGCGGCCTCACCAGTGCCCAGTACAGGGGCACAATCACCTCCCCAAACCTACTGGCCACACTATGTTTGATACAAGCCAGGATGCCATTGGCTTTCCTGGCCACCTGGGCACAGTGCTGACTCATATTCAGTCTGCAGTCAGCCCCTATTAATAGTCGCCATCTATCAGGAATGTGAGATTAGGCTTAAATATGTGAGGAATTCCTTCCAAACACTGTATCTGTTTAATCAGAGAAAGGCAAACATGAAGAACAAAATCTGGGAAATAGCCACTTCATGTCAGATACAAGAATGTAATTGTACAAAACCTAAGCAGTGCTGAACTACCTAGCTGTTAATGCTCATCTTTAACTTCACAGAAGCATGCACAGACACATTAACAGTGGCTGGAACCTTTTCACTTTCAGCTCTGGTAACTGAGCTTGAAAATCACATCTGTATGCAGTTTTTCCAGCAAGTTCTACAAGGTCATCAGCATGCTCGTTCCTGATTTCCTTAGAGGAAGTTAAGGATACTTAACTGCACCGAAATCTCACAGGTCAAGTCTCAGCATTTTCAGAGATGAATAAAATTACTCTCCTGGTGATACATGGCAGAAACATAACATCCAACAGCCAGAGTTCTTGTTCTTGTTTGGAATGTTCTTAATAGCACACACAGGAGGGTAAATGTGTCTACAGCACAGCCACTGTGCTTACCTTGACAACATCGTACTGGGCCACATCTGGATCTGGCTTGTTTTCATCCTTTAATTTTTTATCTTGAGACTTCTCTGTTCCATTTAGTTCTTCCTCTTCATCATCTTCTTCCTCCTCACTGCTGGGGACAAAGGGAAATGCAGCCATCCCTTGGTACCATGAGAAAGTCCAATCAAGGTATTTCTGTAAGGAGAGAAAAAGCACATCAAATTCTCACAAAGAAATCATGGAAGACAAAAATTTTTGAGGATGCTTTTGATTACAGAATGCTTTATCCATTCCCACCTAACTCCAGAAAAACAGGAGCACAATAAAGGGAATTCTAAGCACAGTGCTTTTTCAGGGAAGTGATTTTAACGTACGACCCACACACTCAGGAAACCAGAGAAAGTCATTTCTGTGAGGCAAATTAAATTCACAAAGAACAAAAATGCGGCTTAACAGAGAAACCATGCAGGATAGAAATAAACAAACCACTAAGGATCTAGAAGTCAAACTGGAGTTTGGTGTTTACTGGTTCTGTTCCCATTTCTGGGCCTGTGTGGAACTCTGCTCACAAATAATACACAACGATGATATAAAAATCAAGAAGTTAAAATAAAGACCACCTGGTGTATGTGTCAATGCTTGTTTGAACACCCCTCAGCCTCAGCAAACAAAACCCCACCTTTCTTGTTCCCAGCTAATAAGAGCATCAGATACTCTCAAGTTCTAAGGCAACACTGCAATAAGTGAGTTTTCAACTCTTCAGAGAGGGGGTTGCTCCCATAGCAAACCTACTTCCCAAAAAAAGTTTTAGAATATAAAAGACAGTCAAACCAAATGCTTGCACCATTTAGCTGCTTTAAATTTCCATTTCCTGAACTTTCTAAAAAAAACCCAAACCCAACACAACAAACCACAAAAACCCCCAAAGAAATAAACAATATTTAACAAAGCCAGTGAGCGAACGACATGGTCAGAAGCAGCAGAGACACCTAACTTTAGGTGGTGAAGCTATGAGCCCATCTGGAATGCAGAGTTTGGGACAACAGCATTCCTTCCACCAGGAGAAGGAAAAGCACAAGACAGAGTACAGAATCACAGAATCGTAGGGGTTGGAAGGGACCTCAAGAGATCATCAGGTCCAACCCCCCTGCCAAAGCAGGCTCCCTAGCACATATTGCACAGATAGGCATCCAGATGAGTCTTGAATATCTCCAGAGAAGGAGACTCCACCACCTCCCTGGGCAGCCTGTCCCAGGGCTCTGTCACCCTCACTGTATAAAAGTTCTTCCGCATGTGCTCCAACATGTCATCCAGGAGGATCTGTTCCATGATCTTCCCAGGCACAGAGGTGAGGCTCACCGGCCTGTAGTTCCCTGGGTCTTCCTCGCTCCCTTTCTTATAAATGGGAGTGATGTGACCTTTTTTCCAGTCCCTGGGGACCTCTCCTGACAGCCACGACTTTTCAAATATGGTGGAGAGCAGCTCGGCAACCACATCAGCCAGCTACTATAAATCTGGTTTAATCCTGATAAGAGTAAGTGAGGACATAGAGAAAATTTAAACCAGCACAAAAAAATGCTGTGACTTCTTAACTTCTTATCAAAAGCTTAAGGTTTCTTTGAGAAGAAGATAATTCAGCTGAAAGGAGACCCCCAGTGTTGAAGTAGGTCTACCTTTGGACAACATACGCTGTTCTGAGACAAAAAAAACCCCAATAACGCAATAAAAAGCCCTCACAGCTACTGTCCTTTAATTCTTAGAATGAAAAAGCCACATCTGGTCCTAGAAAATGCTTGGTTTGATCCACGTTACTGACATCCCATGTAGGAATAGTGGGAACTTGTCCTGGGACAAATTCAGCAGGGACTGTGCAGCAGCAATGCATTTTAAAATAAGAGGTTGATAGAGATGAGTTGAAGAGAATCCTCCCGGCCTTCCTGTTGAGTTGGTAGGTGGGGTGGTTGGGGCTGTTGCAGTTTTGCATCCCTAACAGAGGCAGCAGTTTTCCACGTTCTGCTGAATCTTTCTTGCGTTTTGAAAGGGCTGGGAGAGTCTTCCTAACAGCTTGGACAAGTGTCCTTTTCTGTGCAGAAGAAATGGAGCTGCTTTTTGATCCTTGGGCTGTGTGAGTGCCTTGAATTCCCTGGGGTTAGGATCCCTGTGCGGTGACTTGACCTACTTTGCAGGGGAGGGGGTAGTTCCCACACAAGATGTACATGACTTGGCTGCTGGCTGTGCTACGCGCTGGGGCGTGACAGAGCCTGACAGAAGGAAGAAATCAAAACAGGACTGGAGCCCCCCTGCATGGGAGCTTTGCTGTTTAAAAGCACCCATGGAGAATTGTGTGTTCAAAGCACTTGTGTTCCACTTCTGCACTGGAATTTAATAACCTACTTGGGCTCCTCTGGCTGCTTGGTGTGGAGGCAGGAGAAGCCCAATCCTGGTGGTAACTGAAGGAATAGGGAGGAAGAAGGCAGGTGCTGGAGGTCCCACCACTGCACAGCCTCACTGCCTGACTGTAGGCTCTTGGGAAGGGACAAAGCCTGTCTGAGGCTCTTGGGAAGGGACAAAGGAAAGGATTGAGTGTGCCTGGGAGCATGGAGGGTGGCTCGGCTTTTGGGGGCTGTTGTTTCTGGAGACTTGAGGTCACCTTGAGGTGAGGTTTGCGGTTCTCTCTACAGCGTCCCCCTCCTCCAGTACTCCCCTTGTATTTTCTTCCCTGTTGTCCATCACCAGGGTCTCCTTTTCCCCATCATAGTAATTCCTGTTGTTCCCTGTTGGCTTTCCTCCCTCTGGGGGCTGTTTGCAGAAGCAGTAAGTCAATAGTTAACCGAAGAAGTGAGATGCCACTGGGTTTGAGTTGGAAGGTCACATTTCTTGGGGCTGTTCATCTAAATCACAGAATCATAGGGTTGGAAGGGACCTCGAGACATCATTGGGTCCAACCCCCCTGCCAAAGCAGGGTCCCTAGGACAGGTCACACAGGAAGGCGTCCAGACGGGTCTGGAATATCTCCAGAGATGGAGCCTCCACACCCACCTGGGCAGCCTGTCCCAGGGCTCTGTCACCCTCACTGTGAAAAGGTTCTTCCACATGTTGGTGCGGAACTTCCTGTGCTCCAATTTGCAGCCATTGCCCCTTGTCCTGTCTCCACAGACTACTGAAAAGGGGCAGGCCAATTCCCCCTGCATCCCATACTTAAGATATTTATAAACATTAATTAGGTCCCCCCTCAGTCTTCTTTTCTCCAGGCTGAACAGTCCCAGCTCACTCAGCCTTTCCTCATACGGGAGCTGTTCCAGGCCCTTAATCATCTTCGGAGCCCTTCTCTGGACTCTCTCAAGGAGGTCCCTGTCTTTTTTATACCAGGGAGCCCAGAACTGGGCACAATACTCCAGGTGGGGCCTGACCAGGGCAGAGTAGAGGGGGAGGATCACCTCCTTCGACCTGCTGGCCACACTCTTCCTGATGCATCCCAGGATCCCATTGGCCCTCTTAGCCACCTGGGCACACTGCTGGCTCATAGCCAACCTGTCATCAACCAAGACCCCCAGGTCCTTCTCCACAGAGCTCTTCTCCAGCAGGTCGTCCCCCAGCCTGTACTGATACAGACGGTTATTCCTCCCCAGGTGCAAGACTTTACACTTGCTTCTATTAAACCTCATCTGGTTTCTCCCTGCCCAGCTTTCCAGCCTGTCCAGGTCTCGCTGGATGGCAGCGCAGTGTTCCTGCGTGTCAGCCACCCCTCCCAGCTTTGTATCATCAGCGTACTTGCTGAGGGTGGATGCTATTCCCTCATCAAGGTCGTCGATGAAGATATTAAACAGGACTGGACCCAACACCAAGCCCTGGGGAACACCGCTAGTCACAGGCCTCCATTCAGATTCTGCTCCACTGATCACCACCCTCTGAGCCTGGTCCGACAGCGAGTTCTCAACCCACCTCACTGTCCACTCATCTATCCCATGATCTCTCAGCTTTTCTATCAGGATGTCATGGGAGACAGTATCGAAAGCCTTGCTGAAGTCAAGGTAGATGACATCCACTGCTCTCCCTCCATCCACCCAGCCGGTGATGAGATCATAGAAGGCTATGAGATTGGTCGAGCACGACCTCCCCTTGGAGTACCTGGGTCTTTAACCAAAGAGGAAGGTGCTTCCTTCCCAGAGCCACTGATAAATGAACAAAACCTTTAGCTAGCGTGATTTTTATGTGTGATCTTCTGTTGTTAGGTGGGGACAAGTGCTGTATGTTATATAATCCTAGAGCAAGAGGCCAGACTTCCCATCCTGTACCTTCCCCCGAGACCTTTTGAAACTCAGCAACATAAGACTCTAGAATCACAGAATCACAGGGGTTGGAAGGGACCTCGCGACAACATCAGGTCCAACCCCCCTGCCAAAGCAGGCTCCCTAGGACAGGTTGCAAAGGAAGGCGTCCAGATGGGTCTCTCATTTTTCTTTTCTCAAGACTGAACAGCCCCAGGTCACTCAGCCTTTCCTCATACGGGAGATGCTCCAGGGACTCTCCAAGTGAGAAAACACACTGCTGCAGCATTTGCAGTGCTACTTTTGACACTGAGGGTCAGCAATCCCCATTTACACAAGATATGACAAGATTTTTGATCTGAGAATTGGACAGTTACAAGCCAGAGCAATATCAGAAGAAAGAGAAGCACATTAAGAAGCTGATTCACAGCAATAATTACCTATCACAGGTGGCCAGGACTCATCTAGCAGAACACTATTAAGGTTATAGCTTAAAAGAAGGAACAAGATGTGAAAAAAACCTACCCAGGCCTTCCTTTCTCTTGCCTCCCCACTAAGAATAGCTCTAAAGGCTTGGGAAAAGTTGCAGGGGTCTTCTTAAGATTCACCCACTCTATCACCAACCCCTCTGCAGTCTCACAGAGGAGCAGCTCTCATGGAAGGAACTAGAAACACAGGACACAGCATGTTTTATCTACAATGGACTGCTCTGTCCGGTCAGGAAGACATCTCAATCTTGGTGCTAAGGGTGCTCTAGTATCTCAGAGCGCCCAAAAGAAGTTTCAACCTTCTAACAGGAGAAAAAGCATCAAGGAGAAAACAGACATGTGATAAGAGAAATTAGGTATTTATCAGTGCAAGATAAGCATGTAAAATCACCAGAAAATGGGTAATGAGGGGAAAAAAAGCAGCAGCATTGAGGAATAAGGGAAAGTAGGGAGGATATTTAATCTGTTCAGAAGCAGGAAAACTACAAAGCAAGAAGTCAACATCACAAGAGGCCATATTAAAAACCCTAAACTGGACACACACCTTAGTAGTGGCCTGGTCCAGACTGCGGTGATGTCAAAAGAAAGAGAACCTCACCAGCCTGCACTGAATTTAATCAGGAGGCAGAGGCAATTCAAACAGGAAAAAAGATCTCTAAATCTCTCAAACTGGGATTACACCCTCCCTTGCCTATCCCAAAGCACAGCAGTGGGATTCTACTCACCATTAAGCCCACTCATCCTTTGTTCAAGCTGCTTACCATGTCTTCTCTTCCTGATTCCTGTGAGCAGCTCAGCGTGATACCAAACCCAGGCACTTAAAGATTGTCTTACCTCATCATCGAGAGACACCAGCAGAGCCCGCAGAGCGCCAACAGATGCTGCCATGACATTATCCACAGCATCATCCAGTGAGAAGCGCAGCAAGAAGAGAAACCCAGCATCAAGCAGCAGCTGCAGAACGCTGCCCTTCAAGGAGGAGGCAAACTCTCCAGCCCTGGCCTGAAACATATGCCACACACAGCCAGTGTTAAAGCTGCCTCATTTCAACGGGGTACATCTCAAGATTCTGCGTGTTTGTCTGTTCCCATTTCTATTGTAAAGCAGCTGAACTGTGTGCAGGTTTGAATTTTTTCCCTTTATTTTCTCCTCCATTCTACAAAGGTACGCAACTCCAGTTCCTTAAGGCAATAAATCTTTCTTTCTGAAGTTCGGACCCATCTTATGACTTCACCTTGTTCTGCCCCATCTTTACTCTCAACACC
This sequence comes from Porphyrio hochstetteri, assembly GCA_020800305.1. Lineage (NCBI taxonomy): Eukaryota > Metazoa > Chordata > Aves > Gruiformes > Rallidae > Porphyrio > Porphyrio hochstetteri. The sequence continues at coordinate 47,044,516 of CM036908.1, forward strand.
ACACTGTTGTTTCTTCTCTGCCTCCACTGCTGTTGGAGAGAAGGCTATCACTTCCCCTAAGAGTTAGGTGGAAACGGGCAGAGAAGCAAATATTCATTTTGCTTTATGCTATCGGCACATCGCTCTACAAGTAGGCTGGTTTATTCTCACCTCCTACAGAAAAAGCACATCATGAACCTGGCTCAGAAAACAGAAGTGAAAGGGTCATTGCCAAGGATAGGTTTGTTACAAAAGTAATACCAAAAAAACCCACTGAACTTGTGGCTAAAGCAACAACTGAACTGGTGCTGAACAATACTTGGAAGTATCTTCCTCCAAATAAACCTGAAACTCAGTTTATGATGTCCCAACACTTAATTTTCTAACAGTAAGGAGATCCTTAGTTGAAAAAGGATGCTTAGCTGGTAAATTTATTCACCTGCATTTAATAGTAGAAAGCAAACAACCAGTACCAAAGAATCTCGGCCCTGATCCAGCAGAACGTTGAATTATGGGGAAAAGTTCCATGGGAAGTGACTTACCTTTTGAACAATACGACCCAAGACCTGTAGAGCCAGCGTCCTCTGTTGAGTAACTTGGCTGCGAGACAAATGAAAGAGCTCGTGGAGAGAATAACCAGCCCTCTGAAGAGAGGAAGAAGAAAAAACCCAACAAAAACCCTGAGCTACAGGCAAAACCAGGTCCTTCAAAATAGGATTATTTATAAAATACTGTATAACAGGAGATAAACTGCAATGCAATGTTGTTTGCTGCTTTTCAGCAATTGCAAGAGAGATTCTAAACATTGATACAACAGGAAAAAATTTAACTTCTTAAGAAAAGGATGTATGTGCACCTTTTTTCAACACCACAGATCATCCATAATAGCATTACGGAGAAAAAGCATTAATAGAGTTTTCTGGAAGTAAAGCAGTTGTTGCATTCAGATCCAACTTCTCTTCAGGAACTTGTTTCAAAAGAATAAAAAAAAAAAAACAACCCACCTGTAGGTTTCTGTCACTGAAAAGCCTCAGCACAAGAGGAATGTGCCAAATCCAAAGGCAGCAAATGGAAAGGGGTGTGCCCTTTCTACTGTATCACACCTACCTCTGCCTCCTCTCCATGGTGATGCAGGCCTAGATGCGTGGGTAAATCCGCATCTGCAGGAATCAATTCTCCTTTTAAACTGAATCGAGCTTGCATTCCCTACAATAAGAGGGTGGAGGGAAGATAATAATTATTTCTATTGCTTTCTGGTCCATTCATCACTTCAAATACCACTTCTTACATCAGCTGCTGAAGGTGACAGTTCAGAACTGCCCAGGTTAGGCCTCACTCTTCCTTTTTTCTTAGGGAATTACTTCCCTCTTTCCTTTTTTCTTAGCTTTCAGACCTTTTTCACTCTAGATTACGTTTGCTAGACTCTCGCTTCCCAGCTTCCCTATGCACTACAGGCTCCACTGACTATGTATCATTCCACCCTGCAGAAGAAAACAGGGAATCTCGCAGCCTGGTGAAATCAGAATCGTAGGGGTTGGAAGGGGCCTCAAGAGAGCATTGAGTCCAACCCACAAATCTTACAGACTGAGTAACCAGAGGGATAGTTTTTGAAGCCTTTGAAACTGTTACTGCTGAGAAGCATGATCCAGATGCACACATGAAAAATACCAGTTTCTGTGTTCAAACCTTTTTGGTTTTCTTCTGCCGGGGTGGGGGCAAATCTTTCATCCATTCCAGCTTCTCAAACTCCACACTGTCCATGTGAATCCATTCCTTCTTGGGCTTCACAGGCAGATCAGCGTCTTTGAGAGGGGAAAAAAAAAAATTAGAGTCTTACCTTCCAAGGCTGGGATGAAGAAAATACTTTTCCCCCTTTGCCAACCTGCGTGGCTTAAAGACTGCTTCAAATACAGGATTCATGTAAAGTAAGAAGAAAACAATTTTCAAACTGTTGGCTGATGTATAAACATCAAAGGTTTAAAGCTGTTTTCAACTTCGATAAGATTTAGAAGAGGAACTAAACAATACTGTAATGAAATTCACAGACAAGGCTAATTTGGGAGAAGTTGAACAGAAGTCACGACACAAATAAAGCAAGTGATCAGAACCAGGGCTGAGAAATAGTATCTGCCATGCTTTTGAGAAAGCAAACTAATATCATCCCAGGAGGTGGATGTTAGAGGACATGTGAAACGGTTCAAAAAAATATTAATGCAAAGAGGTCCAAGCAAATTATTGGAAGCCAGTACAATTTCAGCCTAAATACACCAGAGAGAGCACAAACACCACTGCATTTGTCGTTTTGTCCTATTTGCTGTGCTGCTCTTCATTCCGAATCCCCCCTCTAAAGGCTTGAAGGCAGCCTGGGGGGGAAGGAAAAAGATCATAACAGCAGAAAATGTACACAGCTTGCCTGAGAAACAGCTCAGTGGGGAAACTGGACAGTTGAACAAGGATTTCAAAGGAGTAAGTACCAAAGGAAGAAATGACTGATTTAAATTTATAAAGAGCTTTGACTAGAAGAATTTGAGAAACAAGACATTTATGCCTGACATCACAAGAGTTGCCCTGGGAATGAGACAGATCAGCATGTGGAAAAATCTCTCAAGTGAAGGGACAGATGGGATGTAAGTGGAAATGAACTGAACTCTTGGAAAGGTAATGCTTTGCTACTAGGATACTAACCCATACCAGCATGAGAAGAAATGAGCTAAGTCCTTGTTATCTCAAGAGAAATCACACATCAGGACAGGACCAGGCAAGTTCTGAGGGCACACAAAGCAGTAGCGTCACTCCTGCTGGAGCAGCCCAGGACTCGCTTGCATTACAGCTACTAATCCTAGTGCTCTGGCCTTCTCTTGCAAGGAATGAAGAGTCCCACTGAGGTGCTCTTCTTTCATCAGATCTTTTCCTGCTGATAACTGGCCTGAAACCTAACCTTTTACTTTCGCCCAACTGGCGGATAAACTTTCAGGAAGGGCACTCATCCTTTCCAGGATGAAGCCTCACCCTTACGATCAACGTGGCACTGAGTCAGGCAAGGAAGCAAGCATGGAGTTATTTTTCCCCAGCCAGAAAGCTGTTCTGCAGGATATCTGCCAAAGGCTCAGCACACATTTTAATTGAAGAGAAGGAAAAAGCATCCGAAATGTAAGCAAGAGGAATGTTTGTGGGTGGTAGGTGCAAAAGTAGAGGAAATAAAATCACCAGTAAAAATGAAATCTTTTGACATTTGTAATTCAATAAATTGTTTTCTCCTTCTCAATTAATCACTAAATTGATATGGTCGAGTTAATCATTCTATGAATTACGCATATTACCACAAGCACTTAGTATTACAATCCTGTCAACAAGAAAAGATGGATATGTATTCCAAGGCATCAGCAGATTGTTCAGTTACTGAGAAATCCCTTTACAGAAACAAAAGCCCACAGCATGAATGCAACATTTGAACTGAACTTTTTCAGACTTGGGTTATATTAAAGGTTACCGCCCAATCTCTTCCCTTTCTGTCTTGGTGCCAGGATTTACCTTCCATTTGATAAGATTACAAGTTACTGGTTAAAGGCTTTACCGTCTTATTTATTAGAAACAGTCACCTTTTATTTCATTAGAGAGGCAGGTTTGACTTTTGAGCAATTCCATGGCTTTGTGTCATCATCTTCTCCCTGGGAAAATTCAGGATGACCATGTCTGCTGGTTTATTCATGGTAAGTCTACTTCTGAGCACAAACAGATGCAAAATCCCAACACTGAGTGCTACTGTCAAATTAGTATTTTACATCTCCTGTTGGCCAAGATGAGCTGTAGGCATAAACTCAGGTGCTGGAAAGGCTTCCCTTGGTTTTATAACTGTTTTCCAGCTCATCCTTTCTTCATTATTTCAAATACCCTGGGAAAACTCTTCTCGTTTCCTGTGCAGTCTTCCATGGGAAGCAAAAAGATGTCAGCACATGACACTGAACACTAGCTATTTCCAAGAGCACTACTACAACCTTGTTTAGTCTTTACAGGCTGAACGACCTGCTCCTATTGCTTCCAGGCGAGTAACAGAACGTCACTTAATCTAGTGCTACTTGTGCACTCAATTGTTCAGGAACTAAAAAAAGTCCATTTGATTAAGATGGATGTGTGGAAAAGTAAAACTTGGGGTGAAGTGTTTTCCTCACTAAGAGGCTAATCAGCTTTCCTTCTCCTGCACATGTACACACACATACACTTAGAGACTCATCCCTCCCATCAAGAAAATGGTAAATGGTTGTTATCTCTTGCAAACACCAAGCTGAAATCCCTAAGTGATTCAGAGGCCTCTTTCATCAGTCTGAATGTAGCACTGGGATACAAAGAACGCATCAAAAGAGAGGATGGAGTGATGGAAACAGCCAAAAATTGACATGAAATTGAGGGAAGAAACATGCTAACAAGGAAGAGACACAAGCTATGAAGAAAAATGTGCAGAAGGTGAGAAAGGGAGCCTAACGTAACAACAGAGAAAAAGAAATGGCCAAATAAAAAAACTACAGCAAAGAAAGCAACAATAAGAGCAAAAGCTTAAGGGGAAAAATACTTCTTTTCCCTGCCATGAGAATATATGGGCTGCTCTTAGCTGCTGGGGCTAAAGCAGCTTTCTCCTCATACAGACATATATGAGTATTAAGGAGTTCTGTTTTAGGAGGCAACAGCTCTGTACAAGTCTTCCAAATAAAAAGAAACATCTAATCTGAATTCTCCCCTCCAACCATAGCACAAAAGAACTGTATCCTGTGGAAAGCAAGTGTGGCCACCAGGAGCAGGGGCATGGTAAGCCATACATGTGCTATATGAGCAATTTCCATGAAATAAGATTGACTCTCATCTTCTGGCTCTTCTATGAGCGAATCACTAACTCTGACCTACTCAACACCCTCCTGCCTCAACCAGTCCCTGTTAAAAGAAATTCTTCAAGCAGCAGCTGAACCTCACAACCACACGCTTCTGTTTCTGTGTTCGCACAACTGGAGAAGCGCAACATGCCTATTTAACAGGCATTTTCCCTTCAGAGACCTCAGCACAAATTTCAGGAATAAAGCAAGACCTCCCACGGAATAGCTCACCTCGGTTACATAGTGCATCACCCATCTAATCTATGGACCCCAACTAGAAATCACAGAGATGTTCTCTCTTGAACCCAAAATAGATGCATTTTTTAAATAGCATGGTAAAATTTTGAGTTTGATATCTAACAAAGTGCCACATCAATCCAATCCGGATTGATGCAAACACTACACAAACCCTACGTTTATGTTCAGAACATTAACAACACACTCTTTGTTTCTTACCAGTGACTTCTACCTTCATATTTTCTTCCTTCCTTACAGATTCTTCCAGACTCAACTCCTGCATGGAAAGAGATGATCCTACACCACGCTGAGCCACAGGCAGAGATTCCACAAACTCCTCCAGTCTGCTTTGTTCCATTTTTAAATCTTTTTTCTGGCCTTCATTGCCACCACGTCGTGACTTCAAGAAAGCAACCAAACTGGAATCTGCAAGTATTGACAAAGAGACAGAGAAGTGACAGAAAGTCTCAAAATAGTTGATACGTCTATAGCTTCTGCTATTTTTGGTTTTGCCCTCTTCTTCTGTACCTCCTTTTCAAATTGAGGCACTTAACTGCTCTACAACCTCTTGAGCATGTAAGCCAGGTACACCTGGTGAGGTGACACCAGAGAAAGAGCCGACAGATAGTCTTTCAAGGTAAAGCAACAACAAAAATTCCAGTTATTCTCACAGCTTACAAATCAAAAGATGATTGTTTCTTTCCCCCTCACTGTCACTGAAAAGGCACAGCCAAACAAGTTAATCCATTTGAGGAGAGAATTCTGGTCTGTGCTCTTGGTTTGAGATAAAGACAGTTTAATGGGACAGCACAGAAAGTGATAATACCACTACTAATAACTATAGAACACAGGTGATGCACAACAAAATTGCTCACCACTTGCAGTCTAATGGCCAGCCCATCTCTAACCAGTGATTCCCCACCCAGGTAAACTCCCCCCAGTTATATGCTGAGCATGACATCAGATGGTATGGAACAGCCCTTCGCCTGTTTCAGTCAGCTGTCTTGGCTGTGCCCCCTCCCAGCTTCTTGGACATTCCCAGCCTTCTCACTGGCAAGGCATGAGCAGCTGAGAAGCCTGTGACCTAGCATAAGCACTACTTAGCAACAACCGAAACATCAGTGTTATGAACATTATTCTCACACTAAATCCAAAATTCAGCACTATACCAGCTAGTAGGAAGAAGATTATCCTAGACAAAACAGGGACACTGATCTTTACTGAACTGCACTAGAGATGCAGTGCATAGTCTAGATCTTATGTTAAGAGAAGGAGGTCTGGTTTGTTTTAAACTGACTCCACGGCCTGCGAGTCAGTTACAGTGTGAGAACACCCTGAGAACACATTTTCTTCATGCTTCAGAGGACAAGAGGAATTCCGAGACATGAGGATGTTCTGAAGGTCAGATAATATTCATATGGCTCTAAAATAGGAAGATGTCAGAAGACCACCATTTTACTCTCAGACCTGCTACAGATATTTCACACCCCTTTTGATGTGGCATACTTTCTCAACACTATTCATCTAAAAGATGGTGTTGGGATGCTTATGCCAGAGGTGAACAGCAAAAGCCTCTGCAAGGTGCCTCTAAAAGGTACAGAGATATTCCAGTAAGCAGTGTCAGAGATGTATAAAGTAACAGCCTATAACACCTACATTGGTTATTTATTCTTTGGGGGACAGAGGACAAGCAATTCAGAAATGCTCTGTACCTGAGAGAAGTCACCCCCAAAAGGAAACAAATGTCACGTCTCTGGAACAGTTCAAAGAGGATACAGGGATCTAGCCGACACTTGTCATTGCTGCAGTCTCCTCACACAGTAGTCTCAGCTGCCCTTGCCAAGGAAGAGGCATTCAGCCCAGCCTCATTATAGACTGCGTGTTTTTTTCCTGAATGCAAGCAGAGCTCTGGCTTCACTGTACACATGAAGGAAGAAGCTGTATTCATCCTTTCATCACTTCACACCAGTAACAAACAAGCCACCGATGATGTCAACCTGCGCACAGTACGTGAGAAAGCAAGCCTCCTTCTGTCCAGAGCCTCCACAGGCAGAACCACAACCCTACCAACAAGATGACCCTGAAGACACTGCTCAGCATGGAATTTCCTACCCATCCTCATACTCCACACCACAGAGTCTCATCTGCTTCATACCCAAGAGGTTAATTCAGAGACCAGGCAGCATGAATTATTCACAACACCCACAAATTATTCACATTCCTAAATATGGAGAAAAAAACGTCTCTTTAATCCACATCTCTGTGCCTGTCCAGATCCCAAATTTATCTGTAACCCAGCAATTTAATTTTGGAGTTGCTTCATTGTGCATAATCCTCTAACCACAGATATTTCTGGAATGACAAAATTATTTTTTCCTTAAGGCCTCCAAGACTGAGACATCTACAATTTTAACCCATAGGGCATATGAACAACTTTTTTAGAAAATAACTCATTGTTCAACCATACATCCTATTCTTTTCTAACTCCTTAAGTATCACAGAATCACAGAATCGTAGGGTTGGAAGGGACCTCGAGACATCACTGGGTCCAACCCCCCTGCCAAAGCAGGGTCCCTAGGACACGTCACACAGGTAGGCATCCAGATAGGTCTTGAATCTCTCCAGAGATGGAGACTCCACACCCCGCTGGGCAGCCTGTCCCAGGGCTCTGCCACCCTCACTGTGTAAAAGTTCTTCCGCATGTTGGTGCGGAACGTCCTATACTCTGACTTGCAGCCATTGCCCCTTGTCCTGTCTCCACAGACCACTGAGAAGAGGCTGGCCATTTCCCTCTGTGTCCCACACTTGGGATAGTTATAAACATTGATCAGATCCCCTCTCAGTCTTTTCTCAAGACTGAACAGCCCCAGCTCACTCAGCTTTTCCTCATAGGGGAGATGCTCCAGGCCCTTAATCATCTTCAGAGCCTCCTCTGGACTCTCTCCAGGAGATCCCAGTCTTTTTTATACCAGGGAGCCCAGAACCGGACACAATATTCCAGGTGGGGCCTGACCAGGGCAGAGTAGAGGGGGAGGATCACTTCCTTCAACCTGCTGGCCACACTCCTCCTAATGCACCCCAGGATCCCACTGGCCTTCTTAGCCACCAGGGCACACTGCTGGCTCATGGCCAACATGCCATATTCACTTCACATTCAAAGAGCAGAGTGGTGAGGACAAGGAACAAAGACTACATATCAGTCACAAGAAGAAAGTGCATAAGCAAGAGATTTTTCATACACGACATCATTATAAGCAGTGAAGTTAAACTTGACCCCAGGTAGTTTTGGAGAGCTCAGCTCTCTGAATGAAGGCTGTGCCTAAACTTTTTGCCTATGATTATTTTGCAGAGTTCTTTTGCCCCCTTTCCAGTTATACTCATGCTGCTTGCCGTGAAGTCAAGACCATTAGTATGTGTTGCAGTTTTGCGTAGTTGGGTGCTGGGAGAGAACGGGGGCTGTAGAAAATGGTTGGTGTGAGGAGCTGCTGGAATTCTCTGCGGCCTCAAAGTGTAGACATCGGCCAGAGTCGCTTCTGACCAGGGCTGAGCCAGAGATGGATTCATAGCACCTCTGTGAATCACATATAGGAGAAAAAAACCTGCTGGCAGATGCATTTTGCCACTGGAGAAGGGACTGAGAAGATGTAACAAGCTGTGCAGACACCAAGGCCGGGGAGGGTGGGGGAGGAGGCGCCCCAGGTGCCAGAGAGAAAAAAATGCCTCTGCAGCCTGTGGAGAAACCCATGGTGGAGCGGGTGTCCCCCCCTGCCCTGCAGTCCATGGAAAAGGCCGAGACCCCACCTGTAGCCCGTGGAGAGGCTCCATGCTGGATGGAGCAGGTGGAGACATAGAGATGATGCTGTGACCCTACGCTGGAACAAGCCCCTGCCAGCACTTGATGAGTGAGAGAGACATTTGTGCTGGAATAGGTTTGCTGGGGGGAGGCTTGTAACCCTGTGGAGGACTGGAGAGACATTGTGATTTACTGCTGCCCACTACAGCAGTGATCCACGGCAGGGCAGCTGATGAAAGAGAAAAAGCCCTGTGGGAAAAAGACTCACGTTGGAGAAGTTCATGGAGGACTGTCTCCTGTGGGTAAGACCCCACGAAGCAGCAGGGGGAGGGTGTGTGGAATGAATGCCCCGCCCTGGCCGAGAAGGAAACCAACTTGCAAGGAACTGACCAAATCCCACATTCTTTCAGTACCTGCCCCCGTCCCCTCCATGCCATGATGCGGAGGGAAGAAGGGAGTGAAATCCTGACTAGAGTGAAGTCTGCTGAGAAGGGAGAGCAGGGGGAGGTAGAGGTGTTTTAAGATCTGGAAAAGGAAAACAGCTCACGAAGAAGTAACCGAGAACCCCATTTTCCCCAGTCCCTGCCCCCCTGTGCCACAACGGGGGGGAAGAAGGGAGCAAAATTCTGACTAAAGTCTGCTAAGGAGGGAGTGGTGGGGGGAAAGTGTTTTAAGATATGGTTGCATTTGTTTTAAGATTTGGTCGTGCTCCCGACTCCGGTTTCACTCTTTATTTTAGTGCAGTGTAACAAATGAGATAGTTTTCTTTCCTGCACTCTGTGTTGAGTCTGTTTTGACCACGTCATTGATGACAGGATGACCTCTCCCTGTCCTTATCATGACTCCTGAGTCTCTCAATATATATTTTCTCCCCTGTTCAACTAAGAAGGGGAGTAGTAGACTGACTTTGGTGGGCGTCTGGCCTCCAGCCAGGGCTAAACCACCGCAGTATGATCTTTAAACTAAGCCCACAGGAGATTTATGCATCCGAAATGCCACTCACACCTAAATTTGATTCTAGAGATTCTTAAGTTAGGAGAATTTCAAAATCCTTTGTCTGCCACCTACATCTGTACATCTGCTCTTAAGCACACAAAGTCATTGAAACCAACACCAGTGTTTTATTGTGCCCTAGATCACGCAAAGCCTTATCAAACACATCACCCCCCCACCAGCTGTCAGTGACAGGCATTCCCAGAGCACCACTGGGGACAGGGCTCCAAACCAGAGACTAGACCCCTGCCACAACGCCTGCACCCAACAGCCAGACAATTAAGCGACTTTTTCAAAAACTTTAAGACTAGTTAGAAGTTTCTGTGCTCTACCAAGTCCAGATTTGAACTGAAACCTCCCACATGTCTCCCCTATCCAGGTACTGACAGTTCTGGCTCAAGTCTTAGTATCTTGGAGGCGAAGACCAAGGGCTTTCTCTCACCTCAGCATTGCTATGACCACCCTAAGATTAGCTTTACTTTCTTATGTGCTTCAGAGAATTACATTTTAGGACCCCAATACGCATACATGTGCATGGGCCATCCTACCTCCAAGCAAACAGGAGAGGAGACAGACTTAAGTTAACCCCCTCTCACTGAGGAATAAAAGCTCCAACTCCTTCACACTTCACTGTTACTCAAAAGCTACTGACATGGCATGGATTATCGACACATGCAATGAGCAGGAATCCCAAGCTTCCATCTTTGATCTGTGAATTTGGTAAGACTTCAGGACACCTACACATGCAATAAACTTCCATGTGACTAGAATTCACCCTGGAAAGCACATACCCAGCTGAGCCAGAAGCTTTTCCTGTTCCTTCAGGATCTCTTCCTCAGACATGGACCGCAGCTTCTCCAAGTTCTCTCTGTGAATAGCTTGAGCTTCCTGCTTACTCTTTTGGCTTCCAAGACCCTCTCCCGTTATGAAACAAGGCCGCTGAGAGGTCAGAGAGTCACCAGCTTTATCTACAAGATCCAGCAGACAAATCAGTTAGTGAGTTAAGTGTCTAGCGCATTATGAATGCATCTCAATTTTGACATTAACAAGCTTGCATATGGGGTTTTTTTTACCTTGATCTCCGAGTTAAAATAGGAGTAAACAAGTTTAGAATAACTTCAAAAACACCTAAAATATTTAGGCTTTCATCCCGTATTTAAAAAAAAAATGTCATTCCCACCTTGTTTCTTTAGAGGCTTGGGGAGCAACGTGGGGAAAGGAATTTTGTTTCTTTAATGCAAAACTACAGCAAGAAAAGGTAAATTAGAGCATAATTCACAACTCATGAGTCACAACATTCTTCTGAGTTAGTAAATACTAGATTCCCTCTCTGCCCAGGAACATCTGTATGTCAGCTGACCTATGACCTACTAAATATCGGTTGAATGAAACAGAGAATCAAAATTGTTAGGTAAACTAGTTTCTGAAGTGATACAGGATCCATTCTCAAGACAGACAAGTTTGCTTCTAACAATGTCCTGTACTCACTTTTAAGGATAAAACCCATTAGAAGTTCCAGCAGGAGGGCATTTTTCTTAACCTGAACAAAAGCAAGTCTCTGTTATCACCTGATCTAAACCCTTTTTAACTGCTCATTTCATTTAACTCCAGCAGCAAGGTAACAGCTCCTTTGGCCAGAGCGAGACCCTCCAGCTGTCCTATAGCCCACCACATAAGGACTTGATTTAGTGACTTTATTCCTTATGTTTTGTTCACATGATCCATACAGTGACTTGGAACATCACTGTGACCTTAAACCAGCCAACCCTGAAAGCATCAAATCCCTGTCTGAACAGCAGTAATGGCAAGTCAGCACAGTTCGATGTCACTTCCACAGCCGTTGTCTTGCTATTGAGCAGAACAAGATGAGAAGGCAAGAGTGACCTGGTAAAAAAACCAGTAAGCTTCCCACCACCAGCAACTAAGCTGAGGGTTACCAGGCACAAACACTTTGTTCCTACAGGAAATGGAGCTCACCCTCTTCTCTTGCTTCTAGTGATCCCAGAGCAACACTCCTGTTGAGGAGGCCAAGTTGTTTTCTGATTATTCACATTTTTAGAAGCGTTCTACTTCAAGATCACAGCTACAGTATTTCCCTCTGGGATTTCTCAGGCAGAAGAACACATTCACCATTGTAACAGGATATACAGTATATTGACCTGGATGGTGGATTTGTGCAGGCACAGCACGTCTGGGGGTTCTTCTTACCAATTCTCTGACAGAGGTCAGAGCAGACAGAAATCTTACCCAAATGGCAATAACCCTCAAATGACACCTGGCCTCAATTTCAATATGAAAAAGAGGGTGTGGGGGAAAAACCCAGACACATGGTGGCCCTAAGCAGATAGGGCTGCCCAAGACAGGAAGAAAGAGAAAGAAAAAAACAAAAAAAAGAAAAGGGCCTGGAGATGCTGGTACCAGTTGAATTGGTTTCATCTTTCCCTGTCATGTTGCTGTCAGACAAGTAACTGCTGGAGGTGGCACTGACTCATCAGCACTGACTCACAGCATTCTGTGTGGAGCAAAGCCTCAATCTCGTAGCAGCAGATCTGGTAACGGAAGACTGAGCTCCTAGCTTCTTGGTAGGAGTGAGAACTCACATCATAGTCGTCTCAAACACCTTCCTCAGACACAAGAAGAACCCTCTTCCTAAAGTTGTGTAAATCAATAATAGCATAAGAAAAACTTTACGTACAACAGAGGAAAAGGAGGACAAGAACCTTGAAAAATCAATCTATTTAGCCCTGTGTGAAGCACAAAGGAAATCAGTGAGAAAGCTAACCTCATTTTTAGAATGTTAATTTGGGTATCAGGCCACTTCAAATCCTTGTCACACCCCAGACACTCCAAGTGACCTTGAGACTCCTGAAGTGGAGACAAGAGTGCTACCCTAAATTAAAAACTAAGTTGCACTGATGTTATTGTTACTAAAGCTAGGTAAATATGATAGGCTGGGTAAGCTGAACCTTCTTTGTATCAGAAATAGCGTGGCCAGTAGGTCTGGGGAGGTGGTTGTGCCCCTGTATGCGGCATTGGTGCGGCTTCACCTCGAGTTCTGGGCTCCTCACCATAAGAAGGACATTGAGGTCCTGGAGCGAGTCCAGAGAAGGACAACCAGGCTGGTGAAGGGGCTGGAGGGCAAATTCTCTGAGGAGCGGCTGAGCGAGCTGGGAGTGTTCAGTCTGGAGAAGAGGAGGCTGAGGGGAGACCTTATCACCACCTACAACTACCTGACAGGAGGGTGTAGAGAGGTGGGAGATGGTCTCTTCAGCCAGGTGACAGGACATAGGACAAGGGGAAATGGCATGAAGCTATGCCAGGGCAGGGTCAGAATAGATGTAAGGAGAAAGTTCTTCCCTGAAAGAGTTGTCAGGGCCTGGAACAGGCTGCCCAGGGAGGGGGTTGAGTCACCAACCCTGGATGTGTTTAACAGACGGGTAGATGAGGTGCTCAGGGATATGGTTTAGCACAGGACAGGAACGGTTGGACTTGATCTTAAAGGGCTTTTCCAACTCTGTGATTCTCTACTTACCATCCCTGATGCTGGGGAGAGCTGCCTCTCCTGTTGATCCCTGAAGATCCAGGGCATCCGGAGCAGGTGATCTTACTTGCACGCACTCGGCAGCAGAGGGTGGTGTTGCTGCCTTTTCAGAAGCTCTTCTCGCTGCCATCTTTTGTGCAAAGATGCTTTTTCTTCCAGATCCCACCTTCACCTGGCAAACAGGGAAGCCGTGTGTCACGACACTCCTTTCAAGACTCCCCCGCACACCTGCCACTACCAAAAGTATAGATCTGATCCTACAGACACCCTCAGATCAGGTTTTGGGACATGACACAGAAAAGCTGCTGGCAGCCACCTGCCCTTTTCTGCATGTATGCTATTCCTTCTTTTAACACACAGTTTAACACCAGGACAGAGACACAAAGCCATGAATGTTTTCTTACTACATAGAGAAGGAAGACAATAAATTATAAGCAAATTCAAGCCAGGCAAGTAAACCTAAAATATCAACAAACACAATGGTTCCAGCATTCCTACTGTTTGGAAACCCCACGTAGCTGAATACTTTGCATTTCTGAGGATAAATGGGGCTGTACTGTACTGTGCTCACCACATGCTTGGAACAGGCTTCTTATAAGGTGATTAGAGAGCAGCAGGATGAAGAGATTTACACAGTAAGAAGTGGGCAAGTGGTGCTAAAATAATCCTGACTAAATTATTGTACTGCTTGCCTAGGTGATGGGAAGGCAGGGGTCTCAACAGCCTTGCACGGGATGTACAGGAAATCAAAGGCAGACTAAGCAAAAACCCCTTGCAGGTCCTCAGTTCAGAGGAGCTTAAAAGGCAGCGTGAACATTTGGAAGCTCCTTTGTGCACTCCTGTGTCAGGTAAACAGATTTGATAGTTTTAAAAGTATTTATTTTTCCTTTTGAAAATACCATCCTTCAAAATAAGCCTTCTCTTCTAAGAAACCACAGCTACCAATCACATACCAGTTTCCAGCATCTGACTCCCACTCAGCTAGCAGCTCTGGCTACCACAGCAAGAACTGATGAGAGCAGCCATGGCTCCCAGTTTTACAGCCCCAGAGAAAAGTTATGTCAAAATCCAAAGAGCTGCAAGAGAAAATCTGTGCAACTGTACTCAGGTATCACAGCAGCAGAATCAGGTGCAACTTCAGGCTTAACCAAACCCAGGGGGCCCATTAACAGGGATTGTTTCCCACAGGAAAACAAGCAGAACAGGATAAATTCTATTACAACAGCGCAGATCTGATCCACCTCACTAAAGAAAGGGATCACCTGTTTTCCTAAACCAAAAGGATTCCATTCTTTAGCTTCAGGATATGGACTGCCCTGATGGCTTGTTGAGAGAATTCTCTCCTAAAGTGAAGTGCTCACACCAGAGGTATGTTGAGCCAGGTCCTAATCTCCAGTATGGGAGGTCTAAGCCCTACCACCATTAAGCATTAGGCATTGTCATGGGAAGTTGTAATAGTTAATGAAGGTAGCATACAGCTGCTCCAAGTCATACCTCACTTTTTATCTCAGAGCGGTGAAAAGTCCTTGGAAATGGGTCTCCCGTGGGCACTGGCATGGTCACTGCTAGTGCACTTGTGTCTCGTTCCTGCAGAAAAAAAACCTCAAACCCTGTAGAAACCACTACAACAACCAAGCATATTTATATCATTTAGCCAAGAGTGGACTCGCAATCTCTCAGCTCTGCAGCTCACAAGCTTTCTGCTACATCATCATGAGGCTCAGAGTACCCTGTGCTTGTTCAGAGCCAAAGTATCACTATTTTCCAAAAGGCTAGGCTGCCAAACTCCACACACCACTCAAAGAATCAGATAAAGGAAAACCTGCACCACTGCAGAGCAATGAGAACACCTCCCTTAGTCCAGAAACTCACCCAAATCCATGCTAGAGCACATGCCTGCATCCAAGCAGCGTGGCAGTCTGGACTAGAAAGCAGATTCAAAACCATATTTAACTGTTAGCAAAAATACACCCAAAGAGCTGCTTCTTTCAGGGTGCTCCAGGACACTTGTCCACAGTGCTACAACTGATTTCACTGTATAACTAAAAAGCAGCAACAGAACACTTCACAGCATTCAATAAAACACTTGACCATCACATAAAACAAGACATACAATAATTTTGCTGAAGACTGCTGTAATGTGTTGATCATGACGCTCCAGTCTTTCCTCTGGATCTTCATCCCCAAAGTGGACACAGGCATTTTTGATCTTGGACTTTTTTGGAGGAGTTGGAGCTAGAGTTGGAAGAATGTCAGGAAAATCTGGGGAATGGAAATAATAAGAAAAACAAGCAGTCAAGTTACTCAAATATAACTATTGTAAAATAAGTACTAGACCAAAGGCTCTCTAATAGCACCTGTTAGAGTTGATGAAAAACAAAGATGAGGAGGAAACAATAAGACAATTAAGAATCCCCTGTCTCTAACTTGTGCTGGGTAGTGGAGAGAAGCACACTCAAGAATTTAAGACCACCTTGGTGCCAACATAGGAATATTAAAAGAGCTACATAAGCAAGAAAGGGTACCAAGACCTGACTGTAAGTATTAAGTGAAGAAGCAAGACTGTACAGGAACAAATAGTATCCCTGCAGGTTCCATTCAGGCATGGAAAAGCAAGTTTCAACCGCAAGCTGTAGCGGCTAGTGATTTGTATGACCACAAGCAAGTCACGGACACATTTCCACTATCTATAAACTGGGATCATATTTCATTACCTGGAAACAAGCACTGCAACATTTAAATTGTTGCTTTTAAGAAAACACTTGGAGCTTCTGGAAGGGTTTTTCTTTTTGAGGAAGTGTTGATCTGCCTGAGAGTAGTGAGGCTCTTCAGAGGGATCTGAACAGACTGGACTGATGGGCTGAGACCAATGGGATGAAGTTTTACAACGCCAAGTGCAGAGTGCTGCACATGGGACATAATAACCCCATGCAGTGCTACAGGCTTGGGGGAGACTGGCTGGAGAGCTGTCAGGCAGAGAAGGACCTGGGGGTGTTGGCTGACTGCAGGCTGAATATGAGTCAGCAGTGTGCCCAGGTGGCCAGGAAAGCCAATGGCATCTTGGCTTGTATCAAAAACAGTGTGGCCAGTAGGTCTAAGGAAGTGATTGTGCCCCTGTACTCGGCATTGGTGAGGACGCACCTTGAGTGCTGGGTCCAGCTCTGGGCTCCTCACCATAAGAAGGACATTGAGGTCCTCAAGAGAGTCCAGAGAAGGGCAACCAGGCTGGGGAAGGGGCTGGAGGGCAAATCCTATGAGGAGCGGCTGAGCGAGCTGGGGGTGTTTAGCTTGGAGAAGAGGAGGCTGAGAGGAAACCTCATCATCACCTACAACTACCTGAAGGGAGGTTGTAGAGAGGTGGGAGATGGTCTCTTCAGCCAGGTGACAGGAGATAGGACAAGAGGAAATGACACGAAGCCATGCCAGGGCAGGGTCAGATTAGATGTTAGGAGAAAGTTCTTCCCTGAAAGAGTTGTCAGGGCCTGGAATAGGCTGCCCAGGGAGGGGGTAGAGTCCCCGACCCTGGATGTGTTTAACAGATGCGCAGATGAGGCATTTAGGGATATGGTTTAGCATAGGACAGGAATGGTTGGACTCAATGATCCTAAAGGTCTGGAAAAGCTTGTGATTCTGGAGACTATTAAGAACATGACAGGAGTCTAACAGTTAATACTGGTGGAAGAAAACAAAACTGCAGGAAGGAGGCTTATCAAGCCAGATCTGCTGGCTGAAAGCTTGAGCTGTTAGCAGAGCTACATCTCAAAGGCACGGAGAACAGCACCTGGATGGACGGCAAAATAAGCACCGGGCAACTAACGGGTACAAATTACGGAAAACATCTCTTGCATGGGGGTTAGCAAGGTACCACAGCTGATAAATGTAGACAAAAGCAAGGTGTCAGAAAGGTGTTTCCTCTGGATTCTAGTAACATTGGGCAAGTGCATTTTTCAACAAGACTATAAACATACAATACTACAAGGAGGACACACGTACAGGACAAAAGCAACACTGGGTGGAGGAGGAGGGGAAGGGGCAAGCATTTAGGAACACTGAAAGAGGCAGGAGACACCTAGCAATTCAAAGAACTCCACAAAAGAAGTTACCATCCAACATGACTACATCCTTGTGGTCCTGCAGTGAGGGTGTCTCAGCACCTGCCTTCCCTTCCTTCCCCTTCCTCTTGTCTGCTTTCTTCACAATCTTCACTGCAGGTGAAGCTCTGGCTGCCAGGAACTGGTTCTGAAAGTGCAGCAGGTCTGCCTCAGACTCCCCAGGCTTTGGTCTTGACAACATCCTGCCTTCTTGCTCTTGCAGCCTGGCTCTGTGTGCTGTTCACATGGAACCTACTTAAGACATGGAAAACTGGTTACAGAACTGGATTTCTTGGGGAGAAGATCCATGCAGCAAGGGAAAACCAATCACTTTCATTCCACTCTGCTGTTCCTGTACATACTGCAACTGCCCTACTTTGGGATCACCCCAGGACACAATCAGATGTACCAGAGTCCCAGACAAACTGTTTACCTTGTTCTCAGTTGCTGAACAACATACTACTAGACAAGCCAACACCTGGTCTACCAGCCAGCTGGGAGCAGAATGGCATCCATCCAGAAAAAAATCCCAACAGCCAACAAGTGTATCACTGCCAGAATGCCAATGTGGCCTTGGATTTGGCAAAACCAGAGAAGCACCTGGTGCAGGGCAAAAGATTTGACTTACTCTGATATTAACACCAACCAAGAATATCAGAGGCACAGTATCACACAAACGTACCCCTCTCTCCTCCAGCATATGGTCTTCTTGGGATCCTAGCATTAGCTAGTCAGGGTACAAGAGCATGTCTACAGGACAGTGTGCTCACTCTCACTGCCTCTGCTCTCCTTCTCACTCAAATCTCCCACGTGAAAAAGTTTTTCTTCCTTATCTACTTCTGCTTCAGTTCCCTCTTACACCACTCTCTTCTTGGCAAAAGTCACAATCCTTCCACGCGACTTCATTCACTGCCTAGGACAGGTTTGGGTTGAAAGCCAAGGGTGTCATCATTAACGATTTTTATCTTTGTCTATATGAGAACTTCCTAGGAAGTCAACTATTCCACCTCCCATCTACTGGGCATGAAAATATTTGTCTTTTTCCTCCTCATCTCTTATTCCCAGAGCAATATTCTGGGGCTGCCAATCCATTTCTCCCAGGCAGCGAGTAAAGTGTTTGCAAATACATTTCACACTAATTGAATCACTGATCAGCACTAATGCTACAGACTTGACACCTTCCCACACTTGGTATGCCAAAACATTTTGTATGTATTTGATCTCTATCACTTTTAAAAGCCCATCAGGACTCAAACGTTCATTATGAAGTTGGAAAGTGCATATGGATTTTTAAAACTAGTTATCTGCCACAGGGATAGGCTGTATGCATGAGAAAATGCAAAGCTTAAAAGTGGATGTCTACCTTAATCCCAGACCAGAATAAAGTTCAATCATTGTGCTGGTACAGCCACTGCCCTGAAACCAATGTTTTGCCTGATGCTATCATCATCCTTTATTATAAAATATTTAAGGAGATACCTTGTGGAAACAGTGCCAACAGACACCAGAATTACCTCACACAGTATTTGGGACCTACATTTGGAGTATTTATACCACTCTCAGGGGTCTCATTATTGACCGAGGTTGGTTAGATGTGATGCAGCTGGTTCCAAGAAGTCTGACATGACTGGTTGGGGGGGAAGGGAGTCATTTGTTTATTTGTTTTAAATCAAGGCCTTAGCATAAAACCACCAACCACGTAAAAACCACTGAGATTCTTTTCCCCACCTCTCATTTTGTGCAAAAGCTGGACTAAACCCACTCAGACTTAAGAGTTTTCTGTACCAAAAGAAAGTGGATTTTCAGAGGTTTCCAGGGACTTCATTCACTTCATTCATGACTGAGGAACCAGACCTGTGCATCCAACCCCAGCAACTGACAACAAGTTGCTCAATTTCAGACACCTCAAAACTCTGACCTTAATGAAAGCTCAAGAGTCCCAGAACAACAACTTCCCTTTACACCAAGCCTACATATGGTGCAAGCAGCAGCATAGGAAATTTCCCTGTACACTCTGAACAATAAAGCCCTCTCCCAGCATACAGGCAAAATGCCCAACTTCTCTGCCAACACTGTCAAGGACATCCGCAGAATACAGCCACTAGCAAAGGCTACTTCAGGGCAGAAAGGAGAAGGACTTAACACAAGAACACCTGGGATGTCATTGCACTTCTGACTGATGCTGAGAATGCAGAAATAGTCCCTTTCAGCCCTGTTCCCTTGCAACTGTACAGCAAAAACTGCAACTTCTGCAGACAGCTCTTTTTTTGTGCACTCCTAGCATAAGCCCACACCTACCTGCTGTTCATTTGTGGAGCTTTCTACCACAACAGAGGCCCCAACAGTCACAGTTGGGTTGCCGGGTCCCTCTTTGACATGCCTAAATAGCACCACATACATCAGAATCCGAGCGTTTCATGCCCTATCATCACAGGCTTCAAAGGCCAAATGAGGATGATGCCAGGATTAATAGACACAAAACACCCAGTCATAAACCAAGCGTGCTGCTAATCTTTCTGCAACAAGCCTCTTCCACACAGAGATGTACATACACTTGTCCAAGTCTCTGCATATTAAAACCTTAATCAAAAATATAGCGGGCCTTGAAACTGCCTCCATTTGTCTGGGGAACTGTCAGGCACAAGCAGCCAACTAAGCAGCCATTGTCCCAAGAGGTTCAGTGTTGTTCCAGGATTATTTTCCCCAAAGTCACGCCTCCTTCCACTCAAATGTAAAGAGCTACAACACGCTAATACAGAAGCGAGCATTAGTTTGGTGCAGAGTTAGATAAAAGTTTACCCGTGTTTTTCCCATGCTCTAACTGGTGTAGAAATTTAATACAACCAAGGCCTTTGACCTTGTCCTTCTGCAGCCCAATGAGCAAGAAATCACTTATATACATAAGGCACACAGAGAGAGAGAGAATATGGTGAAAATAGTTAGCTTTCTAATATATTTTTCTGTGTGCCCTGGAAGCCATCTAAGTACCTTACCAACACTCACCTGCCCACCACAACACGCAGCCCCTACCTACCAGTGCTCAGAGAAAGCACACAAGAAAAATAGCACACTGCTGATGATCAGCACTTAACTTGGTTATCTCGAATCCTGCAACTGGCCATTTAACAGCTAGCCACACACAAACTGTTTGCCTTGAGGGATCACCGTGCAGCCAACGTACGCAAGCTACTGAGGTTATCGTCCTAGGAAGAAATCTAAGGCATCGGAAATGTTGTCAAAAGACCACGAGCATCTATACACACCAGAACATAGCAATTATTACATGAACACACTACCATCTGTTGTTGTATCCCCTGTCTCAATAAGCAGGTTTCTGTCATGCTTTGTACTTCGCATGGATACTGTCCAAAAAGCCCACTGGAGCTATGGGAAGTTTTAAAAATGCAGGCAAGACCAGTGGTCTAAGTCAGACCAAGAGAGGCAAAAGCATATAAGACAACAAAGCCACAGACAGCTTCAAGTGCCAAGACTTTTGGATTAATCAACTCCAGCTCAAGTGTAAGCCTAAAAAGGAAGGGACCTAATAACCAACTAACACAACACTGGTATTTCACAAAGAATGGCAGAAAATTGAGGTTTCTAATATTCTTCCAATGCCTTCTAGAAGCAGCATTTAAGCTTCTGAGGCATACATTACCAGCCTCTGCCACTACTCTCTACAGACATAAACCAACATAAGAATCAGGCACAGCATCTGTTTGAGCAAAGAACCACTCCACTCCTGTCCAAGGTTTTTACAGGTGCCATCAGACCACCAAAAATTGTACTTACTTGACATAATCCAATGCTGTTAGGATTTTTATTTTATTCTAGCTCATCCGCATTTACAATTAATTTTTCTCCTGCAGCAGCAGAGGCCTACAGCCCATTTACATCACAGCAACACCCATGAACCAGACACAGTTAGAAAAGAAAAGGCAGCAAGCACATGTAAAAGCAAAGAATCATCTCTGGCTCCTAGTGACTTTTGACCCCTATCATTTTTCCTGCATCTTCAACTTTACAACTTTACATTATTTTGCTAAAGTGATCAGATTTGAGTCAAAGAAGAATACAGTGTCCTGCTGTCATAACTGGCACTTCAAATTATTGTATTTCTTCAGACCCTGTTGGTTAAGGTAAAGAATTAAAAGGAGAAGCAAATTACACCTCAGCCTCTCTAAGGCAGCTCAAGCAGTCAATGGCAAGGTACCATTTCTCCATTGCAGGTTAGCAGTCAATGAAAGCCTCACTCAGAATTCTTGGCTACTCCACAAAGCAGTGATATGCATACCCTGCACCGTCACAGAAACACTTTCTGCACACGCAACTCTAACAACTGGAAGTCTAAAACATCTAGGTTTGTCAAGACAGGCAGCAACTTTCACCTGTCATACAGAAAGCAGATACCTATAAGGACCCTGCTCCCAGAAGGAAAACCTCATCTAATGCTGGAAAAACCTCACCTCCAAGAGGCTCCACAGCTCACACTGTAAGACTTTGCCTGCCAGGCACGCACCCTGTGCACGTACACAGCACATCGCCCCCAGAACTCTGCTGCCCAGTCTCCTGAAGTATCCCTGCAATAGAGGCACCAGCACGGCACAAAATCAAATCAAAAGGCACAAGCTGCTACTAACAAACCAAAGAACCCATGCACCCCCGGCGCTCCCAACGCTCTCGAGGCCCTCAGGGGCTCTCCCTGCACGAGTCTGAACCGGAGCCTCAAAGACATACGCAGAGGCGAGGCCTCTCCCTGACGGGGAGCAGCTCCGTAGAGGGGCCCGAGAAAACAGCGGAAGGCACGGCTGCTACCCCAGAGGCCACTCAGCGCCCGTCACCGAGCTATTCTTTAAACCGCAGCACAGGCGAAGCGCCGGAACCCCGCCGGCCGTGCCGAGCGAGGCCCGGCCCACGGCGGCCGCCGCTCCGGGTGACTCGGGGGACTCAGGCGGAAGAAGGCCCCACAGCCCCTCGCCACTCACCCACGCCACTCACCACCAGGGCCTCCGCTCTGCCCCGCGGCAACCGCTTCCGCCCGGCAAGACTTCACTTCCGCCCGCACTTGCTACCGCCTCTCCGCCGGCGGGGGCGGACTGCCGCCATTTTCGTCCCCCTCAGGGCTACTGGCCACCGAAGGTTTCCCTGCCGAGGGGTGCCGAGAGTGGAGTGGGAGTGGGAGTGGAGCGGCGCGGCGCGGCAGGCGCGACCCGGCCGGGCCCCGCCCCGCCCCGCGGCGATTCTGAGGCGGGTGCCGTGCGGGCTGCCCTGCTCTCCGGGGAGAAGGCCTGGGGAGGCTCCCAGCTGCCGTGGGCGGTTTGGCGCGCCCGGAAGAGAGAACCGAACAGCCTCCCTGGGTTCACTCTGGCGGTTTCTCCCAGCCGCTTTCGTCGGATGCGGAGGGGCCCCCGCGCCTCACACCGTGTGCCTCCGCATGTAGGAACCCGTTTATGTGACTGGATGAGCTGTGCCTTTCCACTGTTGGAGGGCGTTGATGCGCCTGGGACTGGAAGCGTTTCAGGAGAGTGGATACCTAGAGCTACATAAATATAGCTGTGATTTATTGCGGGTGTCCCATCATTCATTTATTACATATGCCAGGCTTTATTATAAACTGCTGGAAAGCTGTCATAGCTTGAGGAGGCGTTGGTTTTAATATTGATCATTAGTTTTAGTGCTTGGTAGCCTTTCAGCCTTTCTATCTGTGAAAGGAAGAATACAGACACAGATCCGAGAGCTTGAACTGGACCAAGTGGGCTCACAGTGCTTTTTATCCCTTTGGAAAACTATGATCCTGCAACAAAATTACAGACAGACACAAGTTTTATTCATTCTGAGCATTTAAAGTGTTTACATTGATAGATAAACCTTCATCCTGTCACCAGCCAGCCAGGCTTCACCATAGTGTTGGGGAAACAATGTTGTGCTGAACTCGAGCGAAATTGAAATTCCAGATGAAAATCTTGGGCAGAAAAATCTCCCTCAGCTGTACATCTTCCTATGCTTTTCCAGGGTCGGCGAAGTTGGTGACTTCACTGGTCATTGAGCATTTCTTGAAATAGGAACCACCAAAATGATTTGAAGATGCCCCATTAGACAACTAAGCCACCAAGAGTGACTCTGTTTCTAACCTTATGTGAGTGGACTTTTTTCTACCACCTGATTCTGGCATAGGTGTTGGAGCAATTACTGCTATTACATCTGGTGCTTATAGGTGCCCCTAGCAGGAGGAATAAATAGAGCAGCTCTTAATTACATTTTTTCATTCTCAGAAGGGAGTCTTGAGAGAGTTTGGACTGCTTTGCTGATACTGCCCTGCTAGGCTGAAGTTCATCAGCTGGTGGAGCTTTGTACTCCCTAAAGGAACTGGCATCAAATTAAAGTTAAACCTAGTTCAGGAATAGAAGTGACAGCTGAGAAACGTGTTGTCTGATCCTCCATTTCACTGAAATCAACTGTTGCTCTGCCACCAACATCTGCCACTTTATTTTGTTGTTCCCAGTTCCTACTGGTTTGGAATGCAGGAAAGACACTGCACTAATTGTTCAAATTCCTTGCAGTTCAACCTTGAGAGCAGCAGTTTCCACTCCTTTTTCCATGAAACCGCCTGACATTACTGATGGTTCAGAGACCCTGTTGCTACCATAGGCCTGGGTGACCAAAGTGGTAAGTTTTATGTTCCCTGTGGTGCCTTGTTGGCTTTTGTGTGTCATTGCTTGTGGGCCAGCGGAGGTCGTGTACAGCTGCTCTAAAATCTGTCTACATCATTGGATTGTGCCTCTGCTTGAGGCAAAATGTGGAGCTGGCATTTTAGGTCTTTGAACGGTTCATCTTCCAACTGGACAAGAAAGCAATGTTGATTTTACAGAGGGTTTTGGCAGGTTGGTGTGAGCAGAAGGCCTCTTGCACTCTAAGGCTTTGCTGGTGCTGAATTTAGGAATGGTTTTCCTTGGACCCCAGTGAAGACATTTGGGTTCTCTTAATTGGACAATAAGGCAGGGAGGCCTTGGCACTGGTTGGGTCAGAACGTATTTGGGTTAAGTGTTGGGACCATTTAGACTGTCTGACAACTGCTCACAACTCCAGGGAATTTAATAAGTAGTTTTAAGGTCACTTTAACCTTACCGATGTTGTTAGCATGGTGTAAACAAATGGCTGTTCATCCAGTGAAAAAACATACCCTGAAGGTGATAGAGGATATCTGACCCTATATGTCTTTAATTAATCAGTTCAGTAAACTACATATCCTGAGTTGTGGAAGGGCCTGTTTGAGTGGTGGTTCCTTTGGGTTGTCCGCCCATCGTCTTTTCTTCTGAAGCCCAGGAGAGGTGCCTATGGAGACATTACCCGTTGCTAGCTGAATTTTGTTTTGCTTGAGTAGCATGATTCTACTCATAAAAAGCATTAACTTTGTCTCTTGCTTTCTGCTGAAGTAAGCCTGTACCTTTCTGTCATACTTGTCATGTGAATTGTCAACGTTGAATTTAGCAAAACTAACATGTGTTAGTTAACCTAATCTGAAACTAATCTGAGGGTCTGCCAGGCAGAACTGGTCAATACCCACAGGCGGTAATCCTATCCTATCTTTTCTTCATTCTATAGATTACTTACCTTCTGTTTTAATAATACAGTTAAGGGCACTATATATAGCTTATGCTTTATCAATAAATCATGCTTATGCATTTTCATATTTATCCTATAAATTGTAAGTACCAACACACTTCCATGGATCTGCTAAGCTATTCTGGCAAAGAAGTTCCCACTAGAGCATCTCTAAGTGTCGCTGGAGGTGAACTCAAATGTTCCTCACTTAAGCAGAGCTCTTTTATGTGATTTTAAAAGGTTGTTGGTCTTGTCACAAGCCCCATCTCCTTCTCATAGCTCTCCACAAGCAAATAGTTTTATGTGACTGCCTGGAGGATGGATTTGGTCTTCCAAAGCAGAGAGAAGCATGTGAGCCTACAGTCAAATGCTTTCTCGCTAGGTTCAAACAGGGAAGGGATCAGAATGATGAAGAGGATGTGGCAGTGGCCTTTGTGAGATCAGAAAGGGCAAATCTGCAAACAACAGCGTTACGTGCTTTGCAGAGATGATAAATGTGAGGATGAGTGGTCAAGAAGCAGCTGACCAAGGAGACAGAAAATCATGGTGGTTTGTTCCTGGAAGACAGAAACTGGAGAAGAGAGTAGCTGGAGTGCCGGGTGGTGGGCAGCACTCAGGTTTGCTTGGGAATGGAGAACATATGATAATATAGGATAGGTCCAAGATACAAGTCCTTAACTTGTGTTCAACTGTAAAAAAGAACTGAGTCAGTTGTCACCTGTGCTAAAGGTTCAGTTCTGCAAGGGGCTAAGCATTGAACTCCGAATGAATGGTCATAGATTATGCCTCAAAGGATTGGTTGCACTGCACATCAACACCAACGTCTGCAGGAATCCAAATGGAAGAGTGAGAGCCCTGTGCCAGCAGAGCAGCGACGTACACACAGCAGTGTGATGCACAGCACATTGGGATTCTCTGTGGTAGTAAAAAACCCTACATGTGTTCTTAAAGAAATGTGCATGCATGAGAGCAAAACTGGGCTTTGGTGGATTTCTTGCTGGTGGGAGATGTTGATAGGTGAACAGAGATGGTGTGCGTGTCTGAATATCCTCAGAGATCCACCCACAGAGCTTTGTGGGGCTTTTTCTGCTGCTCTGGTCCGTTGTTGGGGTGGAACCCTGAGACTCTGTGTCAGTAACACCTCCCAGTAAAGGCTGGTGGGCATCCCTGGAACTAGATGAAGCAGGGATGTTTTGAATTGAACTTCTACTTGCTCACCAATTAGAGCACGCATCCATTCCCAATGTGAATTGATTTAACCATGTAAGTGAGAGGGAAGGGCTGTGTGTTTTAAAAGCCTGAACCAGCAGAGCATTAGTCATCTCTAGCAATGCATCTGCCAAATGTTATGTTGGCTTTTGACAGTGAGCATGGGATTTCCTCTTTGTATTATCAATTGTTTCTATAGAAATGCCATTTTTATCAGACTAAATGAAAATATCCTGAAATAACATACATCTTCAGCAAATAAAGATATTTCTCGCTTGGTCTGTTTAACGTATCCCTATCACACTGGTTTTTCTCCCTTCATTACAACACTGAAATAAAACCCAGCTAAAAACGAGCTGCCTTACAGCTGAGACTCCACAGAGAACAGACTGCTGTGGAAATTAGAAGGGACAGTCAAGCAAATGTGTTTCTCAAGTCAGGTCATTTAGACGCTGCCTATGAAGAGTATTGCAGGTGAAAATTGGTGTTTGCAGAGCTGGTGAATGTGTCGTCATTGGCAGTCACTGCTTCACTGAAGGCTTAAATGAAAACGGTCTCTGAGCTGACCCTGCCTGACAGTGCCCTCTACCCCTGCTGTCACTGAGGAAAGCAGCGCTGCTGGAATTCAGGTCCTCTGGGCTGAGGGCAGTGTCTCTGATGGCTGCTGCTGCAGGATCTGTCTGCCAAAATCTGAGCGGCATACTGGATGCATTCAAGTCTACTGCCATAGATTTTAAAGGAAGCCTGTCAAAGTGCTTAAGCCTGATGTTTCACACAATATAAGACAGTTTAAAGCACTGGATATGCTCAAATTATTATCCTCCATGGCACATCTCCTAAAGGACTGGATGTTTTGTTGGCAATTCAGGATTTGTTCCTTTCTTCTCTTCAGATTATTTCCTGTTGTATCATGGGGAGGATCTTATACTTCTGCACCTGAACAGGATAAGAGCGATGCATTCATGCTTTATCCAAATCCCAGTCTGTACCAGACAGAATACATACTGAAAGAAGTGCCATGGGAAGCTCGCCTCTCCTGAGTACCAAATCTCACACCCTGGGAATGGAAAGCATGGCCTCTGCAGTGCACTCACTTTAGGGAGCTTGATATTCAGTGTAGGTGCACAACAGCTAGCTCAGACTGCCAGTGGACCCAAGCCTGGTACACTTAAGTCTAAATAGCTGTGCTAAGGCTGCAAGATCTGCCAAGAGTTTTTAACTGTGATGATCATGACATCCTGATAATTGAAGTGGCCTGGCAGAACTAACTGCAGTTGGGATTTTGCCTTCATCTTTGGAAACGTAAAAAGCTGTGGTGGGTAGCTGTGCCTCATCTTTGTGTATACTTGCCCATGGAGCCTAATGAGGCCAAAGCTGGTTTTCCATCTCCTTGGGAGTGACATGAAAAGCAGTGGCTTCCCAGAAGTGGCTGCTGGTGGTGGTGTACACTTCTGCTTCTCAAGTAGCAACCCACACTGTTTGACCCAGCTTCCTGGGTAGGGAAAGACAAGCAGCCTAATGAGAAACAACTATCTAAAAGGACAGTCCAGCAAGGTGGA
Organism: Porphyrio hochstetteri; assembly: GCA_020800305.1. NCBI lineage: Eukaryota > Metazoa > Chordata > Aves > Gruiformes > Rallidae > Porphyrio > Porphyrio hochstetteri. The sequence continues at coordinate 47,072,382 of CM036908.1, forward strand.
AGAGATATCTGGAAGAGAGCTATTCTAAGGAAACTACTAGAACTGCATTGTTATCACTTGGGATATCTGAGACCTAGCTGTGACACTAGCACATAGTGCCAAGTCCCTTCTGAACTCTGTTGCCATGTCATACACTGAAGAAGTGCTTTTGCCAGCCTTCCACACTGGGTAGGAACTTGCACCCTTTTTTTCCAGAGGCTCAGTGCTTGTGAAGTTTGGTGTATGCCTGGCACCAGGATGGGCCTGTTCCCTGACTGGTGGCACTTGGTGATGGAAGTGAAGTCATCAGAAAGCTTCAGCTGTAAACCCCTCTGTGCCAGGTTGATGTGAAAGCATCTTTCTAGAGTACTCTCTTATGCTCATTATTTGCCTGACAATAAGTTCTCTTCAGTGCTGTTTTGTTGGAGGTTTTTTGTAGTTTTTATTATTTTCAGAGGTATTTATAACTATTGTTATGTCTCATGACAGCTGCCTACATCTGGAGCAAAGGAGTTGATGGTGGCCAGAAGAAAGTCCCAGGCAGAGACACTCCCCCGCCTCCTGCTAGTGGCAAGCAGTACAACTAGCAACGCAGACATTTAAAAGCCCTTTTCTTCAGTCAAGCAGTTACAGGGGGAACAGCAGAGATCACTCAGTGCTCGCTCAATGGCACTGTGTGGGAGCATTGATTGCTCAGATGCGTTGTGTGCACCTTTTCATTTTGGGTTGTCACTGAGGGTCATGCATTTTAAAAGTCTCTTTATCACTGGACAACAGCCCCAAGCGCTGGCAGGCTGCCTTCTAGAGACATAACAGCAACAGCAACTGTCCAGCTTTCTTCCTGTGGGAAAATGCTGGGAACTCTCCAAATTATTGACTTGGCTCTGGAATGGCACTGCCCAGATGGCTGTTCTGCATCAAAAGTCATGAAGGCCAATGGATAGATTTGAGCTTCCAAGTTTAACTTGGGGAAGAAGTTGCTCAAGCCCTGGTTAGGAATTTCCTGCTAAGGACCAGCTGTACACACCGTATTTTGGTGCTTGGAGCCCTTGGTGATTTGCCTAGCCTAAGGTTGTTCCTGTGGTCAGCCCCTGTACCTAAAGGCCTCTCTTTTCCTGTTTAAGTTAATGACATGTTGTGAACAGATTCTTCTGTGGCTACTCCCTGCGATTTACAAAGCCCCTCAGTGCTGAGGAGAGATAACCAGGGGGTCAAACTCCCCTACATTGTCTGTAGCGCCCCATTACAGTTGGGATGCCTTTACAGTAGTTTTCAAATCACTTTTGTCCTCATTTGCTCCAGGGCACTTTGCCGACAGGACCTGCCTAGTGTTAAGCTGAGCGACTAACTGCCCCCAAAAAGCAGGGTACATCAGCTCAGGCTGGGCACAACGCACACAGCAGCAGCAGCCTCAGAGCATACTGGTGGACTATTCCAGGCACTGTCTTTTGCTGCTGCGTAACTCTCAGAGCATCTGTCCAGTTTTATGCAAGTGTGTTCAGCATACATAAAATAGGAAATGTCAGTGCCTGCAGAAAACAAAGCCCCTGTGCACGGAAAACGGCAGAAGAAGCTGTAGATCCCTCATGCTGCCCATGGACCTTCATGTCCTACCTAGGGCTGAGAAGATTGTATATCTGTTCTGTGTCTGGCAGTGGAGGCTGGAGATGTCCTCCCTCACCAGCAGCCCCAAAAGAGAAGAGCAATAGTTTGAACAAGCAGCAACACGAGATGTCGGATTCTGCTCCACAGTTAGGAGAGGAATAGCCTTTGCTTATTCCTAAGTGCTTCTTGGGAACGATATAAGTGTGTGCTGTAAGAGGAGATGCAGCTGTCAGTGGCAGTGATAGCTACAGAACAGGGAGAGGTTTCTCAGGACTCAAATATTGAAAAAGCTGGAAAACAAAAAGTTGTGAGGGATGGTGATTGTTCAGGTATTTGAAATAGCACACCAGAAGGAGCAAGATAAGGCAAAGATAGAAATAGGAGACAGGTGCCAAATGTGAAATGCACAAGCCAGAGGAATGGATGAGAAGGGAGAACATTTCATTCTGAAAGGAAAGAGCGAATGCCAGTGCAAATTCTGGCATGTCTGCGCAACGTGGCAATAACATTACAAAGCCTAGAGCTGGAGAGTAGGCATCACAGCCACCAGGAAAGAGATGGCAGGAGGCAGGGCAATGACATCTAAGAGAATAGGAAGGAGACAGTATGGAAGCAAAAAGCCTGGAGTGTAGAGATGGGCTGAGAAGTAAAGACAAGATGGTGAGCAGTGTCAGGAGGTGACAGCGGCAGGAGGTAACAAGGAATGACGTGCACTTCACCCCTCTAGAGATGGCCCTTGTCTTGGGCCCCACATCCATGTGGGTGGCACCTATGCCCTCCAGCCATGATGTATCCCCAGAGGTTTTCCTGTTGGCTGTTACAGGCTAGGCCTCTCTGGGCATCAAGCCTGCTGTGTACACCAGAGTGCCTATGTGCCAGGGTGGTACCAGTATGACCTGGCTCATTTCTTGCTGTTATTTGGAAAATCATCACACAACCACAGGCTGGTTGTTCATCCCGCTGTGGTCCCTGGAGCTATGACCATCAAGTTGAGAGTCATTTATATTATTTGAGCCAGAATATCCCTCAAAATGAGGCATCCTTTGTCAGCACTATCATATTAGGGTATGCAAAGACTGTACAACCCAAGAGACAATATTGCCTTTGTCCTCTTTTCCTCCAAGAAGGCTGCAGACTACAAGCATCGGAGGATGTAATCCAAGTGCTAATAAATTATTGATGTCTCCCTTCAGCTTTTTACTTACTAAAAGGATATCAAAGCTCATTTTGTGAATGGTCCAGACAGATTCTCTTTTCCAATATCCACAATTTAATTCACAAATACTGTGCTAAGCGTTAATATTGAAGCAAAGCAGTGTTCTCTCTTTACAGGCTTTGCAAAAGATAATAGACATGTTTTGGATTTCATAGACTCATAAACAGATACAGTGAAGGAAATGTCACTGGTGACTTCACTTGATGTTTGAATTTATTATTTAAAAAAGGAAGAGCCTGTTATTAACTAGGAATACATTTTTTTTTTTATTAAGGGTTGGATTGAAAGCCTGTTGAAATTGCTGGATTTGCTCCTTACAAACAGTGCACCTAGTGCTTTGGCAGCTCATACCAGTCATAGGACAGTATGGCTTGCTTTATATTTAGCTGTAGCTCCTCTCTTCCAATGTGCCTATTTGCATAAGTCAACTAACGAACCATCTGTATTGGAAATAGTCTTTCCATTGCTGTCAGCTCTGGGGCAGTACGTGGCAGTTCCTTAACAGAAATGCTCAGGATCTCAGTAACCGTCTCATCTGAAAGAGAGACACCAAGCTCCCAGGTACCAGATCTTTGCAAATTTAGCCAAATACCGTGTCTCACTAAAGCAGAACAAAATTCTGCCTGTTAAATCAGCGCAAGGGCCCGTCTGAGCTCAGAGAAAGGATTGTCAACGTTTTAAGAGAGGCAGTCTCTGAATGTCAGGGGACTGCTCTTAAATTACCACCAACCGCAGTCCCTGACTGCACCAGTTTCTTCTTGCTCTGAGCAGAGGCGGCAGTGCTACAAATGTTCATTGTCTCTGATCTTTGCTAGCCATTTAGAAAGAGGGAGTGACCAGGCACAAAGCCCAGAAGAGAGAGCTAGTTTTTGCAATACGGTATACATATTTTAGTGAGCCAGCCTGCAAACTATCACATTTTTAGTGCTATATACATAAATATTCATAATTAATCAGGTTTAGAATAGAGGGAAAAGCTTCTGAAGAACAAAAATAATCCCTTCAGGCAGCTCATACCAGTGACACTGATCCTCTGCATTTCTGAAATTAAAAAATTAGCTGCTTTGTAGAGATTTTACAGTACTGTCTGGAATTCAAGTTTCCTTTATTCCCCTGTTCCTTCAGGTTGTGAAGGCAACCTTGATAAAACAGAGATAGATACCTTGAATCTGGAGCTAGAGAGATAGAAATAAAGGCACCAAATGAGAGATGACATTTCTAAAGCTTAAACCTCAGGGATAGCAACCGTCAATTTCCCTTCTCTGGATCTCCTTCATCTCTAGGCTTTTTCTTCTCTATTGGTTTCGGGTACGAGCACAACACTGACAGCATGGCAGGCGGGAAGATGTACATGCCTGCGTCTTTCGGATCGAAAGCCTGAATTCAACTGGGGGCTGTGTACCCCCAGAGACAACTTCATCCCTTGAAGGTGGAAGGGCCAATTAGGCCGGCCTTGGAACTGACTGCTTGCAGCTGTAAGCCAAACAACAGCCAGGATTGGTTTAGATGGAATAAATCACAGGTTATTCAACATCAAAAACTGGGGCATCTGTGGAAACGGAAATAAATTAAAAACCTGCATGAAGCTGTTTGGGCTGCCCCAAAGCCCAGTGGGTATTAGATGTATTTATTAAATAGAGGTGACTACTTGGACTGGGATGGCAGACAAATCTGACAGGCCAAGCTCTGCCAGGTTTTTGTTTTCTGTCCTTGTCTGAGTCAGCTTTTCAGTTTGATGTTCTTACTCCTGGGCTGCTTGGCTTGCTGGCTCTCGCTTTTCTGGTGCTGTCTGTACAGATGGGGTCCCCAGCTTCAGAAAACTACCACCCACTCTGCCTTACCAAATAGGGGTGCTTCTTCACAGGTGCCTTGTGATATACCAAAATCCGTTTTTTCTGCCTCCCTTCATCATGCCTTTAACTGTTGTTTTTTAGCAGTCCCTACAAGTAAAAATTTGGCACTTAATACAATGTTCAGCCCAGATTTCTTAATGCACAATTCTCTGGCTTGGCACATTTCCCCTCTAACCACAGCAATCCATCATGCCCCGGCATGGCCACAGACACCCGTTTCATAGTGTACTTAAGGTCACTGAAACCATCCAGAAAAACACACAGGCTGACCAAGCAGAATGGGGTTTTAATTTTTCTTTTCCCCTATAGATCTTGGTGGGCAAGTCATGGCCATCCTTTAGAGTTCCTTTCCATGTCCCAGATGTGACCTGCTCCCTGCCCACCTGATGGCTATCCTGTCCCCGAGAAATCATTTCCCATGGAGCCCTGTATGGAAAGGAAATGGAGTATTTTAAACGTGCGTTTTCATGTGGTTTATAAACCTGTGCTGTGCTGCCTTCCACTTTGTGAATCCGGCAGCTCTTCTCCAGGGCTGACAGGAGCAAAAGCCAGACTACTTTGCACGTATATATTGGATGCCGCCAAACAAATGCCATTCCTGCCAGGAGGAGAAGACATCAGAGGAGGACAAGGCACATGCAGCTGTAGCTATGGTGCCGTATATGCACTGCAGTGTGATCCAGAGCCATGGAAGGCAAAGGGAGTTTGTCAGTTGTCTCTCATAGACATCCCACACCTCCAAAAACGGGTGGCATCAGCCAAGACTTGTCCAATGCAATGTGTCCTGATATTCAGATTTAGCAGACCCAAACAATTCCATAAAATCCTAGCTGTAGGGCTTTTTTTCTCTCTCTGTTCACACACCAAGCACTGTTCCCCGCTCTACAGTCCTTCTAACCAACCTCTTAAGCGACCCAAGTACCTTGAAACTGCAGTGGAGTTTTCCAGAGCAGCATGCCTGACAAACAGCAAGCATGTTGTGGCAGGTGTTGAGGTGCAAACATTAAAGTGAAGGTTGATGCTTCAAGTGTGCTCACTTGCCTGTTTGGGAGATTTTATGAAGCATTTAAAATATATACTGCTCTAGGGCACAGGGAGAGAAACGGAACAATGAGATGAGCCTCGCAAGGCAAAGAGTGTAATGAAACATGAAGCAAACACGCAGAGATAAGATGGTGCGGTACACCAGTCCTGGTCAGCAGGAGAGTAGATAATGACTAGATGCACTGAGCAGAGGATGCAGGAGGGAGGAAGAAATATTGACAGTGAAGGGAGTTTGAGGGAGGCGGGGGGGGGGGAGACCTGTGCCGGAGGCAGATGGAACCGTAGGAAAGCCCCCAGCAGCAGGGAGGGGTGGTAGGGGCAGTAGCAGCAGGGTCCCTCTACCAAACTAGTCCTCCCGGCGAAGGTGGGCAACAGGGCTGGGGTGCTGGGCAGCTCCGCGCCAACGCTCCCGTCTCACCGGGAGCAGCAGAAATCCCGCTGCAGAGGATGGGCGTGAAAGATGGCGGGGGCTGGGGGGTGCTGCCTCCCCCGGGTGCGCCTGGGGTGGCCGGGACAGCCTCAGAGCTCGGTCCCAGCATCGTCGCTCTCTGTCCCAGTGCGAGCGTCCAGCAAAAGGGGAGGGGAGCGGGGCATCTCCGGGGCGTCACCGGGCAAGTTTGGCTGCTCCGTGCGGGAGCGTTCCCCCGGGGACGCCTTCCTCTTCCTCCTTCTCCAGCTGCTGCCGGGCCGCGTCCCGCTGAGGGCCATCGCCAGACCGGACGAGGTGCGGGCTCTGGGGAAAAGCAGACGAGGTGGCCGAGACTGAGCTCTGGGAGGCGAAGGCGTGCTGCGAGGGGGCGGCCGGCGGCGGGGAGGCACCCCGGGGAGGAATATGCACCCCGAAAGGGGGGGCGAAGCTCATCCCGAGGAGAAGACGAGAGGGATGAGCACCCTGGAGAGGGGGACAGGAAGAGGCATCCCGAGGAGAGGAAGGAAAGGGGTTCGCAGGGGAGGCTAGGGGTTGGGAGGGCTTCCCCCTGGACAGGAGGGCACATCCCGCGTCTCCCAGCCTCCCGCAGAGGCGCGCCGGGAGCGGCCGGGCGGTCGCCTGCCCACCTGGGGGGGCCGGGAGCGGCAGGGGCACCCCCCGCTCCGCCTCGTTTCTCTCCTCCCCTCCGCCGCCTCCCTGCCTCCCTCCCTCCCTCCCTCCCCTGCCTGTCTGCCTGGGATGGTGGAGGGAGCTGGGAGTACCCGGCAGGGCGGCCCTGGGCACGGGGGGGCGGCTCGCCCCGGCCCCGGCGCGGGGAGCGGCCCGCGGGAGACTCCGCCGTCTCGGGGCCCCGCAGCCCCTGCCGCCGCCGCCGGCGGTGATGGCCAAGGATGTCCTCGGAGGGGGAAGCCGAGGCGGCTGCTGAGAGCGGGTCGGGCAGTACCCCCGCGCCGGGGGTCGCCGCTGCCGTGCGGGAGGAGGTGAGCGGCGGCGGGGGCTCCCGCCACACCCCGGGCCGGGGGAACCGGGAGGCTAAAGGCAGCCCCGCCGCGGAGCCGGGGTGCGGGGCGGCGGGAAGGGCGTGGGGAGAAACCGGGGAGCCGCGGTGGGAGGAGGGTGCTCCAGCTGGGGATATCTGCAGAGCAGGGGGGAACTGGGGAACCAGCCACAGCCCGCCCGCCTGGCTACCTGCAGACGCGCCGCGGGGGCGGCCGCCACCCGCCGCGGTGCGGTGCGGTGCCCCCCCGCACCCTTCAGCGCCGGGGCCGCCGGTGGGACCCTCCGCGGCCGCGCCGAACCCCCAGGGCTGCGGACTTTTACCGACGAGCCCCTGGCTCCCAGCCCTGCGCCGGCTGCCGGGCTCGGGGCGGCGGCTCGGCACCGAAACGGGTCCGAAACGGTGCAGTGAGGAGAGAGGAGGCCTGTTCCGTGGAAGTTTGTCTAAATAAGCCCCTGTGGGGGGGAGGGGGAGGTGGTGGCTAGCGGGGGACTAGCGTGCCGCTTCCCTGGCACTTCTGGACCGGGGAAGGAAATTGCCGCTCTGCGAGCGCTGGTGCAACTGGCAGGAGCGGGCACAGCGAGTGTGGGCAGCGGTCTGCAGCCTCGGGCTCCGTGGCTTTCAAGTGTTTTGGGCCGAAGGAGGAGGTCATACCTCTCCTTTTCTCTTGGGGCCTAGGAACTCCTGTTCCATAATCTGCAATAGGAAACACTATAGAAAATATGGCGTAATATGTTTCTTCGGATCCGTTTTGAGGTGCTTACTGTGGCCTTACGGAGCATAGGGAGGGAATGACGGATGTGGCTGAGTGTTGACACAAAAAATCCTGAGCCACAAGGCATTGGCCAGACTGTGTGGCACTAAGTGACAACAGGTGTATGATCCTGTGCATTTGGGACAGGAGGCTGACCTGTGTTAGAAAGACTGAGATTTTCTTCTACACCTAATGTAGCCTTTTGCTCCCAACTGTTTTGACTGGCCTGCCATTTACATCATGTAATCCATGCGCAAACCATGGGACTGACTGAACTTTATTCACAATATGGAATTAAAAACAAATGTAAAAGCAAAGAGCAACCTTAAAAGAGGCTGGAAACAGAAGTGAAAGCAACCCTGCAACGTTGCTGTGTGCACTGAGACTGCTTAAAGCTTCTGTTAACAAGTCTCACAGCTTGTCAGCACCCTCAAGGTCTTGTAGTCAAAATCTAGTAGCCTCAACAATGCCTACATGAAGCTGCAGTATGCTTAGGCTAAGCAGTACTTCATAATACCTATAATAGAAGATTGACTTTGTAGCTCAGGTTGAGAAAACTGTCCTCTGTGGGTGAAAATTAGGGTTTTCTCCTGTACAATTGCTTTTTAAACAACTGCGACACGGTTCACTGTGAAGAGCTATGGCTGAATCCAGGATACAGATGTTGTTCCAATGGCAGAGCTCCCCAATGTAATTACAGCCCTGCAGAAGATCAATAGATGGTTAATGCTGGAAGGGATTTTTTTATTTATATGGTCTATGACCAAGAGCTACAGAAGGCTTTCCAATATATTAAGTCCAGCATGCAAACATCCAAGCCATTTCTGGGCACAAGAGCACTTGATCTCTCTGCTGAGCTCATTATATCTTGCTTTACTCATCCTGTTCTCAGTTTTTTCTTATGTTCCAACAAAAACTTTTGCACATTTGAGTCTGTATCTCAACAGTGACAACACTTAACACTACAGTTACCTACAGTTTTGGTCTTTTCCTCGTGCTTTCTCCATCTCCTTGTAAATGAGGCTTTTTGCGCTTGGACCTGCAGTTGCATTTAAATGCCCAGTATTAAATGGGCATTTCATGGGCTTCTCTATTAACTTTGTCATCTATGCATTTCACTTAGATCAAATTCAAGGGCTTAAATCTTAACAGTGACTAAAAATTGCCTTTATTGTGTAATAAATCAATCTGAGAGAAAACCCTGAGCTGGCAACAGAGAATGTGTCTGAAGTCTCAGTTTTTATTCTTGAAAGCAGGGCAGTGCAGCTGCAGAGCAGGAAGGAGAGAGGTAGATCACTTACCTGCCCTTGTCCTCTTCTGCCAAAGGCTGCTTGGGTTTACTGCTGAATGTCCAGAGATGTCGGATTACTTGCCAGTATTCTGGTTTCGGTTTTTCTGTTGGTATCTTGACCCCTCAAGCTGGATGACCTGGAGCAACCGTGCTTTTGATGTTGGTGTAGGATTTTACCATCCCATCAACTCCTTAAAAATAAAAAATCAAGATCTTTGAGGGGAGGGAACATGTTTTTCCAAATGTTTCAACAGTTATTGTTGTAGATTGATTCTCTGGACATATTTGTTTTTACTTTCCTCCCTGAGGTAGCAGAAGCTGCTGCCCTGGTCTGCTCCAGTTGAGCTATGGGCTGGCTATTTTTCTTGTCTAATTGCAGTGCCAGCCTACACCTACACTGAAAGCTGATAGCGATTTTTCTGCATTTCTGACAATTTACACCTCAATTGGGAAATAGTCGCAAATATTTTAATCTGTAAAACATAGTTAGAAATTGCTTTCCAGGAAAGTAAAGCTGGTGAGTACAAACATAATTTATTTGCTACCACAGGACAAGTAATCACTTAAGAAAGCTGAAAGCAGCAGCCACTTGACATTTTGAAATAGGTATTTGTCTTGTCTGTACCGTCAGAGTCCAACAGGAGTTGTCCATGCCTGGCCTTATCTTCTTTTCCATATTCAAGAACTTTAATTGGGCATGACATAATGTAATCAGTTAAGCTATTTAAATAAAGGGGAAAAACCTCATGGGTTGATGTTCCTGAAACCCACAGTCATCAGCTCACTGATGGAGATGTTACAGAAGAGAGAGGCCACTTAAAGCAGTCTCATCTGCCTCTTAACCGCCAGTGCCAAGCGCAGCAGGAGCGTGTTTCAGAAGTGCTGTTTGTAGTCACAATGGGACCAGGGCGTGTTACAAGCTCAGAAAACACATATCCTACTTGTTTGCAGGTTACAGCTTTGTGGACTGGCAGGTCAAAAGACAGTTGGGTCCTTTCCTCTTAAGCATCCCACTGGAGAGACACCTTCTACTTGAGGGGTTGACTCATTTAGTTCTTCAGCTTTTTTATCCCTTTCCCCGAAAACAAATGTCAAACACGTTTACTGTATCTGTCAAAGCTTATTTTATGGCATGGAAAACATCAGGCATAAAGCCCTTCGTAACTCAAACTGGGAAGCTTTAAATTGTCCCCATCTATGGGTTGAGTTGTACACTTGTGGCTGAGCGGTGACAGAGGAAGCGAGGCAGGTGACCCTCTCAGGTTTATCAGGCCTGCTGTAGGTGCACCCTCCCCACCAGCAGATCCTGGCGGTACAATGAAACCCCTCTCTCAACAGATCCACGAGAGTCCCTTTGCTCCCCGTGGCCTTTCTAGCATCTTCCTTTTCCTCTAGAGGCTTCTTGTCATCCCCAAGAGAAATGGGCCCAGGAGCAGGGGAAGGAGAGGAGAGAGGGCACGGGGCCTGTGATGGAGGTTGATGTCTCTTTTCACCTCTGAAGGAGAAGCTGTGAAGGGACCACTAGGTACCAGTCTTCGGAGTGGGGCCATTTCCCTTGTAAACCTTCCCATAAGGGCTGCGCAGTGCACTGACCAGACAGCCTCTGCTCAGAGGAGGGCGGGAAACATGACACGTGGCTCCTACAAAAGGTCTCCTTTTCCTTCCCCTCAGCTCTTCCAAACCTCTGCTCCACTAACACCCTGAATGATAGCTGCTGGTACAAGCCTGGTGCAAGACTGTCACCAGCCTAAGCAGGTACGAATGACCGAACATTTATTTTGTACGCAGTGCCTGATATTTGCCCTTTTCAAGTGAGAATCAAAGAGGACAAGCCCTTTTCTACCCCTCTTTCCCCTTCAGCAGCTATGAAACAAGGAGCAAATCTCATTCCTTGATCCAAATGGTCTTCTTCATAGAGACAAAGGAAAAGGTCTAGCAATAGTGGCATCAGGGGAACTGGAAGGCAGGGGTTTTTTCACAGTCCTTTAGTTCCAGGCAATATTTGCATTGCAGATACTGTCAGAAAATCCATGCTGAGGCATCATGTCATTTTTTTTCTGCTTTTGTTCTTTTCATTGTCCCGCTTTATCTTCTGATCACGTGTCTGTTCTTGGTGCCCCGAAGTTGTCTGTCTTCTCTGCATTTCACACAAGAAGCTGTCAAGGGTTTAAAAAAATAGATAGGCAATATCAAATGGAAGTGTCTGAGCTCTGAAGGGCAGCCTGGGCTCCAGCTGTGTGGGTTTCAATGGGCAGAATCTTTTATCCTCTCCAACAGAGAGTGCTCCCTTGCCACCGTGGCTGAGACTGAAGTGAGTTGCTTCTTCTGGATGACTTTCCCAATTCCTTCCGGACCAGGAATTTTCTGAATGGAATGTTGGGCTGGAGCAACTGGGGAGCTCCATCACCAAAGGATTGTAAGGACAATTTAGGCAAACAGCTGTAGGTGCTGCCTCCTGGCAGAAGAGACTAGGTGGCTCAGTTGTAGGTCCCCTCTGGACCTGGTTTCTAATGCTGTTCTCTCAGGTGGACAGTCAGCCGATACCAGTGGAAAAGCAATGAGTCTGCACGGTGCTTTTAAGCCCCAAATACTCTCCTTGTTCTCCCTTTCTCACTTCAGAGACCCCAGGGTCTCCCTCCAGAAGAGAAGAATGGGTACCAAGGATGATTTTCAGTGGGTGCAAGCCATTGCAAGAGTGAGGTAGAGGGTATCTTCTTCCTGGGAACAGAGTATGAGGCTTCTTCTTACCTGTTTCTACGCCTTGGAAGAAAATAACTCAAAGCATTACCAGGGGCCAAGGACCTTGTGGAAACGGAGATTAAAAAGAGTGAAATGTCCCCAAGCAGTCTGTAGTTGAGTGGGGCTTGTTTCTAGATGTGTGTGAGTTAACACCAGAAGTAGTGTCTGCCAAGCCCTCAGCAGCATGGTAAGGCCTTTGCAGTTGTTGCAGTGACACTGTTGTGACACTAGAGATAAGGTTGTGTTTGATTTTTCACTTCCAGCGGGAGTTCTACTTTTTGGAAAACCACGGTTAAGTAGTTAATTAGTTTTTAAGTTCTAATCATGGAAAATATAGTTCATTCAAGGTTCACTTTCAGACTCATAATTCCTTGGGTTCCTCTGAGCTTAGGAGCTGTAAAGTTAAAAATAGTGCATTGTGAAACTTTGCTGAGGTCACAGTTGTTCTAATGGCGCTGTTAACTACCCAAAACTCTACAGGGGTAACTTTGTTTAAGCAGCAGCACATGGAATAGCTGGCAATATACTACAGTGGGGATGCTGCCTGCAGCGGAGCCGGCAGGGTCTCTGCCAACAGAAGCCCATGGGGCAGGTCAGGGGTAGAGGCTGCTTCCGAGAGCCACCCATGCCAGCTCCTCCCCAGAACCGATCGTTCTACCCACAGCACATTTCATCTGCAGCTGCAAAGGCAAGAGGAGTGCCTGAAATGAGCAGGGCAGATGGCAAGTGGGAAGGCTGGAGGGGCCTGGCTGCGTGCGGCACTGGCAGCCCAGAAGCGCTGGGCGGCTGGCAGCCTTCCTGGAACAGAGTTAGGGTTGTGAAGCAATGTCTGGTGTACCTGGCAGTCGCTGTCATGATGCCACGTGTGCCACTGGGAGAGGACAGAGGGGCTTACACCCCATGAAATGAGCTTTTGAATTCTGTGACTTCACATCGGGTGAACAATGTACAGGGAATCCCAACTCACATCTAGCATCGCTTCTACAGGGCTGAGGTATAGCACATGCCAGTTCAGCATCCAGAAGGCCTTGTTAAGGAAAGGCTGCTAATATAAGTAAGACAGGCTGGAAACAGTGGGCTGGTGGGAGCTGACAGCAAAGGGCAGAAAGCAGGACAGAGAGGGTCACGGTCCTGGCAAGGAAGCTAACAGTACGTAATTGGGGTGACTTGCAACTGTCTCTTCCTTGGACCTTACCATGGAAGAGGATGGGTCTGTTAGAGACTTATTCAGGTCACAGCGTATTTGTCTGTGGGAGAGAAGTGATTTGTGGCCACGCATTTATGGCTGGAGGCCTTCTTCATACCCATGTGATTGATTACCCTTAGGAGCTGGACTGGGAATTGTGGAGTACAGCATTCGATTACTGTGGTAACAGAAGTGATTTGGCATGAGGCATCAGCATCTTACTTTGAATAGCTCTTGCAAACCAATATGGTTGTCCTGGAGGACAAGAGCTGAAAGAGCCTGAGTGATCACAGGTACAAGCCATGCCATCTCCCCTGCCCTGCGAAGGGCAGGGGGAACACAGAGGAGCACACGGAGGCTGGGGTGGTGGCATCTGCCAGCATCTTGGTCCCTCTGAGGCCCAGACTGGAGAACTGCCCCCTCATGGCTGCCTGGAGGTGAGATGGCCAGCCAGAAGTGCCAGTACCTGGTGGAGGAAGTGGGTAGGGAAGGTGTATGCTGAAAGAGTCTGTCTGCAAGGCAGAGGCACACAGGGTGCTCTGCAGGGCAGTGTTTGTCAGCTGGAGCTATACCCCTGATTCCCACCAGCTAGGACTCGGAGTGGCAGGATGCCACGGCTCGCATGCAGATGAGACACCTTCCCAGAGAGTGCTGCTGCAGCACTTGCCTGAAAGCACTTTATAAGTGTTATTTTTTCAGTTTCTTTGGGAGGTATAGAAAAGTGTGCTGAAACCATGCCACGGGGCAGAGGGAATTCAAGTTATAAAAGCCAGGTGTCCTGGCTCCCGGGATCCCTTTTAACCATTAAGTGTTTAAATGAATTTCCAGTGAAGTTTTCACCTACTGTGCTGTAGAATATGTCACAGAAGGAGAAGAAAGACGCAAGAGGAAAAAAGAAGTGATATTTATGATGAAGCTTCTTTTCTCACAGGGAAGCATTAGCTGGTGGGATACTACCTCCTCTTAACAGGAGCACTGTTATAGCATTGAGGTCCCAGCTGTGTTCCAAAAGGTGCAGAGATGGGGAAACACACTCCCCAAAACTGACTGAGCATCCTAAGTGCAAGCAGTGGCTGGGTGTTATTGTGAGGGATGCTCAGCTTGGCAGCGCACGGTACCTGGCAGAGCCGCAGGCAGCGCCACAGCAGCCCAGCACCATGGAGCTGGCAGGTCCTCTGCTGAAGTATGGCTGATGGGCTCCAACTGGGACGTCACACAGGAGAAATGGGAAGGCTGGGGATTGAGAGATCAAATCACAGACCCACCTTGTTCTGATTTTACTAGGTAAAAGGGTGGGTTTGCGAGGAAAAAAAAGCAAGAATAAAAATAAAACTTCATGGTTCTGATTCACAGTTCTCTTTGAAAGACTTCCCCTGACTTCACTGGAGCTTGGATCAGTCCCAGACCATGTTTCTTTTGATATTTCTGTCGCCCACTTAAATCTCAAGGTCTTCCTTCAGAGTAGCAAAGAATAAATGCTGTGAGTAATAATTAGCTATTTTTCTAATTTGCAAAGCCTCTAAACAGAGGCAATCAACAACTGCCAGTTGCTGGTGAGGAACTAACACTGGGAAAGCGCCTGCGACCTGAAGGACTCAGGACTGGGAAGGGACATGCTTTAGTAGATCACTGACCTACGGCTCTAACCTCCACTACTGCAGGCTGCTTATTTGCACCACACAGGAGAAAATACACCTGCTTGAGCCCCGCTAGCCTCCTCTCTCTGCTCATTCCTCTCCCACCCCTGGAGAGCTGCATCTTGTGAGCAAAGTGGGTGCAAAATAGGTATTACAGGATTCCTGCTGAACCCAGCTGGTACTTGTCAAGCACCTGCAGCTAGCTACTCTGCCCTTCTCCCCTCCCCTCTGTCCCCATCCCTCCCAGCCCGAAGCAATGGGAGCTGCTCCCACCAGCCCTCCTGTGTTCCCTTGGCTGGTGTCAGTTTTCCCTTCATGTCAGCGAAGTTGCACCTCCATGATCCCCTGGGGCTGTGGTACCTCTGTGTCACCTGCAGCTCTCCCAAGGTTTCAAGGAGCTGGGTCTGGCTTTTACAGCCTGGAACCTGCTCTGCCTGATGTGGTGATCACTCTGCTCTGCAGCCCCAGGATAGACAGAGGGACCACATGCTGCTGTTGGCCCTTCTAGGAGCTCCCTGCAGTGCAAGGGCAGGCAGGGGCAAGGGCACCTGCCCAGAAGCCTCAATGCAGCAGGGCTGGCTGCAGTGGGGCACAAGCAGCTGGCTAGGCAAGAGGTAACCTGCAAAGACTGAGCGGCACAGCTATGGCTCATGCCAATCACTCACTCTCACTAATCAGGCTGGGAACTGCATCCTTGGAGTTTTCTGAGGATACGTGATGCTTTTATCAGCTGACTGATAAGTGTTGAGGTAAACCACGTTATTATACCTGTAAATTTACTCTGTGTCTACTAGGAACCACCAATATTCAAGGCAAGGGAGTGGGGAATATGAGTAAAGTCTGATGAGTACACTTAGAAGTGTAGGAAAAAGAACTGTTCTTGGAGCTACTCGCTTGCTCTGAGGCAGCTCAAATCCCAGCTTTTCCTCCCTGATGAACTCATTCCTAGCATTGACATTACTGGGAAAAATCCTCTGTCCCCAGAATATGCTCTTTCTGGTGCTGATGAGTTGAAAGCCAGTGGCAGCAACATCAGCGATTCGAGTGGAAAAGGGATAATTTTGTTAGTGTAGCATTTTTTGTGAGCTTGTAGGAAGCTGCCATTAAAATAGCCCTGATTTCTATTTTGCAAATGGTGACCACTTTGTTGCTAGGATTCCTTGGCACTGAAGATGCAACTGCACAGCTTCCTTGGAGCAGCATGTGAGAGCATCACCAGCAGATGTGGCTAGGACCAAATTCTTCGCGCCACTTGCATACATACCCTTGTATTTTAGTGAGCGGCTTTCCCGCCCTGCTGTGATGTGTGGCATATATATATTGGCTGGAGTGTAAATGTATTTCTTATTTGGGACTTTCTTTATTTCTGCTTGAAGAACTCAAAAGTATCCTGCAAGAGCTACTGCCGAATCTGACATTTGAGAGGACTGGAGGCTCCTTCTGTCATGACCTTTGCTTGCTTCTTCAGATGGCAGCTTAAAGTCATGAGGATGAAGGGTGTAAAATAACAGGCTGTCTTTGTATGGTACTTCGGGGAGGGGGGATCCTAGCATCTGAAATTTGAGTGAATCAGCAAGACTTGTGCCTTTTCATGGTTTGTCCTGTCCTGCAACTGGCTCTGCTGGGGAAAAAATTTCATGCTACCATTTTGTGTACCTTCCCACCCCGAGACGTTCCCTCTGGTACCTCCACAGATAGATGGAGGAGATTAAATCTCTGCAGGAACTTAAATGTTTAACCAGAAACCAAGCAATCCCTGCTCACCACAGGAGGGCAACTGCCACATCGAATGCCTGAATTAACGATGCTACAAACACATGAAATGCATGCAGGATACTCTTTTTAAACCAAGTAACATCATATCTGTTTGGCATTGACGTCACAGCCCCTGCCTGGAGCAAGTTTTCATTCTCACAGGAGTTTCACAACAGAAGAGCAAATGGTGCATCCAAAACATATATGCAGCAACCAGTGTGTTCAAGGACTGGAGGGAAATTCTCTTTGATGCAAAGTGGCTTTATCTGTTGCCTCCTATCCCTTATATTTCCCTTTCCTTCCGTGCTGCCAGCCATGCTGAGAGCACTGGCTACTGGCTCAGCATGAGCTAGGGGTAATGGGCTTCTTGCCATTCAAGATGGATGGCAGGAGGGATTTTGTTTCAGGCTCCCCAGGAGAGGATTTACAAGGTGACCATTGTAATATCTCCCTTTTCCCTCACCAGGCCTTATTATCGATGCCCCATGTGGTGCCCAGATTGGGTCACATGGTGAAAGAGCACTTCTGCCTGTCATATACCAACGTCTGTTTAACACAGCCTTGCAGGCTCTTTACTCACCATATTACTGATGAGTAGGTGACCTAGGAGTTCATTTGGCCCTGGAAGGCAGTAGGAGGTTGTACTCTGGCTCTTCTCCTGCAGTTGTATTCTCCCTGGTCATCACAGACTTCTTGGGCCAGTCTTTCACCAGGGTCACCTCAGGACCTGGAAGATGTCTGCACCCATGTCTGTTGTGGCTGCTTGGGGAAGGGGGAGTAAAGATTTCCTTGCTCTTCTTGCATCATCCCTGTCCACTTCACAAACACTGAAGCCTTTCTCAGCACCAGAGGTTAGTTCTGGTGCCAGAGCTCGCTCACCTCAGTTTACGTTAATAGCACAGCCTTGGGCTTGCCTAGCAAGGACTCGGTAGTTGGAACATTTTCCACTGCCCTCTCTTGATCAAGATGGAACAGGTCTGTTAGGTAGAGACAAAACCCTGCTTTTATCCAGGAGGGTCACCACCTGCCAAAGCACGTGACTTACGGTTATTGATTATTCTTTCCCTTCATGTGTCTCATTGGAATATATTCATCACTTGCATGAATCTGCAGAGACCAGTGAAATTATGACTGGCATTAATTTATTCCTTTTTTTTTCTTCTTGCTTTTTTACATGAATTTCTTTTCTTCCAGTGCTATGTCAGTCTTTCCTCTTTTTTTTTCCCCCAAGATCATTCCTGATAAATAAAGAGGTTTTTTCTTGATAAATAGAGATTATTCTTGATAAATAAAAGAGATGAAAAAGAAAGAAAAAGAGAAAAGTCTAAGATTGACTCTTATGGCTCACATGAATAATCCTGAGCTGTGGGGTCATTTTGCTGTTGAAGACAGTGATAAAGTCACCCTGTAGCCCTGAAGCCAGGTCTTGGCAGAGAGCAGGAGCACGCTGTGATGCCGCACATCTTGCTGAGACACAGCGGCAGCGGCAGCCCGGCAACATGCTGTCACCTCTGGTGGAGACTCTGCACCAATTTAGCACAACCTTATCCCACCCCGAGGCTGTGGGGAGAAGATAGGGGCATAAATCTGTTTTTTGGAGAAGTTCCCAGTGGTGAGGAAACTGCCGTTAAGGAGTACTGGTTTCCAGGTCATAGGTGGGCCGGGAGGACTGCTGGCTCACCTGATACTTGGGTGCTGTCAGGTTCGGTGTTCCCTCATTTGACTCTTGCCCAGGTCCTTTCTCTGGGGCTGATTCCCTCTTGCTCCTGTCCAGACTGGCTGGTCTCTGTCCTCCCCCACCAGCGCCCTTGCCCTGCCTCAGTGGCATTCAGAGCATGTTTAGCCTATCTTTTTCTCTCCTCCACCTCTTCCCACTCCATGTGTTTCCCCCTCATTTCCCTATTCCCATTTGGGCCACCTCTTTGCTACCCCTGATTTCTCTCACTCGTGCATTTTAGACACCATAGTATTTTGCTTCAATAAAGTTGCAGCTCTTGAGGTCAGCCGTGAAGGGCAACCACATTTCCACGTGGGGTTGAAAAGGACAGGAAATGTTTTTGGCATGATTTCCCCAAAGAAGAATTGTAATGCTTTTAAAACTGGGGAACCCAGATACCTGGCAGCAAACCAGACACAGACAGTCAAACTTGGGCCCAGAACTGTCCCTAAAACAAACATTAGAATAAATTCATGCTGTGGCAGCATATTTTTTGCTTATACAGCTCATGCTGGAATTTTCAAGGAGACTGGAGCATGACAGAAGAGGGAAAAAGCCATTGTGTGAATAGGCAGCTATGGAGAAACAGTAAACATAAAGCAAAATTACATATCCATATATTAAAGACTCTAACTCCAAAATACATTGGTCCCCATCCTTCAGACTCTGCAGGCTATTTCTCACTGTTACCATTTGCATGCCATAAGCAGTGCTGAGGCAGCTAGAAAAAAGAAGAGATGCTTCAAGCCCCCACTGCCACACAGCTACTTTTGGAGTAAAATACAGCTACCAATGAGTTTATGACCACAGCAAGCCAGGTGATAATGTGCTCCACTGAAGCCTGAGGGTATGTGTGTGTTTTTCTTAGTATTATATCTAGAGCTACATGTAGGATTAGTTCTGGCAGCGAGCACTGGAAGTGTGAGGAGCACCTTGGTGTCCACATAATGCCCACAGCTTTGTTTCTATGATTGACACTTAGCTATGTGAAGACAGTTGTCTTGCAGAAGTTAATGGGGTATTTAGCCATT
Organism: Porphyrio hochstetteri; assembly: GCA_020800305.1. Lineage (NCBI taxonomy): Eukaryota > Metazoa > Chordata > Aves > Gruiformes > Rallidae > Porphyrio > Porphyrio hochstetteri. The sequence continues at coordinate 47,091,616 of CM036908.1, forward strand.
AGGCTGGCAGAGTTCTGCAGGAATAATTACCAGATTTGACACTATCCACTGGAATTTATAAAGTCACTGTTGGTAACATTTACAGTTGGCACAAACATTAGCAGGCTGGTCTGTAGTGATGAGACACACACGGTCCTACAGAGGGATCTGCTTTTGGTAATTTCATTGTTCAATCCAAAGCCAAACCTGAAGTTACACATTTCAGGGTGGAGAGCACAGCCAATCCTTCAGCTGTCCTCAGGAACTGACTCAAAAAGTACCTGGGAGCAAAGTGGGTGAGTGGTTAAACATGAACTCCCGGGGTGGTGCTGGGCAAAAATCTATTAATGTGACTCTTGAAGACAGAAGAATGAGGGAATAAGTGGGAATGGGTGGCGATTTTATGTTGTTATATGATGCCAGTGAAATAAGTGTTGAAGTCCTGCTTCCACTTGCTTGATACATATTTAAGAAGGGTCTCAAGGTCCTGGAGAGTGAGCAGAGCACTGAAAAGCTCTAGAAAAAAGGCTGTGCAGTGAAGGACTTCAAGACCTTGACCCATTTAAATTGTCAAAAAGAAGGCTGAGAGGTGTCAGAATTAGAATTAGAAGAGAGAAGAGGCAGTTATATGAAAGGAGTTTTTCATCAACCAGAGAATAGGCATTCCCACTGCCATGAATGTGGGCTGAAGTGAGATGAAATTACAATGGCAGTAAAATTTCATCACCAGACCAAATTACAAAGGGGATTGCAGGTTCTTCATTTCCTTTAGTCCATCAGTTAAAGCAGAGTGCCTTTATGGAAGATGAGCTTCTACCAACCATGAGTTACTGTACATAGGAGGGTGGAGTGAAATTGCATTGCCTGAGAGATACAGGAGCTACAGGAGAGAAGGTGTAGTGTCTCCTAGTCTTAAGGTGTAAATGTAGTTTGGGTGGTAATAGAAGCTGAACCTTCCTGACCCAGAATAGCCTTGAAAAGTTGATAGGAGAAATTCCTGTGACTACCTGTAAGTCCTAAAAGACCCTCTGGCTGTTTATTTTATCATAAGGATCCCCCTGTCACCAAGGGACATCCACATGGTTAGTGGGCAGAGTCCTGCTATCTGTATCTGGAGGTGAGTGAAAGCACTGAGCCACACAGAGGCACCAGAGATTTAAGTTAGGCACACAAAAACCTGGGCTGGTGGAATCAGTGTGGGCTTCTCTGAGCACCGCCCTTCCTCCTCCTGCTAACAGGGGTGGAGTGGGGGATTGGGAGGGTGTGGGGGGGAATTGCTTGGAAGAACAGGGACACCCAGACCCCATCAACCTTTGCTCCAGGAACTTCATCGGTTCTTAAGTACTTGGGGAGGAAGGGACCTCGACACACAAGCACAATTTCCTCACCCAGAAATATGTTGTTCTGGTTCTCTAGCAACATTCTTACATTTCAAATATGCCTTTTTAAGGATAAATTGGGGCTTGAGTGAAGGTAGTTTCTTTGCATTCTTGCCCACCCCCAGAGCAGTTGCATGCAGGCTCACTTGGGATGATTGCCAGATACAATTTACCTGCCTGTGTCTTAACGTTTAATGTCACTTGCACGGAGTCAAGGGATGGGGAAGAGAGATGACACCCTGGCTACCAGCCCCTTGCTCTTGCCACCAGAGCACGCTCAGCTCCAGCTGCTGAGAAGGTGATATGCCAGGCCGTGCATGCCTCCTCCACTCTCTCTCCACCCCTTTACACTGGGTGAGATTTACAGCCCAAATCTGCACGCTGCTACAACACAGAGCACGTTTTAATAATCTTAATTACAGTTGTGGCAGCCAGAACCTGACCCGGCTGCTGTTGAGCCAGGCCAAGTGCTGGGTGGGTGTGTCTGTGCAAAGAAGACTCCATGCCAGTCATTGCATACCTGCTTTTGATCTTGGGCATCTGCCATCGGAGGGCAGCTTTGAAGGCAGTGGCCCTTTCAGCCACTGCCTGGATGTTTTATCATTTGCAAACTAAGTTTTGCACAGAACTTTCTTGAAGGAGAAATAATCAAAAATGTTGCTAGCCTGGAAACTCCTGTCTGCTTCAGGTGTCAGTTGAAATTCCTGTTCTCCATCGGCAGTTAGGGCTTTCCAAACTATTTTCCAGCAACTGTGGCAACAAATTAAATAGCATCTATCATTTAGTGTCTCAGAAGGCTCCACGCTACCAGACAGAAAACAGACCATGGGAGGATGTGGAGCTGCCTCTTCGTTTTGCACGGTATGCAGATCCTCGGCCCTACCTGAACTTTCTGGAAATGGCGGGCCAAAAAAACCCCAACACAAATGTGGAGCCGCACTGTGGGGCCAACCACCTGGGGCCAGGGCCAGCTCAGTGCGGGTGTGTCCCCAGTGCTCATCCCTCTCCATAGGGCCCCCCAGCACAGGCACCACCAGCCCTCCCCATGCATGCCACCTCTTGCCCGTGGCATTTTCCTCATTTATCATGAGACCTGCTAAAGAATTTGGGAAATATTTTCTGTTGTTGTTGTTGTTTTGAAGTGTGGAAGAGTAAAGTGAGTTTTGGCTTGTGATTATGGATAGTTTGAGTAAGTGTTAGCAGGAGTTTCCAATGCAGTCAGGTGCGATGAGAAGGGCGGCCTCTGAAAGCTGTTCAGCAGCATGCCAGAGTGTAGCACAAGGTTATTTACAGCCTGTGTTTTTAACACAACTTGAAATTCATAAACAATAATACTGACAGCTTGGCTGTGCTTCTTCACAGCCTTCCATACCAACCAGGAGATTTTTACAATTTGTACTGTCTCCAGAGCTAGGTGGGTCCTTTTGGGTGAAACATTTGATTTGGCAAAGGCATTTCTCTTTACAGACGTGGTGGTAGAATCACAGAACGCTTTGGGTTGGAAGGGACCTCAAAGATCATCTAGTTCCAACCCCCTGCCATGGGCAGGGACACCCTCCACCAGCCCAAGTTGCCCAAAGCCCCATCCAACCTGACCTTGAACACTGCCAGGGAGGTGGCAGCCACAGGTTCTCTGGGTAACCTGTGTCTCATTCCACCCTCTGTCAGGAGGTTTCTCAGGTCAACAGTGGAAACAAAGCCCAAAGCAAAGCCCCCAACAAGCAGGAGAGGGAGGACACTTCTCTTGATTTGGGTTAAGGTACCCACATCCATGAGTCCTAGCTCAGGAAGAGCCTGGTGACTGAGCCTCCATCTGTTCTGGGACAGTCTCAGTTTGGCTCTGGCTTTCTGTTGGGCTCTCTTGTCTTTGCTTTCTTCAATTATGTTTCTCTAGTAACATTTTCCAGCGGTGAGGCTTTTGTTCCATATCAAAACAGCACAGATCCCGCAGCATTCCTCAAAGGACGCGACTCCCATTTGCTGGCTGGCCCAAGTTATCATGGAAATTACTGGTTTCCTTAAGCATTTATTGTACTTAGCCAGAAAGACAAGCTTGCCCTGTTTCAATCTGAAACACTCTGCACGGAAAGGAGAAAATTCCATGTACTACCACAAACATCATGCTTGCAAGAAGGTGGTATGTTAATTAATAAAGTCTGGGAGCCACTGGTTTAATATATTAATGAATTTGTTATGCTGAAAGAGATGGAAAGATACATTTCCTTATTAGATTTTTGAATGTCTGATACTTTTATTGTAATTATGTTCTATTTTGTGTCTTTCTTACAAACAGTCTAATAGTGATTGTAACAGTATAATTGTGTTAGATAATTATTTCAGTGAAGGGAAGGAGAAATAAAGGGATATAGACCAGATGAACATAATCAGAACTCGAAGCAGGAGGGACCACCAAGGGTGTAGACCTTGGAAGAGAGATCCTTTTATAACCAAGGACCTGCAGAGAGTGGGACCTGCTTAGGAACAAAAGAAGGTATGAGACAGTGGGTCAGAAGAGCCAGGAGTTTTTCCCAAAGGCTTTTGAACGTGAAGGCCCTGTTGAACTGGACTAGTAGGTGTGTGAATCAGAGAGATGTGGCAGTGGGCTCTATGGCTACACACCTTCACTAGTGCAAGGAGAGATGCTGCCCTTTTTACAGGCTGCAGTGAGAGTAGTGGAGGCAGCTCGGCTCAGGCCGATCCAGCCCTTTCAGTGCAGTGAAGACCATTTTTTAAGTGTCTCAAGAGGTCACATACAGAAATGTCATGTTGGACCTCTGAGCTGCTGCCAGCCCAGCCCAGTGCTGCTCTGGTGCTGGTGAGACCAGAGCCATCTCTTTCCCAAAAGGGAAGATGGCATTTCATGGAGCTAAGCACATTAGGAGGCATTTGCCCGCTCCAATGTGGCCACTGATAGCCCTAACCAGCAGGGCTGGTTGAATCACCCTTTGGGCAGAAGCCAACCTGTGTGTTGTAAATTGGACCACAGAGCCTCAGAGAGTGGAGAAGTTGTTAGTCAAGCGAAGGGATCTAAAAGGAAGATGGGGATTGCAGTGCCTTTCACAAACAGTGCCTTAACTGATGTGGGACAGCCTTCTCATGGCTGTGCCCAGGGCAAGGCTGACAGTGCTTCAAACAAGTCATAGAAAACATGAAGGTTCCTAGAGCTGCGTGGAGCCCTGAAGCACTCACATTAAAACCGACTGCTGGACATCTTTTGCTGGGTCCACTGGCAGTCTTCACAGTATTAACCACATGTGATTTTATATGAGGGGCACTTGGTGGAAACCTGAGTATGAACTTCAATTCCCATGTTAGAATATCACCCAGCCTTTTTGTTCTGCACAGTCCCAGTGACTGGAGTAGACAGATGATCATTTTTAGAGTTTCCTTCAGAAAACCTTCGGGGGAAGAAAAGGGTAGAGGTTTACAATTCATTACAGTCTATATTTCTGCAGCAGGAAGAATCAGGGGCCAGATTCTGCCCTCAGTCCCTGCAGATAAAAATACTGGTGCAGCTCCCTAAAAATCAATAAAATTGCTCTGCACTTACATGATGTCAGATGAGACGCTATGAAATCAAACCCAAACCCCATGCAGTCTAGTTTGGCAGTACTCACAGCAAGCCATAAACCCCTCTATAGTTACTTAGAAGTGGTTCACTGTTCCATCTCGGCTAGAAGACAGTAAACTCTTCTTTCTAGTGGTGCCATGCTATTATTTCCTGAGTCATAAGATGCTGCACCTTAAATTCCTTGCTGGTCCAAGATTACATACTAAATCCTAACTGCTGTGGGTCTGAGATAAACTTTACTAAGGGAGAACTTCATCCCTGGAGAAAAAAAGAGAAGACATTTCCCAAACCTAGCATCCATTGGCATCTATGGAGCAGTTTGATGCATTGGAGGTGGCCCCTTGGGAGAAGGAATAACAGTGTGCTTCTATTTTTGCATAAAATTGGGCTCGGCAGAGGGCATGATGATGCATGAAAATCAGTGTGTGTATCCGCTTTCTTCCTGTTGCTTCCTCAGAGTTAGGGGGGAGGCAAAGGATGGCAGTAACAAGAGAGACAAAGACAGCCCTCCACGCTACCTATCAGGGCAGCAGGAGGTCCTGCTTCATGCGGTTTCTGCAGACAGGCAGCTGCCAGCCAGTAATGTAACTCATGACGGTGCTGCTCGTTGCAGGGAGACAACGCCATTTCTGCTAGCTGCTTGGCTCAGTTTGGCATTTTTTATTATAGCCCAACATAGCATGACAATGCTGCTGATTCACTGCACCATGGCCAGGGTAAGGACTGCAATCACACTGTCTCAAGGGACGCGGTGGGAGTATGAGAGTGCGAACTCCAGCTCTACTCCCAGCCTGACTTTTGGGACTTGAAAGAGAGGGATGTGCTACATTTTAAATATTCATGCATCCACCCTTAGCTCCAATGCTTAAGCTTTCAGGTATTTTAGGTCAGAGCTAGTCTTCTAACCAGCCTGAAGCTATGCTGCACCGTGCTGTAATCCTGACAATTTTTTTCAACTAAATGTGCTTGAATCTAGTAATTTTCCTGATGGCTCACCTCCAAGAAAAATGGTGTCGATCATTTGGTAGATTTCAGGGTTGGGTGTGAGTCAGCTCTGAGTCAGGCAGCAGCTCCAGCTCCACAAAGTGCTGGTCCCCCTGTGCTGGCACAACCCATGGGCCCATGGATGCTGCTCCTGAGTCTCCCCAGCAGCATCGTGTGGGAATCCAGGTGCTGAGCACTCACAAAGCAAAGGGGCAAGTCCACTGCCCCATGCTTTTGGCTGTTCACAAGCTGCAAAGCCCTCCAAGTCTCAGAAGATGGTGTGGGATGTAAATGGTGCTGGCTTCAGACAGGGAGAAGGAGTTGGGGACCCATCTTGCCACATGCAGAGGGACCTGTCCAACTGCAGTTCAGGCACAGCGAGTCACTGCCGTGTGAACAAATTTCCTTCCCAGAGCCGGGAAGAAGCAAGAGAAGAGTTCTGTCCTGAGATCTCTGTCCCTGGCAAAGTTCTTCTGTTTATATTCACATTTATGTTAAGTAGGGTGATGTCCCAGTCCTCGGGCAGTCCAGAGCAAAGCCAGGCGCAGTTTCAGAGGGAACAGTCACCGTGTGAATTGTGCAGAGCAGCATGACTGACAGGTTCCTTCCTCTCTCTTTGTCTCTCTCCCACTCTGTGGCGGTGTGATTGAAGCAACGTCCAGTGAAGCAGTCCTTGAGTGCCTGCATGTGCCGAGAATCCCACTGGAAATGCCTCCTCCTCTCTATCCTCATGTATGGCTGCCTGGGTGCAGTGGCCTGGTGTCAGCTGGCCCGGGTCACCAAGCTCAGCTTTGATAGCTCCTTCAAGGGCAAGTCCATGATCTACCATGATAGCCCATGCTCAGATGGCTATGTCTATATTCCACTGGCCTTTCTCTCTATGCTGTACGTGGTGTACCTGGTGGAGTGCTGGCACTGCCACGTCAAGAGAGAGCTGCAATACAAGGCGGATGTGGACAGTGTCTATGAATGCATCAACCGCATGCAGCAAGCCACTCCGTGCATCTGGTGGAAGGCCATCAGCTACCACTTTGTGCGGCGAACACGGCAGGTGACCCGGTACCGCAATGGCGATGCCTACACCACCACACAAGTCTACCATGAGAGGGTTAACACCCACGTGGCTGAAGCTGAGTTTGACTACTCTCACTGTGGATACAAGGACATCTCCAAGGAGCTCCTGGGCCTGGAGAGCTACACAGCCACCAAGCTGAGATTCACTAAGTGCTTCAGCTTTGCCAATATTGAGTCTGAGAACTCTTACCTGACTCAGAGGGCTCACTTCTTCACGGAGATCGAGGGGCTTGATGACTACATGGAGGTGAGGGAAGGCATGCAGCTCAAAAATGTGGATTTTAAAGAGCTTATGATGGCTTACGGGGACCCGGATCACCTCCCATGGTATGTGTCCCACTATGCCTTCTGGGTGGCAGCTATTTTGATGATCTCATGGCCACTCAGGGTACTCATAGAGTATCGAACTGCTTATGTTCACTACCATGTGGAGAAGCTGCTGGGCCTGGAGTACACGGCACCCACGGTGGCAGAGGAGCCCTTGTACCGGTACCGTATGCCCCGAGACGCCACACAGGACAGTACTGAGCTGGAGTGGCACATCTGCACCAACCGGCAGCTGATACCCAGCTACTCAGAGGCCATGCTCATGGACCTGGACAACTCCCCGGCCTACAACAGCTACACAGTATGCCGGTACGGCGAAACAGCCCACGGCTGCGAACGCTGCAACCATGCTTCCAGCACCTCCTCCATCTTCTCACGCCACGCTTTCCACAGCTGCAGCGGCAACTCCCGCCTCTCCCTCAACACCAGCCGCTTCTCCCTCTGCCGCATCCATGGCTCCCACAGGACAGGCCTCTGGAGGAGCCGCAGCAGCAGCATTGGAGAGCGGGGCTGCCAGGATGAGCAGTGCTGCTCCTACTCCAGCCAGCTGGCTGTCAATGAAAACCCCCCAACTTACCACGATGCCCGCTTCTTCCCCGTCCTGATTGTGCACAGGCCAGAGGGGCATGACAGGCGCCATTTCTGTGTGCGGCGCTCCTCCTGCCTAGAAACCTCTCTGTGACAGGCCTCCACGGCTTCTCAGCTCCTCTGCAGAGGTGCTGACAGCAGGTACCCTGCAAGCATCAATCACCACAGTGGGTCAGCAGGATAAGCTTCAGCTCTTCTTCCTGCCGTTGGAAGAGGATGTAGGCATTCTGAACGATGGCTAACCTCATTTCCAAGAGTTTCCCTCTCTCCCTCACTGGTCTCTGTGATTATTTGTGCCCCTCTTCTTTTCACACTTTCACTCCTCACCCTTTCTCTGCTCCTCTGTTCCCCACCTCTCCTCCCATCCCACCCGCTGTCTTCTTTTACGTTTCAGTCACAGCAGTTGACTGCTGTTGCCACTAGAGAGCCGATGCTTTGCAGTGTGTTTGCCCTTTCGGATGCCCTGCAAGGTAAAAAGCTCAGACAGAGCACGGCAAAAGGCACACGGCCAGCCAAAGTCAAGTCAGAAGGAGAATTCAGATCTGCAGGCGCTGAGTCACCTCCTGCAAACCCTGAACAAGGTGCTATTTTTTTTTATTTGCTTTATTTTCACCGGTCTTTTTTCCTCTTCTTCTGTCATTTATTCTCTCATTTCTTCATGTTCTCCTCTCACTTTACCCTCATCTGCCTTTTTTTTCTTTTTCTTTCAGTTTTCTCACTTCTGCTTTCCAATTTTTCTAGGGTTTTGCTGGTGAGGATGTCTTTCCGGGCACAGTTTACCTTCCATTGGGGAAAATTAAGGTATTCCTGACACAAATGTCACCGACTGCTGACCCAGCCACAGGCTATGCCCCTGAGAAGTGCTGAGGACTTGTCTTCCCAGCACAGTGACATACACCAATAAAGCCAAATGCACTTTGCTCACCTTGCCCTGCCTGGGCTGCAGCAGAGACACGGCTGTGTTTGCAGCTGTAGTTAACCTTGTCCAGCTCCACCCCATTAGCAATTGTGGAGAGCTGTAAAGTAGATCAGTGCCCTGTTAGTGCCACTATTTTTAGGACCGTGGGTCCGGTTCGTGGTTATTTTGTTCCTACCACTTGCTCAGAGCAGCATGGGCTGGACAAGGGGAGAGGGGCTGGAGAGGGAAAGGTAAATGTATGTTAATCCTCCCACCGATAGTCTGGAGTAGTTAGGAAGCTCTTCCACCCACAGCATCTATTAGAGCAGTTGCAGGACTGCTCTACCTTACCCACAGCTTTCTGTGTGCCCTGGGGAGGGCTTTTGGCCTGTAGCCCACTGCCGCGTTTCCACCTTCCCAGGCAGAATGGGGTGCCGCCCCAGCCCTGGGCAGGGAGCACAGCCAGGAGCCTGCCCCACCAGCTGCTCCTGCTGCCTTGCTCTCCAGGCTCTTCTTGGAAGGCTTCCCGCAGAGCAGGTGCAGCACCTTCCAGAAACTATGGGATTAGTGCCAGTAATGCCAAACCCAGAAGGTGTCTGATCCTGGCAGAGTGGACTGCTGCACTCTGGGTTGCGGGCTGCCCTCCTGGCCCAGCTGGAGTCCTCCCCCTGCCCTGAGAGACAGGGTCAGACCCAAGAAGCTCATGAGAACCTAGCAGGGACCTTGCACCTGCCCAACCTCCATCCCACAGGGGATGGCCATGTGATGAACAAGCTCTGTACCATGTTGTCAGGCAGTGGTAATTGTCCACCATGACTCACAGGAGAATGCAATAAGATCGCAATACAGTGACTTTCAAAAACAAAGTGGTGTCACTCCCTACAGCAAGGAGGTAAGAAACTGAGCCCCCAGAGGGGCTGGCAATGAATGCTTCCTCCCAAGTCCATTCTGTGTGTATCTACATGTAATAGGAGATTTGTAAAACATATTGGGATGTGTAGATGATATATAATGCTGCATACTTCTATGGTGATTTCTTATGGCATTGACTGTTGCACCATGTTAAATACATTTCGGGTTGGTTTGATGACTGTTTTGATGTGCTGTGTTTATTTCAACTCCAGAAATAGAAACTTTAGCAATACCTGGCTAACCTGCTGCAAATGATGGTACCCTCAGAAAGGTTATCTAAATTCGTCTGAGTCGATGTTTTTTAATGTAAATACTTTATGTATGATTTATGTGACATTTTCATTCTGACAGCTTGGCATTTATTGCAAAAGATAGATAACACATATGATGTGTTAGTTTGTCACCTCTAAAAAAGAATAACCACCCCAGACACATGGAGGAACCAGGTTTGGGCTTGGGGTAGTGATTGTGGTTGGGCTAGGACCAAACTAGGTAACATTGAAAGTCAGGGAAAAATCCAAACTTAGATCCACCACACAGTGATCCAGTCCTGGTCCCCCAGCTACCACCTACCACCCTGGGAGAATTCGGGAACTAGGAAAGGATCAGGCCTGAACTCAAAGCTCAGACTCATCCCTGATTTACTTGTATCCTGAAGACGAAGTAAACACAAGTCTTTAACACGCTTCCCTGTCCTTGTCTTCATTCACGCAGAAGGATAAAACCAGCACATATGGAAGATGTAAGAGCTGGAGGAGGCTGAAACTTCACAAAACAGAGAGGCTGGAATATTTCAACAGTTTCTTACTGAAGGAGGTGGTGGGGAGGAAGGCAAGGAAGGGAGAAGGAAGAGATGGTAGAATAATGTAAATTAAAAGAGAAGAGAGTTCAGCTGCAGCTAAGATAATTCCCAAATTACCACTGTAACTCAGTTATAGCCAGCTTAGCCCAGACACAGGCAGGATGAGTTCCAGTCGTCTTGCGTAGCTGTTGCAGCCACCTGTGGTTTTAAATACCATGTACAAGGTCTTGGCATGGCCAGTTTGGTCCCATATATATTTCAAGATGGAGAGTTATATTTGGGTCCTCAGAAGTGACCATGTTAAACAGTATCATTATCTGACACGAACAAGCTCTGGCTATCCCATTATTATGATGGGTTGGGCAGACAATAGAGACAGTTTATGCCTCTGGAATATCCAGCAGCTCTCAAGCTGAGTCCATTGCAGGGTTTGGAAAGCCCAGAGGGTTTCTGCTTCCTCGCTCTTTGTGCTTTGGCCCAACTTTGCAGCGTTTATTTGAGAAGCCATCCCTGAGCTACAGAAGCCCTCACACACATGGAGCTACCCCCTGGCACTTTCTGCAGCCTCTGGTGGTGACTGAAAACCTGGAGCAGCTCCTCTTCTGGCCTGGGGCTGAATATGCTGATCTTGACAGATCACCCACTCAGGAAGTCCCTGGGTCTCTGACACCATAGTAACACAGAGGTAACTCCTTCCACCCTTGAATGCCACTATGTCATCGCTTCTGCCATTGCCATAGCTTCCTGATACAGGATGAGGGATCTGTCCCCTAGCAATGGAGGGGATACCACTGCTCTTCAAAGCCCAAGTCAGAAAGTGGGAGTGGACAGGTTCTCAAATCTGAGTGCAAACCAAGCAGCTCTGTGGAAAACACCTTGTACGAACCCCAGGGACTGTGTATCCATTTGCAGCCTGACTTCCTTGACACTGAGCTAGTGGCATGTGTCAGCAGCTTTTGCTGATCTTTTAGGGCTATGGCTTCTGATGTGGAAATGGGTGTTCTGAGGTGCTTTCTCACTGGGATAACCCATAATTGGTCCTGTTGGATCTCAATACTTAGGGGAGGCTGAACAGCAGAGGAAGGTGAGGAACTCCAGCAAATACTTCTCTCCCTCCTGCCTTTTCTCTCCCCTCTCTCCTTCCCTCTCTTCCTTTTTCCTTCTCCCTCAACTTTACAGATCTCTCAGCACCGAGAATTCACCTCCATTATTGCACAGCTCTTCAGGCATTTTCTAGAATGTGCCTACACCACCCAGCAAGTCCAGCGAGATGTGGCAACACACTATCACAACAGAAGGAGTAAGGAAAGGACACAAGCCAGGAAGGCACTGGCTTATTTACAGATACACTCAGCTGTGTCCTGTGCATGTGAGCAGCAAGCACTGCCACTGGAGTTATGGTCTGTAGAACAAAGCCACATTGCTAAATTCAGTGGCCCAAGAGGCTGGGACAGTTTATTTGTTTTCAGTTCCTAAAGGTCTTTGAGAATCATCGGTTCCTTTGATTTCTGCACAGTAATATCACACTCCTACGAGTTTTCCCACAGCAGCTGGCACTCCAACTGGCAACATGTGCAGGATTTCAGTCCAATTTTCATCTTGCTCTTCCTGCCTATCACTGTTGACACAAAGCCCTTCTCAGAAGAGCTGAAGCCAGAGCTGCTGGGGAAAATTCCCTTTGGTTTACTGCTTCCAGCAGAGCTTTGCTCTCTTCTACTACCCCACAGTCTGGCCTGTGCCATGCTACAGGAACTTCCTATCCCATACTTCTCTTTGCAAATGAAAGCTCCTTTCCCCTTCTCCTTCCCCTTCCAAGGCCTTTGGGAGCATTGCATATGACATTTGGGTGAAGCACAATGCACCTGTCAAGGTAGCGGCATGCTCTGGGCACACAGCGTGGAGTCAAGCCTCTCTTGGCTGCTGCCTCCCTGGACGGGCTCGGCCAACTCACACAGAATCACTGGGTTGGAAAAGACCTTTGAGATCATCGAGTCCAACTGTTCCTGTCCTGTGCTAAACCACTCCCCTGAGCACCTCATCTGCCCATCTGTTAAACACACCCAGGGGCAGGGACTCAACCCCCTCCCTGGGCAGCCTGTTCCAGGCCCAACAACCCTTTTGGTGAAGAACTTTTTCCTCATGTCTAATCTGAACCTGCCCTGGGGCAACTTGAGCCCATTGCCCCCCCCCCCCATCACCTGTCACCCGGCTGAAGCCTACACCCTCCTTTCAGGTAATTGTAGGCGGTGATAAGGTCCCACCTCAGTCTCCCCCAACAACCCCAGCTCCCTCAGCTGCTCCTCATAAGGTTTGGTCTCCTCAGCTGTTCCCTCGTAAGATTTGCTCTCCAGCCCCTTCCCCAGCCTGGTTGCCCTTCTCTGAACATGCCCCAGGACCTTAATGTCCTTCTTATGGTGAGGAGCCCAGAACTGAACAAAGTCCTATTGCTTCCCCATGCCTTCTCTCTCCTGCTTGTATGCTGGAGTATTTCCTGAGCCCACGGGGCCAGTACAGCGCTGTAAGCCTCCGTAATTGTAAGGCTGGGAGAAATCCTTTGAAGGAAACCACCACAGAAATACAGCATTGTTCTAACGGCCATGATTTTTTTCTCATGAGACAACTAAAATCTGCACAAGTAAATACTTTCTGGAAGGTGTTATTGCCGTAAGTGGAGAAACACGCGGCGCGCTCGGATAGATGGGTGTATATATGGATACATAAGGGAGAGAAAGCAGTGACAGCGAGCGCGCATGAAGCTTTTAGCAAACACTGGCGCAGAAGCTCTCAGCCCAAGAGTTGTCGTGATCCCAGCAAGAGGCATAGCACAATTTCCTGTCCCTGAGAGCACCCAGGCTTCCTGCAGGCTCTTGGGTAGATGGCTTGTCAGTGTCTCCTCCCAGCTGCCTCATTGCTGCGGGAGGCACTAGGGAGGGAGTGACATTTCCATTCCAATCATGAAATCTTCTTGGCGTTGTTCCAGTCCCCTAGGAATTCCTATCAGAAATGCAAATAGCTGGGAGGGGTAGGGGGATGGGGGAGAAGATCAGAGCTTTGGAGGGAATTACCAGAGCTTGTCATGCCTCAGTTTCTCCATCCCTGTTTGCCTGCACTGCTCCATTTAGCCAGGCTTCCAGAGTATTGCAGGAGCCGCTGGGTAAAGTGTTACACACCGATGGCAGTGGCAGAGCTGCAGGCTGCATGGTGTTGTAACACTACTGCTCCTTAGGGTGCCTTTCCACCCAGATTCCCACAGTAACTCGTACGGAAAAGCAGCACCAGATTGTCTGTCGGTGACTTTTTCCACATGGTGCTAGTAACTGGGTGGCAGCAGAGATCTCCTTCCCCAGATTTCTCCCTACTTTTGCACTAGTGGAAAAGAGGACAAGGCCAAACTTGCTTGAAGGGCACAGGCACCTCATGTTGCCGGTCCTCCTTCTCCACAGACCAAGCACTGGGGTGGCGTGGCCGGCTCCCCCAAGCAGGAGCTGTGGGCCGGGCTGGTGAGGGAGAGCACGGCCAAAGTAGGAATCCGGCGTGGGGCAGCCAGGGAACATGGAGCCAGGGGTACTCGGTGTGTGAGGGGGACTTGCTGCTCATCCCGGCTGCATGGTTTAGGGGGGCTGAACCGCAGCGGTGATCCCAAGCCCTCCTTCCCCGAGGGGCTGAAGTGCGCAAGGGTGGTCCTGAGGGGCCAGGCTGGCCTCCTGCTTCCAGACGTAGGTAGGGGAACAAGCGACCTGATTTCCCGCCCTGCCCGGTAGCCGGGCAGCTCCCGACGATGTGGGTCACCTGCCGCCGGCACTCTAGAAACCAGGCCGCCCTGGGGAGCGGATCCCGGGATGCGCCGCCTCCAGAAGCCCCCTCCGCCCGTCGCCCCGGAGTGGTCCGACCCCCGGGTACACGACGCGGGGTGGGCGGTGGCGGGGTCCGCGCAGCCGATCCCGTTCCGGGGCGGTGGAACGGTGAAGAGGCGAGTGCAGTGATTCGCCGCTTCGGGGGCGGCGGGCGCCCGAACATGCATATTCATGAGCGTGATGTCAGAGGGGGAGCACAGCGTGCGGTGACCGCCTGAGAGCGCCATTTCCTGAAGGAAAAGGCGGTGGCTGAGGAGAGAGGGACAGACCGACGAACGGACCCGCGCGGAGGAGCTGCCGAGCGGTGGTTGCGGGCCGGAAGGGGGACACCGCCCGGCGGCACCGGACTTGACCTGACCGAGCCCCCCGACGGGGCCTCCTGCCTCTCGTCCCGGCCGGAGCCGCGGCCAGAAGTTTTGAGCGACCCCGCAGCCTCCCGTGGGAGTCCGGTGGCGGGCGGTGACGCGGGGCTGCCTTAGCCGCTGTCGCCGCCTGCTCGGGTGGTGGGAGCCCCCCGCGGCGCCGGGAGCTAGGGGGGAGGATGGTGGTGTGGGAGCGATGGAGCTGAAGCGGAGCATGGCGATTCCGTGGCTCCTCTTGCTGGGACTGTGGGCTGCGGCGCTCCAGGACCTCGCCGCCGTGGCAGGTGAGAGGGGCTGACAGCCCTCCCGTGGCGGCCGGCGGGGGGAGGGGCAGCGGCCACTTGCCGCGGCGGAGGGCCGGGGGCGGTAAGGAGAGACTGCGGGGCAGTGCCCCCCGAGCTCTCCATGCGCGGCGGGAGGGGCTGCGGGGCACAACTCCCGCCGCCGCGCCGCCAAGGAGGAGCTGCCCCTCTGGCGCCGCCGGACTCGCTCTTCGTCAGTTCCGCCCCCCCACCACCACTCGGCGTCTCCCCGCCGAGACGCCTCTACAGGTGTCGGCAGCCCACCGGCAGCGGTCGGGTGCCCGGGAAGCGGTTGTCGCGCAGGGGCAGCCCGGCGCCGCTCTGGCGTGCGGGGTCCGGCCGATGTGGCGACCGCGGGGCCTCAGGCAGCCACAGGTGGGGATCGGGGCCAGCCCGTTTTGCCTTCCCAGGCAGCTTCGTTTGCCTTTCCTTACCAGCTACGTGGCGCTCCGGAGCCGACGGTGCCCGGCGGGGAGCCCGGGCTTTGCGGGCCGGTGCGAGCCTCCCCCGTCCGCCTGTAAGGGCCGAGTAGTAAATCGCAGCCCAAATAATCCTCGCTGTTTGCGAAAGGCATTGCTCTGGTATATTTGCCTACCGCGAATCGCAGCCGAGGGAAGCCGGGCTCTAACGCATTCCTGAGTGGCTTTTGTTGGCTTTCCCCCCTCCCCTGAACTCATTTCCCCAAGTTTCACCCCGAGTCGGCAGGGAAAAAGCAGCGTGGGAGAGCCCCTCGGCGCCGGCTTCCCCGGGAGGATGGGCTCTGTGCTGCGCGTGGGGGAACCGTGTGTGTGCCGGGACGCTGAGGGGCAGCGGGGTCTATAGAGCAAGTCCCGAGGAGTCTGGGGAGCCAAGAGCTTTTCCCTTGGTGTGTCAGGAGTCTTCCTCTCTCTCTGCTCCTGTAATAACTTCACAAAACCCCGTGCACCTGGCTCCTAGGAATCAGAGTTTTCGGAGGTGGTGAGTTTAAGAAGCAAACACACAGGTATGTTGCGTGTTTTGACAGCTGGTGCGTTCGCTTGCCTTCAGTCCTGACCACAGCTCGATAAGAAATGTCATACAGTTTTATTTCCCAACTAGACATTCCAACTCCTGCAGCTCTTACAGGTAGGCTTGGAGGAGCTGATTTGGATGAGGTTGTTTCTTGTGCTGGCAAGAATGTTATCGGATGAGAAATCATGAGTGGGAGAGTAGAAGGAGGGATAGGTGGATATTAAGCAGCCTCCTTCATGCTCCTTCCTCATATCTACAGGAAGAGATGCTACAGCTAAACCTGGATTTCTGTCAAAAACCCTGTGAATTTATTAAAAATCCCTCATCTGTATTCGTGTCAGTCGATCTTGGCAGAGGGGTTACGCTTGGGTAACATGGAGAACTAAAACTCAAGCCAAACATTTGTACTATATATTGAATTTCCTACATCATTAATTTGTACGGGAACTGGAAGCCGTAGGGGGTCTCTCATGGTACTTCTTTGTGGAATTTTTTTGGCTAATTCTGCGGGAAGCTGAGTAGTTTGCTTTTCCATGGAGGCACCTGTGAGGAATGTGTCTGTCAGTTTGTACATGAGTTCAGCAGCCTGGCTGCATTGGTTTTCTGCGAGAGAGAGTGGCTATAAAGCCCTTGTGTTTTATTCCAGTACTGTGAGTGGTGAGAGGGAGGGTGCTTTCTGGCACGCACCGGGACGTGTCATTTGTGTTACAGATGAGTTAATGCAAGGTTAGGTCATCCTCATCCAAGGGGATTAAATCCTTAACCCGGCAAACGAACTCTAGCAACTAAACTGAAATTAGCATCTTGCTGTTTTTTCAGTGCTCTCTGTGAACTCGTTAAATTAGTACCAGCTGATAGAAAGTTAATAGGCTTGAGTGTGGGAAACCAGCTGTTAACAGGCTGGGGGATCTCATTAGGGAACGGAGTAAGGTCCTTCTGCCTGTCTCGGATTGCTCCGGGACCTCCAGTGCCCTGATGGGTACTGGCTGCCAGTGGCAGACTGCCAGCTGGTCCCACAGTGCTGGCTTCCCCCTTCTTCCAGCTGTAGAACCATGCTGCCCATTCCTCTACCCTCACTCTGCCCTGTGAGGTGGTGCCCCCGTGGCGGCAGGAGGGTGGCATTTTGGCTGGAGGGGAAGCAGCACGTGAAAAATCTCTTGTGTTTGATCACTGGTAAGGCTGTAGCAGAGTTCAGGAGCAACAGGGCTGCTAACTTAGCTGCGCTCTGGATTTCACAACTGGTGTTTTTCTGTGTGGCTCTGGAGGCTAGCAAGGCATCTGGTGGGTAGCTGACCAGCCAGATGCTCTGGCTGAAGCTGTCATATACTGTGATGTATATGGGCGGGCAAGAGTTGATGGAGGCATTTTGTTTTCTGAATGATGCAGAGGCCACTGCTGGGGCATAATATCGAGCTAGGCTAGACCTGTTCTGGTCTGTCAGTCCTGTGCCACCACATAGGAAATGGCCAGTCTCCCTAACAAAACTAGCTTTACATGTGTTTTCCACCTTCCTGCTTTCCCATGGTCTCCTTTGATCCTCTGGTTCCTCCTTTACACGCTGTTCTTTCTTAAATGCGCTTACATAGATTGCTTCTGTGTTTTCTCATGGTAACACATTCCATATATTCGCTTCTGCTCCAGGGAGACACTCCCCATCCACCCACACATGGTAACAGTGCTGCGGGCCAAATTCTGATCACTTCTGTGTCACTGTAAACCTGAGCAAGCTCCACCGACTCTGTCCCTGCTGCTTTTGGGGGTCTCAAGTGTGTATAGTCCTGGGAACAATGTGCTCCTTTGGCTGGATTGAAGGGTCGGAAAGGCTGGTTTTGAGCACATGCCCACATCACACAACAGAAATACCAGCTCTGTAAACAGTTCCGCTCTTCAGTGAGGTTTGCTGCGGAATAGGCTTTGCTTTCATGGGCTCTGCAAATTGCAGGGAAGCTTTGCAGAACGCAGAGGAACGATGTACGCTGAATAATGAGGCGTAATTGATTCTTTCTCCTATCCCCAGCTCTTTACAAAGGCGTACAATGGAGCAAGCGCAATGATTTCTTAGTAGCACTGTAGCTGAAATTCAAGCCTGGGGAAAAGAGGGAGGTGTTGGTACTGTGTCAAAGAAAAGGCACTTGGCACTGTGGGATGGCTGGCACAGCGAAGCTCCTAGCATTTCTGCCTGGCACTGCTCTGGAGAAGCTCGCCCTGATGTTACCGGAGTTGAAACATCCCCACGTACGCGCTGAGCCGCCGCTTTCCTCTCGCAGTTGTGCTTTTGGTGCTTGTCTTTAACCATTGCTTAGCGGGCATAGTAGAGCAGTGCTGAGACTAACAGATCCCCTCTGCAGCGTGTGCTGATAGGGTATGTAATGCTAGACCACCAACCTAGAGTAATTTGCTGTACTCCAACCCCCCTTCTTTCTGGGGGTGGGGCGGAGTAGTATTTTTCTTCTAGGTATGAAATTTACAGGATCTCCAATCAAATTAAAGGTGTCCCAGGGTCAACCCGTCAAACTAAATTGCAGCCTGGAGGGAATGGAAGATCCCGAGATGTTGTGGATCAAGGACGGAGCAGTGGTGCAAAGCGTAGACCAGGTGTACATTCCAGTAGATGAAGAACACTGGATCGGCTTCCTCAGGTACAGCAGATGCAGGGAAGGAAGAATATCGCGGAAGCTATTGCACAGTTTTCTGCTGTCAACTGTCTCTGCAACCGCAGTACCCATGGTGGGGTAGGGTCCTTCAGCCCTGCTGTTCAGCATGCGGCAAGGGTGTAATGGAGAGCAGTGTTAAAGTCGCTGAGGACTGAGATGTTACGCACTAGGACCATATTGGTTTCCTGACTAGTGCGGTGACAGGTGCTTTGCTAATGCTTGTGATGCTTGAGACATGACTTCAAGGTGAAAGGATGTTCTTGCCTTGTTTGTTCATCTTGTTCTGCCATGCAGCAGGAAGACTTAAGATCTGGCTTACGTAAATAGGTTTTCTCTCTCTCATACTCATTCCTTTCTCTTACTCTGTCTCTTGAGCTGTCAGTCTGCTTAGAGGGTGATGATTGTTAATTGAAATGAGACTCCCAAGTACTACATTTCTAGAAAACTCCTCAGCCTTATCCGCCCCTCCGATTACTACCCTTTATTGGTAGTTCAGACTGGCAGTGATGGGTTTGCTGATAGAAGCCTGAGGATTATAAAAAATGATTTTAGGAGGCTGGGGAAGTTAGTCGATGGAGCGGGCATACAAGTTGTGTTTGCCAGTATTCCTTTGGTGGCAGGGGCAAACACTGAGATAAGCAGAAAAGGCCATCTTATAAATGCATGGCTGAGAGGCTGGTGCAAACACAAAAATTTTGGATTCTTTGATCACGGGGCGGTCTACTCGGCACCTGGCCTGAGGACAGCTGATGGGAATTGCCTGTCTCCAAAAGGAAAACGGATACTTGCCCAGGAGCTGGCAGGACTTGTAGAAAGGGCTTTAAACTAGATAGGAAGGGGGAAGGGGATAAAGCCAGGTCTGCTAGAGATCGGCCTGGGGAAGTGGTATTGGGATTAGGAGAGAGGCAAGGGGCTCAGCTGAGGTGCGTCTACACTAACGCACGCAGCATGGGCAACAAGCAAGAAGTTGGAAGCCATAATGCGGCAGGCAAACTATGACCTGGTTGCCATAACAGAAACATGGTGGGATTGCTCCCATGACTGGAGTGCTGCAATGGATGGCTACAAACTCTTCAGGAGAGACAGGCAAGGAAGGAGGGGTGGTGGTGTGGCTCTATACGTTAGGGAATCCTTTTCTGCCACTGAGATTGTGACTAGGGATGATAACATTGAATCCCTATGGGTAAAGATCAGAGGAAGGGCTGACAAGGCAGACATCCTGGTGGGCGTCTGTTATAGACCGCCAAACCAGGATGAAGAGACAGATGAGGTGTTCTACAGGCAGCTGGCACGAGCTGCACGGTCATCAGCCCTTGTGCTCATGGGGGACTTCAACTTCCCTGACATATGCTGGGAGTACAGCACAGCACAGAAGAAGCAGTCTAGGAGGTTTTTGGAGTGCACAGAGGATGCATTCCTGATGCAGCTGGTCAGAGAGCCCACAAGAGGAACTGCCCCGCTAGACCTGCTGTTCGTGAACAGGGAAGGTCTGGTAGGAGATGTGAAGGTTGGGGGCTGCCTTGGACAGAGTGACCATGAAATGATACATTTCTCAATTCATGGTGGAGCTTGGAGGGGGAATAGTAAAACTGCTACCTTGGACTTTCAGAGGGCAGACTTTGATTTGTTCAAGAGACTGGTAGGGGGAGTCCCTTGGCATTCAGTCTTAGCGAACAAAGGGGTACAAGAGAGCTGGTTGCTCTTCAAGAAGGAAGTCTTAAGGGCGCAGGAGCAGGCGGTCCCCCTGAGCCGCAAAATGAGCCGGCGGGGAAGAAGACCAGCGTGGATGAATAGGGAGTTACTCTTGAGGCTCCGTGAGAAAAAGAGAATCTACCGCCTGTGGAAGGAGGGACGGGTAACTGAGAATGAATTCAAGGAAGTTGTCAGGATGTGTAGAGGTGAAATCAGAAAGGCAAAAGCCCAGCTTGAATTTAACCTGGCCGCTGGGGTGAAAAAGAATAATAAACTCTTTTATAAGTACATTAACAGTAAGAGGAGGACAAAGGAGAATATCCACTCTTTACTGGATGAGGCTGGGAATGTGATCACTGAGGATAAGGAAAAGGCGGAGGTTCTGAATGCCTTCTTTACGTCTGTCTTTAAAGGTCAAACAGATCCTCAGGGTACCCCTCTCTCTGACCTGGTAGTCTCAGCTGGGGAGCATGCTAACTCCCCTGTGATTCTGGAAGAAACAGTCAGAGACTTCCTACTCCAACTGGACTGCCACAAGTCCATGGGGCCGGATGAGATCCACCCGAGAGTGCTGAGGGAACTGGCAGAGGTGGTAGCCGAGCCGCTTTCCACTATCTATCAGTCCTCCTTGCTGACTGGTGAGGTCCCAGAAGACTGGAGGCTTGCCAATGTGACTCCCATTTACAAGAAAGGTTGTAAGGAGGATCCGGGGAACTACAGGCCTGTTAGCCTGACCTCGGTTCCAGGGAAGGTTATGGAACAGATAGTCTTGAGGGAGATCATGCGGTATGTGCGGGATGGCCGGGGGATCAGGCCTAGCCAGCATGGGTTCATGAAGGGCAGGTCCTGTTTGACCAACCTGATCTCCTTCTATGATCTAGTGACCCATCTGCTGGATGAGGGAAAGGCTGTTGATGTGGTCTACCTAGACTTCAGCAAAGCCTTTGACACTGTCTCCCACAGTATTCTCCTGCAGAAGCTGGCAGCCCGTGGCTTGGATGGGTACACCCTCGGCTGGGTAAGGAGCTGGCTGGAGGGCCGGGCTCAGAGAGTGGTAGTAAATGGAGTTAAATCCAGCTGGCGACCGGTCACGAGTGGTGTTCCCCAGGGGTCGGTGCTGGGGCCTGTCCTCTTCAATATCTTTATTGATGACCTAGATGAGGGCATTGAGTGCACCCTCAGTAAGTTTGCAGATGACACTAAATTGGCTGGGAGTGTGGATCTGCCTGGGGGTAGCGAGGCCCTACAGAGGGATCTGGACAGGCTGGAGAGCTGGGCTGAAGCCAATGGCATGAGGTTCAACAAGAGCAAATGCCGAGTCCTGCACTTTGGCCACAACAACCCCAGGCAGCGCTATAGGCTTGGGGCGGAGTGGCTGGAGGACTGTGTGGAGGAAATGGACCTGGGGGTACTGATTGATGCACGGCTGAACATGAGCCGACAGTGTGCGCGGGTGGCCAAGAAGGCCAACGGCATCCTGGCTTGCATCAAAAATAGTGTTACTAGTAGGAGCAGGGAGGTAATTGTCCCCCTGTACTCAGCACTTGTGAGGCCGCATCTCGAGTACTGTGTTCAGTTTTGGGCCCCTCACTACAGGAAAGACATTGAGGCTCTGGAACGCGTTCAGAGGAGGGCTACTAAGCTGGTGAGGGGTCTGGAACACAGGCCTTACGAGGAGCGTCTGAGGAAGCTGGGATTGTTCAGCCTGGAGAAGAGGAGGCTTAGGGGAGACCTTATAGCTCTCTATAACTTCCTGAAGGGAGGTTGTAGTGAGCTGGGGGTCGGCCTCTTCTCCTGTGTAGGCAGTGACAGAACTAGAGGGAATGGTAGCAAGCTGCGCCAGGGGAGATTCAGGCTCGACATTAGGAAGCACTACTTCTCAGAAAGGGTAGTCAGGCACTGGAATGCACTGCCCAGGGAGGTGGTGGAGTCACCAACCCTGGGGGTGTTCAAGGAAAGACTGGATGTTGTATTGAGGGATATGGTTTAGTGGGAGCTAGTAGTAATAGGTGAATGGTTGGACTGGATGATCTTCTAGGTCTTTTCCAACCTTGATAATTCTGTGATTCTGTGATACATCCCCTTCTCTGGGGAGTAGTGTTTGTCATCTGAACCATCCCTGAGTTGTTTTACAGAGACTTTCCTAATACATTTTACGCTGTGTGGTATCAGTCCCGCCCTTCTCGGAGGTGCCAAATCTCTCTTTTCGGAAGCCGCTCTCTGTGCCTTCATTTCAGCAGAAGAGGAATGTCAGCTGGTTTGGGAAGTACAGAGTTAAACGAGACCCAAGGTTCTGCCCTGGCCTTTTCTTTATGCGTAAAGAGAGCTTGTCCAAGCAAACACACCATCACCATGAGGGCTCAAAACTGTTGACTGACTGAGAATAGCTCTTTTCTGAACTCTGGCTTCATCTCCTTCTAGGTTTCTTGGATTAACATTGCAGGGAGTCTGCAATTCCTGCAAGTAAAAGTCTCTGTGCTAAAGCTTGTCTTCAGGACATTTTGATAGGAAAAAAAATATCTCTGTGCCCAATAAAACTATTGTATAACATTATGTCGTGGAAACAGTTTGTCTTGAAATCCTACCATTTACTTCCCCCCCCGCCCCCCCAGTTCCACTAGCTGACTCTCTTTGCCCCTCCCAATGTCTCAGTCTGATCTCCTTTCTCACCTCTCATTTTCCTCTGCTGAGAATTTTCTGCAATGCCAAGGATAAGTTAGGGTGCTAAATCTAGGTGTGTCCATACCTTTTTCTCCTTTTTTTTTCCTTTCTTCTCCTAAAGTGATCATTTCTACCACCCTCTTTGTGACTCTCTGCTGTGAGCGCTGCGTTTCAGAACGTGCGGCTGGACGGGCAGGACAGCTTTGAAGGTACAGCTCTGGAAACCAGGCTGTAGTTGGGTCCCTTTTGTGCGTCTTGGCAAACACTCACCCTTTTCTGTCACTCTTCCTGAGATGTTCTTTCCCCCCTTCCCTGAGGTGGGCTGATAGTGTTAGACAGGTGGGCATCAGATCAGCTGAGGATCCCGGCATGGCAGCAAGGCGCACGGCTGTGCATCCTGCGGGGAGGGGGCCATCAACATTAGTACATCAACAGGCACTCGGGAGTCACGACAGTGCCTTTGGTAGCTGAGACTTTTGTTGCTTGGGACCGAATTGTGCTCCTTGATCCACATGCTAGCCTCCTGTTGCTAACAGCAGCGAGGGTACTACGGATTTCCAGCAGTGGAGCAAGGAGCAGAACTTCTCCACTAAAAAACAGAGGCCTACGACTTGGTTGCTGCTCAGTTCCTGTGTGCTGCCTTCCCGTGCTTGGATGCATCTTCTCAGAAGTGCAGCTGCTCCTGAGAAAGGGAGGCCACAGAAGAGCACTATGGTGAGGCCCAGTGCTGGAGTAGGCCGGTGTAACCCCTTTAAATGGCAAATCGAGAGGCCTGAGGAGTTTTGCAGCGTGAGGTGTTCTTGGGATGAGAATAACACTGAGTACAGTTGGGGCGAGGGGATATGTGCCCTTTCCTGGCACATCTGTTCCCATGTGAGGCTGTCACCAGCCCTGTCACCTAACTGAGGCTAAACAGTCAGGCTCGGTGGAGGTTTGTTATTTGGAGTTTCCTGCTAGCTCAGATGTTGCAGGCCAAGCTGTCGCTCTTGAAGGCTAGCTGAGAGTCACAGGTCAGGACTGAGGTGACCCACCCCCTTCCTATCCTCAGAGGGCACAAATGGTGGGTTTTCTGCAAGGACGTTTCAGAGGAAGGCTGTTTGCTCTGCTGAGGATTCCCTCCACCCACTTTAAAGAGGAGCCTCCCATCTCGGCTGATTTGCCGTGCTTTGTGCTGGCTGGCTGTTCCTCCTCCCCGGAGCTGGCTGTGTCTCAGTGGGTGTTGTCCATGCATCTGGTTTTCCAAACACTTGAGGGTCCTTTTGGGGCAAAAAACATGCTTTATCCACATAAAATATCCATGTGGCTTTTGACTTTTTTCAGCTTGAAATCCGTCGAGCGGACAGATTCTGGGAAGTACTGGTGCCAGGTTGAGAACGGGGGGAAGAAGGAAGAATCTCAGCAAGTGTGGCTCATAGTGGAAGGTAAGGAGGAGTAGTAGTGCTGGTTTCTTTTCAGGGCTAACCCACCAAAATGGTCTAGGTGGAAGTGGTGAGAGCAGACTGCTCCAGTGACAGGCTTCTTGCATCTGAACCATTGCTGCTAACTGTAGCAAGATTGCTACAGGACAGAAGTGAGAAGTAGCTTCAAGGAGAGGAGCTGTCACTTCATTACCTTCTGTTTTATTTTGGCACGCTAGGAGACAGGATCCTTTCATGTGCATGGGTTTCTTTCCAGCCCCTCAGTCCGTTGTTCCTTTCATCTCCAAATAATTTGTGGAACAATGGGATAGTTCAGGTTGAAGGGGATCAAAGGGGATCATCTGGTCCAACCCACGGTCGCAGCCTGGTTCTGTTTATCAGCCAAACAGGTCTTTGAGGGCAAGGTACAGTTTTAGCCCAGTTCTGAGCTTCGGGAGAGCACTGTATGTTAGCGCTTCCTATCTGTGACTCTTGTGCGTGGCACTGTTTTGCCCAGTCTTGTCTGATAAAGAATAACTTCTACAGGGTTGCCCAAAGGTCACCCAAGGGAGCATGGATTGGTGGCGTCTTCCTGTCTTTAGTTTCATTTCCCTTGGGACGTGATTTTGTTATGTCCTTAGAAAGCAGGAGTCGTAGGGTGGCTTATATTTGGTGAGGGAGTTGACTGGAACAGTGCATTTGCAGCAAGAAGTGGCTTTTTGGGTGTAATCAGTAATGCTTTGGGCTAGAGCTGAATTTGCAGTCTTAAAGAGGGGAGGCAGGGAGGGTGTGACGGGCGGTGGTGTCATCTGGGTGTTTTACAGCAAAGGTCTCACTCACTCAAAGCCATGGAAACATTCATAGCAGCTCTCCCAGGGAGAGGAATGCTTACCTGCTGCCTTCCATAAATCCCAAGCTTTTGCCCACCTAAACTTCCAGGTGCAGTTTGAACTGGAGAACATTGCTTACAGCTTAAAATGCTCTCTGCTGTGCAGAGCTTCCATTTCTGTTCCAATTACTGTGGCCTTCTCCAGAGGTGGCTTCGTCCGCATGGTGGGGGTGTGAGCGGAGATCACGTTGCTTGGTGTGCTGAGCCATCTGAAAAACAAAGGAGCCCTTCTGGATAGTACAGGCAGGAACCATCAAAGTCACAAACTCCAGCTGCAACTAGGTGAGAGGGAGTTGAGAACGAAGGGCAGAGCTTCCAGCCAAAAGCGTGCACCTAGTCGCCTCTATGAGAAAAGCAAGTACAGCAGCAGCTCGTTCAGCCTGACTCGAGCAGGTAATTAAGTAATTGTGTGAAATGGGAGCTGCTGGAAAGAATTATAACAAGTAGTGATGGGGCATGGACTTCTAAAAATGTGTTGGCTGTTGATATAAGAAAGCAATGGGAAATGCAGAAGCCTATGGGTTGGTCCCACCTCACTGCTACCTCTGTGTCATATTTTATCTCTGGCTGTGCTAGCTTCTATCCATAAGCGATCACTATACTAGCTTCATCGGAAAGCGATCGCTGTGCTGATAACAGCTATTATCCTCTGACTGAGAGAGGATCCTTGCTCTGTTCATTGCAGTCTTCTGTAGGTGCTGATACTGTGCCCCACAAAACAAGCGTGTGCAACTGATGATATCACTGGAAGGTAGCTCAGATGGGGGTTTATGCTGTCTGGTGTCTGCCCTGAGATCCACTTTGGTAACCTGTATCTGTCAGGATTTGCAGCGATCATATTGGAACCGTCTTTGTACTACAGCTAAAATGTTTCCTCTTCTGAGGTGCTCCTCAGAATTTACAAAACCAATGTTATTTTGAAGCTGTGTTCTGGTTTGGAAACCAGACTCTGGCCTTCCCGAGAACATGATACCGTTCGATGCCGGGAGGTAATTGAAGAGGCACACTGCAGAATGTGAGCGCCTTAAAAAGACAGATTATGTGCCTTACAGAATGTTTCCCTCGGAAATGACACCTCTGACAGTGCCACTGTTCCCCTTGGGCTGCTAACCCCTGTTGTGGCTACAGTCAGAGCCCCAGCCACATCTGTGGGAACACATCCCCCTGAATTAACGCTGTCTGAGAACTGAGCCGTAGGAGAACGAATCGGCCCCATAGGTTGGATGCTGGCTTGGAACTGGGAATAGAAAGGCTCATTTCCTTGGTTTGCCCCCCAGTTTCCTGGCTGTTGGCCACTCGGTGCCTCCACAGCGCATCTGTGAAAGCAGGCTGCCGGTGCTCACCTCTTGTACCAGGAACTGGGAGGCTACGCGTGCGCCTCAGACAGTGAGGTATCCAGGTAACATACGTACGGGGGCAGTGCAGGTTTCTGAGCTCGATGAGTCAGCCATGCTCCCTGAACTACGAGGGGTTTTAATTGTGGTCTTATCTGATGTGGTTAGCTGCTCCCAAAGTGAGAAAACCTGACAAGCTAGGCAGGATTCTCCCGAAATATTACCTCGGGGTGCCCTGGCAAAAGGACAGGAAGCAGGGATCCTACTCACAGGTGGAAGGAGTGATGGTATTGAATCTTTCCTGGAGAAGGAGGGCAAAGCAGGTGGAGGTCACAGCTGGTGTGTGACAAGTTTATTTGCTTCTATTGTCTACATATGACTGCAGTAAAAAGAAAAAACATGTAAACAAAGCCCAGCAGTGAATCCTGATGGTGGAAATACTTGTCCTTAGCAGTAGCCTTTGCGCAGATAGGCACAATCATTCCTGAAGTGACCCGGCTTGAGATTTTGAGTTTGTTCATTTACTTGCCACTGTAAAGGGAGCAGCAAGGAGGAGAGGAAGGCGCAAAGGAACTGCCACCCGAGAGCCACAAACGGCGACTGGACTGTCAGTGAAAGACCGAGGACGTGGCTTTCAGCTGGAGTGTAGGAGAAATATCAAGTGTTAGGCTTTTAAATCCCTATTGAGGCACCTACTGTGAGCCTGCTGTTGGAGATGCTCGGTGTCTGCCACACCGGCTGGAGCTGCTTGGGCCTGCCATCTTCGGCCAGGGCAGACAGTGCAATTTAAACACGTGAATGCATAGTGTCCTCAGCTCGTCTGTATCTGTGAAGCAGCAGATGGGCAGTTTCCACAACGCTCTTTTTCCAGCTGTGAATACCTCAGTTTGGTGGGGATGCAGTTTGGTAATAGCTGTGCTTGTCACCCAAAGTTTTGAGTATAAAAGGGTTTCTGTGGGCCTTAAGCTCCTCCAGCAGCCACCAGAAGTATGTGCTGGCTGTCCTTCGCAGTCAGCACTGGTGAGCTTTATGTTACTGGCTTGGAGCACTGAAACCCCAAGGGTTTTGGCATTGCCCACAAGAGGAACCACATCTCTTGATGTGTTGAGTTGCACTCACCTGTTGCTACTTCGAGATGACCCAAGGTAGTTAATGTTGCACATTACTCCCCATGGGCCTGATATAAGGCCTGTTGTAACAAGCGGGAACCTTTCTACAGTGCGGAACGAACAGTTATCAAGGGAGCTGTGTCCATGGATAGCCTTCAGCTCTGACACAAATTACCCCTAACTCCAAGGTAGCCTGATTCTCATAGTGTCAGAGCGTGCTGGAAGGCAGCTCCAGTCAATTAAACTGTGGAGAGAGCATTGTAAATGATCCTGATCTATCACTGGGGGGTGGTTCTTCCCTCATTCCTGGGTTTGTTACAGCTGCTAGTTCAACAGATTGGTGAGCTTCAGTTTTTAATGCATGGGAAGAAGTACCTGCAGCTGGATTAAGAAACTTGGAAGTGGTGCCTGACACCACTAAAATTATTGACTGTTGCCTCTTTAAACTTGTCTCTCCAGTTGAAAAATTGAGCAAATACTGCCACTGAAAACTACTTCATAGGGGAGTCTTGGAGAAGACTCAGTGAAAAAGGTTTTTCAAAGGCATTCTGTGAAGCAAGTACTCTTTCCTTGCTGCCTTCTTCTAGTGGGAGTGTGTAGACATCTCTACCCTGAGGTGATCCAGCACCATCCCTTGGTTCTTGTGGAGGACTTGAAGGGAGTTGCATTAGGCATAGGGGCAGGGTAGATGGGGTGCTGATACTAATGGAAACAAACAAGACAGAAGTCTCTTCAGTCGTTATCACTTGTCTGTTGCTTTTCTAGGTGTGCCCTACTTTACTGTGGAACCTGAGGATGTGTCCGTGTCCCCTAATGCTCCATTTCGTATGGCCTGTGCTGCTGTTGGTCCCCCTGAACCAGTGACAATTGTCTGGTGGATGGGAGACTCTAGAGTGGGGCTTCCAGACATCTCCCCCTCCATCTTAAATGTGTCAGGTAAGGCTGCTGCCAATGCAGGGGATCACTTTGAGCAACAGAAGAGGAGGAGAGCTCTCTTCTGATCGATACTGGGTAGCCTCATAGTATGAGAATGGTCTTTGTACATTGAGGCTTGAGAGATCATGATCACATACAAAGCCAGATCATTCTGAGTAGTGATCGTTGCTGTGTGTTTTCTGCTGCTTTGAGGCACACAGGCTTTTCCAGAGCTTGGGTGGGGCTGGCACGATGGTAAAGGTACTGCTGGACACATGGTGCCTCAGTGCCCCTTTGGTGCCCCTTTTGTTCCACCTCGTGAAGGGTGTTAAAGTGACTTCTGTTGGTGACATTTGGCTTGGAAATCTCCAGGTATTCCCACGTAACAGATGCCACCTCCTCCTGTGCACAGCCATGTCCTGCACTGCTTCCCTCTCTTTCTTCCCTCCCCCCAATCCATGTTCTTGCAGGCTTGCTGGATGCTCTTATTAAAACCTGACTGCCTCATCTAATTGCTTGATGCTTTTAGGGTGGTTGTGTTGGTGCTGATGCGGGCTGGTTGATACCCTCAGAGACCAAGGTTTCCCCCAGAGCAGGCACTAGGTGCATGGTGGTAAGACTGCCTTCCCCAGCAGTGACTGCTGAAGAACTCGGGAGCCAGTAGGTTCAGCCCTCTCTTCAGCTTGCTTTCAGGGAAGGGTGATGTATCTCTGCTAGGGCCTGACCACAGCTATTCTTGTAGTTACCTCCTAAAGGTAATTTTACTCTACTTAGTTGTCCAGCAGCTTCGTGTTACTTATTCTCTTTGCTGCTGTTTTATTATTCTTAGCTTCCCTGAGCCAAAGTTGGACTAGCAATTTAGAAAGAAGAGGCCTCTCTGGGGCCTCTTCATCAGTGTTAATACAGTTACACCCGGGGGCAGTTCTTTGTGTACATCTTTGGCCATCCTTTGAGCTATCCAATCCTATTAAGCTTTCCCTTAGAACCTAATTTATATGCAATCAAAACCTAGTTTGTGATTTGCAATGGCTTTATCATCTGCTCCCTCTCTTACATAGCCACTCAATGCTGCTCAAAGTTGGAAATGAAAACTGCTCCCTTATGATATAATCTGCCTGTTGAAATGGAAACTGAGAAGATTGATAGTTGAGAGGGAAAAAGACAATAAGCTTCCTTTTCTCCTCCAAACTCATCATGCAGTGCCTTGCAAAACTCCTGTGGCTGTGGGGCAGTGGTGTGGAGGCCTGAAGAAGGGCACCATCTGCTTCTAGCCATTCTCCAAATCAGTTTCTGTTATGTATATTTATCGCCAGCCCTTTTCTTTGCCCCTTTCAGTGTTCTTTGGGATGTTCCTTGGGCAGATCTTGTCTTTTCAACAAAAAAATGGTAACAGGACACAAGCTGCATGGTCAGACTGCCAAAGTGTGTCAAAAAGTAAGAAAGCAAGCCTCAAATTCTGAACAAAGAATA
Source organism: Porphyrio hochstetteri (assembly GCA_020800305.1). Classification (NCBI taxonomy): domain Eukaryota; kingdom Metazoa; phylum Chordata; class Aves; order Gruiformes; family Rallidae; genus Porphyrio; species Porphyrio hochstetteri. The sequence goes on from CM036908.1 coordinate 47,121,759, forward strand.
ACATAGTGGCTAGGAAGCAGACATTTACAGAGTTCAGCAAGCAGTTGCCTTGGTAAAAGGGTTGTTATATTTGGAAAAGGGTGCTGGCAATGGTGCTAGAGAGCAAGAGGTTTGTGGTGTGTTGTGGTGGTGTCCTTGGGGCAGGGCTGTGTTTGGTTCTGTCTGGGATGTGCCTGCCACGTCAAGTGCTGCTCTGATGCCTGGCCTTCAGCCTGCTGGCAGCGTTTTCCTTCTGCTCGGTGGGGTGAGTGGAAGAAGCTAAAATACTTTGCTCTTTCATTTCCTTGCAGTCTCCTCTCTTCCGCTACACCTTCTTGGCAATGTCATTAGTCTCAGGCTTGGGAGATAAATCCAAGGGCAAAGACTGACACCATAAAATCTCTGTGCAGCTCTGATATCACCATACCTCCTAAATTGTGCGCCCACAGTGTGCCAATCCCTAATTTTTGTCTGGTAGAGCCCTGTAAGGCGACTGAGGGCCAGGTTGAGTGAAACCATGCTGGGGACAGTTCTCCAGGCAGCTTTGCAAATCTTTCTCGATTCTGATTAATTAACAATATCTCTCTTCATCTTGGAGCATCCAGACATTGGTATTGCGTGTGGGATATATGGGTGGATGCTCACAGAAGAGAGGGAGCATAATCCTCGCTTTTATCGCCCTTGGAAAGCGCCTCAGTGCTGATGCAGTAGCATTTAATTTCCATCTCTTTGCATGGCTTCAAAAGTCTGATGCAAGCTGAGGGACCAGGTGGGAATTAGCTTGAAATCTGCAGTGTCTGGTTGGAAGCTTGCCTGGGCTTCTAGCCCAGTTAGAAGATGGTTGTTGCTCAGGTGGCAGGCCAAAGTCCAGCGCAGTGGGCATTGTATAAGCATGTGGTTCAGCACGGTCCTTGTTCTGATGATGCTCACCCAGATGTGAGAAGTGGACACAGACTAACTGAGAGCTCTGAGCTGTTGTCCTGCCAGATTTCATCCTCCTTTTTCAGCGCTTTTTGGCGTTTCTCCGCAAGCTTTCCTCCACTGCCACAGTCTCTCCGTAAAAGTGTTTAACACATTAATTACACCGAAAGCCACGTGCCTTTGATTGGCACACAGCTTATCCCTCCAATTGCCTGTACAGCTTGAGCTGGATGTCGCACATAATTGAAATTCTGCTGAAGATTGAAGCTGGATTATTATAGCTGTTTGTGTTTCCTTTCCTTTTTCTTGTCTGATCTCCAGGTATTAATCAAAGCACAGTTTTCTCCTGCGAAGCTCACAATGTAAAGGGATTGTCTTCATCTCGGACAGCCACTGTTCAAATTAAAGGTGAGAGGATGCAAGAGAACGGGCAAGGTACTTGGGTTTGCTCTCTGGGGAGGGAAAGCAGGGCTTCTTAATGCAAGGGGTTGCCTCAGAGCTGCTGGCAACCAACATGGCTTGGAGCTCCCAGTAGATGGAAGGATGCTTTGTGCTCTTAAGTACCCGCTTGCCATGCAGGGCAGCATCCCAGGCCGCTCAGTGTTAACCACATCTGGTTCAGGAGTGGAAATGTGATGTCAAGTAACAGGGTTTTTTTCCTTAAAAGGACAGAATCAGACCAGTCAAACAGCTTGTGAGAGATGAAGCTAGATATAAATATGTAGCTGGGGAGTTTTTTTTTTTCTTCTTGGAGATGGAGTGGTCTTGTTAGAGCTACAGAGGCCATTACTTCTGCTTGCTTCTATCGGCATCACATTAGATGCTGAAAAGAGACGAGGTTGTCTTGAGTAGCCAGTAACATCTGTTCATCCACGCTGTTTTTATGGATATTATTTTTTTTAGTTGTTTGTTCTTTAGAAACTCATTCCAAACAATTCCTAGGTTTTGTATGACCAGTTGCCATTTGGAAGTCCCTAAGTTGATGCCACATTTCCTCTGTTCTTCCAGGGTGACTGAAACAGGGACAATCAGCGCAATCAGCAATTCCCCTCCTCTCCATGTTGCGATGCTTCTGCAGTTGAACTCTCAGTGATGCTTTAATGACATGATTATCAGTTCCAGAAGCATGTCACAGAAATCACTTGTTCTGAGTGGTAGCTTATTGCTCAGCACAGATAAGAGTGAGCATTTGTGTCTGTATCAGGACTCAGCTGTACTAGCCAATGCTTATTAAAGGATAGCTTAAAATCCAGCTGTAGATCTACTGCTCTTACAGTGTGTTTTTCTTCAGGACATTGGGGTTACTTCTATGCCAAGAATGCAGTACGCCAGACTAGTAAGATTTATAACTTAATTTAAAAAATGTTTGGAGTTGTTGCTTTAAAGACTTGTCTACTCAGGGGAATTAGTTATTGTAGAATATATCTTTGATGGATATTTTTGTCCTGGGATAGAATTTAGTTCATAAAGCTATTGTGCTTTAAAAAAAAATCTCATCAAGCTGTAACTTGAAATAACATTTAGCATAAACAAGTATTTTTCTTTTTTTTTTAAATGTTAATGCAGGTGATGATTTTTTTTTTTAACTACTAGTAGGATGATGGGGTAGAAGCCTAAAAATTCTCATGTTTCCCAGCAATTAGCTCTAGCCAAAAGTGCTCCATTGAGGTCAGCTAATTAATCCACAGAACCTATTTGGGAGGGACACATCACCAAAACACACTTGTGCATGCACAGACACTTTTTAATGCTGAGAAACAGTGGGCTTAAGTCATTAGGCAAATGTTCTACTAGTATGTAGTATGGCCTGGAGATTAAAAAACAGATTTTAAATACCAAGTCCAGTGGTGTAGTCATATAAATTCTAACTGTAGTATCTCAAAGATATGTTTGAAAGAGTAGTTAGAAACTTAGGGAAGCGATGAGGCTCTTCTAAAGAGCAAAAGTTTTGAAGATCTAGTACAGCTCCTGTTAAAATGAAGGCAGAGGCCCTAACAAGGGTATCAGCAGCACCAGGAGCAGGCCCCTTGATCCTATGAACATGTAGACTTCATTGAAATTACTCCTGGGAGTAGTTGTCCCTGCATGCATGATCAGGCCTGCCTTCTCTTACACAGATCCATCTGCTAATGAGGACTCTCAAGTCTTTCTGCAATTTATTAAACAATTTGTTTCTTCTGTGTTTCTGGAGACAAATATTTTTGCTGGGACACTTGCAAGCCGTTAACGCTGATTGCTGTTTGCTGCTGTTGTTGTTCATTATCTGTTCTCTCTAGTGCCCACAGTGTGCTGGGTGTACTCCAAGCAGAAAGTTAGTGTTATTGTAGCCCCCAGAGGTGTACAAGGCCACATTGTTCCAGTCACTCTGTAAGCATGGAGGCAGTTAACTCTCAATCTGTTAACACTCAAGGCCCTCTTTTCAGACTGGGTTTGCTCTCCTTTGTGTATGCAGCTGAGACTTAGGATCATATCCTGTGTTTCGGAGCAGGACAAGAAACTGCCACCCAAGGGTCTTTTCCCAGTGGATGATGGGGAAGTCCCTTCTACAGGTTGTGGTTAGGAGAAAGTGCTAGCAAGCTGACCCTCTTCAGTGACTGTCTTCATGCTACTGTGGGTGTGTTAGTGGTTGGGCTGTAGCTCCTACCTCCTTTGGGCCTGCCATCCAGTGTCCAAAGTGACAGGTTGCAAAACCCAAAAGTTACAAAGTGTTTACAAAGGACTCCAGTTAATGACAATGTTTCTATGATACCCCAGTGAGCGGTGAAGGAAGGGGGTTTTTTTCCGCAAAAAGAACTTACAAACCTGGATATCCAACACCAAAAGAGAGAAAGAAACCAAGATGCAGAAAAGCCCATCACCTCACAAAGACCTTTCACTGAAGGGCGCAGAATTCATTGCCCAACTTCCATCCGTGACCCCTGCTCTGCTGTCCCACCTTCCGCCCGTGCTGTTCTTATCTAGGTGGCAGCCCCTACCCTGGTCCTGGTAACTAGTTAACTAGACAACAAAGGCTTTGTAGGGTTAATCTGTGGCACTCACTCCCTGCCCCTTGGCTTTGGTCTGTGTGTTTTTCCTGCAGCAGGGCCCAGTAGAGATGCTGAAGGTAGTATTGTGGTGGTTGTCCTGGGTGCAGTGAGAGACAAAGGTGCTCTGTGGCAAGTAGAAGATGCAGCTGGAAGAATCCTGGCTTGCAGTTATTTTTCCACTGCTGTTTTCCACTGGATTCAGCTCAGGAGAGGTGGAAAATTTCGGTGTGAAGGCAGAGCTTTGTCCTTAATTTGTGGTGTGGTATCAGCCATGTAATGGGTGCTCCCTGTGCCTCAAATTGTGCCTCTACAGAGCAGTGCGATGAGGTTTTTCATCCTGAGCCTGACAGAGCTTTCAGTCCAGGCTCTGTCTTCGGGTGTTTGAGGAGGAGTTTGTAGCGGACACCCGGAAGCAACAGTGCTTTCACAGCACCGGGTGGTCTCCTGCAAATCCGGCTGCAAGGTATTCTGGTCACTACAGCAAAACCATCCCTCCACGGGTACTGGCAGAACTGGTTTTGGGTGCTGGAGTGAGACCAGGGGAGGAGTTTTTAAAGCCCTGATTTGGTTCACAATGTAGGTCCACCGGCAGTTTTGTGCGCAGAGCTGGGTCATGCATTGCAGTGGAGGGGGCAGGGAAGAAGGCTATGGAGGGAAGGTGTAAATATCACACCCTGGCTTGGTGATCAAAGACCTCAACCGCTGCCTGTGTGCATCAGGCACATGTGGAGTATGGTGGACTGGGAAAGGATGGATGCCGGTGTTAAAATAATGCTTTCATTCACAACAGCCAGGGTCACTCTCTAAAGATGTCATATTGTAACATTTCTGTTAGTGATTTTATTGCATAATTTCTAGCCTTGAGCCTCTGCCACTTCCATGTGAATACCTGCTCAGATCTGTGTGTGCTGAAAGGTCTCTTTGTTTTCTTTATAGCCATGCCTCTCTCGCCTCTCAATGTAACTGTAAGCCAAGTCACCAGCAGCAATGCCAGCGTGGTCTGGGTGCCAGGATTTGATGGCCGCGCACCCCTTCATTCTTGCACTCTTCAGGTACGGCCCCTCTGGATTGTCTCCTGCCCTGCATGAAGAACGGGACTCCCCTGAGCCATGATGTTGTTTGGGCCAAATTTTGCTCTCCTGACTGCTTTGTAGAAGTCTTTGAATTTTGATTCCACTGTTTTAAGGCATGGAAACTTTACACCCCGTCTTACATCCTGTTTATAGGTGCCAAAGAGCAGGGCATGTAGTTTTGAGCATGAAGTGTCCGGTTGAGAGTTTGAGACTGGCCCCGTTCTCCCTCCTGGCAGGTTATCACATCTATTGCTCTGTGGCAGTGACTCTGTGCAGATTACTAGACTGCAGCACATATGAAGCACGCATCGCTTGATGGGAAGTGCTCTTGAGTAGCTGCAGGATGCTCACATGTCTTGCTAGCATGGAGCAGGCGGCCCGTGGTACCTTGTTCCCGTGCCTGTGACTCCTGTGCCAGCTCAGCCCTGTGCTTTGAGATGCCAGAGGAAATGCTGGGTTCCAGGCATATCACTGGGGCAAATGGATAAGGAGCTTGTGAAGTGTAGGATGTTGTACAGCAAAGGTGGGAATGATGGAGGCAGGAGACAGCGGGCTTCTTGATACAAAGTCAGTTCTATCAAACATTTCAGAGTGATGGCATCTTGGCTTGTATCAAAAACAGTGTGGCCAGTAGGTCTAGGGAGGTGCTTGTGCCCCTGTACTCGGCATTGGTGAGGCCACACCTTGAGTACTGTGTCCAGTTCTGGGCTCCTCACCTTAAGAAGGACATGGAGGTCCTTGAGTGAGTCCAGAGAAGGGCAACCAGGCTGGGGAAGGGGATGGAAGGCAAATCCTATGAGGAACGGCTGAGGGAGCTGGGGCTATTTAGCTTGGAGAAGAGGAGGCTGAGGGGAGACCTTATCACCACCTACAGCTACCTGAAGGGAGGTTATAGAGAGGTAGGTGATGGTCTCTTCAGCCAGGTGACAGGCAATAGGACAAGGGCAAATGGCATGAAGCTGTGCCAGGGCAGGGTCAGATTGGATGTTAGAAAAAAATTTTTTACTGAAAGAGTTGTCAGGGCCTGGAACAGGCTGCCCAGGGTTGAGTCACTTTCCCTGGATGTGTTCAAAAAAAGGGTAGATGAAGTACTTAGGGATATGGTTTAGTTTAGGATGCGAATGGTTGGACTTGATGATCTTAAAGGTCTTTTCCAACCTTGTTATTCTGTGATTCTGTGATTTTTAACCTCTGCTTCTAAACCTTGATTGGTTTTCCTTTTGTCAAAGACCAATTCTGCCCGGAAAATAAAGGGGGTTAATTTCCTTTAGCTCTACTGGGTGTGGAGCACTCAGCATCTCTGAAAGACTAGACTGCTTCTTTAGGTTCCTGGGAACGGGTACGTGGCCAACTTCAGGCAGAGTTAGTTTCTAGCATTGCACAAGTATCAGAAAGAAACGGTGATTCCTGGAGCAGGCTGTGTGAACCTGGCTAGGCATGCTATGCTCCCCATGGGTTTATCTGCCAGGTGTGAGTATTGGGCCCCCTCTGCCCTGTGCTTTCCCTACCTGATTACAGCAGCAACGTGAGCTGGCTCAGAATTTCTGTGGAGTGTTGCCAACTATGTAGAAGAGGATTATGAACACAAGGTATGCTGGAAGCAGCCTAGCTAATTCACTCAGTCCTCTTTATCGAGGAGGGAACCAGAGATTTTGTTCCCTAACGCTTATTCCCTTTCATAAGTAATGGAAACCATCGCCTTGTCTGAACTCACTGGCAGAAAGAATGGCTGGCCTGGGTCTCTGGGTTTTGTTGCTGCTTCTGTCCTTGCTCGCAGTCAAAAATGGTTTTCTTCCTCTGCTTTGCAATGCACGTTATCTCCAGTTGGAATAGCCTATTCTCTCTGGCTGCCATGCTGCAATGCTAATCGCCCTGGGTTTAGAGTTCTTCCCCCCTCACTTTTGGCAGGGGCAGGAGCAGGGGGATGGGACTTGTGGAAAAGAGGCTGAATCAGAGCAGCTCAGTTTCTGTCGGCTCAGCAGTCTCTCACCCCTTTTCTAAGCCTTTTCTGTTCTGTTTGGGGAGGACGAAGTTCCTGCATTTGGATCTGAGAGCAGGGTAACTTGGCAGGAGCCCTCCGCTGACAGAAAGCCGTGCTTCCCCCGTCTTTCACCTCGAGAGACGCTGACCCACATCTCCGTGTGAAAATGCATATGCTCCTGCCTCCCCACCACTGCGTTTCTGCTGGGAGTCTCACAGAAAGAGAAGGGGGATTGAAACTTTGGCTGTGGTTTTCTGGCACTTGGGAATTGCAGCATGTGCCCCAAGAGCACAGTGTTTGGATGGGCAGCTTGCTTCTGGGGACAGGGTAGGGAGTACTGTGTTTACTGACTGCTAACGCAAGCCATGTTCCAGGGCATGAAGGGGGCAGATGTAAGAGCACTGACACTTGGGGCTATTGAACAGAAACACATCATCGAACTGACAGGGTTTTACACAAAAGTCTGCTTGTTTTCCTCCTTGCTTTGGATGGCACTGATGATAACAATAATGTGCTTTTCTATTCAGGAAACTTGAGAGTCTTTCTTTTTATTAGCCAAATAAATCAGTGGGCCAAAAAGTGAATGAGCAGAAGGCAGGGAGAAAGACTGCTATGTAAAGAACATAAAACCCACATGAGCGTTTTGCTTCTGTAAGTAACACCGTGGTTTACTCCCAGCTCTGCTATTTTGTATGCATTGGAGAAGAATTACAGGCTGAGCCTGGGAACTGTGCAGTGATTTCTGCTATTGTCAGTACAAAAGCAGAAGCGTCAAACCTGTCTGTGCATTAAAAGCACATGGTGATAGCAGATTTAAATTAATATTCATGTTGCTTAAAAGTTCAGATTTGGGGGAGACAAAAAAAAGTGTTCAAGGAGTGGCAAAAAAAGTTTCTTTTCAGTTTAATTTAGAACAGTTTAGACAGACTAAGCGAAGAGTGTCTACCATGTCTTTAATCCACCACAAAACTGAAAATATATGAACTGCCAAAAAAGGAGTTGGGAAAAAGGTGACACTACGTAACAGGGGAGTTATCTACCACCTTTCATTGCCCAGATTTAGACAAGCCTTAGAAACCACTTGAAGCAACAAGCATGTTTAGTTTTCTTTCAAGGAAATAATAATCAACTGGAGGATTTGTGACATAGGTAAGGAAACATTTCAAAATAGGCAACCAAATTTTCAGCTCATGGAAAAATGTTGTGCTGCCAGGGTGAGGAGAGTGATGTCACTTAAACCAAATAAAGGTGTGGCTCATGTTTCTTAGTTTGAGAGCTCCCTTTTCAGTATTTTAAACACCACTGGTACCTTATCTGTTCTTGTATGTTCCTAAACTAACCATGAACTGGATTCTTATCCCTATGAACCTGTTAGCCGTATGGCTTACAGTAACAGTCTTGTCTGTCTCACTCTTGGCACAGGTAGCTGAGTCACCAGATGGCCAGGAGGTCTCCACTGAAGTCACTCCAGTGCCACCCTTTGCCTACAGTGTGCAAGGCCTGAAGCATTCCACCAACTACAGTGTTCGGGTGCAATGCAGCAATGAGATGGGTAGCTCCCCATTCACTGACAGGGTTTATTTCCAGACCCTGGAGCTTGGTAAGCAAACAGCAGACAAGAAAGGGAAGGCAGCTCTGAATCTGAAAAAGAAACAACGTCTAACTTCCCTGACCTCCTCCTTGCTAATCCTGAAGGGTAGGGAGTATTACACTGTTAGATGGCTCTTCAGTTCTGAGCGTCTCCCAACACCTAATGTGGAATAATAATACGCAGTTAGGCGTGGTTAACTGTGACAATGCATGAGCTGCGAGGTGATCCAGCTATGGGGCTACTGCATGCTGGGCCTGTGTCCCATTCGCTCGCTTTTGAGGTCTCAGAAAGGAAAGAGAGACCCTGACCGACCTTATCTTCTCTGCTCGAAGTAAATACAGTGCTGGTGGTCTGCAGAAGTTGTTCTCTCCCCTCACGTTCTCTCTTCCGGCTGATCTCAAGAAGGGACAGTAAAACCCATCTTACCCACCATTTTCAGTGAGGATAGTATGGTATTTTCCTGCCAGAGTGATTGTGTTCTGCTCTCTGCTTTCAGCTCCAAGCAGCACCCCACAAAATATCCATGTTATCCAAAGGGATCCTGGGCTGATTTTGGAGTGGGAAGGTGTGGCTCCAGATGTACTGAAAGAAAATGTCCTGGGATACAGGCTGGAGTGGATTCAGGATAATGTAACTCAGGTAACAACTTGAGAGGGGAGCTGGACACCTGCGGGCACAGAATTGGAGAATGTTCGTATTAAGTTTTCTAGGCACTGGGTCCCTCATCCCTTATCTGTACCAAGGGATAGATGGCCAGCATTACTTTTGTGTAAACAGATCTGTTCTGATTTGCAGCAATGCCTCAGTATTTGGCCTCAAGATTCGGGCCCATTTATCCCTATAAAGCACCTATCACCATATAGGCATATTCAGAATTTCTTCACTTGAATGGTCACATTTGGACAGACTAGTTCTCTGCCTATACAAAAAGGACAACATAGACTTCATTTTCTCTCTGCCTCTTTGTAGTGCTGTTCCAGAGGCAGCATGGACAGTGTGAGATCTGGGCCTTGTCTCTCCTGTGACGGAGACTTTGCTTTCCAAATCCTAGCAGCAAATGTGTCTTTAACAAGTGAAGGAGTTATACTGTAAAGCACAGAAAGAAGATGGCGGATCCTTTCATTTCATTTACGGTATACAGGGAGTTGAAAGGACCCTGTCAGGGCAGAAGGCTTTTCATTTGTTCCTCAGCATTGACCTTTCCCAGGTATCTCTCTGCCTTTGAAGTTCACAGCATTTCTTATGGTTTCTTGCTTCTTAATATGTATTTAGCCAGTGTTCATTAATAATGAACAAGCCTGTAATAACAGACAGCTAGAGGGAAAAGAGACTTATTTCCTCTTTTGCGTGACCCATTTCATACTTGGTTAGCATCACTGACTTCAACAATATTTTGAGTTTCCCTTGAATTTACATTGTGTCAGTGGTGGCAGACAAATCTCCCAAGGGTTTACTGCAAATAATGTGTTTGAAGAAGATGCACAAAAATACTGAAAATATGTTGGCCTTGCCATCCTAAGTAAAAATTTGCCATGAAATTCAGGAGCCATTTGGGATTTGATCAACAAGTTAAAACAGACAGATTCCTCCCTTGGATTAAAGCTGTCAGATGCTTTGCACAATGTGGGCTCATCTCTATGTTTAAACCACGAGAAGGAGGTGTAGCTTTTAATAGCAGAACACTCCCCACACACACGTACATATTTCTATGGCAACTTTCATGGAAGGACCTCAGAGGAGGAAATCATTAAACCTTCTATCCTTCCTATGCTCTGGGAAACTATTAGCACTTTTGAGAAGAGAAACCCAAGATGACAGTCAAGTTAGTGGCAAAACTAAGACTAGACCCCAGGATTCACAGCTCCTAACTCTTGTTACAGCACTAACGAAGCATGTGGTAATGTTTTGGTTCAGTTTTAAAGGTGAAATTTTAGGCAAGGTCCCTTTTAAGACATCTTACCGTTTGTTGCTGTTTGCTCTCAGGGGGAGATGATCGTACAGGATACAAAAGCTAATCTCACAACGTGGAATCCTTTCAAAGACCTGATCATTAGGGTGTGCGTGCTGAACTCTGCGGGATGTGGGCCCTGGAGCGACCTCTTTCTGCTTGAAGCCCAAGAAGTCATGGGTGAGTGTCCACTGCCTTCCCTCCGCTTTGGGGAAAAAGTCAGAAGTGCTGGGACTGCTGTTTTTCTCTGACTCTTCTCCTTTCAGCGCTTACAGCTGGCTGAGCCAAGTGGCTTTACACAACAGCACATTTCATCAAGCAGAGTAGAAATTAAATAATGTTTAAAGAGCTGGTATAAACAAAACAGCTTCTGGCCATTACTGTGTCTTTAATGGGCTTTTGCTGTGTGTAGTGCAGTGCAGGGCAAGGGAAGACACAACAGAAAAGGTGCACATGAAGGTTTGAAATCTTTCATTTAGGCTTACTCTTTACAAGAGTAAACGTGACAGAAAGTTCCTCTGTAAGTTCTCTTCTCTAACTTAATTTGAAGTCGTTCCTGACTAGATTCACTTGAGCCTGATTTAAACCACAGCCACGTGGAGGTATGTAATGGTTTTACTGAATGTGTTTATATTAAACCGGTTCAGGTTTCCCCATGGAATAGCTGAACCACTGGCAGAAGAGGGAGATGATGGTACAGAATATTTACCATGCAGTTTGGAAGGGTTTGTTGGGAGGAAGGAACATTCATTCCTAGTGACAAAGGGCAGTTAGGCTTATCTACACTGGTTTTCTTGCTGCTTGTATTTCCCAGTGAATGGGAAAAGGGAGTTAGGTTATGGAGAGGGGCATGATGTTATGTGGTGAGATGGGTAGAAGGGAAAGAAGAATGCTGCTTGTGAAGGAAACTGTAAACCAACTAAGAGGAAGATGTTCTGGATAAGGTACAGGTTGGTGATAAGAAGTCAAAGAGGTGTGATCATGCAGAAATGCCACAGTCTCTGAGGTTTTGTTTCCAGCACCTGTGGCAGGACAAGACAGGAATCTCTAATCTCTGATGCCGACACAGCTGCTGCTGCTCCTTTCCCGCTTCACACGTCTTTTGAGGAATTATGTGGACACTTATCCTTGCTGATCCCTCCATGCTTAGGGATAGCAGGGGGAAGCTCGAGTGGTGTTCCCAGGCAAGCAGGAGGTGGGGATTACGGGCAGAATAACCAGGAGAGAACTGTAGCCTTACTTGCAGCAGTCAATCTCATGTTGATTTTAATATACATGTAACTCAGGCAGGCCCTCTTGTAACCTAGTTCCTGCAGTGAAGTGAGTCCTAATGGTTGTGTGCGTGTTGGTAGGATCAAAGCCCTCAGATAACTTAAAGCAGGGTGCAGAGGTCCAGAGCTGACTCTACTATAAGTTGGGCATGGGCTTGATCAATGTTTTTCTCCTGCTTTTTGCTCGGGTATTTTCTGTGGCACCCAAATACCGAGAAAAGTACCTGAAAGGATGAGAAGATCCCTTTGGAAAATGACCAGTACTGGCAACAAGGCCAGGGAATGTATAGGGTTTGCATTTTACAGTGAGCTGGAATGGAATAATCCCAAAAGCACAATGCATTTGCTTGTTTTTATTTACAAACCACTTCAAAAACAGCAGCATCAGGAGCGGTGCCTGTTTTGGCCAAATGCTGTCTGAAAGCACCTATATTTCTTCATAGGCTGGCAATGAAGGTGCACTGTGGAAACGCTGACAGACCTTAAACGGTGGAGCTGCAGAAAGTCTGCAGTTTTGTTTCAGGCCTGCTAGAAAATATAAGTCGCTTCCTTTCCTAAAATAGCAAACTGGCACTGGTTGCTTTACGTGAGAAATGCCAGGGGTGTTTTCTGACAGGCTCCTGGTGCGGCAGTAAGGATGACTAAGCCTGTATAAACTTGAAGTCGTTATTTGTCATCACAGCAAAGTGAGTGGGAGCTCCACCCTGCTTATGCAGAGATATTAACAAAGATGGTTTTAATGTTTTCAGAAGCATTCCCAGTAGAAAAATCTCTCCCTTCTGTTCCGCTCCCTGCAACAGAACGGGCCCAGTAGCTTTTTTTTCCCCTGTCTGTAATCGTCAGGATTGTATGCAGAAGACTTGGATTATGTTCTTTGCACACCTTTGTGATACAAAACCTGCTGCAGAAGTAAAAATGGGTTCTCCCATCATCAAAGGGCTCCTAAATACTCATTTAAGCTTGTCTAATAATAATGTCTGCTCTCTGCCTTGTGTGCGGTCTTATGGCATATGCCAGTTGGAAAAGAATAGAGGGGAGAGAGACAGAGTTGGAGGAGGAGAGGCAGCTTGGTCTTTGCATGGGCTGCAGCCATGCTCTCTAGCTCAGTGGCACGAGTGGGAAGCAATGATCTGTGAGGCAGAGGAGAAGCAGTGCATTTCAACATAAATTTCTACTCCTGACACACTTACTATAAACTGAAGGATATCTCCTGATTCCTGCCCGTTCAGAAACACAGAGAATTGTTCTGTTTGGTTGTGATTCATCCTGCTTTTGGAGGGACCCCTCAGAAGGTGACCTAAATCCCTGCTCTCTCTCACCAGGCCAGCTACCCGTCAGAGACTACAAAAGTAGGCCAAGGGAGATTTGTCTCATCACAGGGAAAAGGAAACATTGTTAACTATCAGAGAGGACCTTTTACATCAGTGCTGTTAATTGTTTCTACTCTAATTGTTTGGCAGGAGCAGCCCAAGTTATTGTCGTGAGAATTGTGGAGAGGGTTGGAGTTATCCTTTGTATTTTCATTCTGCTTCTGTTTCTGATCCCTCTCCCTCCTCATAAGCAGCCTTGAAGACCAGGTCAAAAGGCACAGCAAGAAGGAGTATCATAAAACCCAGAACCTATAAAGCCTTCTGCGTAGAAAAAGAACATGTGAGTCACTGTAGGAGATAAGATGCTGGAAAATAGGTGCTAAAGCTCTGGTAATTTGTTTCAAGTGGAGAAGTACTAGTCTGCTTCCTCAGTGATCCAGAATTCTGCTTCCTTAAGCTCTACCTGTTTATGAGCACTTCTTTAAACACTTGGATGATAAGGCTCAACAGTGTAACTATTAATCAAGCCTTAAAAGCGTTTTGCTTGCCAGGACTGTGCCAGTAACCATATCTGACTCCTTTTCACATCCATCTATGCAGAGGTTCATCCAAATCTTAGCCCTAACATCTCTTTTAAAGACAACTTTACTTACACTTTCATGACATAATGGGATTACTTACATCATCAAAATGATTTTTCCTTGGCTGCTGCTAAAGCACGGTCAAAGGACCATGAAAACGAAGGAGGTGCTTAGAGACCTCTTACCTGTTCTTGTTTGGTTTTAAACAATTCAGAGATAAGAGGGCTACCCTAGATTTTAGTAAACCCATTCAACTTTACGTTTAATCTTTACTAATTGTATTTGGAGAAGAGGTGTCTCAGGGAATTGGATTAATTTATCTGTTGTTTGCCAAGCATCTTTATTCATAACCATATTGCTTATCTTCCTTTGCTGGCAGCTTACTTGGATTGGCAGCATCTCCTTTTTCTTCTGAGATAATTTCTAGTGAAAAGCATGTGTACATATTCTGGGACCAGAATTGGAACCTGCATGCTGCCTAACCTATTTTTTGACCTACGGGGCACTTTTTAAAATTAATCTTTTCTTTGGTGGAGAAACACTGAGAAGTTACAACCAACCAACAGCAATTGGGAAGTTACAGCCAATCTTTAGTCTCACAGGGTGCTTCTCTTTATGGGAGAGGTGAGAGGGGAAATGTCAATATTTACAACCAGATTGTCATGAGGCAATTGTCTTTCTCTGTTGTCTGTCAAAACACTAGTCTTGTTGGCATTCAGGCAGTGCTTACATAGCCAAGTCAAGGTTCTGCTGACTATCTCAAACAGGTCAAGGAGAAACCTGCACAGAAAATACTGATATTAAGCAAGTTTTTTGTCCTGAGAGTCCAGTGTAAAGCACCCCAGATCATGAGCTCAACTAAAGTAGTATAATCTGGAGCAGCACCTTTTACTTTCTTGAGGCTCAAAACTAAGATTAGGCTGTGATAACTGGGTGCATTTGCTGTGCCAAATGACTAGTTTTTCTGATGATTGACTAAGTAGCTGTTTGTGTGGAATGCCAGTGTCCGATGATCCACTGCGCACACATGATCCAGCAGCGTGGCATTCCCGTTTTAAAAGTGAACAGAAGGAATATTATCCCAGTGTGGTCTGTTTACTGTTTACAGCCTTGTAATTCTTGACTGGTGTTTTCTCCATCTTGTAGGTGGCCAGAGACAACCTCCATATGGGACGTCCTGGGTTCCTGTGGCATTGGGCATTCTCACAGCTCTGGTCACGGCTGTTGCTCTGGCTCTCATTCTCCTTCGAAAAAGAAGAAAGGAAACTCGGTTTGGGTAAGGGAGGTTCTCTTTGGGCTGGTTAGAGATCTTTGTGTTCTCCTGTAGTGTGGTTTCTGACTGTATTTTTATAAAAGCATTGTGGATGGAGTACTCTTGCCACATTTGTTGGCTAAGTATTTTTTTCCACAATTTTGGTGACCCTGGTTTAGAGATTAGCAGGAAGGTGCCCTACCTTAATGTGATGTCAGTAGCTGGGTTTGACTAGACTATGGTCTCCCAGACCTCCCTCTTGCAGCAGTATCTCTGTTGATGTGGCTATTGCAACCTACCCCAACCTGTGGCTTCTCCCAGGCACTTGGAATGAGCAATTCCCTTCTTTCAGAAGGCTCCCCCCACCTCCAGGTACCAGCAAGGTAGCATAAACTCACCATTCCTCCTCTCCTGCTACTCCCTCTTTAACACAACTGTAGTATTTGTATGGCAAGGGGTGAGAAGCCATCTGTACTGTTCAGCATGCTCTTTTAGAAGTGAATGGCTCATGTAATCATAGTCCCATGTATCTTTTCTGCCTTCTAGCCATGCCTTTGGCAGTGTGGTTGGCAGAGGGGATCCAGCAGTCCATTTCAGAGCTGCCAGGTCTTTCAACAGAGAGGGCCCAGAGCTCATTGAAGCAACGTGTAAGTAAAATGACCTGTGTGTTTCTGCCCGAGAAGCTGTGTTCACGTGTGTGCTGTGCTTTCTCTTGGTTTACCCTGAAAGTGATGGGTTTGGATCGAGAACGTGGGATTTATTCACAAGGAGAGTTAGACAACTGTGGATGGCAGAGGTGAGAGATCAGAATTGTTGTTGCCATACCAATTACATAGCACTTGCTAATTACAGCTGCAGTCATTGTGTATATTAATGCAAGGCATAAATTTGCCACCCCTCTGCCCCAGTTTCACACTACAGGGACTCCTTCAACTATAATATTATGCAACAATGAGATAAGTATGGCTTAATAATATTAGCAGCACGCCTTAAACTCGGTGTGCTGAGCTGTGCTACAAGCATGAACCAATTAATCGGTCTTGGAAGGCCAGGAATTAGTAGCTTCTCAAAAAGGAGTCCCAGGAATGGCCAGAGTTAAGGTGATCCATTCCTGTCTCCTGGTTTGGCCAGGGCACGACTCTCTCTAGAAGTGCTGCATGGCTGGGTTAAGATGATGTCTTTGACTTTATCGCCTGGGTTTAGAGATCTCTCCATTCAATCTAGTGACCATCAAGTGTTGGGCATGATGTTACCCTCTCAGCCAGGTAGAGGCTGTCAGACTTGTACAGTACTTAAAATAGCCTAAGAGCCAGCCATTAGAAACTGGAGCATCTCCGTCAACTTAAATGAGGCTGTATGAACCAGTGTCTATCAGTGTCCCTTCTATATTTCTGCTGCTTTTGGTGGCTACACCCTCTCCCTTCCAGCGCTTTTGGTACATTTTCTTGTGGTTGAAAGTTACAGAATCACACAATCGTAGGGGCTGGAAGGGACCTCCAGAGATCATCGGGTCTAATCCCCCTTGCCAAAGCAGGGTCCATAGGACAGGTCGCACAGGAGGGTGCCCAGATGGGTCTGGAATACTTCCAGAGAAGGAGACTCCATACCCGCCTGGGCAGCCTGTCCCAGGGCTCTGTCACCCTCACCGGGAAAAAGTTCTTCCGCATGTTGGTGCGGAACTTCCTGTGCTCCAGCTTGAGGCCATCACCCCTTGTCTTGTCCCCACAGCCCACTGAGAAGAGGCTGGCCATTTCCCCTTGTGTGCAACACTTCAGATATGTATAACCATTGATCAGATCACCTCTCAGTCGTCTCTTCTCCAGGCTGAACAGCCTCAGTTCCCTCAGCCTTTCCTTGTAGGGCAGATGCTCCAGTCCTTTGATCACCTTTGTAGCCCTCCTCTGGACTCTCTCCAGGATATCCGTGTCTCTTTTATACTGGGCAGCCCAGAACTGTACACAATACTCCAGACCAGGGCAGAGTAGAGGGGGAGGATCACCTCCTTCAACCTGCTGGCCATGCTCCTTTTGATGCACCCCAGGATCCCATTGGCCCTCTTAGCCACCAGTGCACACTGCTGGCTCATGGCCAACCTGTCATCTACCAGGATCCTCAGGTCCTTCTCCCCAGAGCTCCTCTCCAGCAGGTCATCCCCAGCCTGTACTGATACAAGCAGTTATTCCTTCTCAGGACTGGCTTCCGGTCAGGGAACCCTGCCTTTTTCAGGTTTTCCTCCTTACAGTATGGGAATCGGGTTGCAGGTTTAGGTTAGAAAAGGTGACTCTCAATGTTGTGACAGAATATTTGTATCCCTTACTTGACTCTTCCCTTATGTTTTGTTGTTGCGTTTTTTTTTTCTAGTGGAGAGCGTAGGGATCAGCGATGAGCTGAAGACAAAACTCAAAGACGTCCTAATCCAGGAACAGCAGTTTACGCTCGGAAGAATGTTGGGCAAGGGTAAGAACCAAAACTGAACAAGGCTTTACACTCAAATTCCCATGTATGTTACCTTTACTGTTGATTAGAGAGAAGCCATTGCAAGCAGCCTGTTTCTTCTCCTCCTGCTTGTAGATGGCAGTTCAAACGGAATTTTCCCTTCTGCTGGGCTAACGTGTTTCAAAGGTTTAGCATAACTAAGAGGATATTGGCTAAGCCATTACTAGAATATGGCTTTACAGAGTCATGAACTGCAGTTTATGCTCAGCTTTCCAGAGTGGTGTTAATTCACTCGTGTGTGGGTTTCTTTCAGAGATTTAAACAGTTAAACTTCTGCTCTTTCCACTAACAAAGTGGTGCTATAGAATTCCTCTCATCTACATAAGCGTGTGTCAAGCATTAAGCAGCCTGAGACGATACAGGGATGGAGATGACCTACCCCAAACACTCCCAACTTCTCCAAAAAAATGCTGATTCACTTTCAGATATTCTCACCATCTGAGCTGCTTTGACTCCAGATTTTAGTTTGGTCTCTTAGAAAGAGGCACCTTTGAAACAGGTACTGACATTTTTTTGTACTGATGCTTGTCCTCATTAGTTCAGGTCCTCAGGAGCTCCTCTGACTGGTTCTACATCTGGATCTCTCACACAGGTGCTCCTAACGTTTTGCTGAGTTTTCAGGTCGGGAAGGATGGGCAGAATAAGGTGGGATGCTTCTCACTTTAGTTAAAAGATTGGCCCAGAAAACTCTGTGTGAAAAGATGGGTTTGAATTTAGATTTCCCAGGTGGCAGACCAGTGTGCTAACTGATGAATCATCCTTTCCTGCTTGTGAGGCTGAAGGCGATCTCTAGAAATAAGTGAGAACATGTAATAACACAAATAACAGAGAGGAGCATAAGTTGCGGGTCATAAGCAAAAGGACGCTCAAGTGCTTGGCTTCCTTTTTCTTTATAAGACTAGTTTTATTGCTGTTTTCTTTGACCCTTTCCCACTGGGAGCATTCTTCCGCTCCGTCCCTCCTAGAACAAACACGTTTCTTTTGGAGCAGGAAGATGAACTTCCTGCAGAAGTGGTCTCAGAGGGCTTAACAATGCTAAGTAATTAAACAGCTGTGTTTGTGAGTGTCACATCTCAGGCGGTGTCTGGGATCCTGCTCCAGCCCTTCTAGGCTGTCCCCACAACTAGTAACAAACTGGGAACTGGCTTCAGAGGGGCCCGTGGGCATGGCCTTGGTGGGAGAATGCTAGCTGGCAACGTCTGGTTTGTGTTGTCAGCCCCATCCCCCCAGCCCCACGCTCAGCATACAGCTTGTATGATGGCATGGCTGTGTTACCTTGGGCTGTGCTGGCACTGCAGCTGAGTGACAGCTCCGTAACATGGAAGCGATGTGGAATGCCTGTGCTCCTTCCACCCTCCTCATTTGTGGCCACGTTTGCTGCCTGTGGCTGTTGTGAAATAAGCACATGCCATAGGGTAGGGACAGACGCCGATGGAAAGCTAGCGGAAAGATAATTCTCTCAGGGTAGGTGTTCTGGGTGGTGTATTCTGCTTCCTCCTTTTCAGTCCCAGAGTTCCTCATGCTAAAGCATTTTGGGTGGCGTAAGTGGTTGTAAAACTGGGGAGAGCAAATCTAGAGCCAGACAAAGAGGCTGTTATGCTGTGGCATAAAGCCACTTCAGGCTAAAAGCTTTGAGTGTTTGGCCAGTGGCATTTCCCTCTTATCTCCCTTAGGGAATGCACCAGGGTAGACGCTACCTCCTGTGAAATAGCATATCACGAGTACGCAGTGTGGTGTTCTGTGTTTTGTCTGGTCAGCTGCGACTCACAGAAGTCATCCCCTGAGTTTTGAGACATAAGGCCTGATTGTGTCTCAGATGGCTGAGTCCTGGCACCAGTACTCAGTGCTGACAGCTGTCAGCACGGAGCGCTTCCTCAGCCAACCCATCCGCTCATCGCTCTAGCTGACGGCCTCTTCTCTGACCAGAGCCTTGCTCAGACTCTTCCTTGATGATATGGCTTTCCCAGCAAAGTCTGCCTGGGATCCCAGTTTACAACCTGACTCTGCTTTGTCCCTCTGGTAGAGAATTGCTTTCTTTCCCTCTAGTTTTCCACTGCCTTCTGGTCTGCCATCACAGTGGCCTCTGTCTACTGGTAGTACCACCTCTTCTTGGCACACATATGCTGAAAGCTGCTGGCTGGAACTGCAGAACGAAAAACTAAGCTGGTAGCTGCATTTCTTATGGTTATTTAGTTTCTTTGCCAGTGACCCCTGGAGTGAACTTGCTGTGAATCACGCTTTCTTCACAAGAAGCTGTTCCCTCACTGCCTACTTTGGTCATTTCACAGGGGAGTTTGGGTCAGTTCGAGAGGCACTACTGAAGCTAGATGATGGCTCTTTCCAGAAAGTGGCAGTGAAGATGCTGAAAGGTAAGTGGGAGCAGGGCTTCCTGAAGTACTTAAGAGATCTTGGAAGGATTAAATTGCTGTCTGTCCTGTTCTCCTGCAGACATCCCCTGATCCTCTTTACTCCTCTTTCTACTTAGCCACTCTAGCCATGTTGTCTTCCATCCCTTACATATCAGTCTTGGTGTAGCGGAAACTCTTCAGGGAAGAGCATCTTAGTTGCTTGTACAACACCTAGCATGTGGTGAGTGCAACCAAAACAAAGTCATAGCTATGGCTTCCTCTTTGTTTGCTCCACCACAGCATTACATCATGTGGTGCAGACTGCTCAGACAGGTCAGCTTTGCCCTGATAATTCAGCCATGAAGGTGGTGTTCCTCCAAGCATATATCCTAGAATAAACAGAAGAGTGTTTGGGCTGAACACAACAAGAAGCCAACTCATCTCAATCAGGCATATTTGCCTAAGTAGTCTTAACTCTGTTCTGATTTGTCATCTGATGAGTGTATGTAACAGGGGCAATTAACACGTTCATCAGGCAGAAGCCTGTAATGAGAAAAACAATAATAGACAGGTACAAGTCAAAGCATGTGTGTGCATATATAGACACACACACATATGTTAAACCTATGTTATTTCACTCCTGTTGCCTGTAAGGCACAAATGAACTGAGACTGACTTAAAGCAGAGTCATGCTCGCTTCTCTCTGGAGCTGGGTTTGGCTGCCACAGAATACCAGTCTGTGCTAAATATACTAACACCACATTACTGTTCAGTTGCATCACTTTCTCCAGTTTCAGCAAGATCTTCTGCAGTCAGACTGCCTACCTTTAGGTGTCTAACTTGGAAACTCTGTCACCCTCCAGAGGCACTTTCCTTTCTCTGTTGACTGTAAAAAGGGAATCTGTTCCTGTCTTCTGAATCATATATAAATTGCTTGCCTAAAGCAGGTAGTATGACTACTTCCCTGCAGTCTGATCTTGTAGCAGGACTGGAGGACTCCTGCTAAATTCAGCAGCAGCAGTGGGGGAAGTAGTCAACTGGCTGATTCTTGATAATATTGATTTACTTCTGTAAATCTGGAGTAATGGCAAGAAGTAACTTACTCAGAGTCACTGCTGAACTTGGTCCAAGCTCTCCATAGTGTGGTTACCTGAGAAGTCTTAGCTCTAGCACCTTAGAAGACTCGATCATGTTAAGAGATGTGAAAGTGCTGATCTTTCACACCATCCTTAGAGAAGAATCGGGGTCTGTCATGTGAGCCAGGGTCCTCTGGCCATCTCCTGTATTTCATCATTTCCTTTAATTTTATGTGATGTCTCCTCTCCCTGACATTCTAGTTTAGATCCATTTAGTTAATTAGTTCTTAGGTCTTTAACACACATGTGATTTCCACAGCTTCCAAGGGGTGGTTGTATCTGAGAAGAGAGCTGCTAATCAGCCGGTCTTTACTCCGCCAAGAATCAATTTACCAGATGTTCCTGAGGTGTGCTTCCTGCCACCCAGCCCAATAGAAAGGGTCAGGCTCTGCTTTGTTGACAAAGGGGCTCATCTAGCTGTCAGTCTATGAGGATGTGCTGTGCCACAAAGAACAAACTTCCGAGAGTCATTATCCATGAAATCCCTTGGAGGAAAACTCACAGTCGTTTTTCTTTCCCAGCGGACATCTTCACCTCCACAGACATTGAGGAGTTCCTGCGAGAGGCTGCCTGTATGAAGGAGTTTGACCACCCACATGTCACGAAACTGATTGGTAGGTCAGCACTGCTGCTTGTGGGGCCACAAATAGAGCGAGGGGAGATCGTGTCTTTCCGAACCACTGAGTAAGGAGCACTTACCCATTCATGGGTGGGCACTGTGGAACATGGGCAGTTTCCAGAATGTGGAGATAGCTCTGCAAACCCTGGCGATTGGGGCTGTTTGATGTGGAGTGACCCAAGAAGTACTCATAGCCAGTCCGGCAAGGAGTGCTGACAGACACTGAGCACTTAATACTGCCTCTGAAGTAAACAGGGTTAGAGGTATCTTAAGGCCTCCTGGCATGAAGCCATGCAGAGAAGAAGCTTGAAGCATGAGACTGACCCACTAAAACTGCACATTTCTTTCAAATTTATAAGAGGAAAGGCCCTACAGCCTGTAAGCTTCCTTCTTGGATTGATGTGTGTGCTGAAAGCCTTTTGCTCTGTGTGTCCTCATTAGGAGTCAGTCTACGGAGTCGTCCCAAGGGTCGTCTCCCAATTCCCATGGTGATCCTGCCCTTCATGAAGCATGGAGACCTTCACGCTTTTCTGCTGATGTCACGGATTGGGGAAAACCCTTTTGTAAGTCCTGTCTTGCTGTACAGTACCTTCTGTGAGGATAGGAGTTTTCAGAGAATGTGTTCAGATCCGTTCAGGATTGGTCTCCCAAAGGCATTGGCAGATGACCAGATTTTGATACCTGAGGACGTTGTGGGATGTGGTTTTGAAATATTTAATTCCACCCATGTTGAGTATCAAATCTTCTATCCCATCCTCTCCCTATATCCCCTGTCCCTGCTCCGCAACCTAGCAGCATGGTTTTGCCATACACTTTTGAAACCTTCCAGGAACTGAACTGAAACTGTTATTTCTTTCAGAACTTGCCCATTCAGACACTCCTCAAGTTCATGATTGACATTGCCAGTGGGATGGAGTACTTGAGCTCAAAAAACTTCATCCACAGGGACCTTGCGGCTCGGAACTGCATGTGAGTGACCCGCGAGTTTTCAGAGAAAAGGGGCCAGAGTGGTGAGAGGGCTGAGAAGCGTTTTCCGTGCCAGAAGTAGGGAGGGATTGTGCCCAAGGATGCTGGTCCTTGTGTTTAAGTGACAATAGGCATAGCGGAGCCATGGCCATCAGGGTGTGGCTGTGTGTGGTGGTGGGACTGGGAACACGGACCATCTCAAATGTCCTACTGAGCTTCTGAATTCACCCTGTTTATAAGGAACTTTGCCATCATTGGTCTGCACGTACATTTTCATAGAGTTGATTACAATGTGTGGCTGTAATTAATCACTCTATTAGCTGTGTGTCAGCATGGGCTATTTGTTCCACAACATAACGTAACCCACAGGAGCAAATGGGGTTAGCTGTGTTAGGAGAAAGTGTTGCAGCCTGAAATCTGTATTGCTTGTGTCTATTTTGAGGACTCTATTACCACAATATAAGAAATGTAGAATTTCCCTGAAAGCTTGTGAAGAACAGCTTATGTGGAGAATGCCTTTAGAAATAATTGCCTGCTGAACACGCTGTATGATCCCACACTGCTGTTCTTGTCCCCAGATTGCCTCACCTGCTTTGAAGGGAAGAAAATTCCATTTTTTTATCCTTGCTCCTCTTGTTTCTTCCCTGAAAATGGAATAAGTAGCAACCCATTCTGGCAGACAGAACTCTGCCTCTGAACAAAACCACAACAACTGGTAAAATCCAGTGAGACACAGATTTCCAAAGGCATTTGAATGTCTGAATGTACAGGCAGGAGCCTGGTAATCGTAATGACAAATGATGGGTTAGCCTGCTTTGACATTGATGAGAAACACATACAGCCTTCCTATTTTTAAACATTTTTAAAAAAAATACAGACTTCCTTCAGAGGAAACTGGATACCTATTCTGTCATCTACTCAGCATTGGTGAGGCTGCACCTTGAGTGCTGTGTCCAGCTCTGGGCTCCTCACCATAAGAAAGACATGGAGGTCCTGGAGCGAGTCCAGAGAAGGGCAACCAGGCTGGGGAAGGGGCTGGAGGACAAATCATGTGAGGAGCAGCTGAGCAAGCTGGGGGTGTTCAGCCTGGAGAAGAGGAGGCTGAGGGGAGACCTTATCACCACCTACAATGACCTGACAGGAGGGTGTAGAGAGATGGGAGATGGTCCCTTCAGCCAGGTGACAGGAGATGGGACAAGGGGAAATGGCACAAAGCTGCCCCAGGGCAGGGTCAGATTAGATGTTAGGAGAAAGTTCTTCCCTGAAAGAGTTGTCAGGGCCTGGAACAGGCTGCCCAGGGAGGGGGTTGAGTCACTGCCCCTGGATGTATTTAACAGACAGGTAGACGAGGTACTTAGGGATATGGTTTAGCATAGGACAGGAACGGTTGGACTGAATGATCCTAAAGGTCTCTTCCAATCTTGTGATCCTGTGACTCTGTAATATCTTCTGGGAAAAGCAGGAGAGTCCTTTATGAGACCTGGGAGCATGAAGTCTTTGTGGGCTCTACTTACCTACGTGTCTGGGGTTTCAGTGGGTGACAGAGCAATTCAGACCATTAACCAGGCCTGGAGAGAACATCTTGCAGGTCTAGTTTGAGCAGTTCTAGCAGGCAGTCTAGGCAAGTACCCGTGTTTTTTGACTGCCTGTACAGGGTGTAGGCCTTAGGGGTACCAATGAGTGCAGTTAATGCCCTCTGTTAATCTTGGGAAATACATAAAGTATCTGAGATCATTTTGGCTGATAGAGTATAGCACCTGAGCATGGCCTTTTCCTTAATTCCTTGCTCCTAATCATCTCACTGTTCATCTCAAGGAACTGATTTGAGACCATGAGACTTTCATGTTGCTCATCAAGTAGATTAAATCATTATCCATCTGGGCAATACTTGGTGAACTATGTCACTCACTTCCCTGGTCAGACAAGGACGTACCTCTCTTTTGCCCCAGGTAGGCAGTAAATGCCTTTCTCAGTCATTAAAACTTGCCCTTAGGTTGGATGAGAACATGAATGTGAGCGTTGCGGACTTTGGGCTTTCTAAGAAGATCTACAGTGGAGACTACTACCGTCAGGGCTGTGCTTCCAAGCTGCCAGTGAAGTGGCTTGCCCTGGAAAGTCTGGCGGATAATCTGTACACAACACACAGTGACGTGGTGAGTTTTGCTCTGGTCTGTGTGGGAACCATCTGTGTTCCTTGAGGGTGGCAAAAGCCCCTGATACTGTGAAAAGAGAGTTTCCCTTGTGAGGGACAGTGCCACCTCTGCCTTGGGTGCTTTCAGAACTCAAAGACTATGTGCGAGTAGTTTATCGCAGAAGTTATCGACCCTCTTCCACCTCTTCCTCTCATCTGTTGACCCTTCACTCTTCAGTGCTTATCCCCATCCCCTCCCTCACCTTTCCACTTCTCATTATCCTCTCTCTGTGCAGTCTCTTCTTACTCTTACCTTTCTCTTCTGCATGACAATTTGAAGGTGACATGTGAAATGCACATAAGCCACAGGCTCATGTACAGGCACGGCAATGACATGTTATCCTACAGAAGGCATTGGTGGAACTTCATAGAGTTAGAATATATTAGTGCTTAGTCAGTCCTCCCCAAAACTTTGCCCTTAGAGAGTGAGGCTAAAACCCACTCACCTGAAATTTTTTCTGCTTTCCGTTCGTATTTTTTTTCTTCTGATACCTTTTCCCTTCTTCCTTGCTGCCTTCTGATCTGGTGTCACGCTAGTTTTGTCCTTCAGACCTGTGGACTTGCCTTCCCAGTTATTCCTGTCACAGTGTCTCTGAAGAGATCACCAAGAGACCTTCTACCTCAGCTGCTGTGCTGCCCAGTGCCTGCTGTAACCGCTGTAGACAGTGCTTAGTGTTTGGTGATCGCTAGTTCAGCAGCTTTACAAAACCCGGGGGATGTGGTTTTGCTTATGAAAATCAGAATTTCTTGCACCTAACAAACCTTGTGGTTTAGATCTAAGTGTCCATGTACAACAGCTGGAGCACAAATGAATGTGAGCTCTGTGTTGTTCCTCGCCCTGCTTTGTCCGCTCGATTCTGCTTTCACTGGTGCCTGTGTATGTTTCCAGTAAACCAAAATCCGCCTCTGTGAATAACACAGCTGATTTGTGAGTCTCAACCCAAAATCTTCATGTAGCTGGGAACCATGGAATTGATGCACTCCTAAAGAA
Organism: Porphyrio hochstetteri; assembly: GCA_020800305.1. NCBI lineage: Eukaryota > Metazoa > Chordata > Aves > Gruiformes > Rallidae > Porphyrio > Porphyrio hochstetteri. The sequence continues at coordinate 47,147,439 of CM036908.1, forward strand.
CCACGGCTTGGAGGTGCTTGGGAGACGTCTGCATGTGGAATACAGCAGTAGCTCCACTGTGGGATGGGGCTGAGCAAGGCCTTCAGCTGTCTCCCAAGATCGTGGGTCAGGATCAGCTGGGTCATTCCTTTGTTTTCTATGTAGAGTTTAGATAGTCCTTGTATCACTGCTACTCACGTGACATTACCCCTGGCTAGAGGGTTTGCATGGTCTTGAGCAGGCTGAAACCCCACCTGGGTGAGCAAGGAACAGTCTGCTCACTTGTTCTGTGCTCTTCCCTTTCAGTGGGCATTCGGGGTGACCATGTGGGAGATTGTGACCCGGGGGCAAACCCCTTACGCCGGTATTGAGAATGCAGAAATCTACAACTACCTCATCAGTGGGAACAGGCTGAAGCAGCCGCCAGAGTGCCTGGAAGCTGTGTAAGTACTTCTTCACCCTGCTGACGTGTGAGTCCGTGAGAAGTCTGGCTTGCTGGAAGGATCCAAGGGCAGCAAGTTGGAGAATGAATCTCTCCACTTTCCGTTACACAGAGGCATTCACTAGAAAGCCTCTGGGTTAGCTACCAGACACTCTACTGGCACAGCTCCCTGGAACCTCTGGTAGCTATACAAGCGGCTAACTTGGCTTAAGGGTTTGCACAGTATCACTGTTAGAAGCTCTTAGGTGTTAGAAGCTGGTAGCTGTGTTACCAGAGACTTGCTGCTCCCTGCTTTCTCAGGCCAGCATCCAAGAAAAGAGATGAGTTCCGTGGCACACCCTGAAGCCTGAATAGCAAAGCAATCTAGCAAGGAAAGAAGTTTCTTTCTCTACGTGGAAATTGGATTGCAGAAACAGTGGCCTACGTGTGCCCTTCAAAGCTGGGCCTAGTTTTCAGAATTGGATCTACTACTTTCACAGAAGTAGTAGGGTGATAGAGGGGAGATAGGAAGAACTGAGGTTCTGTAGATCAGTGTCCCACCTGAAGTTGTAGGTGGAAACAAAGCCAGGGCGTTCTTGCTGATACTGGTTTCAGACATTTTCAGACTTGCAGGAAGGACATGGGTAGCCTGCAGAGGAACAGGCAGCTGCATGCCACAGACTATGCTCCTGCCTTTGTCCTGTGGCCAAGGGACCATTCTTCACCAGGAGGTTACATGAAATGTGCACTCAGGAACCCTTGCTCCATGGGTCATGGCTTCAATAAGTTTTCTAGAGTTCACACAGGCTGAGGCCCCCCAGGAAGTATCATCATCGCTTGTCCTAGGGTAGAAGCTTGCCTAGCCTAGACTGTCAGAGGTGGAGTGATAGAGTTGCTCACAAGAGAGAAGCAGATGGGTATTTAAATAGAATGACAGACTGGTTTGGGCTGGAAGGGACCACAGAGACAATCCAGTTCCAACCCCCTGCCGTGGGTGGGGACACCCTCCACCAGCCCAGGTTGCCCAAAGCCCCATCCAACCTGACCTTGAACACTGCCGGGGAGGGCAGCCACAGCTTCCCTGGGCAGCCTGTGCCAGGGCCTCACCGCCCTCATGGGGGGAGAATTTCTTCCTAAGGTCTAAATAAGTCTCCCCTCCTTAGTGTAAAGGACTTTAAATAGTTTAAAACTGTTACTGCTCATCCTATAACTACTACAGGACCTTCTAAAAGTCTCTCTCCAGCTTTCCTGTAGGTCCCATCAGGTACTGGAAGGCTGCTATAATGCTTCCCTGCAGCTTTCTCTTCTCCAGGCTGAACAACCCAAACTCTCTCAACCTGTCTTTGTAGGAAGGTACGCCAGCCTTCTGATCATCTTCATGGCCCTCCTCTGGACTTGTTCCAACAGCTTCCTGTCCTTCGTGTACTGGGGGGGCCCCAGAACTGGATGCAGTACTCCAGGTGCTCCCAGGAGAGCAGAGTAGAGGGGACCTTTTTTTGGTTCAGTCCAGGATACAGTTGGCTTTCTGTGTTGCAGGTGCACATTGCTGCCTCATGTTGAGCTTCTTGTCCACCAACACCCCTAAGTCCTCCTCAGGGCTGCTCTTCATCCATTCTTCACCCAGCCTGTAGTTGTGCTTGGGATTGCCCTCACCCATGTGCAGGATCTTGCACTTCGCCTTGCTGAACTTTGTGGTTCACGTGGACCCACCTCTCCAGCCTGTCAAGGTCTCTCTGTATGGCATCCCTTCCCTCCAGTGTACTGATCTCACCACATAGCTTGGTGTCATCAGCAAACTTGCTGAAGGTGTATTTGATCCCACTGTCCTTGTCTCTGACAAAGATGTTAAGCAGCACCGGTCCCAATACTGACCCCCAAGGAATGCCACTTGTCACTGATTGCCACTTGGACATTGAGCTGCTGACTGCAACCTTTGAGTGTGACCATCCAGCCAATTCCTTATCCACAGAGCGTTCTATCAGTCTGTCCTTTAATTAACAACAGTTTGGTGGTAAATGGGACAGCAGTTTAACAAGACTCATTGCTAAAGTACACTTGATTATTTACTGCATAGAAGACAGGGTCAGACAAAACAGTCAGAGACACCCCTCTTTGAGTCATGAGGTTCAGAAAGGACCCCATTGCTTTTAAACTCCTAGTCAGAGGAGTCTGTGTGCAACTGAATCCAGTCTTGGTTATGTCCAAGGGCCTACATGTGCACAATCAATCCTTTATATGACTTAGCTAAGACTTTCAGAGTTTCAGCATGCTTACTCCCAAGTAATGGCGTAAGGAGTCTCTCAACCTCAAGGAGTAACCGTGAGAGATGTCCCTACCCAAGGGGAGATGCTGTCATGCAGCCCACTGCTGTGCAGGAGAGCTCACAGTGATCTCAAGCCGCTCACTATTTATGTGGGTTAGGTGATTGGCTGATCACCACATTTACATACCAACCACAGTTGTTAATTTCTCCCAGATTTGGCTCAAGTTGGACGCTGACCAGCTCTGGGGTTATGTGGCCATGTGGCTGAAATCAGCCCTTGGCTACTGTGTCGTTACCTGTCTGCGAATCTGTGTGGAGCTGGGCGCATCCATTACCATCACTGCTGGGGGTTATCACTTGGGCAGGGTTACGGGAAATAAAGGGCAGGTTTGGGGGGACACAGGACAAGGTAAAATCATCTTTCTTAGTGCCTGGGCAGGTCTTTCTTTCCTCTGCATCCGGCCCATGCAAGATGTTACTATGAGCACTGAACCTAGTGGTCTTTTCGAGCCATTCCTTGGGTGTGAAATGCACAATGCGAAGCCCCCTTTTCTCTCTCTTCCCTCCTGCTCTGATGGTGGGTTATTTCCTGTGGCTTTCCTTTCTCCAGCTGGTTTCCCCATACAGGATAACCTGTTCCCTTGTTACTAAGACTGTAGGCTTCCCAGCAGTTCATTTTAACTGTTCCTGAGTTTAAGCAAAAACACTGTTATACTGCTGCTTAACTTCATTATTGGTCTGCATCTTGACTGCTGTAGAGTAGCTTTGGTTCCAAGTTGTGGAGCTTGTATCCATCGGGTGTTTACACATGCCAAAAGTATGGAGGGCTTCAAAAAGCTGATAGGTGTTGAAGAAAAATCCATCAAAAACTAGGGAAAAAAACTCCCCAAAACCTCCATTTCTAGAGGCCCTTGATCTACAGGTTGTTGAGACCTGAGAGGATATACTGGAAAGATCTCACTGCATGCTCACCCTCAGCTTACAAGCTTTCACCACGCATCTGCTACTGGCTCCCAGAGGCTAGGTACTGGAGCACCAGGGGCTTTTGGGGCTGATTGAGTACAGCCAGGGGTTTTCCACTGTTCTTTCAGATGAATTTCTGCTGTTTGCCAGGGAGGGTGAAAGGAAGCATTTAGTTTGGTGCTGCAGAATAGGAAGTTTGGGTTTATTCGGCATGTTCAGAGTTATTTCTACCATTTGTGCAGGATGTAAACCAGGATTAAGACAGTTGAACTGCAGGAGCTTTCTGTAAAACTAGTGCAAGGTCAAGAAATGGTCTTGTAAAGCTGATAATGAGCAAAGAACACAAAAAGCCAAATAAAAGCCACCATGAAATGCTTTATTTCCCAGTAAAGGCTGGATTGGACTTTTTCCCTTTCCAAGTTGAACTGAGGTTTGTTTGTTTGCAATGTTGTTCGGTGCCAGTACTGTGCTTTGTTCCTGTTCCCTGCAGAACTGGCAACAATACCGCCATAGGAATGCAGCTGCCAGTTCTGTGGGTGATGCACAAAGAGGAGGAGGACAATGGCTCTGGCCACGCTCCAGCCCAGTGGGCTCCAGCAGGAGGCCTGGTTGGTGGGAGGCCAGCCAGTGCGGCCGGAGGGGGTCAGAGCTCCTCTCCCCTTGCCTGATCACAGGCCATCAAAGCCAGCGATGTCTCACACTGGCCCTCAGACAGCTAGAGCTGAGGTAGCTGGTGTCTGACACAGGAGAAGCGCTGCAGGACAGGGGCCTGAGGCTGGTAACAGCCCTGAACGTGTCTGCTGTGGAGGCGTGGTGCCTTTGCAGTAAAAAGGCTGTCCTAGCATCCCTCTTCCAGCAGCAAAGCTGTTGGCCGATCCTTGCAGCCCTCTAAACAAACCCACTGGGCCTATTCCCCCTCCCACTGCAGCAAGAGCGGCACGCCTCCATTACGCTGGGAGTGCTGAGTGAGCACAGTGTGGGAAAAGAATATTCTGGAAATAACTCACATGCCCCCCAGTAGGACCTCTGTTTTCTTTCTTCCTGTGCTTTTTGTGGTCCTGAACTAGGATTTGCAGGGGTGGCTTTGGTTGAGGATCCTTTGGTCAGGATGCTCTGTGTGAATCAAGTTGAGAGGGATTGCTGAGCTTGTGATCCTCTTCTGGCTCTCCAGAGGCAATGGAAGGAGGCTTTTACCAAGCCTGGCATGCCTTGGTAGAGCTTTGGGGTTTTGATAGTGAATTATTTTGACTGAAATGAGAATGCCTTTGGAAATGGGAACAAGGAATTAGATCCATATTGGCGGCCCACCTGTGCAAGGCCAAAGCTTGATAGGTTTTGTGGGAAGTGTCTGGTTTTTAAGATAGAACCCCCACTGAGCGATGCAGGAGGTGGGTGCTCTGCTTCACAGTGCTCTCCTCTCCCTCTGTTTTGCAGCTACGATCTCATGTGCAGATGTTGGCATCCTGAGCCCAAGCTACGCCCCAGCTTTGGAGTGCTCCGGTCCCAGCTGGAAATGATTCGGGGGAGGATGTCCACGCTCTCTTGCAGTCAAGATCCTCTCTATGTCAACGTTGGGAAGGACAAAGAGGCATCTGCGAGTGACCCTGCCCTGCGTGCCTCCTTTGGAAATACGGATGGTGAGGAGACTGTTGCTGGGGCAGCTGCCGCTGTCACAAGTGACTATCGCTACATCATGAGCCCCTTGTGCCTTGGAGATGATGCTGAGGGTGAAAGGCATCCAGATGGGCAGGAAGGGGAGGACAAAAGCCTTCTGTATGAGCTGGAGACAGAAGGAGAGAAAAGTTGTTAGCCTGTACATAGCGGTGACATTCCACTTCCCCAGGACAGGATGCGAGCAGCTGCAGTGCCATGTCACCTGGGGCTCTGATGCTGGATCTGGAGTGGCTTTGAACAGCACTGGTCAGAGCTCTGGGGCAGCTTTTTTAGCTTTCACCACCTGCGTGGGCTGTAGTGGCAGATGGCTTGGAAGGACCACACAACCCCAACAAACCGCTTGGATTTGGAGGAAGAGAACTGTGGGGTTACAGGTTGATAGCATCCTGCTTGAAAGGTGGGCAGTCAGAGCCTATGCTCTGCTCCTTCTCACTGACTCCTGGACCAGAGCTGAACACACCTTCTGTTCAGTTGGCGCTCGCTCTTGTGTAGATGTTGTCTTCGATCCTGTCTGCGTGACTTGGGGGCTGGTGCCTCTGAAATCACCAGCGGGTATTTACACTGTCCTTTGGGACGAGAGGGCAAGAGTCCCTTTGTGTTCACTCAGCAGTACTGCCTAGACTTCTTGCCTACCTCAGTGGTTCTCAAACTGATCTGCAGATCTGCTTCTACCCATCACTGAATCTGAACATCTGGCTGATTTCTTGCAGTGACACCTGCTGCTTCCTCAGTCCTGGGCTCTTTAAGAGTTTCAGATGTTTTGATGAGCGATAAAATTAGGAAAAAAAAAATCCAGCATCCCTCATCCTCCCCTGTACCTCTTTCATGTCTGTCTTCTGTTTGATGCCAATTCACGCCTGACCAGCCTCGCAGCTGGCATTAAAACCTAAAGGGAGGGAGAGCAGCTGGCACATGTGAGGACGGAATCCCACTTACAGGGATGGAAAGGGAACAGCGTAGAGAGGATTTAACAGCAGTGTGGGGCAACAGTGCTAATTAATGCTAAGAGCTGTCCCCCGGGAGAGGAGGAAGATGGGATAGATCCTGAAGGGTGGACTTGCTTTGGTGTCAGTGTAGCAGGATTCAGCATTTGCTTTTAAAATAGGATCTGTTTAATCTTTAACAGCCCCGTGAGTTTTTCAGATAACCAAGTGCCGTAGTTGCTGCGGGGAAGGTGTGAAGCCGGTTCTGAGGAGGTGTGTGCATTTTGGGCGGGGGGGAAATGGATCGATGGAGAGATTGCTTTCTGAAGAGAGAGTCCTCGTGGTGGAAAAGCTTGAGAACCACTGGCCTTCCCATTTAGGAGGTCTGGTGTGCTGTAAAAACCACATCAGAACACAGGCTAGTATCACTGCAGCCTTCCAGACAGGGCAGAATGTAATGGGTTTTGCTCTTCGGGTTGGGTTTTGTTTTCCAATCAGCATGTCTGACTCACTATAACTGCAAGCGCTCATGTGGGTTAATTTTTAATAATTTACTATTATACTGTAAGCCAGCATTTGTTTTGTGCAGTGGTTCCCAGCAAGGAAGTGCAGTTACATCTTAGTCTACTTATCCTAAACATTCGCTAGATCTTAATTTCTTTTATTTCAGTGCAGTGAAAGCTCAGCAGGAAACATGGCTCTCATGAGGCTTAGGATTCCACATTGCTCTTCCTCACAGTACCAGGAATGGCAGCGTTTGCTGAGCTGGCAAAAGTGGAACCAGTAAGTCAAATGAGATAGCAGGCTCCGTATTGGAACGCTCCACCCTTCGCTGCTGGGTGTTTTCTTCTTGTAAGGTTGGGGGGCTAACTACAAAAATTCAGGTCCCGTTCCAAACCCTGGGTGAGAACACTTCCTAGGGAAGGGGAATTTCAGCCTGAGGCTTGGGCATTGGGTCCTTTCTGTAAAGCTTCCTACTGGACAGCGCTGTCCTACAGATGTTTCCGGAAGCTCAGTACAGTTTCTCAGTTACAGATACAAATTGCACCATCTTACACCCCAGGCGGTATGGGGTTTTCTCTTCGGTTACCTAGAGTGCTGTAAAGGCAGGTGAGAAGATAACACCTAACAAAGGGTGACCCAACACCTGTGAGGTACACGTTTGCAGCGAGGGGAGCAGGCCCTGCTCCCTGCAGCTGCCTGGGAAGTGCAGATGTACATACAGACTCTAACTTTGGGAAGCATGTCTTTAGTTTTTATGCGTTTTTTTAATAATAAAACATGTATTGTGTCTGAGTCTCGGCCTCTTACTAGTGCCAGAGTTTGTGATGATGCTCACTGACTGGGTGGGGTTGCGGTGAATCTGTTGGCCCCAGCTAAAAGCCATCTCTCTTCCCTCCACTGAGCACCAATAAGCTGCTTCTTGGAGGCAGGAAATGTTTGGCCTTCCCAGCTGCCAGTTACCCTGTGTTGCTCCAACCTCAGGACTCTGATGGCCAAAATCATGAGCCTCTGGTTCCACCAAGAGATGGGCTCTGCAGCCATCGCCATGCAGGAGCCTGAGGAGAAGCCAAGTCTACTGGGCTGTGCTGCATCCTACTGGGACCTTGAAACCTCTGCATCAGCTCCTCCCTGAGAACCTATGCCTGCACCCATCCAGACACTGGCTGTGCTCCCTGTGGAAGAGAGGGTTAGAGGCAGTGGGTACAATTCAGCCGCTGAGTCAGATGTTCCAAACACAACACAAAAGAGCCCCTGGCTTTCCAGCTTGCAAAGAAGAGGTGTACCTCACGCTTTGCTTTTCCATCGGCGAACAGCATGTTGCACGCCCTCTGCCTGCCAGCTCACACAGAGAAGAGTGATGGAAAGTGGTACGGAACGCTTATCCCCCCTCCACCATCTGCAATGCAGGAAAAATGCCTTCCGAAGCACGAGGTGGCTGATTTAGTTAATATTTTAAGGTTCCATTGCTCAGTGATGTCCCTTGGATCTGCTTCAAACGATGATTTAATCCTTCTGCATGCAAGCAGAAGACCAGGTACAAATGAGGCTGCATTGTGGGTGGGAGAAGCGCACCAGCAGAAGAGCTGGTGAGAAAAGAGGGAGGGGAGGAGATTGTTTAAAAGGGGACAGATGGGCCTAGCTGTAAAGGCAGCAGATGAGGGAGTCAGAGCAGAGAGAGAGTATTTTCAGTGTGAAAGCCCAGGATGGGAAGGGGTCTGAGGTGGGGGCCGGCTTTGTGTTTTGGTGAAGGGTGAGGTGCTGTGCTCCAGCCCGCATGCCCTGCAGTGCATCACCCTTCAGTCATGACAAGGCTGCACGCAGCTTGGCCTGGCTCTGCATTCATGTTGCAGCAGAGCTGTGCCACTCACCCCAGGGAAGCTCCAGCCTAACAGAGCCAGGTCCTACTCTGGCACACTGGTTTCCCAACCAAATGTTTTCCCCCCACCACCATCACCCTTTTTTTTTTGCCCCAGTGCAAGGGTGCAGTCCCCCCACCCTCCTGAGCAGCAGCACCCCAGCCCTATTCCCACAGGACACTGCCAATCCCTGTGGAAGCGACCTCTGTCCCACACCGACAAGCCTGACCACACTCCACCACCCACAGCTCCCCGAGGCCAGGACGGGGTCTCCTTTCTCCTGCTGCTTCCAGGGCTGTTCCCAGCCCCCTCATGAGGCAGCGTGACCCCAAAGTGCCTGCGTGGGCACCACAGAAGCTCATGGCACCATCTGTGCCCTGTGGTTGTAGAGATGCCGCAGGCAGCTCCGGTGTCAGGGCTGGCTGAGGGGACCCAAAGCAGGGGCTGCACTGGCAGCTCAGCCTGCAGATGCAGGGATGCTCTGGCCTGATCCAATACCTGTGCCATGCGGGGAGCAGCGTGTGCCGGGCTGATGGCTCAGCAGGTACCTATGGTGCGTGGATACACCTCGGAGCCGATGCAGAGCTGCCCTGGGACTTGCCACCTTTCCTCCTGACCTGTGTTTGGAGGGACTGTGTTTGGAGGACTGTGTCTTACAGTCCTGACTCAGTAAAAACCCTCCCCGAAGTCAAACACAACTAACTTGGAGCAGAAGTTGGAGCCTGGCTGACCAGGGCAAGGAGCAACGTTTGCACCTACATGTTGTCTGGATTTACGTTCTGTTTGGGGGGCAGCATTTGCTTTCTCATAATGCTCAGACAGCTGCCAGGTTTTTGCCAGTTACCATGTTTTTCACCATGGAATAGACTTCTGTGAGGGACCATCGTATGCAGTCCTAATATAATCCTGATCTGTTCTCTAACACCCATCATGCTCCCTACAAACCCCAGGAGCGAAGGAAGCCTGGTCTCCTGTGGAGTTGCATCCCACGGGTGATGGTGAGCCTTGCCCCTTGTTAAGGTACTTAAGAGAGCTTTTCTCCCTTGGTGGAGTCGCTGGTGGCCGGTAGGAAGTCCCTGAACTTCTGCCTGCAGCAAAGGTACCGATGTGGGTACCTTTTCTATGGCTGTAGAGAGCTTGCAGGCACTTAATTATCCTTCAGACCTCAATCCCATTTGGCTGGGATGGAGCACGGGATTCAGAAGCTCTTAGGGACAGCAGGGAGGGCACGTGCAGCTGGTGATCAGAAAGCCTTGTTACCATGGGAAACTGAGCTCAAAATCAATTACTTTGCCCAAGAACAGAAAGGGCTGGCGGATGCGGGGTTTGATTGCATTGGCTCTGCCGTATAAAGGGAACTCCGTGTTGGTATGAATCAGAACCCAGTCACTGCGCTGAGGCCGAGTGACAAAACAAAGATGATGGACTCCTCGCTTACTGCCGTGGATCCTCCAAGCCAAGTCATCCCCAAACACGGTTAGTCTGAGGAAGTGGAACATCTCTCAGTCATGGTTTGACGATAGGATTGAAATTGGGAGCTGGATGTTTCAGCTGCAGAGTTGTCTGCTCCCAGCAAGCTCGGCTTTTCAGGCCTGGCGCTCTGATGAGCCACCAGCCTCAGCTTAGAAAGTATCCAAACAGCTTTTGTTTCCCCCAGTTTTCACTGGCTTAAAATAGAACTGAGAGAAACATTTGACCTCAGGACATGGGTGGCACTCATCAATTTAAGCTTTGTTGAGTTCAGTAGGGATTTAATGGGACTGACTAGCTTCCAGAAGAGTCTTTACAGGACCTGGCTCTTGCCAGACTAATGTGTGAGGGCGCAGGAATTTGTGAAAGAGGATAGAGGTTTTGCATGCATAACCCATCTAATTCGGAATAGAAGGTACCACACTATGCGCTGATAAACACGACGCTAGCAAAGGTGGCAAAAAGGGGGAGCTGAACCACGCGGTGGTGCGTTGGAGAGCAGCACGGTCCCTATGCTGCAGCATAGCCATTGGCACAGGGAATCCAGGAGGCCGCTGCTTTCTCAGCTAATATAGGAGATAACAATCCTGGCTGTACCCCACCATTATCTGAGCTGCATGGGAGAACGCTGCTGCCTCTTTCTTTCTGCTCTGCCGATGGATGCTCCAGCGAGAGCCCCTTTTGCTCGCGTGGTGCGGCTCTAGGCTGGAGCAGGGAGCGCTCCGGCCACTCGCTGCTGCTTCTTCCTGTTTCTCCTTGTTAAATTACCTTAAAAGAAGATGGGATCCCCAAGGTTCGTGCTGCCAGAGGATGTGAAGCAGTGTGCCTCTGCTGACATCAGGTGAGGTTCAGGCCTTGGCGATACGTCTCCTGGTGTTATTTGTGAGCATTGTCCCTCCTCTTGCCAAAAGGCACACCAGGAGAAGCAAAAGGACTGTGCAGGCGTGTGACCATGCCTTCAAGGGGAAGCTGAGCTTCAACAAACCCCTCTGGCAACGAGAGGCAAAGGCAGAGGGAGATGCTAGCTTGGGGGGGGCATGTAACAGAGGGGGGCCCAAATTGTTCCCCAGAAGGGAGCAGGCACTTAGCTGTTGCCAAAACCCCTGGTACTAAACAAGACAGGGTCAAATCCTGACTTCAAGGCTTGGCACCTACCCAGCAGACAGCCGGAGCGGTTTAAGACCCATCTTCCCCAGGATTTGTTTTGCTCCCCGCTGCTGGAATTTAGGGATCCCGGCAGCCGGAGCTGGTGGTGCCAGCGCTGCTGACAGTAGCGAAGGCTGCAGATGATGCACAGAGAGAGCTGAAGCACAGGCACATGTTTCTACCAGCACTGCTGTGGGGGCAGAAATCTCCAGCAGAGCAAACAGCTGGTGACTTCACACACTCCCCTCTCTGCCCACCCCCCCAACTGATTAACTCCAGCTTGTCTGCCAATGCTCCCAGTTACACCAAGGCGCTTCCACTGAAGCCGGTATGTTGGGCTGTACCTGAGGCAAGGACTGGGCTGGCAACACTGAATATTTTCCCAGGTTTTCAACCTATTGATGAAATCTCTCTGGGGCAGCACTGAAATTGCTCGGGGCTGCTACCCTGCCAGCGGGCCACCTTTTCCTGCACGCATCATCAGGCACGGGTTCAAATGAGAGGGTCTGAACCTATTTATGGGAGAAAATAACGTGGCTCAATATTATTTCTCCTTTTTCTCTCTCAATATCACAGAATGACAGAACCATAGGGGTTGGAAGGGACCTCCAGAGATCATCAGGTCCAACCCCCCTGCCAAAGCAGGCTCCCTAGGACAGGTCGCACAGAGAGGCGTCCAGATGGGTCTTGAATCTCTCCAGAGAAGGAGACTCCACACCCCCCTGGGCAGCCTGTCCCAGGGCTCTGTCACCCTCACCGGGAAAAAGTTCTTCCGCATATTCAGGCAGAATTTCATGTGCTCCAACTTGAGGCCATCACCCCTTGTCCTGTCTCCACAGCCCACTGAGAAGGGGCTGGCCATTTCCCTCTGTGTCCCACACTTGGGATATTTATAACCATTGATCAGATCCCCTCTCAGTCTTCTTTTCTCCAGGCCGAACAGCCCCAGGTCACTCATTCCATACACCCTAGGGAGATCCTGCCAGCCTGCTCAGCTCTGTAAAGCTGCAGGGAGGGGGCTGTGGTGCTGTAGCTGAAGACAACAGTTGGCCCATGGGGACTTTATTTGGGAATTTAGCCTCTCATCTGCAACCACTGTTGCCTCAGTGGAGCACAGCTTATCCCCCCGCCATTGATGATACTGGTGTGAATCAGTGAGAAAGGTAGTGGGCTCATCAGAGGTGGGTTCCCTGGCATGAAGATAACACAGCCAAGAGGAGGTAGCCTGTAACCTGACAATGCACCCAGCCTGCCTTTGTACCATGCCCTGCCCTCTCCCGGATGAAGATGATTTGCTGGGATGACATCAGTTCCCCTCCTTACACCCGTTCCCACCACCAAAGCCTTATAGAGCACCACTGAGCCCCGACGCTGATGCCACAGGAGGGCCAACATGCAGCAGTTCACAGAAGCTCATGGGAATGATGCCGTCACGAGGCTGGCAAGAGCTCAACATCGTGCTTTACAGCTTTGCCTGTTTCCAGGCTAATTTCTGTTGGCATCTGAAATCTGTGAATGCAGAAGGGCCGCGCTTGACTTCATTCCAGGAAGGCTCTAGGCTTCCATGAGGAAAAAACATTAATGGGTTTATTTTCTCAGTAAACATCTTAGAAACGGTCTGGGCAACCAAGCGTCACTGACGCTGAGCTTGGCAAACACAGAAAGGGTTTCTTGGTTCAACATTGATGCAAACAAGGGCAAAATCCTGAAGAATCACAGAACCATAGGGGTTGGAAGGGACCTCCAGAGATCATCGGGTCCAACCCCCCTGCCAAAGCAGGGTCCCTAGGACAGGTCACACAGGGAGGTGTCCAGACGTGTCTTGAATCTCTCCAGAGAAGGAGACTCCACAACCAGAAGACAGGGCTTTCTGTGGTGTTCCCATGCATCAGCAGTGTGAGGTGGAACTCTATCTCCCTGACACCTCTCTTGCCCCAAACTGCTGTCTCAGGTGGAAGCGGGGTGCTGCTGCCTTGTTTTCACCAAGTACAGTGGAAGGGCACAATGTACCTTCCATTCGGTGTGGGTGAACCCACAGACAGCAGCAACTGGCTTCTTCCCAGCAGACTTTTGCTTGCAGGGAGGATGACAACTGTTTTGGCCCCTGAAAACATTCGGCCGCCCCACTCAGCGATGTGGTGGTAGCTTTTGAGCAAGGTTCCGTGCCTCAGGCAAGGTGGTGAGGGCAGGTACTCTGCTGCTGGGTGTCTGAGCCAGTCTCTGCCTCGGGAGCTTTATTTTTCCTTTGCATCCACCTCCAAGGAAGGATGTGACGTAGGTGGCAGCCAAGCAGGCACTTGCTCAGGGCAGCGAGGTTCTTCGGGTGGTGAAATTGCCTGTCCTGCTGCTTAGCTTGGCCGGAGCAGCACTGCTGAGGCTGGGAGACAGGAGAGGGTGTCCCCACACCTGGGCTCTCACGCATCCATGAGGAGGGCAAATGTTTTGCAAACGTGGGGGGAGCCTCTAAGATACCCCGCAGTGGTCTGAAGATGGTTTCCATCGCATCCAGCAAATTCAGTGCCCCCATGGCTTCCCCCCTGCGTGGTGCCCCAGCCCTTGGCACCTGCCCCTTCCCTTTCCCCTTCTCTCTTTCCCCTCTCCTTCCTCCCTGTAACCCCCCGGAGAAGCCTCAGTGGCCCCAGCGAGCTGGCAGGCGGCAGCCGGGGCTGCGGGGACTGAGCTCTGGCCCTTGCAGGGGGGAATGAGATGTGCTGGCTTCACGTCTCCTCACACCCACGTAACGCAGGTCGGAGAGGATGCGGGGCGAGGGGCCCTGCGTCCATGCTGGGCCGCGCTGGAGCCGGGCTCATTCCCGAGAGCCCGAGCCCTCCGGACACCGGGGCTGCGGGGGTGCCAGCCCGGAGCCCCGCCCTGCTGCACAGCGCCCCGTACACTGCAGGAAGGGTTTATCCACCCCTCCTCCCCACCTCCATTTACCAAAAGGTCTCAGATTTAGGCTGTCACGATAGCGAGGAGCTGCGCCAGCATCCCTCCTCGCAGCTTCCGTGGGAGGAAGGTTTAACCCTGCTCCCGGCTTCGCCCTTTGCGGGAAGGGAGGGGAGGGGGGTCGGGCAGCGCCGGGCCAGGCGCCTGCGGACGGGGGAAGGAGGTGAGCCTTCCGGGCGGGGGAAGGTTCGTGCGGCCGCAGTCCCTTCCCGAGGGGAAGGGGAAGGAAAAAGCCCTGGCTTAAGGGAGCTGAGTCGGGGGACGGGGCAGCAGGAGAAGCTGCAAGGCTGGAAGGGAAGCACTGGGAGGGTGGGTTGCTGTTCCTCGGGGAGTGATGATCTTGAGCCAGGTCCCAAAGGCAGCTTCTGCCTGAAAGCAAAGCGCAGGCCCCTCTCCACAGATGCATTCCCGGGAGATGCCTGCCTTAAACAAGCGCCGCACACAAAATCCGCAGAGAGCCTCACGGCTGGCAACCCCTCACCTCCTTTGGGTGCTGCGGCACACGCCCTCTCTGCCGGGAGACGCAGGGTGAGGGGCTGACCGATGCATGGTCCTCTTCTGCCCTGCCTTCTTTGGGCTGGGTAGGGCGACAGTTTGGGAGTACAGTGGTATTTGGAGGTGGTGACTGTCCCTGGTCCCTGTGGAAGACAGCTGGGATGGGAGAAGAGGACTCGGTCATCTTGCAGTCTGTAAAAGAGGAGACAGGAGCTTAGGCTCTCACGTGTGTCCAGAGATAGAGGTGTCTTCCCCACCACTGATGGGGAAGACCTAAGAGGGACGGCTGGAAGGGCAGCAGGCTGGAGACCTCAAACAAGCTCCTGGTGGGCTTTACCACACCTGTGAAATGAAAGCCAACCACAAAGCTAGTGATGGGGTGACAGGCAGAAGGCCTGGTCTGCTGCTGTTCCTTGCTGAACTCTTTCAGCAAATCAGGCCAAGCCTTCCTCCTAATGTTTCCTCTCCAGTTCCAGCAGGTGATCCCTGGCCTCAGGCTTTGGAAAAGAAGAGCCTTCGCTTGCCGTGCAACCACACACTTTGCAGCTCTGCTGGAAGGTATCAAGGGAAGGTTTGGGCTTAAACTGTGTCAACGTGTGACCCAGACAGCTGATCCTTTGAAAAACTCTGTCCAGGAAAAAGAACATTAAGGAACTCTTCAAAAGCGGCCACCATCAACGAATCCCTCCCGCATGCTCCCCATCAGAAAAGGCCTTACTTGGGATGCAAGAAGAGCTGCCACTGGAATTCTCTCTGCAGTCTTCACTCGGCTGCCCTGCGTGCACCGCTGGTTCCATGGAGTATTCACACATTACTTTCCCCATATGATCCTGACTCATTCCACGCCTGGGATGTCACATCCTTTAGTTCTGACATTTTGCAGACTTTTGAGTGATTGATTAAAGCATTCAAATAACATACTTCAAGCATAAGGATGGCAGCAGTTGTTAAATGCAATTATTGCTGTTTAAATGTAATTATTTTTACATTATGACTAAATATAACTGGATATTATTAATGGGAAAACAACATTTGTTTATCGAGGTTTGAATTCTGCAGTCATCAGGAATAAACACACCAGGTAATGAGGCTGGCAACAAAATGTTAGCCTTAGGCATCGACCAGATTTAGCGCCGCCTTCCTCTTTGTGTCACGCTTCCTTCCTCCCACGAGCTCAGCCCACTCAAAACCTGTATCATTTCTTCCCAGAAAAGGATGTGCCTGTTTCTGCTCAGCTTTCATAAGCATATGCCTTTATTTCCTAAATACATTCCTCAGTGGGAAACTCTCCTCATGGATTTACAGGCCCAGTTTGTCACTCTTACTGGGGAGGGTGGGAATGGAAGAGCTGAAAATGTTGGGGTTGATTTAGAGTGAAGGGGAAGAGGCTCACAGCGAATCTGCTAACAGGGAAGCCAATGGGGAGACGTGGGATTGCAATGAGGTCCCCGTGCAAGCACATCCCTGGAAGAACAGGTACCACTCTTTCCCCAGCCCCCCTGTTAAAGGGCTTGTTGGGAAAGGGAAGGAGCGGGAGAGGAAGAATAGTCTTCTCCTTGCTTTTTTAAGCTCCCTGAATCCCTGATCAACTCCAGCTTCCCAATACTTTGCTTTCTAAAAGTCAGAGAAGAGGTTGAAGCTCGGACATCCCTCCATCTGCTCACGAACTCCAAAAAGACAAGACCTAAAAACCCACCCATGGGCGCGTGCTTGGCCGACACCCAGACGCTTTCAAACTTGGGCTGCTAGGGGGCAAAAGCCCACCAAAGGTTTGGCTTTGTTTGACTGCTACCCACGGGTGTGGCTTCCTCGGGAACCTTGACAGGTGGGAGAAGGTATTTTTGAGCTTCTCGGTCATCTGGGAAACAACGGCTCCATCCCACTGGCACTCAGCATCTATTTGAAGGGAAGGCAAGTTCAACAAGCGCGTACCTCTACGCCTAATTAGACATCTCTCCCCTCCACATCCCTCATCACCTCCTCAGCAGCGTCCTCACAATATTTGCAGTACTCTTACCACGCCTGGGGCGCAGCCAGCTGCTGCTGCGACTGAGCAGCTTTCTTTAGAGGCCAAGACCCCCATCACAGACATCTCAGCCCAGGGCTATGTTATGGCGCTCTTTACATGCCCTCCTGCTCACATCTGAAACCGGTTTCCATCACGTGGGACCTGCCTGTACCCAAGTCAACCCAAGACTAATTTTCATGGCTGCCTGGCCTTT
Organism: Porphyrio hochstetteri; assembly: GCA_020800305.1. Taxonomy (NCBI): domain Eukaryota; kingdom Metazoa; phylum Chordata; class Aves; order Gruiformes; family Rallidae; genus Porphyrio; species Porphyrio hochstetteri. The sequence goes on from CM036908.1 coordinate 47,164,301, forward strand.
GTCACCATTGTGCTGTCGGTTCTGATTGCCACCTGTGTTGCCTGGCCCCACCAGGCCCTACAGCTCACAGGGGCTCACTCACGTGTTCAGCATGTTATTTGTCCCCCTCTTCGCCACACACTCCATCACTTTACCCAGTGCAGACTTTGGGGCAGCAGCCTCCAGCATTGCCTTCTGCTACATTTAGAGATGCTCTGGAGTGCATCCTCGTGCCACAGGGCCCCTGAACCCTTTTTTCACTTATCAGTAGACACAGGCAGCTTTGGCGTGACGGCACAGTGCTGGGGGTGCCCCACAGACACGCCTACCCATGGGAGTCCTGCCGGGGATGGGGGTTTGGCCTGAAGGGTGAGGTGGGAAGCACACCCCACGGCGCTGGAATCCACCGTCGCGCCCTGGTGCTGCTAAACCCCCCTTCAGGGGTCCTTACGAACGCCTCAGGAAGGACGAGGCCGCGGAGGCACCGACCACTGAGGCGGCGGCACGGCTGAGGGGCAGACGCCCGGGAAGGCGGCAGGAGGGGGTGCGTCCAAGTGGGAGGCCCCGGGGAGCCGGCGCCGGGCAGCGGGTTCCGCGCCACCGAGAGGCCGAGCTCCGCCACCGCGGGAGCTGAGCCGGCCGGGCCGCCCCGCGCAGCCGGGCCCAGGGATAACATCCGGCGCCGGGCCGCCCCTCGCCGCCGGGCCGGGGATGACGTATATCCGGCCGGCCGCCAAAGGCGAACGCGCACCCGTGTGGCCCACGCGCGAGCGGCGTGTTTCCCTCGCGCGAGGGCGGGGGAGGGGCGGGAAGGGCGTGGCCCGGCGGAGGGGAGCGGAGCGGAACTGCGTCGGCGGGCGGTCCCGGCCAATCGGCAGCGCGCCGCTGGCGGGCGTCGCGAAGCTGCTTTACTGCCGCCGCCGGCTGCGCCCCGACCCGTTCCCCCCACTTCCCCTTCCCGCCCCGCCGCGTTCCGGACGGGCGCTCCCGATACCCGCCTTACGGGGGGCGACCCCGCGGCGGGGGAGGGTAGGTCGGCGAGAGGAAGTGGGCAGCGAAAACGGGAGCGGCCCACGTGATGGGCTGTCCTAGCCAATGAAGGCGGCAGGAGGTTGCGCGTGGCAGGCGAAGGCCGCGGGAGCCGCGAGCGGGGCGCGTGGGCCGGGGTGTCGCTCGGCGCCGCGTGGAGCCGACGGCGGGAGGCAGGTAGGACCCGGCCGCGCCCGGGGCGCTGCTCGCCGCCCCCCCCCTCCTTCACCCTTCTCCCCCCGGTACCTCACCCTCTCCCCCCTCCCCGCTCCGGGTTTTGAAGTTTAATTCGAGGAGGTGGCGTGAGGTGCGCTCGTCACGTGGAGGTGGCGGCCCAGTCACACGTGCGCGCTCCGTCCCCTTCGGGCCGAGTTTGAGGCGCGGGGACCGTGGGCTGGCTGGGGCTGCCCGTCCGCCCGCCGCCGCGCCGCTTCGCCCGGGGTCGCGGGCGGAGCGGGGACTGGAGGGGAGGGGATGGGGGGAAGCAGCGGGCGGGGGCTGGCAGTCACCTGACGCGCGGGGGGGAGACGGGGGAGGTTAAAGGAACCGAGCGGCCCCGCCGGCTTCAGCATCCGGGCCCTCTGGCCGGGAAGGGTCGGGTGAGGCCCGGCCCCGAGCAGCTGCCGTCTCCTGGCGCTGCAGCGCTCCTGGGGACCATCCCCCGGCGGGGCTGCGGCTGGCGCCACCCGTGAGACGGGGTTGGGCTGCCCCTGCTGCGCCTCGCCTCGCCTCGCCCCGCCCCTCCCCTCCCCGCCGGGAGAGCCTTTCACAGAGCCGGGGAACGCGCCTGCCGGGGCTTCTCGGCGCTGCAGAGGGTTGGCTTACGGGGGTGGAGTGGTCGGGGGGGCGGGGCGGGGAGGGGAGGTGGAGGGGTGTGCTGCCCGGCTGCGCGGCCCCTCGGCCCCGGCGCGCGGGAGGCGGAGCGTGACGGCTCGGCGGAGCGGCCCGAGGGCGGCCCGCGGAGGCGTGCGTGTGCCTCGGCACGTCGCGTGAGGCGGCCGTTGGTGCCGCGCGGGTGCAGCGCCCCCCCTTCAGCCCCCGGCCCTGCCCGCGCTCGGCCGCCGTTATTATGGTATCTTCCAGCTTTTCCCCCAGATGAGGCCGAGCGCTGGGTCGGTAAGCGGTTTAAAAGGGCAGTGCGGAAGGGTCAGGCACGCTCAGCCTGCGGTGGGTAGGCGTGAGGGTCCGCAGGTACCTCACTGGCCTGATTAGATGAGTGGTTTCCCGGAGCGTGGCTTGAGCGGCTTGCCTGGCTGCTGACGATGTCGGAGCTTGGGCAGTCGCACTGCCTTATTCCTGACACGCAGAGCCTGCGCCCGTGGCTTGTCCTTAATCGCACTTGATGGAACCAGCAAAAGCCCAGAAGATTTGACGATGGTACAGACCTCGGAAACTGAAGGCTGTGTGAAGAAGAGGGCAGACCCATGAGTCGGTGTTGCTGCTTAAGGTGCTTTGCCTGATGCAGCCGCTGTCTCCGGCTGTAGAAACCCTTTCAGTGCCCTCAGGTCCTTGTGAGTCTGTATTTGAGAACCAGAAAGGGAGCCTGATTCTGCTTGGGAAAAATATTTCTTTGTGTGAGCAACTTTGTGTGTGTTAATGTGGGAGGAAAAGACCATGGTTCTTAGGTCTGGCAGAGATGGGCATCTTTCATTCGCTTATGTATTCTGCCTGGCAGCAGCTGCCTATTAACCTCACCTACTGTTTGCTCAGGGTCGGTGCAGATGCCGCTGTGCCTGCCGTGGGAAGGGAACGTGCAACTGGAGGAAATGTGTTAGTCCCACTGGTGAATGAACTTTTTTGGCCACCTACCAGAGGGAAAAAAAAAAGAAGAAAAAAGTTGAAATTCTTTCTCTTTAGGCTTATACTGCTTCTTCATTTGCACTCGAATCAAGTAGATTACTTCTGAAGTATGTGGTTTTGTATGCTAGATTTTTAAAACCTAATTTCCTAAAGGATGGGAAGGTCCAAGACATTTTTATGAGCAGGTGAAATAGGCCTCTTCCTAGAGCAGTGAGAAAGAGCTGTCATTTAAGAAGAGGCTATTGTCCCATTCACTGTTTTCATAGGTGGCAGAGGATCTGCTAAAAAATTCTGCCAGTAAGAAACAGTGGCATTAGCTGTGACACCATCAAGGCTTGCTTGATGTTTTGTTCTTCCATAGTTAAGGGTGTGGTGTTGCATGTTCTGGGAGGACTCTTTCCTTGGTTTGTTTTTTTGTTTTGTTTATTTTTTTAGTACTGTGTGACTCTAGAACAAAGGAATTGAATGGTGGTGGTGGAGTTGTTTTTCTTTCTCTGCAGAAGGATGAAACATACTTTTGCTGTTGGATCCTGACTGGTTTTAGTACCTATGATAAATTCTTGATGTGGCTTGACAGAGTTCAGGAAGCGCCTGAATGACGCACTCCTTCACCACATGCTCTGACTTGGCTGGCCCTGTGTGGAGCCAAGAGTTGGACTGGATGATCCTTGCGGGTCCCATCCAACTCAGTATTCTGTGATATTTTCCTGAACTGGATAAAGAAGAACACAGTGAGAATGATAAGGGTGAGAGAAGAATGGTGGCGGCTTGTCATTAGAAGAAAGTAACCAGAAGAAAGTGTCCTTTAAATTATTTTTTTTAATCAAGCCCAAACCAAAAAGGCAATAAGCAATATGTACAGTATAAAAGACAGAAAATGAACGTGGGAACCAGATAAAACATATCTACAATAAAATGTTTGCATTCATGGCTAAGGTTGCTATCTTTGAAAAGGCAATTTGGAGAATGACAAGATTGTGACTTAATTCCTGTTAAACAAATGCTTGTGAGGATGGAATTGTGCTGTTTGGCTGCCTCTTGCAGCACAGTGCTTTCTGCCTGTCTGACCTCAGAGAGAGTCACTAATGAAGATGGATGTAAACCTGGAACCCATCGCTGAGGATGGTTCTTGAATTACCATTACTGTCCTTCATAACTTAAAAGGGAAGCAGAGGTTTCCTGGCAGTTCTAACTCGATGACCTACTGGTGACTCTGTGGCAATGAGTATTGCTGTGAGACAACAGCTGAATGAATAGGGTAGTCCTGAGCTCCAGTGAGTGCTTTTTTACTTGCCAGACTGGTTTTGCTGAATTCTCTGATTTTTTTTTTTTTTTTTTTTTTTTTTTTTTTTTTTGTTCACTCTTTTTTCTTTTTCTACAATGTGGACAGGATCTCCAGCTGAAGATCAATGTGCTATAATGATAAACATTCCTCATGATGGCCAGAAAGGGACTGAAATTCATCAAAATGGTGTTATTCCTGCTGATTATGGCTTGTTTCTGCCACTGTTGTGTGGCAAAAAGCATGAAAACATTGCTTTATTCTTTTATTTTGTAATTTTCAGTAGTTGAAATAATAGGATATTGAAAAAATACTTCAGTCCTTGAGTGTATGAGTAGTGTGGGTATCAGCCTCTGATAGAATATGGAAAGTAATGCAAAAATTATATTAACTGTTGCAATGGTAACATTGTATGCAGGTGTTGGCAGCAAACACTGGCTTTTCTCCTTGCCCTCTCATCAGTGGTTCATACTGTGTGTTTCCAATTTGCAGCCTTCAGTGTCTGGGAAGATTTCTGTGTTTCCCAACAGTTTGGGTAACTCCTGAGAGATGGGGAGTACTGCACGTTGTATGTGAAACAACACGTTCAGCCTCCCCAGCAAAGAATTAGTATAGGAGAGGTGAAGCAGGTAGTTCCTTTCTGGGGTGCATCAAGAGGAGTGTGGCCGGCAGGTCGAAGGAGGTGATCCTCCCCCTCTGTTCTACCCTGGTCAGGCCCCACCTGGAATCTTGTGTCCAGTTCTAGGCTCCCTGGTATAAAAAAGACAGGGATCTCCTGGAGAGAGTCCAGAGGAGGCTACGGAGATGATTAAGGGCCTGGAGCATCTCCCCTATGAGGAAAGGCTGAGTGAGCTGGGACTGTTCAGTCTAGGGAAAAGAAAACTAAGGGGGGGGGGACTTTATTAATGTTTATAAATATCTTAAGTATGGGATACATGGGGAAATGGCCAGCCCCTTTTCAGTGGTCTGTGGGGACAGAACAAGGGGCAATGGCTGCAAATTGGAGCACAGGAAGTTCTGCACCAACATGCGGAATAACTTCTTCACAGTGGGGGTGACAGCCCTGGGACAGGCTGCCCAAGGGAGTGTGGAGTCTCCATCCCTGGAGATACTCAAGACCCGTCTGGACGCCTCCCTGTGCAGTATGAGCTAGGGAGCCTGCTTTGGCAGGGGGGTTGGACCGGATGATCTCTGGAGGTCCCTTTCAACCCCTGTGATTGTATGATTCCTCCTCCTGCCCACAAGGGTTTGTCCTATGCTGCCTCTAGATGCTCTGGCTTTTTGCAGGGGTGTAGCCCACAGTTAATGAAGCACTTTCTGAGCTACCACCTATTTGTCCTTCAATGTCCAGGGCTCTGAGCGTGAAAGGAGTTTGATTTTAATATAAAGTAGTGCTCTGGTTTGAAGTCTGATGGCCTGCAAGCCATGTCATACTTGCTGTGTGGATAGTGCATTCTGCTTGCGGCTGGAGCATGTTTGCATCAGCAAGAAAACCTAAAGCTGGAAAAGGAGATTTCTTGCTCTTTTTTTTTTTTTTTTATTTTCACCTGCAACAGTCCATTTTTTGCAATAAATATTCTTTTAATCTCACACTTTTTAGCTGGGTTCTGCCACCACTTATGCCTTTAATAGTCTTTCACTGGATTATGCTTCCTTGTTATAGCTAACAGAAGAACTTAACCTACTGCTTTATCATAAATACAGTGATGTAAAGGTGGGGTTTGTGTGGTGGACTTTTTTTTTTGCTTGCTTGTCTGTTTTTAAGTAGATTTGGGCTGGGATCTTGTTGCCTAAGGATGGGGATCCAGAGCTGTCACAGATGCTGCAAGGTGCTGGAGATCTCTGTAGAACAAACCAACTCTGGGAGGCCATCACTCTTCTTGAGAAGCAGTTGGAGGCCAGCAGGGCTGGTTATGGTATAGAAAATGGGACTAGATACCTTTCTGTAGGCAGTTTAATCCAACCCAGAGTTTCAGAACTAACAGTCGTCTTTGTGGGGTGCTACTGCGTTAATCATTCTCTGAAGAGGCAAAGCATTGGTTAAAGAGAGCATGGTTTTGTATTTTAACCCTTCTATTGTGAACATTGCACAGCACTTTGGACTACAGCATCACTAGGTTTTCAGGTCTTTAAATTTTAATTTTTCTTTTAATGGCCAAAACTTGTGACTCTGTCAGGGCTGCTTGGTGGTGGTTAGTAATAAACTTGTAGCTCTGCTGACTGACTGTCACAGCAGGTGTCTGACATGGCAACAGTTGTTTTTGATAGCTGTTGTTTTCACCTAGTAAGTCTAGTTTTAGCTAGTGCTCATTTTTAGGTAGTGAATTTGAGAACTGAAAGCTTCCTTTATGCGCAGTAGTGCTGCCTTTCAAAGTGTGTGGTATGGCAGAAGTGACCGGTGTTGTAGTAGAGGTCTTCCTGTTGGAACTGAAAAGGGCATTGCAAATCCAAAATGGAATTGGCACCCCTTTTATGCTTTCCACAGGTTGCCAACTATGTCTGCAACATATGTTGCTCTCCCACCTACAGGTCTTGAGCAAAGCCCAGGCCTTGTGACCTCCAGCTCCTCATCTGTTACCGAATCTCTCTTTTTGGAGACAGGTGATAAGAGTAGCTGAAGAGAACAGCCTTTTGCTAAGGCTCTGACTGGCAATCTCGGGACTGCTGGGTGGCAGAAATTGCAGACTCTGTGTTACTTGTGGCATGTAGGTTTGAAATGGAGCATTGTGCTTGTAGGCATTACTGAATGAAGGAATGGGATTTACTGGGTACTGAACCACAGATTTTAAAGACTGTAGTTCATACTTTGAAGGTGTTGCAACACAAGGGAGTATGTCTGAAAGAAGCATTTTGAGGAAGAGGGTACTTCTTGGTAGTGAAGTTCAGCATTTCAAATGTGACCGTCGCGTTACTGGTTAGTAATGCGTAACTCCCTCTGATGGTGGAGGGCAGTGTTCAGTTGGTGCAAACCAGTTAATTTCTGTGCTGCCAATTGGTGTTTAGCACAAAAAAGGCCTTAAAACCAGTGTTTGTACCCATCTAAAGGGGATGTAGCTCTTGCAGTACTCCTGCTTCTTGTCAGCTATAGGCTGCTTGGAATCGGGTTACTTAAGCTGGTGGGAATCAGTGCTTCTGGCTGTGACTTCTACTGGCAAATCTGCTCTCCTGATAAACTAGAGGTTCCCTTTTTGCTGCTGGCAAGGATTTCTACCTGTGTGAGATAGAATGGTAGTGAAATTCCTGACAGCGGCAGCAGTCTCTGGTGCTGCTTCTCTTATTGTCACTGGAACATGTGGCTTGTGGGCATGATCTGCTATTGAGTTCTGTGCGGCTGCTCTCAGACATACAGCTGGCCCTTGTGCCATATGTGTGAAGAAAAAAGACATTTCTGTATTGTCACTGTTGAGAAACATACTGCTCGATACAAAATAGAGCATCAGTGTATTCTGTGACCCTAAAAACTTGATGACCACTATACCTAATTTGTGATTGCTGTAGGTATAAAGTGATTAATCCCCTTGGACAGTGTGTCTTAGCTTTTTAATTGGTGTGATAACTTCTGGTTGAATTTGTTAAGGAAAAATGCTGTGCTGGATCTGATGGCTTGAGGCTTCTGCAAGCTCCATGCCCCCAGGTCTAGCCAGTAGTAAGGCTGCAGATGTGTGCCTGGTAGGCACAAGCACAGAGAGCACGCATCTATGTGACATAACGCATGTATACATGCCTGGCCACACGGATATGCACAGGAACATAGCAGCAACAGACTTACCCTGCTCCCCCCTCCCTGTCTGAGCAGGATGGAGGTCTGCTAGTGTGACTGTGTTTGTGTTTTTATATACATACAGATATATATACACACACATATGTGCATGTATTTACAAAGTAGATTCCCTCCAGCAGCTGGGTTTAGACACTCAGTCCAGCTGCTGGATCTTGGTCTCCCCAGCTGCTGACTTCGGGACACTTAAGCCCCCCCGAGGCCACAGCCCTGCTCCAGGTGCTGGTTTGTGTGGTCTCTGTCTCGGCTGGCTGGGCCTACCCCAGTGTCCTAATGTCTGAAACACTCCACTCCATGTAGAGACACATAGATGTGTGTATCCACACAGAGCTGGTGGCACTGCCCTGATCCCTCAGGTCCTTTGTCAAGCTGCACCTCCCACCCCAGGTTTATAGCTAAACTAGAATGCTTTCGTGATTCCTTTCTTCCATTTACTTCCCATTCGCTATGTGAAAGCACATGGTCGTTAGCATTGGTTTTTACTTGCACAGAGATATTTTGGAAGCTTCCAAGAGAGAACCATGATGTGAAGCTGTTCTAGAGAATGGCTGAACGTGACTCTTAACAAAAAAGACCATCTCTCTCTCTTTGTTTTTTTTAAAATCTTCTAATTCCTCTGAACTTTTTTTCCTCTCCAAATCTGTTGTTGGGTGGCATTTGGCATGTTTCCCTTCCACCACACCAACCTTAGTGTATGGATGTCATGGTTCAATCCCAGCCAGCAGCTAAGCACCATGCAGCTGCTTGCTTGCTCCCCTTCCCCCTGGGAGAGAATGGGAAGGGTAAAAGCAAGTAAACTCCTGGGTTAGGATAATGTCAGTTTAACAGGTAAAGCGAAAACCCCGCACACCAGCAAAGCAAAAGCAGGACAAGGATACATGTATTGCTTCCCATGGGCAGGCAGGTGTTCAGCCATCTCCAGGACAGCAGGAGTCCTTCATGCGTTATGGTTACTTGGGAAGACAAACACCATCACTCCTTGCTTCTTTCCTCAGCTTTATATGCTGAGCATGACATCATATGGTATGGAACATCCGTTTGGGCAGCTGAGGCCAGCTGTCCTGGCTGTGTCCCCTTCCAGCCCCTTGTGCACCCTCAGCCTGGTCGCGGGTGGGGTGAGGAGCAGAAAACACCTTGGCCTGTCAGTAGCTAAAACATCCCTGTGTTACCAGCATGGTTTCCACCACAAACCCAAACTGGACCCATACTTGGTACCATGAAAAGGATGAACTCTGTCCCAGCCCAAACCAGCACAATGGGGCTAAAAGCTTCCCCCTAGCCTCTCTCCATGTGACTCTTTTAGGAACTGCTCCAATTACTGAAGTCACAGTCTTATACTAGTTTGTAGTTGCAGAAGGTTGTCTGTACCTCAGATGTGTTTAATTATTTTTTTCCAGCATGAGTTCATTCTTCTATTTAAAAGGGAAAAAATGCTCTGTGGTCTTCTACAGAGCTGTCTATGTTACTGTTTGGATGTGTGTTTTTTCAAGCATCTTAAAATGGAGAAAGATGGCTGGGGGGGAGCTTCACAGGGGCCTGTGCCTGCAGCCATACTGCCTTTTGGGGAGATTCCCTGAAACCACCTGGTATACAGAATGTAATTTTCTCGGGGTATGCAAAGGGCTGTCAGATATGAGGTGCTGTGGCAGAGAGCTTGGTTAGGTGCTGAGGGCGGGAAGACGGTGATGGTGATGCCTGGGCTGTACTGAGCCTGGCTTTGGTGGTTACCTGGTTTGCCCAACATCACCCAGGACACTGGTCCCTGACTACGGTTATCCTGGGGCACGGTCTGACAGCTCTGTCAGCTGCCTAGCAGCGACGGGCGCGTCCCCGGTTCTGGCGTGGTAGGGCCGGACTCAGACTTGAGCTTTGGCAGATCGTTGAAAACGTGCATGGAGGAGCCGAGACCGGGCCGTGAGGTGTGATCTGAGGTGTGGGTGCCTCGGGGTCCGGGCTGAGGGACTCTGAGGTGCGGCATGGCCTCTGCAGGCGAGGAAGCTGCCCTTAGCCCGACAGCGGCGAGCGAAGAGGCGGCCGCCGCCCTGGGGACGGCGGGGCGGTGCCGCCCCGGTCCTCCCGCAGAGGCGCCTTCCTCACACCGCGGAGGGGCCTGGCGAGCGGCAGGGCGGGGCGGGCCCTATCCGGGGCGCGGCGAGGCGCTCGCCGGTTCAGCCCGGCCCGGGCGGGCGCCGGATGCGCGTCGTGCCGGCGCCGCCCTTCGGCCGTCGTGTGCCAGCGCGGGCGGCGTCCCCCGGGCCGGACCCGTGACCTGCGGCGGGGCCGGGCCTCTCCGCCAGGGGGAGCGGCGCGACCGGGATGGGGGGGGGGGGTGGGCCTCGCCCGCGCTCCTCGGGCGGCGGTGGGCGGGAGGCGGGGCCGCGGCGGAGGCGCTGCCGCTGGGGCCCCCGCGGGGCTTCGAAGCTGGCGGCGGCTGCCGGCGCTGCGGCGGAGCGCCGCGCTCGCGCCCGTTCGAGAAGCTTCCCCGCGCGCAGCGCTGCGCGGAGCGGGGCCGTGCCGGGCGCCCGACCCTGCGCTCGGCGCGGGCACGTGACGGGCAGGCGGGCAGGAGGGGGGGGGGGCGCGAGCCGGCGGCGCGCCTGCGCACGCTGCGGCGCGGTGACGTCACCGCGGTGCGCACGCACGTTGTCCCCAGCTGGCGGGGACACGGTCCGCGTGAGGAGAAAGGAAGTGGGAGGCCCGTCGCCTCGCCGCACGGTAACTACCGGGGAGCGGGGCCGCGCCGGGGACACGGGCTCCAGGCGCCGGCTGTGCCGCGCGCGAGCGAGCTCCGCGCCTCCCGCCCTGCCTCCCGCCCTGCCTCCCGCCCTAACTGCGAAAAGTAACACCAGGCGTAGCCACGAGGCGACGGGGCCCGGGTCCGCGGGCCGGTCCCTGGTGGCGACGGGAGGTGCCGCTTGGGGGCCGGGCTGCCTCGGCAGCGCCCGCCGCGCTGCGCTCCCGTCGCCGGGCAGGGCTGGTCAGGGTCCCGGCGAAGAGCGGCACGGCTTCCTCACGTGCGCCAGTCCACTGTTCTCCGCCGGCCGCCGTAGCCGGTGGTTCCGGCCCCCGCTGCTCCTGGAAAGGCTCGGGCGGCGTGCGGCGGCAGCGCCTGCCTGCCCCTTCCCCGAGGTTTGCGGCTGGGGGCCGTCCGGCGAGCGGGGGAGGGGAGGGTGTGTGTGCATTAAAAGCGACAGGTCCGCCGCTCGGCCTGTGGCCGTGACGCCACCTGCTCCGGGCGGGGCGCTCGCCGCCCGTTGCATCGCGCGCTGCCTGCCTGCCGGCCCGGGCCAGGGCCACCGCCACCCCTCCGGGCGGGCGGCACCGCCGCCGCGGTGTTGAACGGCAGCGCCGCGCGTTCTGCGCTCGCTGCCATTGGACCCGGCGCTGGGCTCCCGTCGGCAACGCGGCGGCGGTTGGCGGGCTTTGCCGTGGGTCTCACGCTCCGCAGCTTCCCTCCGCTGTGTGTGACGGCCTTTCTCACGCGGGCAGCGAGATGTTATCATCGGCCTGCCGTGCCCAGCGGTGCCTGCCCTTCGGCAACGGAAACTCCCGCGTGGCTCTGTGCCTGTGCGCGCGCTCTGCAAACATAGGGGGCTTGCTTGCAGGTTGGTGCGCAGGGTTTTTGGGTGGGATGCTTTTTTGCCTTGTTTTGGTTTTTTTAATTAAATGGGGGGTTTTTTAACCTCTCATTATCTTCCCGTTTTTGGCATGTCACGGTGCAACTTTATTTTTGGCCACTGCTCTCTAGTTAGACCTTGCTTCTCAGATATAAGGTCTGCATACGGGAAGAGAAGTGAAATACCTGAAGTTGATTAGAACTTCAGCTTTGGCAAATGCATTCTCCTTGAAATACTTGCTTAGGACCTTCATGCTGTATGAAAATGGACTGGCTTGTATGGCCAAGTGTGCTAACATGTGCCAAGTTGCTGTTGTAATAGACCCTGTTAGGGCTGAAATAAGGCAGCTTTTGGCTACTGTAATTGCTCATAATCACATTGTAACCGCACGCACCTTTCACTGGGTACTGTGAGCTATACTTATGGAAAAAACAGCTGCAACAGTGCAATGTAGGAACTTTCAATGTTGGAAAACAGAAAGGGTGACTCAGTGGCTCTTTGTATGCGTAGAATTTTTGCTGAGTGCATGGTTGTTTGGCTTTTCTTAATTTAGTTCTGGCACATGTAAGTTATGCCTTAGGTACATGTAAAGTTGCAGACTGCCTATCTGAAACTGGATTTGAGATCTCTGTGATACTATATTTCCTTTGTGAGTTAGTATGATTTAGATGTATCAACATCAAATGCGTCACACTAGTGTGAACTCAGTTTATGATTGGATGTTCAGCATACATGCAAGTGTGCTGTGTGTGTTTGTAGAGACAAGTACTGTGGTGGAAAATCACATATGACTTCGAATGTAATTTTTTCTCCCTGCTCCGTGTGTCTGGTTTTTAATAGAGATTTGTATTTCTATGGGGTTTTCATAGATGAACGTGAAAAAGCTTTTTTGGGGGCTAGTGTTTTTTTGTGTTGCTGGGACTTAAGTTGTGTTCAATTGGAAAATCAGGTCAATGTTCTTAAAATGCAAAATATGAAACTGATATTGAACAGCCAATTCATTTTGCGTTCTAGACTCTGTTAAGTAGGCCTGGGTGGGTGGTTGTGGGTGTGCTTCTGGGGAAGTGTTTCCTCCTCAAAACTGAAAACCAGATACTGTAACTTCATAGGACTCAGAACCTGTGGAAAACAGATTAGGTTTTGGGTTGGGGTTTTTTTTTTCTCCCCCTCCAATTTAACTATTACATGAAGTTTTAAAGTGCAAGTCAAAAGGTTGGAGTGGGTCTCGTATTTCTTAGATGTCAAGAACAGTTTTCATGGAGTATAAATTGCCTGCCTCCAGAGCTTTGAGGTCATTTCCCACATGCGTGAGACAGCTGGTTTGCACAGAGGAGTGTTTCCTCTTGCAGTAACCCAGTCCTAACAAAATAAATATGTCTTGCTGAATACCTAGTTCACTTAAAACTTGTGAATTTGAGTTAATTCTCTGGAAAGAAATATGATTGTTTTCAACCAGCTAACTCCTGGTGATGGTGCTTCACTCTTGTCTCTGGATATTTGATACAGGAATCAATTTTTTTGTCAGCGTTCCATATATAATAAGGGTCAAAATACAAATGTCTGAATGTGGGAATGGCATTCCTGTGAGTTACCAGAAGGACCTGCTCCAGTTATTCACACTGAGAAATGTACAGGCTGTTTGAAAAGTGAAGCCGATTATGATCTTTTGTTGGAGTGCTGACATAATGCTTAACCTGTGAATTAGGTGTACAAAAGCGGGATTGTCTATATACAGATAAAGGTGACTTCTTAGTTCCCTAAGTGGTGATTAGACTAATCATAACAATACAACTGTTTCCTTGTTCAATCTGAATTATTTCTATAATTTAGAAGATAGAGGAAGCAACGGCTGCCTCGTGCTTTGCATTCATCCATTTAACCGTAGCTGCATGGTGTTTTGGGGGGTTAGTTTGCCTATTTTTCCCCAAAACTTACCTGTTTTAACTGGGTCTTTTTTTCCCTTTCTATTCTTTAACTGTGCCTTAGATGGATGTTTAGAAGTTCTTGGGGTTGGAGTGGGAGGGGAGACATCCCAACCACACAAACTTGGTCTTTTCAGTAAAGAAGTTTTGAGGAAATGTGTTTAATTTTGTTTTAAATTTTTTTCCCTCCTCTTTTTTTCTGGCAAGAGCAAATGACTTGCCTTTTTATGTCGGGGATGTGCCATTTGCTCTTCTGAAAACTTCTGCAGGTGTTGCCAAATGCTGTTTGTTAAGCAAATGATTTGAAGAGTTGAGGCAATATCGGAACAAAGAGCATTTTGAAATATATACACACAGGCAACCTTGATTTGATACATTTTAATTGTGCTCGATTTTATAATGCTGATTCTCTTTTAAGTTTTTTATGTGGAGAACTGTTACAAAAAGGAGTTCTCATGAGACCTAATTACTTTCTTAGATTGTATTTGAATAATTTAAACTGTGTTTTCCTTTTTTTTTTTTTTTTTTTTTTTTTTTTTTTTGTCTTGTCCCAGAATGGTGAACACACATAGAAGATTATCAGAACCGTGTAGAATTTGCATTTGATTGGAGACCTTGTAAGAGAGTTTATCATGGAGAAACAGCAGATTGTCCTGGGTAGCCGGGATGGTGGGACTGTGTCTGGTTCAGCACCTGCTTTTTTTGTCATCTTGAAACAGCAGCAGGGAAACGGTAAAGCTGACCAAGGAATCCTAGTAGCAAACCGTGATGCTTGTGCCCTCGCCAGCAGTGTATCAACTCCGATAAAATCCAAAGTCAAGACCTGCCTCCCAGCTGACTGTGTCTCAGCGGGCATTACTGTCACCCTGGATAACAATAACATGTGGAATGAATTCTACCATCGCAACACAGAGATGATTCTGACAAAGCAGGGGAGACGCATGTTCCCGTACTGCCGTTACTGGATTACAGGTCTGGATGTCAGTCAGAAGTACATCCTGGTCATGGACATATCCCCTGTGGACAATCACCGGTACAAGTGGAATGGCCGCTGGTGGGAGCCCAGTGGGAAGGCAGAACCACACGTTCTTGGGCGAGTGTTTATTCATCCAGAATCCCCTTCCACTGGCCAGTACTGGATGCACCAGCCAGTATCCTTCTACAAACTCAAGCTTACCAACAACACCCTGGACCAGGAGGGTCACATAATCTTGCATTCTATGCACCGTTATCTGCCCCGACTTCACTTGGTGCCTGCAGACAAAGCCACAGAAGTCATTCAGCTCAATGGCCCTGATGTCCACACATTTACCTTTCCACAGACAGAGTTCTTTGCAGTTACAGCCTACCAGAACATACAGATTACCCAGCTGAAAATAGATTACAATCCTTTTGCTAAAGGATTCAGAGATGATGGGTTGAATAGTCGACCTCAGCGTGATGTGAAACAAAACAGTAACTTAGAATTTGAAGGAGCTGATGTTTTTAGTGCTGCTAGCATTCGTGGTCACCCTGCTGAAGTTGATGTATTAGACTTGCATCAGAGAGGTTTAGAACCTTCATTCATTGGTCAAAACCCATCAGACACTGATATGGAAAAAGAGTCCATTAACGCAGAAAGGGACTTCCTGGGTTTCCTGGACACTGACCTGTCTTCGAGCGATATGCCAAAGCTAAAGCAAGAAGTCTCCGAAAGGTGGGTTAGCATTTTGTTTCTAGCACAAATACAGGTTGAGCGGGATATTTGGTAAAATACTAAATAATAGGATGCTCAGTATACAGCTAAAGTTTGCCTGACCTGAAGCGGCAGAACACTTAGTGTTACTATGAGCTTTTCTGTACTCACAGTTGTGTGTCAGTCTGGACCTCCTAATGTCCCTGAGAAGTGTTAAGAGTTGAGGTTTTTTCCTGAAAGAAAAGACAGGGAAAGACTGTAAAGGGCTTTCTCTATTCTGGGTTTGGAAGCATCTCTGACTTGGTGAATACATTGTTACCACAGTCCTAGAACTACCTTCAAGTATTATCCAGCTTTTCTGTTTGTAGTCTGTGAGAGGAACTCAGATTCTGTACTTGGAAAGAGGAACGTTGATGTCACCCAAGAAGTGGTAGAACTGGCTGCTTATGTGCTGGAGTTTTTCAGAACGTTAACTTTTTCCTTCGGATCTGTTCACAGTGTTTTCTTGCTGTGTGGTTGTGATCCATTCATAAATATGTCAGCCTTTCAAGGACGGTGTTGAGTGAATGCATTTGTCTTATCAAACTAGACATTAATGAAGACCGAGCAATTATTTTTATTGGTCATAGGTAAGCTATTACTAGCAGCTGATAGGTACTATCTTGCTTTTATGCAGGGTGGTGATTTTGGTTGAGTTTAGGATTTGGCTGAGAGTCAGAAGTTGGGAATTACTGTGTCGTGGTTTAACCCCAGCCGGCAGCTAAGCACCGTGCAAGCTGCTTGCTTAATCCTCTCTGCAGTGGGATGGAGAAGAGAATTGGAAGAGTGAAATTGAGAAAACTCGGTTAAGATGAAGACAGTTTAATAGGTAAAGCAAAAACCATGTGTACGAGCAAAGCAAAACAAGGAAATCATTCACCACTTCCTATGGGCAGGCCAGGTGTTCAGCTGTCTCCAGGAAACCAAGGCTCTGTCATGTGTAACGGTTACTTGGGGAGGCAAACATCTGAACTCCAAACATGTCCCCCCCCCACCTCTTTCTTCCCCCAGATTTATTTGCTGAGCATGATGCCATATGGATGGGGTATCGCTTTGGTCAGTTGGGGTCAAGCTGTCCTGCCTGTGTCCCCTCCCAACTTCCTTGTGCACCCCCAGCCTGCTCACACATGGGGCGGTGTGAGGAGCAGAGAAGGCCTCGGCCCTGCATAAGCCCTGCTCAGCAGTAACTAAATCATCCCTGTGTTGTCAACATTGCTTTCATCAGGAACCTTGTCGCCCTGTACTAGCTACTCTGAAGAAATTAACTCTGTCCCCTCCAAAACCTGCACGTGCTGCCTCTCGGATAATGCACATTAAAGGAATGAAGGTTCCAGTGCTGTCGTGTGTGCTATTTCCCACCAGTGCTGAGGTTTTCTGATGTTTTTGAGCCCTGCTATAAAAATGAAATGTAAAAAAAAAAAAATCTTATTTTACTCTGCACATGGCAACCAGATGGTGACCAGGGTGAGGTTTCACACTTGTATGAAAAGATCAAGGATTTGCACAAAATGTTGAGCAGTGTTTCTTTAGATTTTTAAATTCAGGTGCAATTATCAACTTTTCAAGCAATAACGTTGCCTTTTACCACTAAAGTAGCTCTTAGTTTGTGAAGCTACGCACAACATTAGTGGTCACAGAACCTTCTCTTCCTATATTCAATGGGAAGATGAATCATCCAACTTTGTCCTCTCAAAACCCTTGGTGTAATTTGTGACCAGGGAAAAATGGTCGAATGATGTCTCGACACTCTCTTGTTGCCTGATACAGAATGATGCTCATACTTAAGCGAATTTCTTTACGCTCCAGGTAGTGTATTTGGTACCCTCATAATAAAGCAGTAAAAACAGAGAAATTGCTTTCTTGTGTTTTTCCAAATTAAAAAAGCATTTAGCTGCTCATTTATTGAAAGTACTGAGCTATATGAATTATTTTTTTAAAAAAAATTTAAAATATACTATGGAAATAGTATCTGATTTCTTCTGGAATTAATGTAGCAATCTGCAGCTGAGGTTTGGAGGGTGATCACTTGCCTTCCTCTTCCAAAAGGAAGGCAAGGAGGGAAGAAAAGTAAACTGCCAGGCTAAACACAGCACAATTAAATTAAAAAAACCCAAGGCCATTGGAACATTAAAAATCCCGGAGTATTTAGGTTTTTGAAGTAGGAAATTCAAAAGACCTTGGAAGGGAGAAAGGGTACGTTGGCTTGTTAGACTTAAGAACCAATAAAGTTTGCTTGTGGTTCCCTCCGTGCTCCTGACATCTGAGTGGTTCCAGGCATAAGCATTCCTGTAGAAGTGTCCACAACTCAAATGAAACACTGAGTTTCCTTGCAGTACAGCTGATGAAACTAAGCATACTACCAGGCCACAGAAGGAAAGCCCAGCATGCTACCTCTATACCTTGTATAAAGAGAATAGTTCTTAATTTCTAAAGTGTGTACTAATAACTCCAGATTAAAATAATGTTCAGGTATATTTATAGAGTTTTTCTTTGTTTTGGATAGTGTCCAGATCCCTGACAGAAAGGTAATCCTTAGCTTGAGTATCATCTTGGAATAGATAAAGGAAAAGGATTATAGAAGTCCAGGCTTTACTGGGCGTCCAACTGGAAACCATAGAACTAGCATGAGGAATTTATTCCTGGCCAGCATATTTATTTGGATTTGTCTCTTTATTTTAGACAATTGTAAGATAGAGGAGCAGATTACTTAGATCTTCTTAATAGCCTTGACTTTGGTTCTGGATCTGCTGTACTGAATCAACCTCTAGCTGTAATGTGACAGGATTTTGAGTGCCCTGTAGCCTGTAAGTGGATTGTCCTAGAATTTCCATCACAGTAAGCTCACTGAAGAAGAAAGGCTTTTTAATTGTACATTTGACATTCTTAATTAAATGAAAGCTAGATACTTTTCAATAGGAAACTCATTGCCCAGAGAAGACAGTTAGACAGAACCGGACTGGTATGCCACTGCCTGCTATTCCCTAACAAGGCAGGTTTTTGCTTCAAGCTTAATTCTGGTCACTTAGCATCCTTCAGAACTGCAGTAGGTTTTCAAGGTAGGTTCTGTCTTGTTCTTAGGAATGTTATATGTAAAAATATAACTCTGCATCTTGACTGTCTGCTCTCTAACACTGCAGTCTGTCTTCATGAGGTGGAGACTCCCAGCTCCTGCTCTGACCCTTGTGTGTCCTAAGTTCTCTCCCTTAAGTATGTCCTCAGTCTACACAAGGTGGAAGCAGCCTCTTCCTCCACATCTTCCTCTCCCTTAATCCTGAATTGAGGGTAAACTGAGCATACTCATTCTTTAGAGGGGGAAGATGGATACTTACAATAAAAAACCCGGACAAACACACACACACAGGTATACACAATATATAAAGCCTTATTCCCTTGATATATAATGCATTGTTATTAAAATTAGGTTGTATTTGAAATTGTTAGCAATAGCTAATATTAACACATTGTTAATTTAAACAAAATTTTAATAACATAACGTTAACAGTTTGAATAATAATAAAACAATGAAAATCGTGCATAGTATCTTATAAAATATACATGAAGGGAGTATTGGAATACTGTTATATACATTAGGAAATAAGTTTGGACTATTCTGTGAGGTTCCTTGTGGATTTGAGTTTCTAGTTTCATATCTTAGCTATTTCCTCTTCTGACGAGGAGCTGGCTTTTGATGTGCTTAACAAAACTGCTGACTGCAATTTTTTGACTGATGTGTCTTCCCCTCAAAGAAACCCATTCTGGGAGTGTAAGTGGCCACATTGTGGATCTTCAGTATCTAATGCATGGTATGGCAAATTCTGGTTAGGTTAATACTCAGGCTTTGTTGGAAATGGAGTGTAATTCCATAGAATATTAACATTCTCTAAGCCTTTGAACAATAGTTGAATTTAGGAATTTTATTTAAGTCACGTCAATTGAAGTTCATTAAGTTCTCACTTGGCTTCTTATTTGCAAGCACAATGGCTTTAGTGTGGTGACTTAATGAGACCCACAGTAAACTAATGCCACTTCTGAGCATTTAAAACACAATAGCTTAGCGTGAGTTCATGCTGAGCCTCAAATAGGAAAAAGTGCAGATGTCACCCTCATGTTCCTAGGGAGGGAAGTTGTGCTGCTGCCTTCAGATAAGAAGTTGGATTGCTTTTAATGATGGCAGTTTGGTTTTTTTTCCTTGAATGCTTACTTCTGAAAATGTAAGCTGCTAAATGACAGCTTGGCACAGTCATGTCTTTGAAAGTTTTATACAATATCTAACCAAGGATTATGGGGGATGATCAAATCTTGCTAAAGGAAGAGATTTGATAATATTCCTGTGTTTTGTTTTTGTCTCCTCCCTCCCATCACAGTCCCATTGCTAGCAGCTACGAAAGCAGTTCCCGTATGGCATCCCCCTTGGACCCTAATGGACACTTTAATGTGGTCATTAAAGAGGAACCAGTAGACGACTATGATTACGAGTCAAGTATTTGCACACAAGGAGTAACTGTGAAACAGGAAGACACGGATGAAGAAACAGATGAATATTCCAACACTGATGATGATGATCCCATTCTACAAAAACACCTGTTAAGGCGCTCTGAAACAGATGGAATCGACGGGGAATTCAGGTCTAGGAAGCGTGTCCTAACGAGTCCTTCAGGTGTTGCCAAAGCAAAAATGTTAAAATTGGATAGTGGGAAGATGCCTGTGGTCTATTTGGAACCTTGTGCAGTCACAAAAAGCACGGTGAAGATATCTGAGCTGCCACAGACCATGCTTTCCTCTTGTAAGAAGGATAAATCTCCTTTGAGTACAATACTGGATTCCTTGCCTGCGTGTTTTGAAAATAACAAAGGTTCTAGCTCAGGCACAGCTGCGATAGCTGAGGAGTTAGTTATGAAAAAACAATCTGGGAGTAGAATATCACAGAAATACTCTATCAGAGATGCCCAGTGGGCTCTATCAAAATCACCTGATTTTAATCTCAGGGGCTCAGGAAATTGTCACTTTTCAGTTAGAGAGATCTGTGGGAGAAAGAGGCCTGGCATACTGAAGAACCCTGTGTCCCTGAAAGGCTCTAGTAGCCATCAAAACACCTTGTCTCCAGTTACAACTAAAAGAGGAAGGCCGCGGAAGCTCAAAATTTCCAAGGCTGGTAGACCACCTAGAGGTTTAGGGAAAAGCATAATAACAAGCAAGAGCACCTCACTGGGGCCTGGGAGTATCATTTCAGATGTTAAGCCGGACCTTGAAGATGTTGATGGAGTCCTCTTTGTGTCCTTTGCATCAAAGGTAAAAGCTAACTGTTTTGAGTAAAACTAAAACCCTTTTCTAATTTTGATTATTTTTAAGCCCTTTGAACTTAAAAGCTGAAGGTATGTTTTCTTTCAAACCGAGTTTCGATATTTTTGACCTCTTTCCAAATCTCTTGTTGTCTTGTCCTTGGGTTAACCATGCTTTTTCTTACTACTTAGCAACTTGGGGAGAAATAGAGGCATCAAGAGTTCTGTATAAAAAAATAGGTACTTGCGTATTAATCTCCTGTTTTGAATAGTTTAGTGATATTTAGATGTGGCGTAGTTTGAATCTAAGCCAGTGTTTTAAGCTATCATGCTTATTCAAAGTTCTTTACGTGTATAGGAAGCTCTCGACGTTCACACTGTTGATAGAGCTGGAGGAGAAGAGTCGCAGAATCTTCAGGTTCCCTTGCTGACTACAAACGATCCAGGTACAATTTTTGGTTTTTCATAAATGTCTATTCCCTGCAGTAAGGGAATTTGTAAAAAGCATTGGGAAATAATCCATTTAAGTAAGTTTATTGCATGGTAAATACTGGGTTTTTTTGGTTTTGATTGTTTTTTGAGTAGATTGTCAAGCAAGAATACAAGTACTGGAAAAGGAATTGATGGAAGAACTGAAGACCTTGAGGCATAAGCAAGTAATACATCCTAGCCTTCAGGAAGGTAAGCAGGCAGCGTGTGTATTGCTGTGCCTGGTTGGTTATTATATTTAATTGTACTGAGTTGGTTATTTCCAACTGGGTATAATACTGTGCATGCCCAGTACAGCTGATTTTGGTAATTTGTTAAAACATTTTTCCAAACCCAGGAAAGCTACAGGTGTGTATGTACACATGTGAGAATAGGAAAGACAATTTGTGTGAAATTTGGCTTCCCATTGCCACTTCTGGAAATGAGAGAGAATCTGTGGTGTCTGACCCTTTGTTGTTGTTGTTGTTTTGGGGTTTTTTTTGTAGAAGCTTTAAAACTAGTTTGAGCCAGCCAATAAAGATGTTTTTGTTTTCATGTATACATGTTGCAAACTGGAATAGGTAGAGGAGGTATAAAATGAATCTTGAATCCTGAAAAGATGAATTCAGCAGCAGAGCAAAGGTTGCATGTCATTATATGCCTTTTGCAGAAGACGCTGAGAGCCTTTCAGACTTCAGGCGGTGCCTGGTTTGTAACACGCTTATCTTTGTAGAGTGTAGCTGGCATTGATTATCCTTTTCCATAGAAAATAGCCATTTCCTGGTAGTAGAGGAGCTAGAGATAAATGCTTAGCTAAGGCTACATTTGCTGTTTGAGTCCTTGTAAGTCCAGGTTTGCTAGCCATGTAAGAGGGCCAAGCAAGGTACTTCTGGCTTGTGATCTTTCATTTATATACAATATTGGCCTGAGGACAGATGGAAAAAAGTCAAGGCTCAACATAGCAGAACTTAATGTTCTCTTTGATGGGGAAAAGTTTCAGCAATAGTAGTGAGTCTTGAGACCGATGGCATTAGCATAGTCATCGGAGCAGATGATGAAGAAACTGATCTGAATGGAAGTGTCATACCTTTTGCACCTGAGGTTCTGGCCCTGAATTTTTCAGAGACCATGATGCTGTAGTGGGTATTTGAGACTCTAAACACTGATCTTGACTCTCATACTAGTTATTTTGGGTCCTCACAGAGCTTCTGCTGTGAAGAACCCTGGATTATCTTGAATGCTTTATGCATGGAGTATGATGAGAACTAGCCAGTCATTTTTTGCAACCATTTAAACTCTGCTTTTGGTTTTAGACTCTGTAGCTGAGCATCTTAAGTTTCTTTTTGAGTTTCACTGATATGTTGGAGCTGAACCCCACAACTACTGTTGATTTGTGAAGTGAAGAAAATGGTGATTGAGGCTATCTAGGAGGAGACTTCCTCCTGCAGTCTCAGTGTTTCTAAAATCTAGAGGCAAAAGGAACGTGTTAGAAGGAAAGCTCCTGCAGGAGTACAGGAGTGCTGTGGGATGCCTCTTCTATCTCAGCTAATTGCATCCCTTACTATATTCCTGGAAATCAAAGGCACTGTTGTCACACATCGTATTTCAGATCTAGCAGTCGCATCGCATAGAGAGGAAGTTCTGAAGGAGATGGTTCTTGACTAGCTACTATTTGATTGCAGCAACTGGTATTTGGCAATTTGGGGGATAATGGGAATGATAAAAATGACAGTTGGTATGTCATGCGTAGTGACACACTCTTACCGTTCGTTCTCTTTGTGCTGTCTGTGTTTGTTCCATGTAGCACTTACTGAAGTCATCCCCTGGTTTTTATCTGGGTGGTTCTTCATAATCTTAAACTGAAATAATTGATTTTGTATATGCATGATTATTGCTTTTGAGTATTAAACAAAGCTAGCCTTGTTTTCAAAGGTGACAGAATAATTCATATGGAGTGTCAAAAACTGTGCTTTTCTATTTTAAATTGAGTTTGAAGAGCAATGGATGGCGTCTTGACATTTGTCTGTCAACATGTTTTTATATAAAATGCTGGCTTTACTTGCTGCTCATTTTCCTGATGTGTATTTGAAAATTGTAACTTGCTAGACTGTCTTTGATAATGGTGTTGGTTTATATAAGCAAGGCTCAGATTTGTTCCATGCTGACTGTTTTTGGGCTGCAAGTAATCAGGTAACTGTTGCTGCTTATGAACATAAATGTTTACTACTAACGTAAGGTTTCTGCTGTATATGCAAACACTTTTTGATATGTCCTGAACCTTGTCAGATCATACACTTTCAAAATTCACATACTAAATATGAATTTCAGACTTGTTGCCAGCAGGAGCAGTACTTTTAGGGTTCTGGAACTAAAAAGCAAGTGGATATTCGCAAGTCCAGACTGAGCTGAGTTTGATTGACAACAGTAATTTCTTGATTTCAGTGTAACAATATTTTATAAAAAGGGTACTAAGTTGGGTTTATTAGCTGGTTGTTGGGGATTTTTTCCTCCTCAGCATTTTATACTGTAGATATAGATAGTTTTTGTGACCAAGTCAAGTCTTTCAATTTGTGTATTTTGATGGAGCGGAGGAAGGAAGATAATAAAGGCAGTTAAGCATTTGTGGTGGCATCAACAACATGGATTGTTTAATTTCTTTATAGCCATTTCTCCACATCTGCTTAAAAAAAAAAAACCCAAACAAAAAACACACCTGTGTTTTATTGCAAAGTGCCAAGCCTGGGAAGAAGAAATAAGCCTACTGAGATCTGGATCATATGATGAACTAGCCCTGAGAGCGCTGTCTGAATACAACTTCATGGATACTGTAATTTCCAAATGCCGCATCCACTTCCTCAGAATTAAAATGTGCTCTGCCCTTGTTTCTTATTGCTGACTGAAGTGTGCATGGTATATGTTCTTGAACAAGAAGAGCTTTCAGGAGGGAAGGGGAGGCCAAAGTACCATTGGTAGGTTTGATAATTATGCAGTGATATGAAATGTCAAGTGGCCAGCTGAGTTGGTTTCAGGTAGTAACTCTAGACTTCAAAGATGTAAAAGGTGCTAACTTCAAAAAAACAAACAAGTTTTATTGTGAGAAGTATTGCAGCATTTTGGTTAATACATTTCTGTGGAAACTTCAGTAGTAATCAAGAAAACTATGGAAAGTAGTTCAGTTTCTCCATTGATTTCCAGTTCCCCAAAATACTCTTTCACATACCTTCTGTTAACCCAAGTAAGTGACAAGTATACTTGGTACTGCTCTTTTTCAGGTCTTTAAAATGTTGGTGGAAGGTAAAAGTGTCTGTGTATAAATGGTTGATTTTTTAGTAAATACCTTTACTTTCTTTTTCCAAACATCTTGCATTGAGACACTTACTGATACTTGCCTCTTGCAGTGGGACTGAAGTTGAATTCTGTGGATCCAACAATGAGCATTGACTTGAAATACTTGGGTGTTCAGCTTCCTCTTTCCTACTCCAATTATTCTTTGTGGAGCTATCCAGGAACAAATCCCAATTCTCCAGGTGAGTAGAACATGAAGTTGCTGAAATCTCAAGTATTACCGTTTTATTATCAATGAACAGAAGGAAGGAATGGCCATTTAGTTGAATGTGGTATATTAAAGACATTAAAGTGGTATTAAAATCGCAAAATTTGAGAGCTTCCTTAAATAATGTTGTGATTACTGGCCAAAGAGTCCTGAGTAACTGTCGAGATGGTCATCAGTCTTCCCTTTTCGTGGTGGTTGTGATCTAGTAATGGTATCTGTCTGCCTTGTTGTTTACTGGCATGTTCTGTCTATTGGAACTGGATTTTTAAATGCAAACCTGCACATTAACTATTCTCAGACTGCTCAATGAAAGCCTAAGAAGCAATCTGCTTTTCCTTAAACAAAAAAAAAGCTTCCTGTCACAGGGCTGAGGGTCAGAAGATCCCAGAAGAGCTTGAGGCACTACTTGTGAGCCAACCTGTAACTCAGTGATGATTACTATAAAAGGGCTGACTGATCGTGCTTTTTAAAACTTACTTGGTATCCAAAGAAGTGCATTTCTCGTTGTACTGTGACTGTGAGGCCAATACTGTTGGTAGATACTGCTTCTAATAATAAACTGTTTTGAAAAAAAATGTTGGGATGCTTATGCTTTTCCTGCTTGACCTTTTTCTCCTACTTCAATATTCTGATTACTTTCTTAATCTGCTGCTTTAGGGAGCTGGTTAAAGAGGCAGACATTGTATCTCAGCTTTGCTTAAGCTGCAAAAGAGGCAGGTTCAATTCAGAAGACCTCAGTTGGCTCTGTGTCAAAAGCAGTTACTTCTAGCCTAGAAGTATGGATCCCTATTAGTATTTTTACATCCCATCTTGGCTCTCTGAGCTGATGGATAACTTGACAGAGATGTTGCTGTTTGCCTTTTGTGATGATTCCCTGTCTCTACCCCTAATTGATACTCGGCTGAATTTGACAGAACGGGAAACATTATGTGGAAGTTTCTACAGGTCTTAGAAAAGTCATTGGCTCAGTTGAGGGGAAAGACTCAAATTACTTTCCTTACTGACAGAGGTGGCAGGGTCAGCTCAAAAGCTGCCTGTTCCATTTTAGCTGATGCACCCTTTAGAGGTTTGGAATCAACTGCTTACACCATTGCTGAGGAGACTAAACCTGAAAATACAGGAGAAGCATCTCCGTGACCATACATCAGAACTCTGTAGGAAGCTTGGCTTTGCTGAGTACTGTTCGTATATCCCTGATGGATAAGCAGAGTTTGCTAGGACATTGATACCATCAAGCTTGGCTCGTAAACTGAGGATAGTTTTCTTCTCTTCCAGATACCGGATTTCCTTTTGTTTCCAGGACAGGGAAGACAAATGATTTCACAAAAATCAAAGGCTGGCGAGGGAAGCTTCATGGTGCTTCCAGAAATGAAGGTAAAAAGATGGGTGGGGGCAGAGGGATCAGCGTACATATTTCCAACATGTGGCCTTTTGCTTAATCTTCTAATTAATCTTGTGATTTGATAATTGTGTGTGTCTTAGAAGTCTTATTTTTTAATAATTTTTTAAAATTACGCTTCTATGATCAGAATGGAGTTCTAGGAGGAAAGAGAGAAACAGTCTGAGTAAGAAAAAAACCAAAACTACGTGTGTTCTGTTTTTCACGGACTGCTCGAGTGAAGATCAAAGCTGTAACAATTTTGGTTTTCTTCATCAGTTTTGAGTTTACCTGGAAGTATGGTAATTCCAGAATTCTGTTGCCCCAGGGACCCTAATGAGCTACAGTCATTTTCATTTATATTGGTGTATTTGTTGATTATTTTGCCCTACTTCAGGGAGAAACTGATACTTTACATTCTTTAAAATCTAGATTTAAAAATTACACTGTAACTTTACGCTTTCATACAGCGTTGTGTTGGGGTATTCAGATGTGCTGGGGTATTCCACACGTGCTGAGGTGTACCAGGTAGGCTAGATGTTCAAGGCAAGTTGCATAGAAGCACTGCCTGTGGGAGGCTTACTGCCTTTGTGAACAAATACACACCTAAAAGCTCCACAAAACTGTTTGGTCAGCTGCGTGTTTTTCAGCATGGATTATATTTGGCATGCCCGTGTTGTACTCTTCTAAAAGAATTGCATGTATATTTTTACAGAGATAGTTACTTTTATACTGTTCAGTTATTGTAAGATTTGTCAGTGGGTTTTCCCCCAAGCTGGTTTCAAGTGCTCTTTATTTATGTAGGTGGCAGTTCAGAAGGTTCCTTGAAGAATCGCTCAGCGTTCTGTAGTGACAAGCTGGATGAATACCTGGAAAACGAAGGGAAGTTGATGGAAACGAGTATGGGGTTCTCTTCCAGCACTCCTGCTTCTCCTGTGGTCTATCAGCTTCCCACTAAGAGCACTAGCTATGTGCGAACACTCGACAGTGTTTTAAAAAAGCAGTCTACCGTAATTCCATCAACATCTTACAGCTTCAGGCCCATTCCTCTGTCATCTACCTCTAGAAAGACAAAGACTCAGAGCAGACAGACATCTGCAAGCAGTAGAGGAAAGTCATCTTACAAGCCTATACTGCCTTCACCATTTTCTGGAAAGCAAAAACACAACTCTTCAGCATCAGGGGAAAAGGCTGTCAAGTCTGTCTCAAGTAGCAACTTGACTAACCAAGCAGATAGCTTTGTTGTGTCAGCTCTGGATGAAAACACCTTTCCAAAGCAGATCAATTTGCGTCAAGCACCACAGCAGCACCAAGCGGCTCGTCCACCAGGTTTGTCTAAATCTCAGGTGAAGTTAATGGACTTGGAAGACTGCGCTCTCTGGGATGGCAAGCCACGGACCTATATTACAGAGGAACGAGCAGACATCTCTCTGGCAACCCTGCTGACAGCTCAGGTAGATCTGTAATCATTCATTTCTGTTCTGTCACTGCATTTAGTGATGTTGCAGGTATGTGCAGAAGATTAGACCGAAGCTGCTAAGGAGCATGACAAGCCAGGATGCTTCTTTGTGGTGTTAGTAGTTATGGAGAAAGCTGAGAAGTGCTGACTTAGCAGGATGTGAAAAAAAATAATTGCGAAAACAGCGTGTTGATACGAGTCATTAATAATATATCTCAAATTTTCACCATAAAAAATTCTGGTTGATGCCATTTCTGTTCAGTAACTGCATTTCCTTATCATTTGTCATTTTTTTCCTTTTTTTTTGTTTTCATTTGAACTAACTGTAGAAATATCCTGGTCATATTTGGTTGTGATGATAACCTCTTTTGCTTTCTTCATATCCAGCTTACTGCCAAGATGGTTTAGCTGTCTCAGATTGCCTCTCGGAAGACTTGAAATGCAAACTCTCCTCTGTCCTGTTTTTGTTGTGGGGTGGTTTTTCACCGTGTAGTCGGAGGGGTTATTCTAAATGAACTTTCAGTTGCAGTTTTGCATAGACTTGATTTAATGTAACTAAAACTTCCTCTTACTAAAACTTGAACCATATACTTATTTAAAACTTTCCTTAGGCTTCTCTCAAAAGCAAACCTATCCACAAGATAATAAGACGACGAGCACCTCCCTGCAATAACGATTTCTGTCGGCTGGGTTGCATATGTGCCAGCCTCGCGCTGGAGAAACGTCAGCCTACCCACTGCCGCAGGCCAGACTGTATGTTTGGTTGTACTTGCTTGAAGAGAAAAGTGTTGTTGGTGAAGGGAGGATCAAAACATAAGAAAATAATGAAAAAGGCTGTTCGTGGAAATCTCGTGGTCTATGGAACGCAGGAAGAACAGCAAGAGGTTGAAGATGTGGAAGAAGAGGGTGGTGGGGAGGAAGATGAACTGAAGCAGAAAGAGAAGAAGAAGAGGAAAAGGGTGGAATACAGTGAGTATTGTTGGGGAACCTGCAGCTTTGGAGAAACCACCTATCTTGGTGGGCATTTTACTAGGACGTAGTAGCGATGCGGTTTCCAAATCCAGAATTTGGGAGGGAATTCCATGCTTTTACATAGCAGCCAAGAGGGAAATAATGCCTTTTCCCTTTTTTAATTGACCCTTACTTATCTGATCAGCTGTTTGAGCACTGCCGAGTTGTTTATTGTGAGCAAGTAACTGGAGTTCCTTTTTGATGATTTAAACTCTTGCTCAACTCTCCAAGTATCTTTAAAGACTAAGGATATGAGATAATTGGTGCTATCACTTCTGATAATCTTCATGGTCATAGTGGTGTTTTCTTCCTTCTTATCAAGTCAGTATTTAGAGTTATGTTTTCTGTTGCTGCATATAGCTACGTAGTTCATTGACTCCAGTGGAAATGCAGTGATTTTTGGTAGTTTCAGGTCTGGCCTTAAGGCATGCTCAGAAAATCAAATGGGTAGAACTTGACCATAAATTTACATTTTCTGGTTTTTGCTAGTAGTACTTTTAGCAACAGCTGTAAACCAAACACAGTGTTACCTGGTACTCCACTGGAATAAATGAAGTAATGCATAGAGCTGTGGCATGAAGTTTGGGGGCATTTTGTAATTTTTCAGTGTGTAGCATCAATGAAGATCACGAGTTGTTCAGTGTTTCCCTGTGTCAGCTATCACAGTACAAGTGAGAAACAATGATTAGTGTAGAATTCTATTTTATTTCCTCTTTCTTGTGCACAAATCCCAGTCATTTTGGGCTAGGATTTGAGACAAGAAAACCATCAGTGTGTTCTGTCAGTATGAACAGGCGATTCCTGCATGGCTAGTCCTCAACCTCGAATAAGAATTTCTGCTCTTGCTTCGTTCAGAAGTAAGTTGGTTTTGGTTTTCCTCCCTTTTTGCAGCTATCTGTGACTCGGAGCCAGAACAGCCTATTAGGAATTGTCCATTGTGGGTGAAAGTAGAAGGTGAAGTAGATCCAGAGCCAATTTACATCCCAACGCCATCTGTTATTGAGCCAGTTAAATCTACAGTGCTGCCCAACTCTGATGTCTTGCTTTCTAGTAAGCATAGATCTTCCAGTGGAATGAAACCAGGCAGAGTGTATACTCCTAAACCAAATCCAGTGGTAAGAATGGAAAAGAGATGTGTCGGGTTTGGGGGGCTTTTTCTTCTTTGTGCTGAAAATAAAAACAAACACTGCTAAAAGCTTCTGTGCTAGGCCACTGTAGATGAAATTTGAGATGACAGCCTACCTAAGTTTGACTGCTCGGAGATATGTTGATAAGTCAGGATGAATTGACTGCATATAAACCTTTAACTATGGCTTCTTTCAAGAATTTACTATAGCAATGTGCAGACAGTGAAAGGTGATTATGATTCACTAGTCACCTCATTTTAAAAGAGAAGTAATATATGCTATTTCTGGCAACGTGATGTAATGTTTATGTAAGTTAGTAGCTGCCTAATATAGCCTAATGATTGAATTACTTGTAAAATCAAGTGTCCTGGTTCCAGCCAGGCCAGAGTTAACCTTTCCAAGCAGCCAGCACAGGTGAGCTGAGTCAGCCCAGGCTGTTCCCGCACCACCTGACATCACTCCCCCATAAAAGGGGCTGGTTGGAGAGAGGCAGTTCAGCACGGGACAGCAACAGTTCTCTTTTGAGTTGCCGGACTGACTTGAGACTAGGGAGGAAGAAAGACTTTCTTGGAATAGATAGTCAGCCAGCCAACTCATCCACTGTCGGTGCATCTTCCTTTCCCCAGTCTGTTATAGCCAGTGAGTTGGCCAGGACAACAAGCAAACAAAAAAAAGGATCCAGAGATACAGAGTTCACTGTAGTTCTGGAGTCTTCCGTTGAGTCTGAGATCCACCGCCAGCGTTGGAAGAATCTGCCTTCGACTCCTCCCTCACTTTAGTATTTTACAAAGCAACAACATCAGTAGAGTTGAGTCTAGTTATGTTTGAAGAACAAACATACTGGAGTTGCTATTTAATGTATACCAGATAATGTTAAACAATTCATGACCCCTAGGACTCGTTTCCCTGCTTAGGCAAAAACGTTTCATGAATGTAATGTGTCTCTCTGTTTGTTTGTGAGATTCGAGAGGAAGACAAGGATCCTATCTACTTGTACTTTGAAAGTATGATGACTTGTGCAAGGGTCCGACCATATGAACACAGAAGAGGGGCAAAAAAGCAACAAAAAGCCAAAAGTGATTCCGAGAGTTGTAGTGTAAAGGTAAGAAGTCACTCTGTGGCTAGCATATATTGCAGAACTGCCAGAAATCCTGAAAACGTTGAAGTAATTTTTTTCACCAGAAACTCTTACATGATCTGAGGGCTTGACTTGCATTTAGTGCTGATAGGGCTGCGGAGCCTGGAAACTAAATAGCCTAGCAGTACTGGGAGACAGCTCGTTGCTGTGGTAAAACTGTCTTGTCTGTGCTAACTGATTACTAAGCACATTATCATGTAAGGCTTAAGCATTCATTGTTAAAAGAGCTGTTCTAAGATGAAGATTTTAACATTGTCAAAGTTAGCCTATGTTTTATGATTTGGGGTGACGGTTTGATGGGCCAGTTAATTTTGTGATGCGATTATTAGTGTAGAAGAGAGATACAGAGGATGAATATTTTTCTCCCATATCTTTCCTCCCACAGGAGCAGGAACCAGAGCTTCAGGTTCCTGAGAAAGCAACCTGTGAGACAGACAAAGATGCTGACAAGCCAGGAGGTAAGAGCAGAGTCTTGAGTATAATTCAACCTCTTGGTAGTTCCACATTTTTGTGGGGGTTTTGTGTTGGCTCTATTTTTTTAAGAAGTTGCAGCTGTTGATTAAACAAAAGTCCATTTTCTGGGGGAGCCCATTTATGGTTGTCAATAAAAAACTTGTGATGTGCTTATAGTTTCCTGTTTTCTTAAACAGTTGTGTGTGTGTCACGTGGGAGATACAGCAGCCTAAATATCCAGTACTTGCTGTTGCTCTGAGGTTAAAATGACCAGAATTTCAGTAGCTTGTTTAGCAATAAAAGATAATATTATACGTCAGGTTTGCCTTCAAGAGTGATAACTAGCTGCTTGGGAAAGGATGAAGATTGCTGTTCGTGGTTTGTCTGGGGTTTGCTTTTTGGTTGACCCCTCCTTTTTGCTTCATTATTATTTTGTAGTTATTGAAGAATTAATTAATATCCAAATGGCACTGCAAGGATGGGATCCTCTGTTCTCCACTTAGGGCTGATGGGACAAGGAAGCACCCGTGTTTTGTTTGGCGTTGCTTGATGTTCAATTCTTTTAGTTTAAGTTGAAGGGTTGAACTGCAGTTTTGCTACATTATATCTACTGGGTTTGAGTTTCTAGTTCATAAAGAAGTAGGCTAGGTATCTGTGTTCTCCTTCAATCCAAAGGGGCCCAAATATTGTTACAAACTTTAGAGACATTGTGTCATCCACTAATGAAATGCAGCTGCCTTTCAGAGCTGAATATTCTCACTGTTTAATGTATACAACAGCGCACTCTGCATTTGAGGAAGGGAATGGAAAAAATAATACAAGTAGTGGAAAATGCTGGCGAATTGGTAGGTGAAATTAAAACGGCCAGGACACAGGGTTCAACATCCTTACAGTTTTGCAAAAAGTGACGTTGGATTTCTAATGACAACAACAGGTCGTGCTTCTGTCACACATCTGCGAAAGACAGCACTGCTGCTAGTGGCATGCTTGCCCCTCATGCTGTTACAGGACGCTGGTCCTTTTCTGGCCAGAGAGAAAAGTACCATCTCTTGAATAATCAGCGGTTATTGCTTGGAAATCTTTCATCTGTGTACTGAAACAACCCGGCTTTGTTTAGCTTGTGATGCAATGGGATACGACCTGAGATGACGTGGCTGCAGGGAACGAACTGGGAGAATAGTTACACTAGCTTTGCAGTGAGTTTTTTGCTTGCTTGTGAAGCTCTGCAAGGGGAAGTGATGCTTTGAACAGTTCTTTTAGTTGTTGCCCTGCAGCTGAGACAAGGGTGGAGGTGTGGGCAGGATAAAATTGTTTTGAATATCCAGGTGATTAAAATGCCAAGGTATTGCAGAAACCTATTTCAATTCTTTCTCAGAGAAAAGCTGGTGGTCTTCCCGTAGTGAGGGGGACTCTTCCTCCACCTCCTATGTTCATCACACCACTCCAGGTGAACCAACCAAACTTATCGAGATTATCTCTGACTGCAACTGGGAGGAAGATCACAATAAGATCTTGACCATCTTATCACAGCATACCAACAGTAAAGCGCCACGGTGCTTCAAAGTGGGTAGCTTCATAATTGAATTGACTTCGGAACACAAGGCTGAGAACCACCACCCTCCTCCTGTCTACTCCAGAGTGAAAATTTCAGTGCCATCCTACCAGGACAAGGACAAGAAGCCTGAGATACCTGTCCTGGAGACTCCTGATAGTGGAGTACCATCGTGCAAAACCCCAGAAAGTCTAAAGTTCTGGCGGGCAGACACATTGGACAAAGCGCGGGAGAAGTTGCCTGGGGGCAGAGGCTTGCCTTTTTATGCAAGCGTTTCTCCTGCAGGAAAGCTGGTCGTCTACAAACGCAAACCTAATATGAACCCCACAGGCTTGATTCAGGTGGGTCCCTCTGCCTTTACTGTGGAGATTAGATTCAGTTTCATCCAGTATCCCAGAAGTCCATGACGGGGAAAACACTATCCTAATTTGTCTACCTAGTCTTTTGCCTGTCCAGACAAGGATTCTTAGTATCTGGTAGCATTTCTGCCTCTCTGTAAGCTTGTCCCTTCCAAGACTGACTCAGTAACAGGAAATCTGATGGTTTAGCTTGTCATTTTGGCCATTTGGGGTTTGGTGGCCCAAGTACAGAGTATCTCTCAAGATCTCTTTGGAAAACTCCCTGCAGATGAATTCGACAGATAATCCTTCTAAATGAATGGCTGTTAGAGGTGACAAAGAACATTACCTAAGGAAGGGTACACTGGGACAAAACTGGAAAGCATTAGATTGCTTTTTGCTGCAGCATACTGTTAATCTTCACTAACACCCCGCGTACTCTTTGCAGGATTTATGTTGTTCATCAGGAGACTTAATAATCTGAATTCTTAGGTGAGTCCTTTCCCTGTAGATTCATGCCACCAACTTGGTATTATGACTTGGTAGCAGGAGCTGGAGGGCTAGGATGACCATCTTTTTCCAGCACAGGCATTTGATAGCATCACATATAATAGCGTTGCTTGCAGAGGAGACGTATGAATTAGAAAGTAAGAATAACATTTATTTTCATGACACTTTGCAGATATGGCACCCTTGCAAAGAGAAGCTAGTGGAGAGGAAAAAAATGGGGGAGACTTCTTATTTTTAAAAAAAGTTGGATGATTAAAGGAGTTAAGATTTCATTAATAACATATTAACCATACTTGGCTTTTAGAAAGGCATTATCAAACAACCTGGGAGTAAAATGCAATGCTGCCAAAACTTTGTACTGACAGTAGGCATAAAACCTGGCATTCAGAAAGCTGTTGTTTCTTCTCTCCCATGTAGGCAATTACCACTACAGCTCTGATTTCAAAGTTTGTTAACTAATCGTACCTTAACCACAGTATCAAATGACAGTATGCATTAAAAAAAGCTGATAAAGCTTTTACAAGCTCTTCAGAGTTTTGTCCCAATGTATATGACATAAGTATACTTTCTTCTGTGATGCTAGGTCTTAATTAGGTTTGAGAATTTCATCCAAATTGTCCTCAAATTTGGGAACCTCTTTTTAATTCAGGACTGTAGCATAAGTAAGGAGTAGGAAAAGTAAGTGCTAGCTTCACTAATTTCAGTCATTTCACATGCTCCTTTGGACTCTGGTTCTGTTTGAGAGTCTCAGTAGCATCTAAAATCTGCATTATAAGAGAGTTGTTTGAAGTTCTTCTGGGCAGTAAGGAAATTAGGAATTCCCATTCCGAATTGCAATGTTTTTTTGAGAAGGACACTTGGAAGTCCCAGGGAATGAAACGCCTCTCCAGAGGTGGTGAATTAGCATTCTTTTCACAAAATTTCCCTTTTCCACTTTTTTCAGGTTAATGATAAAAGGTATCCTCAGGCCAAACTGCTTTTGGGACAGATGGGGGCATTACATCCCGCCAGTCGGCTAGCAGCTTATATCACAGGCAGGCTGCAACCCACAGTACTTGATATTTCAACCCTCAGTACTGTGACCTCCAAGGTAGCATTCCGTGCTAAAGCAGCTGCTTCTGGGACACCATCAGCCCAGGTGCCCACAACATCAACTCCCAAAACTACATCTTCCACCAGCACTACTTCAAACCCCACTGTGACGACTCTGAAAACCCATGTCCCAGCACAGAGACAGATAGGTAGGTTGGAACTTATTACTGTGTTTTAAATTGCCTGAAGCTGAAATAGAGTGTACAGCATTGCTGTTGATTTCTGTGCAACAGTGCATGCTGCCTTTGGCCGCACTGCCTACCTAAAACTGCCTCTGCGATAATCTCTTTAAAGCAGAATGTTTTATTTTGACTTCAGAATAAGATTACAGGTGTTGACTATTAGTTATTTTATTAATGCTACTAAAGCATATTTTTCAAGAGACAATGAAGAGTGGATTGGAGACACGCTGAATGTTAAGCTTGGATTTTTGTTTTGAGAGTTTCCTTACTATGATTTTCAATTGCTTTTCATCAAGCATCAGTTTAACTTAAAATGATTAAAGGATCACTCTAACCTGTGGTTCTTCGCTGTTAGCTTTTCTGATGATGTTGCACTTGCAGTTGGAGTTCTTGTGACCAGCAAAGATGCGTTGAAGCGGCAGTGAAAGACAAGATGGTCCAAATCTGGAGTAGCGAAACAGTAGCTGTGCAGCCAATAACCACGCTGGCCTCTAAACTCATTGGATTTCACAAGCTAAACATGGTTGGACTTAGCACTGAGTAATCGGAAGAAGCATGTGGCATTTGTGTCTGAGCTGGTACTGAAACTGTTACACCAGCATGGCAAGAGAGGAAGTTGCATTTAACTATTACATTTTGCATGAGTTTTAAACGAACCCCCCAAAAAATATCTAGTGCCCATCCACATATTCCCACATGTTCAAGATCTGAAGAAGCTTTTGCAAGAGAAAAGGATGTTACCTGTGTCCTGGCAAACCTTTTAATTTCTGATCAATTTGATTCTGGTTTTTTCTGCCTAAATTTCCCTTGCCGTGTAAATGGGCATATTGCTTTTCTTGTCATGTAATAAAACCTCTTGTTCTGTGTGTGGATGCAATATTAAAGACCTGGCTGCATTTCATTGATGGGGGAAGGGATTGTTTGCATATGGTTTGAGCGTTCTGGTATATTCTGGGCTAAAAATGCTATGTGCATAAATTACAGTACTTAAGTTGGGCTTGCTCCATAATCTCTGTGCTGTTGTCATCTTTAGGGATGTGGAGTGATGTAGATTCAGTATTCTGGTCCATTGGAGAGCAAGGGATGAGGGAAAGAGAAAGGCAACCAGGCTGGTGAAGGGGCTGGAGGGCACATCATATGAGGAGCGGCTGAGGGAGCTGGGGATGTTTAGCCTGGAGAAGAGGAGGATGAGGGGAGACCTTATCACTGCCTACAATGACCTGACAGGAGGGTGTAGAGAGGTGGGAGATGGTCTCTTCAGCCAGGTGACAGGAGATAGGACAAGGTGAAATGGCACGAAGCTGCCCCAGGGCAGGGTCAGATCAGATGTTAGGAGAAAGTTCTTCCCTGAAAGAGTTGTCAGGACCTGGAACAGGCTGCCCAGGGAGGGGGTTGAGTCACCACCCCGGATGTGTTTAACAGACGGGTAGATGAGGTACTTAGGGATATGGTTTAGCACAGGACAGGAACAGTTGGACTTGATGATCTTAAAGGTCTTTTCTAACCTTGTGATTCTGTGAAAGGATCTTCCCAATAGTGACTCTCTCATTGGTTGATGTTGTCCCATCCAGTCCTCAGATGCACAAGTGTCACTGCAATGAGAAGGAGACCTGGCAAACCTAATCTCCCTCCTGCCTCCTTTCCCCATGGCTGTTTAAGATGTGGATAGAGTAGAATGGGGATGAAAACCAGGGAGCAGTGAAAAGAGGAAGATTACAAAAGCTGTTATGGGGGGGAAAAAGCCCTGGTGTTTTGAAAATGGTTTGATCCCATTATTTCACTTAGGTGTTTGCTTTCCTGTTACTGTAGTTCGTATTGTCTGTTTGTAGTTGCATGATAAAGAACAGCCCCTCAAGACTTGATTCTTTTGTGTGGCCAGGAAGAAATGCAAACCCAACAAGCTTTAGAAGTGGAATAAAGCAGGCATATTTCTAATATGTAAGGCGTGTTCAGGACCCATCAAGTTTTCAATTTAATTCAAGGTACAGAGAAGATGGAAACTCAAATTTCTGCTGAAATGACAGTTGTAGTGCCTCATGAAAGGCAAAGAGGAAAGTATTAAAATTTTGACCTGCAAGTTTTTATTTGCAGCTGCCCGACCCTCACCTGGTGGTGTGTTCACACAGTTTGTGATGAACAAAGCCGGAGCACTACAGCGGAAGATTCCTGGAGCGAGTACACGCCAGCCACTGTCGGGGCCGCAGAAGTTCAGTATCAAGCCCAATCCGATAATGGTTGTTGCTCCCATGGTTCCCTCAGGGCCGTCTCTAGCTCAGTGCACAGTCCTTCCTGCGGTCACCACAGCCACCACCACTTCTCCAGTTACTGCGGAAAGTACCAGCGCAGCAGCATCTACTGTGACGGCTCCTAGCCAACCAAGAGCTAACGAATCCACCTGCTCTCCTCCTGCGATGACAGTCACAGCTGCTCTTGCAGCCAGCACATGTACTGCTCCCTCATCCACCACTCCTACCGCCACTGTGAATGTAACAAAAGCAATGGGCATTGTTGCGCCAGTAGGAACCACGTCGTTCCCTAAAACTGTAGTAACAACGCCAACTGTTACTTGTCCTGTTGTCACAACTTCGACTTCTACAGTTGTACTGACAACAACTGCGATGGCCCCATCTGTGGTGACCACAACAACTTCCTCTGCTGGCTCTGTTCCAGTTATATTGTCAGGAGTTAATTCCAGTCCTTCACTGAATCAGAAGAGAGGTAAGGCTTGGGAGCTTTGGACTTAGGTTTTTATCCTGCCTCCATCACAGCTGGAATACAGTCTGCAACTGCAGAACCCAATTTAAATATAGATTGGCCTCATCTTTCTTTCCAAAATAGGATATCAAATGTAATCTCTGAAGTTGTTTTATTCCAGCATGAGCCATGAGCCAGTAGAAGTGAGGGGGAAATGTAGCTATCTGGTCAGTGACTACTATGAAATGAGCTGGAAGTCTCACGTCACTTATTGACCTGTAGAGACGTATAGCAAAATTCTCATTGTGAGTGCTAGAATATCATGGGTGGTATGGAACCCAAGATAGTTGTAGGTATGGAATAGGGTGGAAGTCTTCTGAGCCACGGTTGAGAAATGTTGATGGAACTGCATGAAAAAGACTGTTCTGGCCTGGCTCGTTCGTTGTGTGTTCTGTGAATAAAAAGAGGCTAAAATGCTTTCAAGCAAATTTAAAGAGGTCCAGTTGTTTCAAAAACATTTGTGCTTGTTTTCATTAAGGATGACGATGCCTGGTAGGCTGTTCTCTCACGCTGAGTTCTGTGTAACTTTAAAACTGTTTCAGAAGATGCTGCTCCACAAACTGTAAGCCAGACTCCCCCAAAGCTATGTCCTGGAACAGACAAACCCCTAGGACCTCGGCTGTTGCTGATTCCGGTGCATCAGACGTCTCCCGCTTTGCGACCGCTAAACAATACACAGCTTTCTCCAAGGCAGAGGATGGTTCTTCAGCCTCTCAGGAGCCCGGGTGGGCTGAACCTCTTCAGACACCCGAATGGGCAGATAATTCAGCTTGTCCCTCTGCAGCAGTTTCGAGCTCCAGGTGCCCAGCCTAATGCGCAGCCAGTGATGCTCCATAATCCAGGTACAAAATCCAGCATTTCTTTTTTGACTGACGGGTGTGTCACCTAGAAATTAACAATGTATTAAATGTCTTTGTGATGCTCCTTTCTTCTGCTGGAACTAATTGAACAGAGCCTTACTTAGCTCTGCACAAGTAGTTGAAGAATACAGCGTTATTCAGGCATCCTGCGACTTAATTACTGTGTATCTGAAATACAGATAGTGTGGTTAATAGCCAAGTCACTGAAATTTGGGGATTCTGTGTGGCAAGTAGAGGGGCCTCTGTGTGTGTGTGGCAATGGAGATGTGTCCATTGTACTGTCAGAACTTCAATTCTGTAGATCCAGTGATTCAAAAATACTAATTATTGGAGGTAAAAAGAATGAGCTGTTCTCTGCATCTCATTGGATGTGCTGCTCTGGTTTTGTTGGGTTTGCTGGTTTCTTAGTGCTTTTATGGCAGATATTCTGATTAGATGTTACGCTACAGCCCAAAATTGCTGGGTTTTTTCCTCCTTCGTGTGTGAAAATTAAAATTAGTTTGATTTTCAGCTGTTTCTCTGGTGCACAGTTGGAATACAGGATTGGAAGAGTTAGAAATTGCAGGTATCTGACAGAAAACGGGTCAGGTGCTTGTTGAGCATACTGATGTATATATTTGTAAATAAAAAATGTTTATAACCAAAACATAATTTAAATGCATGGTTACTTTCCAGTAGGATTTTTCTTCCGTTTTCCCTTAACAAAGAAACATCTTGAGGAGAGGGAGGCAGTGTGGTGTTGGAGAGACAGAGTTGAGAGAGCAAGCACAGTAGATGACAGAACTGTAGAGAGAAGCAAAACTGATCCAGTGCCTTAGTTGAGGTTTGAGCATGAGGTAGATTTAGGAGAGGAGCAGTCAGAAGGGTCATTGCATTCTCTTCCGGCCTGGGAAAAGTGCAAGGTGAACTGTTGCCAGTAGTGGTATTTTTTATCCTTGTTTTGTGGGGTTCTGAAATGCCACAGAAGAGTTTATTAGGATGAAAAAGATTATGGTATAATTGCATGGTCTTGTAGTATTTGTAGTAGCCACCTCATGTATTTTACTGGGGTGTTCCATATAAAAATTCAGCAGTTTGCCTGTCTTATGTCTTGCTTTTTATAGCTTGTTCACTGAGAACTTGTGGTCTGAGGTGATCCTTGAGAATGCTAGCTACTTCCAGCACAGCATCAAATACTAAAACTAAAGGAAAGAAGATGGTTTGAGGAAGTAGTAGTTGATGTTTTGTTTTTCCTCACAGGATCTGTTGTAGGAATCCGGTTCTCTGCACCTTCTAAGCCTCCTGAGTCACCTGTGTCTCCCACTTCAGTGTGTTCCACCCCTACCACAAATTCAGCTGTACAAACTGCTGCTGTACCCAAGTTATCCCCCACGTCTAACCTAGCCACTCAAGCATCTTCTCTTCTTCCTTCAGTAACAAGCTTCGTGTCACAGGCAGGCACTCTGACTCTGAGGATCTCTTCTCCTGCTGCTAGCAGTGTGACAAATCAAACAGCTTCTGAGTCTAAAATAACATGCAGTTCAGGTGGTCTTCCAGCTACCACTGCTAATCTCATACCTTTACAGTCCAGTAGCTTTGCTTTACTTCAGCTCCCAGGACAGAAGACTGTGCCAAACTCCATTCTTCATCATTTTGCATCTCTTCAAATGAAGAAGGATTACAGGAAGATATGCAAGAAAGAGGACTCAGGTACTGCTCAGCAGAAGGAGGATGGGAATGCTTCACGCTCAGATAACATCGAAGTTTCAGAGTCCAAGGTCACGGTGCTGGATAGTAAACAAGAAGAAAATGAGTTATCAGTTAACCAGTCGCATAATGTTGAAGAGTCAGCATCTGACACAATCACACCTGACAGAAATTCCACTACATTGGATGCAGTGGAGAAGGACTCAAAGGTGCTAGAGAGTTCCTGTGATGATAGCTCTTCTCAGCATGATGTTTCTGCAGATGTCGTATCATCTGACCATTCGTACATCAGTGAGAAGCCAAATGATGAGGATGAAAAAGGAGCCTCTGCTGAGAAAGAGGATTCTGTCAGTCCTGAAGCTGTAGTAGAGGCTGTTTCGGCTAACCCTGAAACTGTTTGTGGGTCATCAGATCAGTCCGTAGCCGCTCCTCTGGGCTTTTCACATCTTGAGAATCAGGAGACTACACAGCTGAAGGACCGTGGGAAGAAACAAATACATGCTGAACAGGAAGAGAAACCAGTCAAAGAGAAGGAAGGAGATGCACAGACACAGATGAAGGAGGACAAGGCAAGTTCTGGGTCATTACAGAGTCAACAAGAGCAGGATATGCAACTGGAGAACAAGAAGAAACAGAGAGACACTGAACCATCTCAGAACAAACAAGAATGCCAGGGCGATTCCGTGCAGCCGGATACAGAAAGGGAGCAGTGCAAGGGCTCTTCAGAAGCAGAGACCCTAAGAGACAAAAAAGGCAGCACGCCGGAGATCAGTGCTGCAAAAGAACAGGACGCCACTTTGGGGGAAGAGTGTACAGTCAGTACCGAGAGTGGCAGAGCCAGCGTGGCTAGGCAGGAAAGCAGTAACAACAAAGAACAAGATGCTTTTGATTGTCAGGAAGGAATGAAAAGAGGTCATGATATCGTAGCACATGTCAATAGTTCCTGGAGCAAAATATCTAGCATTGTACCAACATTAAAAAATAAAAGCCAGGCAGATGGCAAAGCTGAGACAGCTGAGAAAAGTGACTTGGTGACACCAGAACAGAGGGTGCAGGAAGCCGGGCATGACAAAAAGGGTTACATGCCCACTATTGATATAACTTTGGATGATATGGAAGAGGAAGAAGAGGAAGATGATGACGATGATGACGAGGATGAAAAAACTGATGATTCTGCTGATGAGATGCTAGATGGTGCTTCTGACTTCCCAAGTGAAGAGGAAGTAGATATTGAAAAAGTGGTGGTAAGCATTTATTTACGAAGGGGGGTTCTTTTCTATTTATATATTTATTTTTTCCTAAATCGGTTGCATAGCATGTCACAACCCATGGATTCAAAAGACACGATACGATGTTTACGTTCTGGACTTCATTTTCTTCAGAAAGTCTAGATCAGGATTCCAACTGGGAATGACTTTGGTCTTAGCTGCACGCCTGTTTTTTATAGGTAGCATTATAGTGGCCTTCCAGAAATTGTCCATTTTGCATATAATGGAAGTCACGTTGATCCGAAATGCAACAGAACTGTTGCATGTTGTCTTCCTCCAGTGTTTACTCAAATAACTTGGTTCCCTGTAACACGACTTACGCTCTTCAAATGTAGTAGCCAATCTAGTTTTTCCGTTCACTTTCTTTCTCCTTAATT
This sequence comes from Porphyrio hochstetteri, assembly GCA_020800305.1. NCBI lineage: Eukaryota > Metazoa > Chordata > Aves > Gruiformes > Rallidae > Porphyrio > Porphyrio hochstetteri. The sequence continues at coordinate 47,205,907 of CM036908.1, forward strand.
TTTGGAGCCCTTAGTTAACACTTATTTCTGGAAGGAATGTTTGAGCTTCTCCTTAAATTCCTCTTGAAACTTAATAATACATTTAAGCAGTGTGTGAAAGCTGTTGTTCCATATTTGGATAGAAAGCTCTAGAGGTCACAGAATAAGGGTAAAGCTTTGTGGTTAGTAGAGTTAAGCTAAGTTTAGATTTTAGTGCTCATAGAATTTCCAGCAAATTTCACCCCAAAATTAATCAAGCCCCCAAGTAACTCATCAATGTACTTTTTCTGTAGCAGCATGTTACTTAAGAAGCAGTGTGTTGTGACTTAAAGTTGATGAATTGTGGTTTCAGGAGTCAGATGTACATAGAAATAAGGTAGCCGTTGGTTGGGATGTGATAAAAATAGAAAGAGATGTTAAACTGGAGAAGGATTGAAGAACAAAAAAATTACCAATATATTAGTGTCTTTGGGAATTGGAAAACATACTGTGTTTTAGGCATTTTGTGTTAATGTAGCCCTCCCACACTCGAAAACCAAATGAGACTTCTAACCATATCTAGGGTAGCTCAACTAAATCAGGAACTCTGGCTATTAGAGAATCTATATAACTTCCAGAACAATAGATTAATCGGTTCATACTCCAGCTTGCTGTTCTCAGGCAAGGTGATAGCATCTCAGCTGCACGGAGGTGAAGGAGCTGAAAGTAGATGTGATTTTTGGAAGGTTTTTCAAGCTGGAAGCTAACCTGGTGCTGTCTTGAGTTAGACAGTGACAGTTTGACTACTCCTATAGCCTTCAAAACCTTTAGGAGGTTATCATCAAGTATGGAGAACCATGGTTAATTCGTGCCTGATGCCTGGCTAAACTTTACAGACAAGGTAGTCTTAGGAATGTGTTGATAAGCAAAGAGGTATCTGGGTCACAGAGGAGCCTGTTACCAGGTTTGATGTTTTAAGGATGTTAATTTATTTTGTCCTGCAAAATGTTGATGAAACAAAAAATTGATTATTAGAGATTATAAGAAAAGTTTGTTTTGGCATCACAGAATCACTGGGTTGGAAAAGACCTTTGACATCATGTTCAACCGTACCAAACCATATCCCTGAGCACCTCATCTACCACTGTCTTTTAAATAAATCCAGGGATGGTGACTCAACCACCTCCCTGGGCAGCCTGTTCCAGTGCCTGATAACCCTTTTCTTTCAGTGAAGAACTTTTTCCTTCTAATCTGACCCATCCCTGGCGCAGCTTCTTGCCATTTCCTCTTGTCCTATCTCCTGTCACCTGGCTGAAGAGACCATCTCCCACCTCTCTACACCCTCCTGTCAGGCAATTGTAGGCAGTGATAAGGTCTCCCCTCAGCCTCCTCTTCTCCAGGCTGAACACCTTCAGCTCCCTCAGCCGCTTCTCGTAGGATTTACCTTCTAGCCCCTTCCCCAGCCTGGTTGCCCTTTTCTGGACACGCTCCAGGACCTCAACTATTATGCAGTTTTTGACTAATACCATGGCTTGATCAGCCATGTATGTGTTTGTCTTCTCCATAAGCTCACACAGATTTGAATAAACTAGCCTTGGTTCTAGAGCAGTAAAGCTGAGGGATGAGATTCCAGTAAAAACATCTTTGGAATCTGGATGAGTTCTTAGTTTGTTAGTCTGCTGCCTGCAGGTTAAGTTACCATGTCAATGCCCAATGGAGAATTCAGCTTTACATCTAAATACGTAAGCCCCTTACTTGTCAAGGAGAGGTATGCTTCTCATCAGCATAGTTCTCACAAGACGGGCTGCATGGGACTGTTTGACTGGATGAAGTCAGGTCTTACTAAGAAACTACTAGAGGATATCAATCCGTTTCATTGAGTTAGTGAAAACATAGAAGCAAAGTGTGCCCGCATATCCAGTAACACTTTAACCCAGTAGAAATAGTAATGACAGCTCTTTCACACTGTTTTGGAATATGGACTGGGTTTTGTTACTCAGGAAATAGCCATTAAAGCCCCAGAAAACTCCAGTGAGAGGCAAGATAATTGCTGCTTACCTGTATAAGCTCTTACCATTTCTGGTTTTAGTACATTCCTCGCACTCATTGCAGTAATGACTTCATTCTTCTCAATTTTGCATATCGGTGCACTTCAGATGACCTTCCTACCTTGTGCTAACTTTGCAGTGCTTAGACTTGTAGATTCTTCCCTTACTCAACATAAAGTTAAGCTTCCTGAGATGGAATCTTTGCCCTTTTGCATTTCCTACCCTGAAGTGCATCTGGAGAGTTGATTGTCTTGGGTTTGGTGATAGGAGTATGTATAAACAAACTAACCCTGGTCAGGACCTGTTGTCTGAAGAAATTTAAGTGTGGTGGTCTGGGAGGAGATGTTAAAATGATTGGTGGCCCTCCCAGGCATAATGCTTAGGCATAAAATTCCTGTTAGAGAATGACTGCTTGGTCTGGGCCCTCACAGTCTGTGTGTGTGAATTGTTTTCCTGAGTTCTCCTTAGCTTCAGCCAAAACCATGCCAGGGGTTGTTCTAGTGTTTAATGTTACAGACAGTCTCATGGTCCCTTTTAACTTGCTGTTTTAGATGTAGCTTCTGTGCCTGGCAGGCTGCTGCTTTTAAGTGTTATTACAGCATGGTTTTCAGTCCTCCTTTTTCTTACCTGAACATTAAAATGATAAGGAGCTATTATGGATTATTACAGCACTGTAAGTTTAATAAATAAAGTGCAAGTGACTTACTTTGCAGGTGATTTAACAGTCTCTTGCATGTTCGGAGTTTTTGGTACAGACCCTGTCTGAGATCTGTGGATGGATCTCAGTGTAGAGGGTGGATCCAGAAATGGGGTGCTTGCTTGGGTAGTGTCCAGTGATGTCCCTGGCCACCTACCCCTCCTCCTTGCTCAGCACTGTCACTGAGGACCCTCTGCCAGCAGGCAGTTTGCTCTTCTGGAACCAGCAGTAGGCTGCCAGGAACTGACATCCTGGAGCATTTTTCCCTTTGTTGATAGACACAAGGATGAAAAAAGTAATGATTTTGTTTAAATCTGTCCACGTTCAGGATCTGTAAACCTCTCTAGGTGAAGTTCTTAGTGGGCGGCGGAGAGTATTTACTATTCCCCCCCTTCTTCAGTGGGAAAGATTGCATTTTCTAGTATGACAGCATGTAGAAAGTTCCATCATAAGAACAGCTGTAGCTGAATAGTTGTTCTCAGCCCTTTAGTGTGAGCTCAGTGTAACTTGTCAGCACTCAAAAGCTTTAACATGATATTGTTTCTACAGAGAGCTAGATTTCCTGTCCTGTTTTTCTTGATTTTTTGTTGGTTTGGGTTTTCTTTCCCCCCCTTCACTCTCTGGATTGTAGCATCTTTTGATCTATCCTGCTTATCTCCTTTCTCTGCAATGTAATGCAGTTTTTAGACTGTAGCTTTAAACTGAATTAAAACTCTGCATCTTTTGCACGTAGAATCACGGCAACGATACTGCGTAAGATAGAAAAGCCAGGGAAAATATCAGGGGGCTTCCAACATCAAGAAGCCTTTACGGATGACCTAGAAGAGCAGGCAAGAATGAGGAGTGCTCTATGTGTAATGAAATACAGCTATGTTGTCATAAAGATGTGACCAGTTTGGTTTGGAGGGGGTTTGCCCATTCCCTCCCCCCACCCCGCCCCTGGCTTTAGGGTGCTTTTTCTTCTCTCATCGGGCCTTGGCTGTGGAAGCAGCTATGCTGTGTATTTCCATCGCCCATTGTAGCTCAACATAAGGTCTGTGTCTGGGGAGATGGTGTAATTTTTATCTTCCAACTCCTTTTCTTTTACTCTCCCTTCCATCCACTCTTACCAGTAGGTGGACTTTTATTTCAGAGTCAAGCTTGTGTTCTCCTCAGCTGAAGAAGAATTCCTGGTATTTCAGCCCTCTGGGTCCTGCATACATACTCTAGTTCACTCTTTGAACCCCGGCTTAGCAATTAAGGACTTCTGGAGAATTTGGAAGTCTTCAGTTGGGTGATTTTTTTGCCTTCCTGTGACCTTAAGCAAATGACTCAGTCTCCGCTTCTCAATGGGGAAGATGCAGAGTTGATTTAAAGTCAATTTTGATGCGTCCAATGTCTTCAGTACAACATGACTTGATTAAAACAAAATCTGTCAAAAAAAGTTGCTTCTGTTCATTAAAACTGGCTCTTGACAAAGTGTCACAAGCAAAGCGGGTGTGAGGAGTTGTTGGTAAATTGCTGCTGTTGGCATAAGTGATATTCTTCAGGTGAGATTGTGTGTTGTAGAACTTCAGATTTCTGAAGTTTCTGTAAGCTTATAGAGCAGGAAACAAAGCTGAAGTTGCCAAGATTCCTTCCCTGAAATGCAAATGAGTCTTAAACCACAATTTCCCTACTCCCTGCATATGTTGTCTGGATCTAGACTGTGAGCAGTATTTGTTTTGACCTCAGCCCTGTCTCAGGGACCTGGTATTTCCTGGTTTTCATTCTCCTGCTGGTTTTGGGGAGCAGTGGTGACGTGTAGCTCCTGACCACTGTCACATTCAAAGTGATGCACTGCTTCCTTGGTAAAGGTAGTTCATTTTCTCCGTGCTTTGCCTGGTCCCAGTGCTAGCAAGTCTTTCTTTGTGGGAGACTGGATGGGACAAGATGGAACAAATAAGGGTTTTATGGGTTTTCATGCCCAGAGAGAAACTTCACTTCCCCAAGTTCCTGCCAGTGCCCATACCATACTTTCAGAGTCAGATAAGAATTTGTTTTACCTCCCTGCCCCTTTTTATACTCACAGAATCACAAGGTTGGAAAAGACCTCTAAGATCATCAAGTCCAACTGTTCCTGTCTTATGCTAAACCATATCCCTGAGCACCTCATCTACCCTTTTTTTAAACACATCCAGGGAAGGTGACTCAACCCCCTCCCTGGGCAGCCTGTTCCAGGCCCTGACAACTCTTTCAGTGAAGAACTTTCTCCTAACATCTAATCTGACCCTGCCCTGGCACGGCTTCGTGTCATTTCCCCTTGTCCCATCTCCTGTCACCTGGCTGAAGAGACCATTGTCCACCTCTCTACACCCTCCTGTCAGGTCATTGTAGGCAGTGATGAGGTCTCCCCTCAGCCTCCTCTTCTCCAGACTAAACACCCCCAGGTCCTTCAGCCACTCCTCATAGGATTTGCCCTCTATCCCCATCCCCAGCCTGGTTGCCCTTCTCTGGACGTGCTTGAGGACCTCAGTGTCCTTCTTATGGTGAGGAGCCCAGAACTGGACACAGCACTCAAGGTGTGGCCTCACCAATGCCCAGTACAGGGGCACAATCACCTCCCCAGACCTACTGGCCACACTTTTTTTGATACAAGCCAGGATGCCTTTGGCTTTCCTGGCCACCTGGGCACAGTGCTGGCTCATACTCAGCAGCAACATCCCCAGGTCCTTCTCTGCCTGACAGCTCTCCAGGCAGTCTCCCCCAAGCCTGTAGCACTGCATGGGGTTGTTATGTCCCATGTGCAGCACTCTACACTTGGCGTTGTTAAACCTCATCCCATTGGTCTCAGCCCATCGGTCCAGTCTGTTCAGATCCCTCTGAAGAGCCTCCCTACTCTCAGGCAGATCAACACTTCCTCCTAGTTTAGTGTCATCTGCAAACCTAGTGAGGGAACATTCAATCTCTTCATTGAGATCATTGATAAAGATTTTGAACAAGACTGGACCCAGGACTGAGCCCTGGGGGACGCCACTCGTGACTGGCCTCCAGCTGGATTTTGTTCCATTCACCAACACCCTTTGGGCCTGACCATCCAGCCAGTTTTTAACCCAGCTGAGGGTCCACCTGTCCAGGCCAGTGGCAGCCAGTTTCTCAATCAGAATGCTGTAAGAAAAACACCATAATGTCATAAGACAGATTCATGGCTCCTCTGAAGGAAAGCTGCAAGAAGCCCCAGAATTCAGTAGAGTAGCATGTTTATCTCCTTTCCAAACGCAGAACTCACCAGAGCTTGGAGCTGGGATTGTTCTTCAAGGCTAGTAACTTCTCATCTGAGCTCACTCTCCTTGTCCTTCTCTTTTTCAGAAGCCATCACTTTTTATGAGCACAGAGCTAGTAGGTAGCAAGGGAGGGAGTGTGCATAGTAAGGTGTAGAACTAGGATGCTTTTCTGTTCCCATCTAGCTGTTACAGCTGGTAACCTGGCCATAGCTTTTCTTTGTTTCAGCAGTAATATCTTGATACTTTATAGCACGGGAGGAGGAGTCAGCATCTCTGCAAGTCAGAAATTTATAAGTTTATCCCTTTTCTACGCAGTCTGTACTACCCACACTTTGTAGGATCCCTCGTGCTGTGAATGGAAGGTGATGGATGGCTTGGGAGTGTTTGAGAGCAATTTTATTGGGGGGAGGATGCTACATGATTTTATTCTTCTTAAGTCTGGAAGATTCCTCAGGCAGTATTGCATGTGTGTGTGTATGTGTGTAGACATTCTATATACTGTATGAACACACTATAGATATGTCCTGTTTCTTGTGTATGTGTATATATATATATGCACACATACGCTCATGCATGTATATATATACACATGAAATACATATAATATATCTTTGTATATAATATATAATAGTTTTATATATAATATATATTAGTTTCATACACACATGAAATATATATATATTAGTTTTAGTACTTTACTAAAGGCGTATATTGCTACAAATTATACATTGCTATATTTTAAACAAGGTTATAAACCTGGTGTAGCCTTTAGTAAAGGAGGGCAAACTTGCTTAATTTTTCATAGGGATTCTGTTTTCAGTAGCCTTGAACACATGGCCATAGGGGTGTGGGGGATGATGGATTCTTACACAAGGTTGTAAAAATACTGATAGTTTTGTGTGGCAGTATGGGTTGCGATGGTGGCTGCTCCGTGGTGTGAGTAACTAAGGTGGCAAGTTTTATGTAGTTCTTGGAATTTTAGATAGCCCTGATGGGAGTAGTGGGTTTTGGGGTAATATTTTTCATCTTTTTTTTGGTTTAGAAAAGGTTGTGTTCGTATGAAGAAGCCAAATACCGTATCAAACACTAGGTCACTAGAGATCCTGCTTCTCCATCAGAAGGAAATGAGCAGCTAAGATTTACTCTAAGCCTGGTTATGAATCGAGTCCCTTTAAACTGAGGTAATTGGGAGTTTCAGGGGTAAATTTCAGGACTGGTGATTGGAAAGGTGTATCCCTAACCCCTCCTTAACTATGTTGTTGTCGTAATTTAGGCTGCTTTTGTTTCTTTTCATTACAGTGCTGTGTGTAGCCTGATCTGTGGTCAGCTGAGTGCTACACTTTCTCCCTTCTAATCAGTTTCTTAGAACAGCAGTGTGAGTTGCAGATAACTTGGTATAATTAGTACCATGAAAAGCATGCATTAGAGGCCACTCACTGATCAGGAGTTGTACCTTGCTTTATTTTCCTGTTCTGCACTTAGTCTCTTGAGATTAACTGTTTGCATCAATTCCAGGTAAGTATTCAGGTCAGAGAAGAAGGATTGCAGATCCTCAGAAAGAAAAGGACAAAGAGAAGGAAGGAAAGACACAAGGGAAGAATGGGAGGAGGACAAGATTGTGATAGTTCAGGGCACTGGGTGAAACAAAGCACAGAATGGAAATAAGATTACATTTTCTCACTTAAGGAGAAAGAGTTCTGCCTTCTGTAAGCAGATGAAAGGTTATTATGTAACATCTTCGATGACAACGGTAATACAAGTGATTGCTTGATGTAAGACTTGTTTTGTGAGGGAGGGAGGGGAATCATCTGGTACTACCAATGGCCACAAGATTGATACTTAACTCTTGTAGTTGCTACAGCACTGCAGTTCTCTATCTCTGTCTTCACAGATGGTAGCAAGTTTTCTTGGTCAGGCAAGCATGGAGAAAAAAGTACTCTTCAGAATGTCATAAATAGTTAAAATAATTACTGGGCAGCATTTTGGAAAGAGCCTAAAATCATGCTCTTTAGCATGTAAGCAGTTTACCCTGTGAGCCGGAAAAGCCTGGTTATACGATGTTCTGACTGTTGCTTTCTTAGGTATGAGAGACCATTACCAAGGCGATAGGTATCTTGACTCCTGTTGAAAAGTTTAGCTAGCAAGAGCCTATGGTAGCCTGTTGGAAAGGCAGTGCCATCTTATTTGCAAACAGCAGCGGGAAAGCTCTGCCCTCTGAAAGCTTCTAATCTCACCCATAGTAAAAGCAGAAATGACAGGGGTGGGTTTTGCCCTTGCCAGAATTCATTGTGTTAGGCTGGCTAGTGGGAGGAATTCCTTGAGGTGACAGTTAAAATAATCACCTGCACAGTACTGTGTGTTGTTTAGTGCAGCTGGAGATGTTGATTTGTTAATGGTTCTTAATGTTCTAATTCTAATCTCTTTTTGAGGCTGAAGTGAAACTGTTTTGGCCTGAGCTCTATTGCTGAGTAGATACTCGTTTTAAAAAACAAAACAAAAACTGTTCCAGGATGCGTGTGAATACAGTGAGGATGACGAGCAGGTGGACATTGAGACCGTGGAGGAGCTTTCAGAGAAGATTAACATTGCCCGTCTGAAGGCCACAGCTGCTAATATCCGACCTTCCAAGCAGAAGTAAGCATCCTTGGAGAGCACTACAGTTCTGTCTTTTATTGATGAGCAGGCATTGACTTGAACTCATTAAACAGCAGGTTTAATGGGATGGTAAGATAAAGCGAGGCTTGTGTCAGGTCTTCCTGAGCACTGGTGCCTCCCAGTATCTTGTGAGGACAGGGCTGTCAGATCTAAGAATAGATTCGAGGTGTCTTAGCCTTTTTATTTTTGCCTTTTTCTTTCCCTTCCCTTGTAATTAATTTGTTTATGGAGATGTGTGTCTTGTAATGTAAAATTATTACGAGTGAATTGTCTCCCTTCCTGCAAGCTGACTATGAGTAGCGTTATCTTGCTTTTAAATGTGATTTTGCAAGCTTTGTTTATTCTTGCTGGTGGAGTTGTTACTTTTAGGCAGGAGCAGTCACTGGCTTAATTCCTGATCCTGTAAATGAAAGCCTTGCCTTTAGGCATATTGTCCAAGCGAAGACACTATTATTTTCGTATAGTCTGCCATGGTTGGATAGTGTGGCTTTTTTTGGGGGGGTGAGGGGCGGGCAGCTTGGTTGGTTGGTTGGTTGGTTTGGTTGCTGCCCTTGCATTTATAATGACAAAATCCAAACTAAAATCAGGGTTTACTTGAGGGATGTACAGATGGTCATGGCTATTACTCAGTTACACCAAACAAAAGAATGGGGAACGCTGCATTCTTAGCTCCTTTTATTTGAAGATTATTTTTTGGTAGAAACTGAAAAGTCCATTTGGTGGTGTTATAAACCTCCCAGATAGTTCCTGGGATTTTTTTCCTTCAAAGATACAGCTTAACTTTTATCCTTAGATAATGATTTTGCTGTAAAATTGTGAAGAACTTTTGGTGAGGGAGAAAAACATGTCATATTTTGTAAAAAAAAAAAAAAAAAAAACAAACCCAAAAAAAACCCAACAAAAACAAACGTGTGTTTTTATTTTCTTGAAGCTCCTGAGAGATGAGGAAGCTGTTACTATATACTTGGATAGTAAGAAATGTGAGGCTTTGGGTTGGTGCTTCTTTGTGGGGGAGGGATTTGTCTGCCATCTATATTGAATCTGGGGGGTGGGGGGGTGTTTAAAAAAAGAACCAAAGCATAATTTTTTTTTTAAATTGGCTTCTGCAGCTAATAGGCACAGCCTGAATTTCAAGTTAAATAGTTTGTCTTTTGCATTATGGGATAACTTTATAGCTTTCAGACCAGCTAGATTATTTTTTCCAGGGTGATGGCATTGGAGATAGAATTCACTTTCTTGAGAGAGCTCAACAGTATCCTGCTTTTGTGTGGTTAAGCAAGGATGAGTTAATTTCAGGGGATACAAATCAGTAATTCTGGGCTGTTGGAATGTAGTTTAATGAGGGTAGAGTGCATGAGCTGAGTAGTGTTGGGAAAAACTTTTTACCTTTCTTCCAGATACCATGCTCGTAATTCTTCGGATGAAAAATTATCAGAAAAACCTTCGAAGGTATATGTTTGCTCTCCTCTTTCCTTTTGGTATCACACCTCCATTTTAAAGATAAACTTTCATCTCAAGTGCAACTCTTTAAGGAGATTTATCTACCTCCCACGTATTTATGACTAAATGCAGGAAATCTAGTGTGTATTCGGGGAGCGGGGGGAGAAGGGGCTCAGTCCAAATCTGGTTAAAGCAAAGGGACTGCTACCAGCATCGGTGGGTTTTGTATTTGCTGCGTTACAGGAAGGGGTAGATTTATTTTAGTAATGTTTGCTTAGTTTTTGTGTTCTTGGCATAAATAATCTTTACAGCACACATAAAATAACCAACAGCTGAGCAATGTTTTCATGTGTTGAAGACAGGATGTAGGATGATATAGGCACAGCACTGGGCGAGGGGGTTCCAAAAACAGCAGTTTCAATAATAGGTATTTAGGCAAATTAAAGACAATGCAGAATCCTTTTAAAGCAAAACTCCCTGCAGTGTTTCTGAAGCTTATGCTGTATTTTTGGGTGGCTTTGAAGCCAGTTTCGCTAACTGTCCATGATAACTCTCTGTCTTGTACTCGATGTCAGATCTAGAGCTACCTGCTGGGGTGGGATGGGCCTCTGAGGTGGGGTGTGAGCCTGGTGTGTGTCTTACACATGAGAGCAGACTGGTACATATGCATTTGCCCTAGAGGGAGGTGGGTGCCAGGATGTTTCCTGCATTGTCTTCTCCAAATATTCTTCTCTCTGCCCTTGAAGTTACAGCGTGAGGCCCTTCCCTGAGAGGAACCTACCTAGTGAATGATACAATGAAATGTAATAATGCTGAATAGATTGATGTAGATGTAGCTTAAGAGACGATTATTATAACTTTAATATAAGAATTAAATTGATTCCGGCTTTGCGAGGCATCATGTCCAGTGTGAGAGCAGATGGAGTTGCAGCCTTACTATGCCTTGGAGGGCAGGATGTTTCAGGAGACAGCCTCCAGATTCCCTCCTAAGACCAGCAGGCTCAGAAATAGTGTTGCTAGACCTGAGGAGTCTTTCCGCTGATTCACTGGAGTTTGGAGCAGACCTCAGATGATACCGAAAAATGCATTAAAGTATTACTTCATCATGAAATAAATAGCATATTTATACAAAACCCCTAAGAGTAATAATGAAATAATAAACCTTCAAATCTGGAGAGATTACTAATTATGCTTATTGCTTGTCAACTTTTGGGAAAGCTTCAGCAAATTCAGAATCCAAATCTGAGCCTGTCCTTGGCACTGTTTATTGCTAGATGTCTAGGCTGACAGATTTCAATGCCGTCTTTCACATTCTTGCCTACGGTGTCACTTGGCCCCCAACCCTTATGTACCAATGAAACAAAATAGAAATCAAGCTAGTTAAACTCCAGGGAAAACGTTGAGCATCTCATATTTGATATCATTGCTTCATTCCTTAGTAGACTTTTTTGACAACAAAAAATGAGCTCAATCACTAGTGATTTTGCTGTAATCCTGCGGTTTACCTAAGTAGCCTTGTATTGCAAAAAAATAAAAGCTTGCTTATGGATAGAAGGGACTGCTCATGATCTTTTCCTTCAGATTTTGTATGATTTTGTTGGTTGTTTCTTGTTGAGTGGCATTTCATGCTTATTGCTTGTGCTTCTGACGCTGAACTTTGAGGACGTAGTAGCAGAAGAGCATGACGTGAAGTCTTCGGGTGTAGAAGCCTTGTAAATCAGGCATGCCTTTGAACAGTGTTTGCCATTACATCGCCTTTGTTTTTATTTAAACTGGTCAATACGGTTACTTCTCCAGCGAAAACATCGATTCTGGAACAGAAAGCTGAAGACGGAGGCAGAAGCCTTTGCTCACTACCGCCAGACGCACACAGCAAACGAACGCCGGCGACGGAATGAAATGAGAGTCCTCTTTGAAAAGCTGAAGAGAGCTCTGGTGTTACACAACCTTCCCAAGGTCTCCAAATGCTACATTCTTAAGCAAGTAAGTCTTCTGAAGCTTAAGTGAGTATGAGAATCATTTCATCTGGACAGGGTGATGAAGCTAGTATGAAGTTGTTGAGTGAGTCACCGTCATCCTGCAAATAGAGAACTTCTGTCACCTTTACAGGACTCTGGAATAAAACAATATCTGAAAGAATCTGTATTCCTAAGAGCTTGATATGGATTACGCAGGCGTGTGTTTTCAGATTAGCCCTCTCCTTGTTGTATTCTTTGTGAATTTAACCATGGAATGTTGCATCAATCAGTTTGGAAATACATTGAAGGTGTATGTGTTTTAATACAGGGGAAGAGAGGCTGAAGGAGCTGCGCTTGATCAGCCTGGAGAAGAGAAGGCTGTGGGGGGACCTCATTGCAGCCTTTCAGTACCTGAAGGGAGCAGAGAAACAGGAGGGAAATGAACTTTTCAAAAGGGTAGACAATGGCAGGACATAGGGGAATGAATTAAAGCTAAAGGAAGGAAGGTTTAAATTGGATATTAAGGGGAAGTTTTTTACAGAGAGAGTGGTGAGGTGCTGGAACAGGCTGCCCAGAGAGGTGGTGGATGCCCCATCCCTGGAGGTATTCAAGGCCAGGTTGGCTGGGGCCCTGGGCAACCTTGTGTAGATCCAGGCCTGGAGGTTGGTGGCCCTACATGTGGCAGAGGGTTGGAACTCTGTGATCCTTGGGGTCCCTTCCAACCCAGACCATTTTATGGTTCTGTGATGATAGCATTGTATGGAGGGCTATGCTGACATAAACTTAATTGTGAAGATGTAAATGACAGGAAATAAAACATGGATTGTAGATACGTAATTATGCTTATCATCTGTACCTTGAATTAGTGGGATAGCTGGTGTTTGTTTGGGTTTTTTTCCCCTGTAAAATAACTTTGGAGGAAGGATGACCAAGATACCAGTTTTCAACTCGCATTTAAGGAAAGCCAGCATTCCATGTGCTTCATGTGCTTCCAGTTTCTCGAGATTCTAATGCCTCAATAAACTCTGTAAAGGTGCCTGTGAAGCAAACTGATTCTTCTGTGTGCTGTTGGTTTATAAATCGGTTCTTTGATGCTTTTCTAGGCCTATGAGGAAATACAAGGACTGACCGATCAGGCAGATAAACTTATTGGACAGAAGAACTTACTGATGCGCAAGCAAGACGTTTTGATACGAAAGGTGTCCACGCTTTCAGGTGAGACTTTGGATAGAGCCTAGCTGGAATAATGAAAGAACAGGCTTTTAAGAGGGGGGAGTGAGCGGACTAATCCTCTGGGGATCCAAGTGAGTCATTATTTTGCATAAAATTTAGACTCCTGACGCCAATCGAAGACCTGCTCAGCTCTGACTCAGTGACATAGTCATTCTGCTGATAAGAACTGGGTTTGTTTTCCTTTATGCCTAAAGGAAGTGTAGAATGATCTCTATGATCTCTGGCTTGGGTTCCCGTGCACTGAGTGGGCTTTTAGTCACTTCGTTCTGTCAGGCATCACTTCCTGAGACAGCTTTTCTGCTTGGTGTCTTGCGAGTGTCCCCAGCTGTCTGATGAGTACCAAAATCTCTGACTCCTTGGGTCAGCTTTGCAGATAGCTACCTTCATATGGCTTTTCTGAGAACTAGTGGTGTCTAGAAGGCAGTAGCTCTGTCTGTAGAACAAAATGGCAGTATGTTCCAAGCTGCTACTCCTCTAGGCATTTCAAGATGAAAGTGTTGTATTTATTTTGTCTGTCTCCCTTGGAGGTGTAGGAAGGCTGTGACACATGTTCAGCTGCTGCTGAAATGCGTGTGAGCAAACAAGCCAAATTATTCTCTTCATCTTCTCATTGCCTAGGAATAAAAACAGAAGTCTGCCTGTAAAGTAGAAATGGAAGATACTTAAACCTTATGGATTTACGTGAATCAATTAATATATATTGGAGGTGATTGGTTAAAAAAATAAATTAAAAAGTAAACCCTCTTCTTAATCCAGAAATGTAGGATGGGCCTTTTGGACAGGAAATGCAAGCAAATAACTTCACAAAGTAGTTCTCTGATCTTTTGCATTCCTAGTGAAGTACTTCAAACCTGATGAGGAAAAAACCTGCTCTCAGTAGGGCTAGTTAAATACAGGCTTAATTAAAGATAGACCCTGATGTGAGAACATAAACACTGAACAGGAAACAAGCCACTGTGGGGTTTTTGTCAACTGTGATTGTGTTAAATTGCATGCTTCTGCAGAAAACAAATTACTTGTAATATCTCTCTGTGTGTTCAGGGTTATAGTTTTCACATCAGTGGTACACTGTTGGGGAGTTTACCCCTAAATGTCACTTGAGTAACAGGGTTCCTTAGTCCAGGAAGTGTCATACCAGGCAAATGCTACATTTTTGGCTGGTAGCCTCATGTATTTATCATCAAGAGAGACAGGAGGAGGTTTTTTTCCCAGCTGTGGATATTCTGAACTGGTACTTGTTCCAGCAGTAGGTGGTGCTTGTCCAAGCTGATACCTGCTCATCAGTGTCACAGATAAATGCTAAAACATATGGATGTTTCTGAAGGAAACAAAATAGTCTTGGCATAAATAGGTAGTTGCTTCCCTGTGTTACAAAGTGTGCTGCTTCCTTTCGGGGGTGATTATCTATTGCACAGTAGTTCAATGCTGTCAAGTTAGATTCTTTTTTTTTTTTTAGTTCTGTCTTCAACTCTTTAGTTTTCCTGAAAGAGAGTTTGAAGATGGTTGTCTCTAATAATTTTCCTATAGGGAAGACAGAAGAGGTTGTCCTGAAGAAGCTAGAATATATTTACGCCAAGCAAAAAGCAATCGAAGCACAAAAAAAGAACAAACCAACTAAGCCAGAGGAAACTGCTGTAACCAAAACTGCTAGCACACAGCAAGAAGGATCTTCTGCTCCCTCCAGAGAGGTGGCCCAAATAACCATGACAAATAGAAGAGGCAAGCCGCTGATACTCGCCAGGAAAGGAGTCCGTGCCACAGGTGGGCTGAAAGTATAAAGGGGGGGACAGTCACTGAAGTAGCATCCCGTGGGAAGGCAAATGCTGGCAGCTTCATTCTTGCAGGGGAATTGAGTGTAGGACCAGGAAGTGTGTCTCCAGTAGGTGTGGAAACCTTTTCTTTACAGTAAAGATGAGACCAGCACTACTGAGGTCTTCCCATGAAATGGGACTTTGGCGTTTCAGATGAACAGGAAATATATTTCTATTAAGCTGTCCTTTGGTCTCATGGAGTTTCACTGCAATCCTGCAGTAATTCCTGAGAGGCAAAGGCGGTTCTTTTCCTGCTGACTCAAAACCTGAAGGTCAACCCCCAGAATATTGGGGTTTGCTAGAACAGATTCAGTTTCTAAAACATCCCTCCCCAAACAAGTTAGCTCTCAAGGTGGTAGAAGACTGACTTAAATGACAGAATTCTCAGGCACTTGAGAATTGCTTTTCAATTGAGAACATACAGAGAAGTATTTCGTGTTTGTGGAGACTTCTGCACTGTAAACGTAGGAGGGAACAAAAGAACGGCAGGCATCCACGCTTTCCTGGTAGCACCACTATAATCTAAGGATCTGGTGATGTTTCTTATTTTGATAATGATAAATTGACCTTACTTGAAGCAATCTTGGGCTTTTATAAATAGCTGCTCACTCTGGTGTCCTGAGCCTCTTCTGTCCCATCCTGGGAAGTTTGGATGTGGTGAGAGAACTTCCTCTCTTCATTGGAACTAAGTCCCCTTTGTAAATTCAGCAGGACCGCTCTGATACTTGATTGGGATGCTGCTCTAGAGAGTTAGGGCTGTTGCACTGCACAAAGAAGATAGTACTGGCTCTAGCTATGTAGCTGAGGTTTCTGAAGACTATGTAGCTTCTGTGGCAGCTTTCTAATCTATGGCCTGTAACCACCTAGCTGGAGTTCCTCCCACAGCTGGATTGCAGGATACAATTTGCCATCGAGGCTGCTATGCCAGAATAAATTACTGATTCGCATCTTTCTTCTTTACAGAGGACACTTCATCCTCTCTTACGCTAACTGCTGCCAGCCTAGTGATGACCCCACAGGGCCAGGTGCTTACGCTGAAGAGCCCTCTGGTACCAGGGCAGGTGGCAGCTGTTCCTTCCACACTCTTGCAGGCTGAATTAAAGCCTCAAGCTGTCGGTACTGCCGTGACAGCACAGCCAGGTATGATCATGGGAAGATGTGTCCATGAAAATCGGTCTGATGCTTTTCTAGATGTGCATAGCAGCTTAGAGTTAATGTGGTATTTAATTTTTGCTTTAATTTTTTGGGGGGTTTTGCAACTTAACTGACTGAAGTATAACTTGAGTGGTAAGAGAGATTTTATATTAACTCAAATTTCTCAACACGTAAGTACAGTAGGTTAAATTTTTGCTATTCTCAAATTAGGGAGATGGGGAAGATTTCTTAATCACCTAACCAAACTAGATTTCTGGTTTTTTTACTGTTTTCAGATGTTATTATGGTCTTGCCTACAAGTGCAAGGCTTTTATTTTCCAGACTTAACTGAATATCTGAACTGCTCTTGTTTCTGCCTCGCACCCTCCTTCCCCTTTTCTTGGATAAGGTATTGCTTCCGTCATGATTCAGCTGCCAGGATCAACGCTTCCTGTCCAAGTAAAAGGAATCCTGGCTAACTCTACCATTCCCATTACACTGTCAACTGTTGCTGGAAACCCCGTGCCCTCAACAGTCGTATCAGCTGCAGAGCCCCATGCAGGTAGGCTCTTGGGGTTTCATGGGGCTTTCCACACACAGGAAACGGCAACCTGAGAAATGACTTTGCTAGGAGGTAATGATGGGCGTTATTGTCTGGGTGTTCAAAGAAAGACCTCCCCTCATCTTCCTCTTCTCCTGATGTTCAGTCTGGAGAAGAGGAGGCTGAGGGGAGACCTCATCACTGCCTACAATGACCTGACAGGAGGGTGTAGAGAGGTGTGTGATGGTCTCTTCAGCCAGGTGACAGGAGATAGGACAAGGGGAAATGGCATGAAGCTGCCCCAGGGCAGGGTCAGATTAGATGTTAGGAGAAAGTTCTTCCCTGAAAGAGTTGTCAGGGCCTGGAACAGGCCACCCAGGGAGGGGGTTGAGTCACCATCCCTGGATGTGTTTAACAGACGGGTAGATGAGGTACTTAGGGATATGGTTTAGCACAGGACAGGAACGGTTGGACTTGATGATCGTAAAGGTCTTTTCTAACCTTGTGATTCTGTGAAAACCCCTATTAAATATTTTGAACAGTTTAGATGGGCATCTAGGGGATTATAGATGAGAGCTTTCTAACTCTCCTTCACCTTGCTGATACTCCTTGCCCTCCAGATAACTGGGGACTGGAATGTGTCTGTGGTGTACCATGTCCTGCTGGGGAAGCTGCAGGACGCCTGTTGGCCTGGCACACTCCTTCCCTGCCATCTCTGTGGCTCGCTGGAGAAGGGGTTTGTTTTTGAGACTGAGTACTGTGCATCGGGTCTGGATGTGAGGTGGTCTCTGCCCGGGATGTGCTGCTTGTCGCCAGTCGTGTGAAAGCGAGCCGCTCCTCGGCTCCGGCTTTGTTGCAGCCAGGTGGTCACAATGAAACAGGAATGGGGGAAATTCCCTTCATATTTGGGGCTGGGAAAAAATCCGAGCGCTATAAATAGGAATCTGCTTGGAAGGGGGAAGTAAGTGCACGTGCAGTCCCTGAAACACTTCTGTAGCCTTGTGCAGAAAACCAGCACTGCAGAATGTGAGCAGAAAAGCAAAGCCTGGAAGGGCAGGGGAAAACAGTTGTTCTGCTTCCCTTGTACAGTGCCATGAGACGCATGAGCACTGCAGTACTTGTCTTTGTGTCAGCCTGCTGAGGCAAGGGACTGCCTGAGTGGTTCCGGGGTAGTAAGGTGGAGCTTCCTCCTTTCCTACAAGTCGAAGGAGAAGCTACTTGTGTTTTAATGCTTCACCTAACCGAAACTCCATAAGCAGTTGAAATTGTGAATAGCAGCTTACTTGAGGAAGACCTGAAAAGTAAGCAATTTCTATTTAATTGGGAATTCCCTTGCGGTTAGCACGGATTCTGACGGGCGCTGCTTTGTTTGGTTTTGCAGACAGCGAAGATTCATTCATGATGCCAAAGATTGTTAATGTAACTTCACTGGCTGCTGAGGGAAGCATGAGTCTGAATGTCAACAGGAGCAAAAACTCAAACCTAACAACAGCTGCGAGTGCTCAGCCTTCTGAGAAACCTTTGGGTGGAGCACCCCTGGAGAGCAGGAAGAGCGAGAGCATCCTTTCAGAAGACAAAGCCAAACTGTGTCCTGGAGATGGCAGTGGAGATGGCAGGAATCCCACAGGTCCTGCAAAAGTTTTCTTTGAGAATAAAGATGGCTTCTCGCAGCTCCAGAACGCCTTGTGTACAAAGGAACCAGTGGAGTCCTTTGGCAAAAAGCTCTGCATCGGTGAGGTTGTAGGAAGCCAAGGCAGGAGGAAGGATGGTGATCCTGGAGGGGAGAGATTAAAATCTAAAGACTTCCCATTCCGCAAGCTGCAGATCAAGGATTCCAGGATAGAAATGGAATTGAGGAAAGTAGCATCCGCAATGGAGGAAGCGGAACTGGATGCTAGTGAGCTGCTGAGCAGCATCGAGGAGAGCGATGACACGGATGAAACCCTCACTTCGTTGCTCAATGAGATCGCTTTTCTCAATCAGCAGTTGAATGATGATGCTTCAACAATGTCAGAACTGCCCGGCTCTCTGAACCCGGATTTCTCTCACGAAGATGCGGAAGCTTGTCGGGGAACAGCTGGTGATCTCACTGCTGCGGATGGGTCTTCCTTCCGGTTTGGCCATTTGGGAAGCAGTTTTAAGGACCTTACTGAAGTTCCCGAGGGTGGTGGCTCTATAAGCCCTCTCCTCCTGCACCTGGAAGACGATGACCTTACTGACGGGGAGAAGAACTCCGGGGAGCCTTCATCTGAAGCAGATGTTTTAAAGATAGTAATAGGTGCTGAAATGAAGGATCCACTTCCCAATCTCTCCGTAACTGGCGGTGGGAATGGCAAAACTGTAACGACCTCGACAGAGGCCACTACCGTGACTCCCCCAGTTTTGCAGATGAAGACCAATCCAGAGGCGAGTAACACTGACACCCTGTGGAGGCCCATGCCCAAGCTGGCACCACTTGGCTTGAAAACAGCAAGCCTGCCGGTGGACTCAGAAGGGCAGAGTAATAAAGTGATGCCCTTACTGGCACCAGTGGTGGCCAAGCTGGCACCCGGCGGGGTAAAGCCTTTGTTGCCTGCAACCACTCAAGAAGCCCAGGACAACAAAGTGATGCCCACCTTAGCACCCGTGGTTATGAAACTGAATACTACTGGGACCTTGCCCTCCAATTCAGCCGGCAAATAAACGTATGTGGTTTCTATCGGAGACCAGAATGGAGTTCTGGAGACCGGTGTTGGGAGTTCAGCAACCTCCCTTGGCTGCAACACTCCTTTTCTGTCTGGCATCAGCACTCTGTTCATCTGAGGGCAGGCCCCAAACCAAGAAAGAAGTGCTCTGAAACTTTAAGCATGTCCACGTGTTTTTACCTCACTGTTGTATTCTGGGTGTTCTCCTTCCCCGTCACAAAGCCAAGGAAGATGAGCTATAACTATTGCCGGGCGCGTGGCATCCTTCCAAAATCAGGCCCTTCATCGAAGTGGTTTGTCCCAGGACTGAGAACCTTAAGCTGTCAAAAGAGATTTCTTCCCCCAGTGCCCCCAGTAGGAAGGCAGCTGTCTTACTGGGGGTGGAGGAGCAGGGGAAATCTGGGTTACTTAGTTTTGTGCCAGGCAAATTATCTATGCAGAAATGGGATTGTCCACGTTCGCTGGTTTTAATGTTGATGGATGCACGGAGATGAGATTGCGATCACTCATGACCTTGTCACCTTTAGGACAGCAGGAGGGAAATCCGAGAGACTCTGCCGAGGGCTGAAGTGAAAAGTTTCTTGTCTTTGGTGCTAGAAGGTTCTCTGGCAGAGACTCTTCTCAGGAGCTTGTGCGCCCAAGATTTTTAACGAGCATCTATGGTAACTCTCACTAAACAGGGAAGAAAATTATCTTTCCCAATGTAATTAGAAGTAGGATTAATAAAATACTAAAATCACCCCTCACTTTTACCTCCTGCCCCTAAACAAGTACCCCCAACCCTGCCTTCGATATGCAGGGCACCTGGGAGGAAAACTTAACTGAGAGTAGAAAGAAATGTGGGCACCCTGTTGCTACACCTTTAAATGCATTGCTGAAGTAGCTTGAGTATTTTCCCAGCTCTTGTTTTCTTTCCTCCTGTCATTCTCCCAGATGGATTCGGTGGCTAAGAATGTTAATAGGAAACGTCGCTCTGTAACTGTTACCAGAACGCTTTCGGGGCTTGGGTTATATAGCCTGGCGTTGAGAGGTGTATATGTGAATGTATATATGAAAATATGTGAATATCTTTCCAGACCCTTCCATTTCTTTAGAAATTCAGGAAAGGTACTCAGAGGTTTCTCACTGCATTTGCACAAGCTGTGTATAGCGAGAAAAAAAAAAAGTAACGAAGTCAACAAAAAATGCTCATTACCAGGGAAATAGGGCAGTATTGAATCCCAAGATGTATTTTTTATTCTTCTCTGCCACTGCTTAACTCAGTAACCTGGAGGCTCCCTTCACCGTTCAGCCGTGGTTGGACATGAAGGGCCTGCGGACTGTAAAGATATTTATATTTTTGTACACAGTTTTTTGGTTTTTTGCATAGTTTTCTTGACAAAATTAAATTTTCAGCCTAGGAGAGGTGATTTGTTTTAACAAGTGTAGACACAATCTTTTCCTATCAGGTTTGTAAATACGAGCTGCGGTGCGCTTGAGGGGCTTCTTAACTGCTCCACCCAACATGGCCACCAAAAATGGGCAGAATTTGGTGAGGCACTTTGCTTTTATGTTTAGGAACATAATCCTTTGTCTCACCCTTCCAGCAACAACAGGTGGATTGCCCCCCCCTTCCCCCCTACCCTCCGCAAATCTTTGGTGAGGCAGTAACACAGGGGGTTCGTCCTGTCTAAGGCTGAGGCGGTGTCAGTGTGGAGAGCCCTGTTCAGAAAGCTGCAGCTTCTGGAGCTGCGCCTCGGTTAGATCCACCTGGGGATATGCGTTCCTGGGGGTTCCCTGGTCTTTCTTACCACCCTGAGTTACACTGCAGAGGAGAGAGAAGCCCTTCTGGCTCGGGACGCGTTAAGTTACTCCAGAGCCAGAGTAGAAGTCCTTTGCTTGGCCATTCTGGATGGTGGGTTTTAAAGCAGTCAGGTAAAGCTCTTCAGTGCCTTTTGCATATTTATTCTTTTAATATTCGTTACGAGGCCTGTTGAGCAGTTTGGAAAGGAGCCTGGTAGAGGTCAGCATGAGAGTCACACGGGGTCGTAACAGTTGTCCCTGAACGCCTTAGGAAAGGGAACTTGGGACGCGAGGAAGTATCTAGACATAGGTATGCTGCTCATTAGTAAAGCATTTTAACCTTCTTTTAAACCAGGGGAGATCAGGAGTAACTAAATGGGTTTAGAAGCACTACATCAGACCTCAGCCTGTTCACCTGGGAATCTGGTTCTGAGCATTTCTAATAGGCTGAAGTCGTTCATTTCTTCTTTTAACCTACGGCAGTTAGTCTTGCCAACAGATCTCATTCCTCCTGCATGTGAAACAGCAACCGGAACTGTGCTGGGATTCCTTTCCCATCCCAAATCACTGACCTTTCTGCTTGACCTTTCTGCCTGTACCCACTCCTGTTCTGGTTCCAAACAGCTAGTTTTCATTTCAGAACTGCCTGCTGATCAGACCTGAATACTTAGAAGCGTCGAGTGCTTTGCATGCTTTGGTGGCACAGGGAAAGCTGTAACATGAAAACCATTCAAATACAGCCTGCGAGGGTGTTCCACCCATTGCCGAGGTAATGGAAGATGCATGGGTGTACTTACTGTTGGGTGCTGGGCAGGAAGGAATTTGACTGCAGTGAAAAAGCCCTGGGTAAAAGTGACAACAAGAAGTTCCCCTTCCTAAATAGGGTTACTAAAGGAACTAAGAACAGCCCCCAAATCTGGCTCCAAAACGTGGCAGTTAGTGCGGTTCTGAGAAGGATCTGTGGTGGGGTCCCACGAGGCAGCGAGTTCCAAACGCTCTTCATTTCTTTTCTCCTTGAACCACTGCCTCTTCTGCCTGCAGCTTTGTATTTTGCTATGGATTCAAACACTGGCCTTTTCATTCTGCTCTTTCATCCAGCTCCTGTCGGTTTGGAACAAACCTTTTAAAAATGATAAACATCCTTTTTTTGAGGCAATAACGCGAGAATTTGGCATGGAATGAAATGCTGTTGGAATCAGGAGAACAAAGGAAATACCTGCAAGGTGCACGTTCTCGCTAGACCAAGAGACCTGGAGATTTTCTTTGGTTTTTTTTACACACACCTGTAAATAGACTGGAATGTTTTTAAGAATATAATGAGATGTCAGATTTAGCTTTTTTTTCCGCTTTTATATATTAAAGTATATCTTTCCCTCTTTTCTGCTTTTGAAAAATGGATATTTTTGTAGAAATCTAACAGTACAGGACTCTTAAATAACTGTATGTGAGGGACAAAGTGTAAAACTAAAATAAACCAATCAAAGTCAACTAGAAACTGTCTTTGAAAGTTTATTACAGGGAGGGAGAGGGAGCAGAAAGCACACGGTGGGGTGTTGTTGAGGACACGTGGCCTTGGACCCGAGCGATAGGGCACACACGTGTTGGTCAGAGGCAGAAGTTTTGGCCACACACATCTGGGGTTTGGTTGGAGTCGTTGGGCAAGTTGGAGGAGATGTGTCTCTGGTTTTGTGTGGTCTACAGGAAGCATTACTGGTTGTGCGAAGGGGTTTTAACGTGTGAGGGTGCAGAAAAGGTACCAAAGGGGCTTTGCTTTTGCCAAAACGCAGCCGAGGCTAGAGGCCGGTGGGGTCAGCAGCCGGCCGTGGCATAGGAAGGAAAAAGCACCAAACCACCCCAGCAGTTGGAGATTGTCCACATCGACTCCATCTCCCATCTGCCTGCCCCATGCAGTTAACTCCCCCGTATCTGTTTCTGTTAGCGAAGCCATATGACGCAGCAGCCTTTATGGGAATGAGGCTGAAAAGCGGAGGAGGTGCTTTTTTAGAAGCAGCAGATAAAACCCCTGTAACGAGTTGCTCTGTGTTGCTTCTGTGCCCATTACTTGGAAGGTGGCGTGCCTGCTAAATGCTTTTTTGTTGTTAGGGGTGGTTTTTAGTAGTAAAGATCTAAACGTGAACAAGTCTTGCAAGACCCGCAGGCCTGAGGGGACACAATGAAGACAGCAACTGTACTAGAGGGTAAGTGATGGACCGGAGAAGAGACGTCGCAGATCGTTCTTCTGTTGGTGTTGTACAATCAGGTAACGTATTCTGGAAAACTTGGGATGAAACCTGTCAGTGAGGCCTCATTCCACGACTGTTCTAAGGGCTAAAGTCAGTGCTTGGAATAGGAAGGGAGATAAGCACAAGGTGCATCCAGCCAGGCTTGCAGTGGGAAGAACCTATTGGGAGAGTCCTATGACAAGCTCTGCTGGGGAACCAGTGTCTTCCAGCACAATCCCTGTGCTTGTAAATGAGCTGATGGTACAAATGAACTCAGGTGAGCCAGTGGTGGGAAGTTACAGGGAGCCTTTGCAGCAACTCATGGGCTTTGAGTCCGTGAAGGTGCAGAAGGATAGGTTGTCTGTAACTGACAGTGAATGGAATCTGCATTAATCACTGTTGTTTGAGGTTACAGTGGTGGAGGGATTGTGGTGCTGTGATCACTTAAGCTCAGCACATCACTTGGTTGCCCTCTTGATGGCTGCTAAAGACTAAGGAGGTGGCACTACACCACCGCGTGCTCCATTATTCCCGTGTGTCAGTTTGGTGTTGCCTCAGCTGGCACTTTGAATGTCTGCCTTGGGTCTGTCGGCACTTGGAGGCCCATGAGAGGTGACAGCTCTTGGAGGTTTCCCCCCCTTCACTTTGAAACACAGTTTTATCCTTAGAAAGATTTGGCGTCTCTGCTTGTTGAGACACCTTTCTGACAGAGAGGAAAGCTGCAGTCTGTCCCCGCAGGCCACTGGCACATACAGCCTGTGCGGCATTCCAAGCAGCTGCAAAGTACTTTGCTCCCAGCTTGCTGCTGCACAAACTCCAGCGTGCTCATCCATGCTCATCAGTGTGTCCCTGTGCCAGCAAGGCATCTGGGACGCTGGGTTATGTCTGTCAGTAATCCGTCATACGAGCCCGGAGAGCCCGACCTGCAGTGGTGCCTACATGAATTACAGAATGGTAGGGGGTGGAAGGGACGAGAGATCATCAGGTCCAACCCCTCTGCCAAAGCAGGCTCCCTAGCTCATATTGCAGAGATAGGCGTCCAGATGGGTCTTGAATATCTCCAGAGATGGAGACTCCACAACCTCCCTGAGCAGCCTGTCCCAGGGCTCTGTCACCCTCACTGCGTAAAAGTTCTTCCCCCTGCCCTCCCGTGTTCCGGTGAGCACGGCCCCTTGCTCCAGCAGGATTCTGGTGACAGGAAGCAAAGCGGAGCGGAGACCTCGGCTCACTTTGAGTGCTCCCTTACCTGGCTCATCTCTCTCTCAGGAGGATTCCCTGTATTTTGTAGGGCTGAGCACAGGACTAAGTTTTCTTGAGGTTGCGGTTGATGGCCCTGACTCTCCTCCGGTGAAAAACAGATGCTGGCAGTCAAGGCTGAGGGCTTGGAAGCCGGAGGCGGCTTTCTGACAAGCATTCTTCACAGCCTTCACCCCTTAGCATGAGGGGTGGCAGCCAGCTGGGTCAGGATCCCTGCCCATGAGGTGCAGATGCGCAGGTACTGACATCAGCATGGTGAAGGGAGGTCAGGAAGGGCAGCTGCACTGCTCTGGCCGCCATCTCAGGCTATGTGGGCTGTGGCACTGCAAGAGCAGGGCTCGCTCTCTCCTGTGCCAGCCTGCTGGGCCCAGCTCCGAGGAGAAGCAGATGGGCTTTTCTGCGGGCTTTTTGGTTTCCTCCCTTTTCCCTGGCTGGCAGTGAGGCTCCTGCCTCCCCGCCGGCGTTGGGGCCCGTGTAGTTCCCCCCACCTGACATGCAGGGGTGCCCCTCGCAAGCGCTGCAGCTGGCTGCGCCTTGGGGACCTCAAACCAGGCGGTGAAACAGCAGCTAAAAAAAGATCCACAAACATGAGCTGTGGGCCATTTTTAGCAGCTTTCAGTTGCAATTAACTCCTCAAACAACAGCTGTATGGAACAACTCACTCGGCTCCTCGGTTCTTCCTGAGGGGGTTCTCTCCAGGCCTGCTAGGAACCGGGAGGCCTGTGGCTCCGGCCCCGCACGGCCAGCGGGAGTCTGCACAGCTTGCGTTATGGGCCGTGCTCGTAGCCGAGGCTTCTGAGCCCAGCAAGGGCATCAAGTACTTCACACCGCCGAGGTGCCAAAGGGCCTGGAAAACGGACTTTGGATCCCTGAGCTCTGGGATCCAGCCGTCTGTGGCTGTTATTAGTAACAACATGTAAAATAACCCCAGCTATAACCAACCGGCCTACACAAAGGGGTCAGAGCTTGTTTTTAAACTCTGCTGGCTCAAGTCTATGTAAGAGTAAATGGAAGACCGGCAGAAGCTCCCTGGTTCTTGGAGTAACACAGCATGCTTCAAGCAGGCACTTGGGTGACTGATGACGCCCCACCCTTCCCCTGGGCCTTCTGCAGCACCAAAACATGATCCAGACTTGTTTGATTCGTGGCTCCTTGGTTGTTGTGACGAACAAGAAGTCCGTTAGCAGGATGGTAACAGCTTTGCCAGCATTTTTAGGGCAGCGCGCTGCAATTGTGAGGGGGATGAGAACAGCTGCTGCGGCCAGGATTTCCTGCAGCGGTAAGAGGAGAAGGGAGGGTCTGTTGACAGGGTAGTTTGGTAGAAGTTTGCTCCCTTCTGCTTCCCTCTGCCCCGCTCCCTGGTTCGCACCCTGCCCTCTACATGGCTGAGGGCTTGACAGTTGTGCTCTTTTATTCGCACGTCATCTTCTACCCTGAGGTGTCCTAAAACAGTGAGAGAAATTTTGAAGGGATCCTGGAATTCCTCGCTGAGTTGGTTTTTCTCCTGAAGGACAAACCCAATGGTGACCAGATATCTGGTTTCTTTTGGTATCAAATGAAGCCTGGAGCTGTTTGGGTAAGCAGCAGCCAAGGGTGCCTCTTCCTGCAGGAGCTGCTTGTTGCTTGGATCATGGATGAAGCTGGGCTGCCATGAGCCCTGGCGCTTTCCACAGCTCCCTGCTAGACAGCATTGCCTGTCCCTAAGCCTGAGGTACTGGCAGCGCTGAGCTGGAAAATGTGTCCGCTAATGTTTCCTGAGGGGTGTTGGGCCTGGACTGGATGGGTCATGGATTAGATGGGTGTACCCTTCCTTTGCTGGGTTACAAACTGGTGGGACAGCTAGGCCCAAAGTGGTGGTGAATGGAGTTAAATCCAGCTGGCAGCTGGTCACACGTGGTGTTCCCCAGGGCTCGGTGCTGGGGCCAGTCCTGTTTAACATCTTCATTAATGGTCTGGATGAGGGGATCAAGTGCACCCTCAGTAAGTTTGCAGATAACACCAAATTGTGTGGGAATATCGATATGCTGGAAGGCAGGATGGTTCTGCAGAGGGACCTGGACAGGCTGGAGCCATGGGTAGAGGCCGACTTTATGGGATTCAGCAAGGCCAAGTACAGGGTCCTGCACTTTGGTCACAATAACCTCAGACAGCGTTACAGGCTTGGGGCAGAGTGGCTGGAGAAGAAGGTCCTGGGGCTGTTGGTTGACAGCCGGTGGAACATGAGCCAGCAGTGTGTCCCGGTGGCCAAAGCCAGCAGCATTTTGGCCTATAGCAGGAATAGTGTAACCAGCAGGAGTAGGGAAGTGACAGTTCGTTGTACTTGGCTCTGGTGAGGCCGCACCGCAAGTGTCAGGTTCAGTCTTGGGTCCCTCACTACAGGAAGGATGCTGAGATGCTGGAGTGTGTCCAGAGAAGAGCGACCAAGGTGGTGGAGGGTCTGGAGCACAAGTCCTATGCAGAATGGCTGAGGGAGTTGGGGCTTTTTAGTCTTGAGAAAAGGAGGCTGAGGGGAGACCTTATCACTCTCTACAGCTACCTGCAAGGTGGTTGCAGAGATATAGGGTTGGTCTCTTCCCTTGGGTGACAAGTGATAGGAGGAGGGGAAATGGCTTGAAATTGCCCCAGGGGAGATTTAGGTCAGGTATCAGGAAGAATTTCCTTACTGATAGGGTTGTCAGGCACTGAAACAGGCATCCCAGGGAGGTGGTGGAGTCACCGTGCCTGAAGGGATTTAAAAGGCATGTGGATGTTGTGCTTAGGGACATGATGTAGAGGTGGGCTAGTCAGGGTTAGGCTGTGGTTGGACTCTTCCAATGCAGGTGATTCTATGGACTGTACTGTAAGACACCATTATGCAGCCAGAGTAAAAAGCGATTCACTAAGCCACTCATGTCCCTTTGGTGCCTGGCTGGAGCCATGCTTCATATGCTCAGCTCCATAAAAGAAGCAGGGCCCAGACAAGGCCCCTCCTGCCCAGGCAGCCCTGCATGAGAGCAGGGCACGGAGGCGGGTAGGAGGCTGGTGGACTGTGACAGGTCATGGGGCTGGAGAGGTTTGGACTTCAGCAGAGTTCAAACCTGTGAACGATTCCACCTACGAGAGGGATAACAGCGTAGACAGGATTCCCCTGTGCTGGTTATCTCGGTACGTCATGACGTGGATCTGACGCGACTGTCACAACGTGCGTTAAGGCGCCTGGCCACAAAAGCGTGACACAGAAAGGAGGTGCCCGCAAACCATCTGCAACAGGAATAATGAACCCCCTGGGCCTGTGCCCTCACTTCAGGGTTACAAGGGGGTCTTTGCTTTTACAAAATGGTCCCCGCACATTCGCGGCTGGTAACCATTTTGCAAACTTTAAATTTGCCTCCTCAGCTTCTGAATGTCCACAGTAAAAAACAACCCAACCTCAACCCAGACGTCCTCCTGTAGAATCTCACCCCACAGAAGTTCTGTGACTCTGACGTATGGGTCAATCGCCTGGAACCGGGAGGCTTAGTCTCCAGGAAGAAATTCCAATAACCGGCTCCCCCTGGGGCGAGCTGAACTGATGGCGGCCACAGTGGGAATTGTTTGCTGCCGCGCTCCGGTGCAGACAAGGCCTCATTGTCTGGCTTTGACAGGGAAAAGGTCCAGTTTCCCAAACTTTGCTGAGCAAGGGAGAAAATAATTACATTGCAGCTTGGCTTACAAGGGGCACAGTCACATTTGAGAGCAAACTTGGTTTTCCAGAGGGTGAGGAAGAGCCGCTCAGCTGCCAGAGGGAGAAGCCAGCAGCTTTGTCCACCTACTAAAAGTGCCTCAAGCCAAGAGTTATTCCTGGTGGAAGGTGGGTCCCAAGGGGCCGGATTCCTGGATCTGGTTGGAGGCGGGGGGCAGGCAGCGCAAGTGGAAAGCGTGTGGGAAACCCAGGTCTCCACAGCCGCTCTGGGCGTGGGGCTGGCGGGGCAGAGCAGAGCCCTCGCCCCAGACGGATGCGGACTCCTCCAGCGACTCACAAACCAGGGCGAGTGCTGGGGTGTCTCCCCCCACCAGCCACTCACCAGCTGGGTGACATGGTGCTGCAGGAGCGCCGCTGCCTGGGATTTGCCTGTTTTCGGCTCCCGATTACCGCAGCAGCGGTTTCATTGGCGCTGTCTGAGTGAAGGCTTGGCAGGATTTTTCCTCCATGTGTTTTTACTTAGGAAAGTGATCGGGTAAATACTGAAGGAATACATTTTGCGGCGCTGGGTTGGCCGATGAGCCTGGGCTGCTGACTGGCTCCCTCCCTCCTGGCGCTGGGAGCAATAGCTGAAGCCATTTTGGTTGTGTCCCCAAGGAGGGGGGATGCGATTATCTTCTCTTTGTGAGATCACACGACGTTTTCTCCCCTCTGTCTCAAGAGGGGAGGGGGGGAAGGAACAGCAGCAGCAATGAACTGTGTAACGAGCTGATAACATATTAATTCTTCCATCAGGCTGGAAGTAAAGCTTGGATGAATCCAGTGCTATAAATCCCACTATTTTTGGTGACGTTTCTCTCAAGGAAGTGTACGCTGTACGCTCTACTCTATGCAGGAAGCTGCAGCCCCAGCGGCATAAACCCAGTTTGTTGTCATGGCAATGTGTCAGTTGTTGCCTTATGTGTACTCCAACTTGTAGGACCATTGGAAAAATTCAGGTGGGAAGGAACCTCTGGAGATTTACAGGCCAGCCTCCTGCTCAGGGCAGGGTCAGCCTCGAGATCAAACCAGGTTGCTCAGGGCTTTCTCTAGCCAGGACTTACAAAACCTCAAGGGATGGTGCCACCTCCCTGTGGCACGTTTCTAGGCTGTTGCTACTGGTCTTCTAAGCTTCCTAATTCCAGTATTTCTGGGAGTAGTATTTTGGATTGGCCATGTCTTTGACATTTTTTCATGGCACACTCTTTTTTTCACCGCCTCGAGCTGATTCAAGCTCCTCCGTGTTGAGAAGGACCTGGGGGTGCTGGTTGACTGCAGACTGAATATGAGTCAGCAGTGTGTCCAGTTGGTCAGGAAGGCTAACAGCATCCTGGCTTGTATCAAAAATAGTGTGGCCAGTAGGTCTGGGGAGGTGATTGTGCCCCTGTACTTGGCATTGTTGAGGCCGCACCTCGAGTACTGTGTCCAGTTCTGGGCTCCTCCCCATAAGGAGGACATTGAGGTCCTCGCTATCTCTGGGGGGTTAGACCCAAAGATCTCCTGAGGTCCGTTCCAACCCCTGCAATTCCGTGACCTCGAATTCTCTCATCTGCTGAGGGTTTTGATGCCTCACTCATCCCTGTGAACACACAAAGAGCTTCACCTGTGGACTGCTTTGGGACAGCATCCCCAGTCCAAAGAGCATTTATGGGAGCAAATGCATCCATCCGTACAAGCTGAGCATGCCCTTGGCTGCTCTTTGGATAGACTTACAAGCACAAGCGTGGCCATTAATCCCAGCCCTCCCTATATGTTTTGTGCACTGGCTCGGAAGAAAGGCAAGAGTGCCCGCGTTGGTGCATGTCCTTCTCTCCAGGGCTGCCCGCTTGCCAAGCTCACTTTGGGTGGGACTCGTTTCAGGAGTTTTGTGTTTCACTCTTCTCCTGCTTGTATCATATTTAGTATTCCGTGTCCTGAGGGCAACTGCTGCCCAAGGTTTGTCCTGTTTAATTGAGTTATGGTTGCCACGGGGAGTGGAAAGGTCAGATTTCATTCTGCATGGTGAATTCTCCAAGCCGAGGTATGTTGCAGGGGAGGTGGGGGGCGGAACCTGGCTCTCAAAGCCTGTCAAGGAGTTTGGGGTAATTTTTTGCCCCACTTCCCAAGGAAATGGAGTTGGAGTTGGGTACCGAATTTAGGTGTATTGGAAGACCCAAGCTCTGCAGCCAAAGGCCACAGCTCTGGGGTTTGTGCCTGTCTCCATGCTGTCTCTGCTTTCTGGCCAGAGTCTCCTGAGGGACAGAGCTGTGCTTTGCCTCAGGCACTTACCAAAGTCCTCTTGGAGAACCTCTAGAGAGCCAAGCACAGGCAAAGGAACTGACATAAACGGTGTGTGCCAGGTACGGCTGGGCAGTGAGCTGGCATCGGGGCTGGGAAAGCACAAATGGATGCGGTGCTGACATTTAGAACCAGTTAGGGCTGGAAGGGATTGTCAAGTCCCAACCCCCTGCCATGGGCAAGGACACCTTCTCTAGCCCAGGTTGCTCAAAGCCCCATCCAACCTGGCCTTGAACACTGCCAAGGAGGGGGCAGCCACAGCTCCTCTGGGCAACCTATGCCAGGGCCTCACCACCCTCACAGGGAAAGATTTCTTCCTAATATTCAATCTAAATCCTCCCCCTTCCAATTTAAAACCATTCCCCTTTGTCCTGTCATTCCATGCCCTTCTAGAGATTCCCTCCCCAGCTTTCCTGTAGATCCCCTTTAGGTACTGGAAGGCCGCTATAAGGTCTCCCTGGAGCTTTCTCTTCTCCAGGCTGAATAAGCCCAACTCTCTCAGTCTGTCTTCACAGGAGAAGTGTTCCAGCCCTCTGGTCATCTTCATGGCTCTCCCCTGGATCCATCCTGACAGTTCTATGTCCTCATGTTGGGGACCCCAGAGCTGGATGCAGTACTCGGGGTGGGGAGTAGAGGGGCAGAATCACTTCCCTGGACCTGTTGGCCATGCTCCTTTTGATGCAGCCCAGGATATGGCTGGCCTTCTGGGCTGTGAGGGCACATAGTCAGCTCATGTCGAGCTTCTCTGGTACAGCATGAAATGTAGTTTGCATTTCAGCCCTGTGCCTCACTTCAGCATCTCTTGAGGTGAGGTGAGAGGGTGGAACTTGGTGCTTGGGGATGCCATGGTGCTCAGCCCTTCCCTGTAGGCTCTGCACACAAGCCCCAGTGTGGCCCTGCCTCTTGGTGGGGAACACAGAGGTGGGGGAGACAGAGGTGGGCACCCCAGGGGGAAGCAGCAGAACATCTCTGCGGGAGGGGCTGGGATACAGCAGGAACTTTTGGACAAAACCTCTCTTGTTAGGTTTTGGCTTGATGTTTGCTTTTTGTTCTTAAGGACGTGAGATTGTGACATGTTGCCCTCCAGGCAGGACTTAATGAGAGCAGATGGGGAAACTGAGGCAAGAGGCAGTGCTCAAAACCTGGCCAGCAAACTGTTGCTCAACAGCATGAGAGAGAAGAGAGAACCTGTGTGCCTCATTGCAATTCCAACCCAGACCATTCTATGCTTCTATGATTCTATGATTTGATTTTCCAGCATTCCTTCTTGAGCCCTAACGGGGAAGGCAGGGTTGTGACATGAGAGGATGGCATCACTGCACTAAGTGGGATTGCAGGATATGCGGGAAGCAGTTGTGAAACCTGATGTAACCGGTGGATTTCCTGGCTTGCAATATAACACTTGGCCATCAGCAGGACTTTCATCTTTGCCTGCTTGCTTACACTTTTGCTGTCATTCCTTCATTTCATGGACAGCAGGAATCATAAAAAGCGCCAGAGGTGGCCGTACAGCACCAGGAGCAAGGCTGACTCCATCTGGGGCGCTGCCTGCTTTGGGCTTGGAGGAGATATTTGTGTTACACTGTTCTCCTTAATTACTGCTTTCTGGAAACGTAAGGTACGGGGTGAAGTGGAACGGAACAACCAGGCTTATTTAGGTCAATTACAGAAGCATGGGCTAATTGCGAGCAAAGTGGTAAAGCAGGAGCAGAAGGGACTCGGAGGGAATTGTGGACAGTGACCTACATACTCTTGGGGAGGGAGGGGGAGGTCAGCCAGCCGGTGGTGGGGAACACACAGCTCAGCAACAGAGGGGTTTGCACGCTCTTCTCCTTTTGGGTCCCTAGGCCGGGGCCAGCCTGTGCGCTCAGTGCTGTCCATGTGGGCTGCGCAGAGCTGGCCTGAACACGTAAGAACACCCAGGGACGTGTCAGCCTGGTGATGCGGAGGCAGCGTTCCCGTGTGACCGTCAGCCCCGTGGGAAGCTGCAAGACTCCTTCCCCATGCCGCAGGGCAGACCTGGAGAGTAACAGCCCCCTGCTTTCTATGCAGAGCAGTTCTGGAGTTGCAGTTTGCATGCCTTGCTTGTGTTGCCAGGGGTGAGAGGACAAGTGTAGGACAAGCGGTTGCTTAGACACACGCTGGGGAACGTATTGCGTGATGCCTTTCTGTGCCTGTAAGGATAAGGAGCTCTCTAACCTAACCCAACCCAACATAACCCAATCTAACTCTTCTACAGGAAACAGTCCCTCAGGTGATCTTAGAGCAGTAGGGCAGCAGCTTTCAACCTCTGCTCGCTCGGTGAGCCCTTGTGAGTGCTTCTAAGGTGTTTAAACCCACTGCCCCTAAACCCACTACTGACAGGCTGAAGAGCATAGGTGCCTGCACCTCCACCCACAGCAAAATGATTATGGGAAAGGTATAAAGTGACTGCTCTGAGGGAAACCTTTATTGTTCCTTGCAGAGTTCAGCAGTAAGCTCATCCCGGGCTTCTGTATTTCCAGACAGCAGTAATTAAGCAGAACAATGGAACACAAATAACTCCTACAAAAGGGAAGGAGGATTTGGCATCTCTTATTTAAATACCAGCTCGGTCAAATGCTTTCCTATCATGTGGTTTTCAGCTCTGGGCTCTCCTTGCAAGTAGGGACTTCTGTATCCAGCATGCAATCTCCGGGTCCCTGCCAGCCCTGGCGCCTGGCCCGTCAGTGAAAGACAGCCCTCTCCAGAGCAAGCCGTTGATCTTGTCTCTACCCTCATCCAAGGTCCCAGCTAACCACTCTCTGGATAGGACAGTTCCTGCAGGATTATGGTTCCACTGCGGGCTTTTGAGACCATCAAGCCATCTGGTCCTGTGTTTCAATCGGGCCAGACTCAGTTAGATCTAAGCTTAAAGAAACCCTCGTGGATTAGCCTGGGCAATGTATCATGGCTTATCCGAGCAGCCAAAGCTGCGTCAGTGGGGAGTTCTGGGCTTAATTTTGCCTCAGGACTTGCTGTACATCTCCCTTGTGGCCTCCATGTAGACAGCACACCACCTTTGCATCCAGCAGCTGCCGCGGGGGCTTTCTGATCCCCTGCCACTGGAAAATGAACGGCACAGGTCCCGCTTCTAGCTAAAACTGAGCAAGGGTGTAACATGATTTGCCTCCCTTTGCCAGCTGGCTGGCACGCGTGTGTGCGGGCCAGGCCTCAGGTAACTGTCCTCACGCAGTGCTGCACTGAGAAGCTGGAACAGAAGCAGCTGGTGCAGCGGCATCGCCTTCAGGAAGATGCTGGGCCCCTGCAGGGCCCTGGCAGCCTCATCTGTCCCCACAGCATCCAAGCGCTGAGGATCTGGTGAGGAGCATTCGCAGCCGTTCTGCCCGAGGTGGCCGTGGAGAGTCCTGCGGCCATTCCTCCTGCCTTACATACATGGGCTGGCCTGGATTGGGT
The DNA here is from genome assembly GCA_020800305.1 of Porphyrio hochstetteri. Lineage (NCBI taxonomy): Eukaryota > Metazoa > Chordata > Aves > Gruiformes > Rallidae > Porphyrio > Porphyrio hochstetteri. The sequence continues at coordinate 47,239,981 of CM036908.1, forward strand.
TTGGATCAGTGCCATCTGGCACCTCACAGCAACCTTGGAAGCACAGATTGCTGTGCACCGGATATGCACATGCCTCAGGCACCAGGTGAGTCAGAACATGGCCTGGGTTTGCCAGGTGGACAGACACACATACACACCTTGCTAATTATGTTAAAAATAGTTTTAAATGAGAGCATTTTGTTTGCGCTCCCCGTGGTTTCTCTTTATCAGCACAATTTCCTGGCAGGCAGCTGAATCGCATGCATGCGTGGATATTTTTCTTCTTTTGAAGCTCAGCTGGGATGTGTGATAGAAGCAAATTGTCCCTGAATGCCTCATGAACCATAGATACCAACATGACTTTTCCATGGAAACATGTGAAGAAAAGATCCTGTGTAACTACTGGCTGGAATCCGAACGTTTCACATCAGGTACCAGGAGCCTGATAAAAAGACTCTGGCTACGGTTGGAAACAATTTCCAGAAACTCCTTCTGGTTATCCCTTGTAACTGTGGCAATAAGGGAGGGAGAGGAAGGGACAAAGCTCCCTGGGGGAAAACAAGTCAACAAAGTCAACTAACTCTGGTTGGGCTTCATCATCTGACCTGCTGTACATTGAGCTTTGGAGACCTTTGCGTGTCCTGTGAAGAATCCTTGGTGCATTTTGCGAGGGCAAACTCATATCTAATTAGGAGGTTAATAATTAAATAGTTAAAATAACATAATTAAAATAATTAAAATCATTACATTATATTAAGCTTGTAGTAATTTTCATAGTTGGAGAAAAATGAAATGTAAAATGTTCTCTACGTGCTGCATGGGAACTGCTTTTCTTCTCTTGCCCTCTACCCATCTAGTTTCTCTTCCAGTTACTTTTATTCAGGACTAGACCAAAGCTGCTTATCTTTCCTCCTCCGCCCTTTCTCCCCATCCGAGAGTGTGCTGTTCACTGTTCTAATCAGTCAACAGGTGGCAGAGGGCTTTATGACCCTGCTGAATCAACATTCTGTGAGGTTAAAGCGATAGTCAGTAGTCCAACTGGAAAGCAGCTCCATGCTCCTTTGGCGGTAGAAGGGTAGATGGCTCTTACAGAAGAAGACTGAATGCTCTTCTTCCACAGGGCCTCAAAGTTTGTGGGAAGAATATGTTCTCTGCTCTTAACTTGGCCTGTAAGCCGCTCAGGAAAGCGGCAGTGAGGGCGTGGAGCAAAGTGTCTGTCTCCACTACATTTGCAGACACACACGAGTAGGTCCAGCCCATGCTCTAAGCTGTCTGGAAGCTATGAATCTGTGTGAGTGTGATGCTCATTGCTGACTAACTCACCTGGTCTCTGAACTAGCCTCAATAGCTCATGCTGGCTGCCACAACTTCCAATTCGGAGCTCCCTCTAGTACTGGGAGAGCGGGTCAGTTCTGGCACATCGGTGTCCAAAAAAAAAAAAAAAGAAACCCTTTCTCACATCTGTTTCTCTGACTACGAAATCAGTTTTCAAAATGTCAGGAGCAAACTGATCAAGCAACCATCCTGGTTGCAACCAGCAGTGCGGTATCAACATGTTGTGGGTTCAGAGTGCCTCTAAAGCACCTTCCTGCCACCGTGACACGGTGTTTGGGCAGCAGTCTGTGGGTATGGTGATGGGCCCATGGGTGCCCTCATTGTGTCAGCATGGCTGGCAGGAGAATCCCATCATGCTCCCTGCCTGGCTGCAGATGCTGACAAGAGCTCTGCATGTAAGGAGAACAAGTTCAAGGAAAGGTTTTAATATTACACCAAGAGGGCCGTATCTTCACTTACATGGTCTTTTTTTATCACGGTGTTTTTCACAGAATCACAGAATCACTGGGTTGGAAAAGACCTTTAAGATCATCAAGTCCAACCGTTCCTGTCTTGTGCTAAACCATATCCCTAAGTACCTCATCCACCCTTTTTTTAAACACAGGAAAATAATGTTGCTTAAAATCACCTCTAGAATGTTCCTTTTGCTTAGAGCCCTGCAGGAGGCTCATGGGATTATTTGCAAGACACCGTTTCTTAGAAAAGCACAGAGGATTTCTGCAATGCAGGAAAAGCATTTTGAGATGATTCATTATCATATGCTTAAAAATACAGCATTTAATTTCTCGAGGCATCTGTTCTCTCTCATCATTTCTGGCATCCCTCAGAAGACTTAAGAACACATCACTCAAGACCAAATGCTGCGCATGCCAAGGAAAAATGAGAGAATTTATTCATGGTACATTGTCCTTTCTGACAAGGGAGAACTCACGGCCACTAGCGTAAAGCTGAAAATCCTGTTGCCTTCAGTTATCAGTTACTGATCTCACAGAATCACAGAATCATGGAATTACACAGTTGGAAAAGACCTTTAAGATCATTGAGTCCAACTGTTCCTGTCCTATGCTAAACCATATCCCTAAGTACCTCATCTACCCATCTGTTAAACACATCCAGGGGTGGTGACTCAACCCCCTCCCTGGGCAGCCTGTTCCAGGCCCTGACAACTCTTTCAGTGAAGAACTTTCTCCTAACATCTAATCTGACCCTGCCCTGGGGCAGCTTCGTGCCATTTCCCCTTGTCCCATCGCCTGTCACCTGGCTGAAGAGACCATCTCCCACCTCTCTACACCCTTCTGTCAGGTAGTTGTAGGTGGTGATAAGGTCTCCCCTCAGCCTCCTCTTCTCCAGGCTGAACACCCCCAGCTCCCTCAGCCGTTCTTCATAGGATTTGCCCTCCAGCCCCTTCCCCAGCCTTGTTGCCCTGTATCTCAGTCAAGGTGCTGCCCTTGATGCCTCGGAAAGCCGGAATCATAACTCAATAGCCTTGGTGACTATTAAGCAAGTACCCTTTATTGCAGCGCTGGGCACACACAGGGGATCGCTCCTCCGAATGTGTGCCCCTACTGAAGCCAAATTTCTCATATTTATACAGATTAACTATACATATTCATTATAGTTTCTAAGAAAAGGCAGGGTCATGCAAATTATTTCCAGGAAGTCATTTACATTAACCCCTCCCAGATAGAGCATGCTCAGTGACACTCAGGGGGTCTTCTGGTGGTCTTCAGGGATGAAGGCTGGACGTCTTCCTTGCTCTCAGTGCATGCTCTTTACGTTTCTTCTCCGTGATTATGAGCTCAAAAACACATTCCTTTTTGCTGAAAACAAGATATACTCTGTCTCTTAATTGGTCGTTAGTCTCATTATTTATGACTCCTCTATCTCCTACTTCCTCGAGTTTCAAGGCTGTTGCTGTTGCATTGTTATGGTTAAGTTTTGCAGCTGCTCTCACAATCAACTTACACAGTTACAGCTTTCTCCTAAACTAATCTATTTTTAAAACCATGAAAATCCTTGTATTAAAGTTATATTAATTGTTTTTTAAGCTACATCTATATCAATCTATTCAGCATGATTACATTTCATTGAATCACCCTGTGGAGACAAGCCCTCCAGCAACAGGCTGGAAAAGACAACCCTTGTTCTGAAGCCTATAAAAAGGTGGGCAATAGTGAGGAGATGGTAGCAGCATGGCGAAAGGGACAGCAGGAAGCGGTGAGGAGGGTGAGCACAGTGAGAAGTGTGCACACCATCAAAAGCCACGTGTGAGTGACTTTAATGAGTTTTAACAGGGAAGCAGCAAATGATGGGCCAGCAGATTACCAGCTTGACTGCTGCTGTGGGAGAGCTTATTTTGGACACTGTGAGCAAGCAAGAACAACATCAGGAGGCATGTCATGGAGCAATGGCTTTACCAGTTGCTTCTGGATGTGCCACCGAGTGAAAAAATATCAGCTTATTCCTCTTCATTTCAAGTTACTTTTTGGGGGATTGGATTGGGAGAACAGAAGCCATGCAGGTTAGTGTCGACACTGGGAGTGTTGGTTGACAGCCCAATGGTGGAACATGAACAGTGTGCCCATGTGGCCAAGAAGGCCAATGGCATCCTGGCCTGTATCAGGAATAGTGTAACCAGCAGGAGTAGGGAAGTGACAGTTCCATTGTACTCAGCTCTGGTGAGGCCGCACCTTGAGTGCTGTGTCCAGTTTTGGGCCCATTACTACAGGAAGGATGCTGAGATGCTGGAGCTCATCCAGAGAAGAGCGACCAAGGTGGTGGAGGGTCTGGAGCACAAGTCCTATGCAGAATGGCTGAGGGAGTTGGGGCTTTTTAGTCTTGAGAAAAGGAGGCTGAGGGGAGATCTTATCACTCTCTACAGCTACCTGCAAGGTGGTTGCAGAGATATAGGGTTGGTCTCTTCCCTTGGGTGACAAGTGATAGGAGGAGGGGAAATGGCTTGAAATTGCCCCAGGGGAGATTTAGGTCAGGTATCAGGAAGAATTTCCTTACTGATAGGGTTGTCAGGCACTGAAACAGGCATCCCAGGGAGGTGGTGGAGTCACCATGCCTGGAGGGATTTAAAAGGTATGTGGATATTGTGCTTAGGGACATGATGTAGAGGTGGGCTAGTCAGGGTTAGGCTGTGGTTGGACTCTATGCTCTCTTCCAACCCAGGTGATTCTATGATTTACTCCAGTTTCATCTAAGCTAAAGCTTCAGTAGTTGTAGAGTCAGAGCAAGGGTTATGCACTAACCTGTCATAAGTTCCACATCACAACTGGGAAATCAGGCCCTTCTAGTGAGGAAATAGGTGTGTGGTAAGATTTGTACTGCAATACTGTTCTGGTTTCGGCTAGGATGGAGTTAATTTCTTTTCTAATAGTGGATAGAATGCCGTGTTTGGCAGTTAGGATGAAAGCAGTTAGTGCTGATAGCACCCTGATGTTTCTAGTTGTTGCCAAGCAATCAAGGACTTTTTCAGTTGTTCGTATTTCCCTACTAATGAGTAAGGAGGGGACGCAGCCAGGACAGGTGACCCAAAATGGCCAAATTATGTCATGCTCAGTATAATGGCCAAAATGCCAATTATGTCATGCTCAGTATAAAGGGGGGCTGGTTGGAGGAGGAACAGGCAGCTCCAGGACATGCGTTTTTTGGGGACAGTCCGGTTTTTCGTGACGGCTCTGGGCTGCACGGCCTGAATTGTGTGGTTTGTTGAGAAACTACATTGTGTGTCACCAGTTTCATATATTTTTTGCTATAAAGTCCTGTTATCATTGTTATATCCATCTTTCTGCTATTCTAGTAAACTATCCTTATCCCAACCTGCAGGGTTTTGGTTTCTTGGTTTTGGGTTTTTTTTCCCTTTCCTTTCCCTTCCCTTCCCCCCTCATCCCCTCCCCCACCCCCACTTCCCAACGCCCTCTTCCTTTTAAAAGAACAAGCAACTGCCTGGTTCTCGGTTCTCAGCTGGGGCAAAACCAGGACAAATACCTAGAGGCAGCTCCTGCTTGTTTTCCTTTTGTATTAAGAGGAATCAAAGGAAAAAAAAAAGAGCAAGAGCTTGTATTAAAATACAGAAAAAATTTCTTTCAAAATCGCTGGCAGGATCCTTCTTTTTAGGATGAACTGAAGAAACTTGGTGACATTTCATCACACTTAAAAAATAACTAGAAAGGCAGTGTGCTTCAGTCAGAGAATCCGAAACATCCGTTCCTTGCCCCAGTTCCTTTTCACTGGGTTTAGAAGTCCACTGACATTTTAGACTCAGCCTGTCTATCCAGTCACTTCACAGGCATAAAGAACTGTAATCACAGGTCACATTGTGCTGTGCTCAGCTTTCAACTCAAAGAGGAACAATGCTTTCTGCATTTAAACAGCGTCTCCCAAGCAAACATCTCCACTGTCCCTCCTTTTCAAACACAAAGAATCACAGAATTACAAGGTTGGAAAAGACCTTTAAGTCCAACTGTTTTCGTCCTATGGTAAATCATATCCCTGAGTACCTCATCTACCTGTCTGTTAAACACATCCAGGGTTGGTGACTCAACCCCCTCCCTGGGCAGCCTGTTCCAGGCCCTGACAACTCTTTCAGGGAAGAACTTTCTCCTAACATCTAATCTGACCCTGCCCTGGGGCAGCTTCCTGCCGTTTCCCCTTGTCCTGTCACCTGGCTGAAGAGACCATCTCCCACCTCTCTACACCCTCCTGTCAGGTAATTGTAGGCGGTGATAAGGTCTCCCCTCAGCCTCCTCTTCTCTAGACTAAACACCCCCAGCTCCTTCAGCCGTTCTTCATAGGATTTGCCCTCCATCCCCTTCCCCAGCCTGGCTGCCCTTCTCTGGACTCACTCCAGGACCTCAATGTCCTTTTTATGGTGAGGAGCCCAGAACTGGACCCAGCACTCAAGGTGCGGCCTCACCAATGCCGAGTACAGGGGCACAATCCCCTCCCCAGACCTACTGGCCACACTATTTTTGATACAAGCCAGGATGCCTTTGGCTTTCCTGGCCACATGGGCACACTGCTGACTCATGAACAGTCGGCAACAACACCCCCAGATCCATCTCTGCCTGACAGCTCTCCAGCCAGTCTGCCCCAAGCGTGTAGCACTGCATGGGGTAAAGACACCCCTCGGTTCTTTCTCAAATGCCTGCACGCTTTCTCCAAAATGTGATGACTTGGATATTTCTCTGTGGAACAGCAAAAATGTAAGAAATAACCAGCCACTTCTTTGTTAGCGGTGTTGGTGTTTCCGCTGTGCGATGCCAGATCCCAGTCCTATCCAGGCTGCTAAACGTTTCTAACTCTGTGTCCAGTGTGAGTAGTTCCACACGCTAGAATTGATCCCAGCCTGGATAAAGCTAAGCACACGGATAAATCTTCACAGAGCAGGGATTTTGGTTTTGCAGCAGCAGCTCTGGTTTCCTTCATGATTGTCTCCTCACCCTTAGCAACAGGACACTGTTATGCAGCAATAGGACAATAGAGTTGGTAGGAACAGAAAACATTCACATTTTCTGGAAGAATCCTTACCTTATCTGCCACCCTTGGGTTGCGGGCCTAAAAGCTGTGATACTTATCCTCTTAGCTGCCACAGATTTCAATTACTTTTATTTTAAAAATAATTGGAAATTACCAACTCTTGCAGTTTTATTGTAAATCTCGCAATATTTGGGATCTCTCCAAAAGCCATGGTTCCTGGAGCCCTGTGACTTTTCAACATCGCAACATGTATGGATTTCTCTATGGCACCCATGTTTCAAAACTAAAGCCTAACAAAGGTTAGAAGCTGGCATTTTGAACTCACCTCCCATGGGTTATTACAGCATGACTGGTGCTGATAGAGAGTACAAAGATGTCCTGTGTTATGTTATGCCTCTGGGTGTTCTCCTCAATACATGCAGGTTTCTGACCAGTCAAGCTTTAAGATCCTAATCCTGCAAGCCTTGTGCCTGCTCAGATCCCCGTTTTGAATGCAAATAACCTTTTCTGGAAATTCAGGTGGTGCAGGTTCTCATAGCCATGAGGGATGCTGGTCACAACGTGTATGGCTAAGGGGAAGGCCATGGCCCGCGTGGATCTTCTGTCACAGTAAATCTGTGCCTGAGCTTCAGCAAATTTTCACAGACTGTGTTTTTGGAATGATCACCTACAATTCCTGTGAATACCCTGGGTTTGCTTTAGTCACCAAAGGTGGGACAGTCACCCAAAGATGGGGAGTGCACCCACATCGGGAATAAGGAGTCAGAAAGATGCTCCAAGGACAAGAGTACAGATTGCAATAAACATCTAAGCATGTTCAGTAAGGGGGTGCTAGCAGGACTTTCCCACCCTAAGAAATGAGGGTATTCTTTCATCCCTTTAGGGCTTTGGTGTGGAGATGTTAGGCCAGTGTGGAGATGTTAGGCCAGTGTGGAAACGCACAGTCTCCTTGAACTCAAAGACTATATCCTAAACATCCACCCTCTGATAGCAACTCAAGCTCAGTGAAATCTGCCTCCCCACCTCCTCTTGCATGTTTAGTGCCTTTCACGGTGTGCTAGGGATACTGTCTGTCCTCACTTAGGAAGCGCAAGAACTAGCGTAGGGGCTTCTGAATTCTTCCACAGGGAACAGCTCCAGGACAAAACCTTCTTGCTGGCCTGGTGTGTCTTTTGTTGTGTGATTACAAAATTCTTAAATATTTCATCAGAAATGGCAAAACTGTGCATGATTTCATCTACACCATGTGACTGTTCAATTTTCTCTGTGTCAAGCTAAAACATGAGGCAGGCGTTAGGTTTAGGGTGGACTTGGTAATCTTAAAGGTCTTTTCCAACCTAAATGATTCTATGTTTGCTTCTAGGCCTTCACCTGCTACAAGCCAACACATAAGCATCCATGTTTCTGATTCTGTGGCCTCCATCCCTGCATCTGTGTTAAAAGGTATCCAAGCCCGGCTACCCTGAGGTAAGGAGGTTGCTCAACAACTTTTTCACCTCCACAGTGAAGCACAGGACCCACATCCTTCCAGAAGCACCCTGAGCACTGCCAAAGACACAGAGACATAGTGGGTGCCACCACAATGCTGTGCGTGTAGGGCCATCCTGGCTGTCCCACAGCACGCAGGCACAGCCTGGCACCGTCAGCCTCTGCTCCCACCACAGCGCAGCAGGGACACACAGGCCCACCGCCCCCCATGCAGGGGGGGTCCTGGCGGCACAGGGAGGCTCAGAGCCACCCATGTTTAGTCTGGAGAAGAGGAGGCTGAGGGGTGACCTTATCACTGCCTATAATTACCTGACAGGAGGGTGTAGAGAGGTGGGAGATGGTCACTTCAGCCAGGTGACAGGAGATGTGACAAGGGGAAATGGCACGAAGCTGCCCCAGGGCAGGGTCAGATTAGATGTTAGGAGAAAGTTCTTCACTGAAAGAGTTGTCAGGGCCTGGAACAGGCTGCCCAGGGAGGGGGCTGAGTCACCTTCCCTGGATGTGTTTAAATAAAGGGTAGATGAGGTACTTAGGGATATGGTTTAGCATAGGACGGGAATGGTTGGACTCGATGATCTTAAAGGTCTTTTCCAACTCAAGTGATTCTGTGATTCTCTGACCTTCCGCCTAAGGCAGAGCAGGCGACAGCAAATCGCCCGCAGGCACGGGGACAGCGGCGGGGGCACTCAGCCGACGGCCCCGGCGGGGGAGGGCGGGCACAGCAACCCCACGTGCCCCTGGCCTCCGCCCGTTACAGAGGCCGGAAAGTGTACAGAGGATCTCCTCCCAACCCCACGACCCGCGATCCTTCCGCCAGATACACCGCCCCGCCCCAGATCCCTCCGCCACCCCACCTCCTTCACCCCGCTTCGCGCCGTGTTTTGACCAGTGCGGGCCGCCGTAGCGCGGCCGAGCGGCCGGCGCTGGGATGCGGGCGGCGCTGCGGCCGCCGGGGGGCGGGGGGGCGGCTGGGCGAACGCTCGGCCCTGGGCTCTCGGGGCCGGCGCGGGGCTCGGCGGGCGGCCAGGACCCCCGCCCTCGACCCCCGCCTCTGGCCCGAGGCCTGAGACTTTGGAGCCGCCCCCTCGCCGCCGCCTCCGAGGGAACAGCCTCCGCCCCGCCCGCGGGGGCGGCCCGCGCTGCGGCCCCTCCTCGGGGGAGGCCGGCTGCATGGGCAGGCGCTGCGGGGCGCCGTGGTCGCCGGTCTCCCTGCCAGAGCAGCTCCTGAGCGCCAGGTAGGAGAGGTTTGACCCGGCGGGTTGGACTGGGTCAGAGGTTGAGGGAAGAAAGGCGTCCCGCCCGCCCGCCAGCCCACTGCGCTGCCGCCGGCTCAGGGAGAGGGGCTGGCGGTTGTGCTGACTCGGACGTTTCTCTCTCCTCTTTTTCCCCTTCTCCCTTTCTCGCTCGCTCTCTCTTCCCCACCCCCGTTTCGCGTGGAAACCGGGAGGACGATTTACTGCAGGCTTTGATTGGATGCCTCTTTCCCCCTCTCTTGCCTCCGGCCGCCTTCGGCGCTTCGGGAACGGTGGAGGCTTGGGCCGGGCGTCTGTAACGGTTGGCAGTAGTTACGGTTCCTCCTCGATCCCCTCTAGGAATAGGGGGGGTGGGGGGGATGTGAAGCATTACGTGCCTTTATTGCTAGGTGCCACTCGCTATGCGCTGAATTTGTGAGCGTTAGAAACTCCCTCGTGTTTATTATCAATGTGCTTCTGCGACTTGGCGTTTAATAACCAACCCAGGACAGCATTGTGCTTCCCATAGCGCCAAGCCCAAAGTGAAATGGATGTGTGGTACAAAAGCGAGCGGCTGGATGGGCCCCGCTAATGGACTCCAACGGTGGGAATTTTTGTCTCTGCCATAAGATGATACTCAAGTGTAAAACATACACGTTCTGGATCTGGGAATTGGTTTAAATGTCCTAATTGATGCTAAAAGGATGATAATTTTTGTGGAAGCCTCTGAGAATATGTAATGCAGCACCCATCCTTATCACAGATTCTTGCATTTGGTATTTCTTGTGAAGAACGAGGCTAGAATTTATTGTGAATGTTGTACTGACCCATGGGTGCATCTTTCAGTTTAGATTACTGCTGATTTGAGCCTCTGGAATCTGCAAAAGGAAAGTCTGCCAGCCTCTGTGAATAGCTTTGCAGTGTAACAGGAGTGGAGTTCCCAAGCAGAATCGCTGAGAGATATGTGAACGAGTGTAAGCAAAGTTTAGCACGTCGGTATTTCTGCCTCAAATCCGGGTTCGTTCCCCAGGCACGGTTTGTGTGCGGGTTGAATAACCCTCTTGACACCTGGAGATGATGTCGGTCGAAGGGTCTACGATAACAAGTCGGATCAAAAATCTACTTCGCTCCCCTTCCATCAAGCTGAGGAGAAGCAAGCCTGGGAACAAACGGGAAGATATAGGCAGCAAGGTGAGTGCTGTGCGGTGCGGCTGGCATGCTTTAACTTTGTTGCCTGAGGTTCCATCTGTACTAACAGTACTGCATTGGGAGACCTGGTGTAACTGTAAAGTTATGCAAAGCAACTGATCTGTGACTGTAGCTGTGTCTTTTAGTTGGGATCTTTAGTGTGCTGCAGATCCTTGCTAAAGCCCTGATCTCTCTTCTGAAACACGCCCTTTTTGCTTCTGTGGTGTGTACCTAGTCTGTATAGGAATGCTTTTGGGATTTCATACACTATGGTGTGTGGAGTTGTTACAGATGACTGACAGGAGGCATATAATGCTGTCTCTCCCTCCTCATTTCCAACTGCTAAACCTGCATTACTGGCAGCTAATGATACGCAAAGGCCTGTTGTTCTGTGGAAGCGATTGCTCTCAGCCCCACAAAGGAGTGTTCTGTGCACATGTGGCGAAGGGAAGGACGGTCTGAAAGGTGGAGGATGTGACATGTATGTTGGAGGTAACTGTTCAGATGTTCTACCGGTCTGGGTGTGCTTTCCTCTGTGTTCCACCTGTGTGTGCCTCAGCCCCTCTTCCCTTGGGGAGGTCTTGTCTGGAGTATAATTGCTTCTACCTGAAAAATCCATCATTCTTCTTGGTGTTGCGGAGAATTCCTAACAGACAGTCACTGGGAATTGATTGGTGTCATGAGGAGAGGAGGATGACTTAACCCCAGCTGCAAGGAGAACAGGAGCTGGGTGGCCTTGCCTTGTGGTGACAGCAGGCGCCTCTGAGTCAGGGTACCTCATTCCATCCCTGCCACTGATTCACTTGTAACCCTGGGCAAATCACTCAGCCTTTGCATAGCTCCCTAAATAGAAAGCTTCACCCCTCCCACCTTGTGAAGACTCTCTAATAAATAAGAAATGTTTGTAATCCATGACTGCAGAGTACGTTTGTTGTCTCAAAACAGTAGTGCTTCAAAGCTTGTCTCTTAGAGTGGAAAAGAGGGTGTAAAACTTCAGAAGAAGTAAAGGACTCTTTACCTAAATGGCCTGTCCCCAGCATGAGATCCTGTTCTCAAAACTCTGGTTGAGGTTGGAGGTCCCCTGAGATGGCTGTTTAGTACGAAGGACCACAATATTCTTCTCTTGCCAAGAAAGAAAAACCTGCTTGGCTTCCTCAGAGTTGTCTAGAGGAGAGTCCTGGGTGCTTGTGGGTGACCTCGGTGTGTGCATCTGCATGCATGCACTGCACTTCATGCAGCGTGGCGACTGCCAGTGAAACGTGCTGTGTAGTTGTCGCTGAAGAGCAGCTTGTTGATCTGTATTCTGTAGAGACCTCCGCAGGAGGAGCCAAAAACCACCTGTGCCACTGTGTATGGTGGGCACTGGATTCTGGCTCTGTGAATGGGAGCTAAGGTCTGCATACTCCTTTCCAGAGCTGAGATCTGCTGCTACGCATCCTGGGTCTTCTCTGGTACCTGTTTTGTTTGTTTTTTTTTTTTTCCCCTTGCTTATGCCTTGTGCTGTCTAATCCTCTGGGTAAATCATAGATTTATTCCACACCATCAAATTAGAGTTTGAAGGTTGGATTTTGTGTATCTTATTAGTGAGAGCAGTTAATCAGTGAGATGCAAAGGAACTGCTTGGGAGTTTGCTCGTAGAATGAATTTGTTGTGATGAGGAGTTTGGTTACTGGTGTTGGTCTCCTAAAGTGATCTGATCTGGCTTTCCCTCAAATGAGTTATGGCCTGCCTTCACTGGGACAGCTGGAGTGGGCAAGGCAAAAAGGAGTGAGCCCCTTCCCAAATACCCTACATATGTTGACTGTATCTGTGGAGATGCTCCCTTTGGCTATGGGTGTGCTGCTTTGCCTTCCAAGGTGAGGAGCTCTGATTTTCAAAAATAGCAGGAAACAGATCCTCTCAGTCTGCTCTTAGGTGTGAATGTAAAGCCCTTGGGACTGAAATTGAGCACTGCACATGTCGCTTCTGAAGGACCTTTGCTGACCTGTGGGGAGGGTTTTTTCAGGCATCTTTGTCTCTTGGACGTTCTGAGAAATGACTGCTCCAAGTGATGCATGTGACACTAGCTGCAGGGAAGTATGGGAGAGCCTGTGAAGCTGGTAACTTTGGTTGGTCATCTCTGCTGAACACCTCCTGGTTACATAGGATGGAGCTGTACTGTTGCCCTAGATGAGTGCCTGAAAGGTGATATTGTGCTTTGTATGAGTAGTTGTAGGTGAAGAGCAGGTCCTCAACAGCTCTGTGGTTCCTTGGAGTCCCTTAAGCTTTTATTGCAGCCAGCTGCTCGATTCAAGATGGACAAACACCCTCAGTGGTACTGCCTCGACCTCCAGGAGCTGTGATTTAATTTTATTCCCCCCTCCAGTGGGAAGTGTCCTTGGTGCCCCCTCTCTTTCCTAAGCAACCCTTTGGTGGTGCGAGGCCTGCCACACTGCCTTGGTGGGCAGACACAGACCGCTTGGGCAGTTTGTCATGCTGAAGAAGAAACCCTGTGAAAATTTGCTCCCTTCAGTGCAGTGAGCCTGGGAGGGCTGTGGGAGGCTGGCCCCGCAGAGACCTGTTTGTGCATTGCTCTGGGAGAGGGAGTGTGGGTAAGCGCAGATATTTTGCATGAGGGCTGTGAAGGACACGCAGTGTGTTACTCAGGAGCTACACAAGAGAGAACTTGTTTTGTGACTTCTATTAGGACTTATTTCTTGCTTATAATTAATGGATGGTTTTACTCTGCAGCCCCAGGAGATCTCTGCAGGAGTGAAACCAAGGAACCAATACATAATTATGGATATTTTAAAAATAAATAAATAAAGGGGAAGGAACAGGAGCTTTTTCAGTAAAGCTCGTTGACAAATTGCATGTAGTGTTTGGTTTTGTTGCTGCTTTTTTGCAAACAACTTTTGTTTTGTGGAAAGTCTTGATTTTTTTCATTGCTGTGTGACCAGCTCTGTGTTTTCAGACTTCCCCTCCCGCCCCCCCCATTTGCCTTCTGCTTATCATGGCTTGATGCATCCACTTTTCCTGTCCCTTCCAGATCTCTGGGGTTTGTTCTGTTGAACTGATGCAGGCTTACCGTGACTTAAGCCTGGGCCTGTTGATTGTTGGGATTTTAACATGTTCGTCTGGCAGCTGGAAGCTAAAATTTCCTCAGATAAGTTGGTTGGCCTGTGTTCAATTTCTGGAGGATTACTAGCACTACCAGAAAGCTAGCTGTGCATCTGGTCACCGTGCTCGTGATCCCGGCGGAGACAGGGAGTGCCTTTGAAGCAGCATCGATTGCCCTGAATGAGCGTCAGGAGTGGGACAGTGGGGAAGCTGAGGGTAGAGCCATCTCCCGCTGCTGAGATGCCCTGGCTGCTGTAGTACCCTGCAACTTGGTTACACAGGTCTCTCTGCTCAGAGGAGTAAGGAACCTGAGCAGGTATGGTTCCTCCAGGGGCTGTTCGTGTTGTTAAACTCAGCTCTTGTAGAGAAGCATCTTTTTAGATGCTTCTTTAGATTTAGTATCTTTAGATTTAGCATCTTTTTAGATGCTTCTATTTACAAGAGACAAGCTTATCAACTGATGTAGCTGTGCCTGTTCCAGGGGGTGTGTGTGGGTATCCTCAGTCAAAGCAGATTATGAATGTCAGCATAGAAACAAATTGCTACAAAACCTGCTGCAGGCTTTTCCCTCAAACAGTAAGCCAGCGAGTCAAAGAAACACATTTGGAATGTACTGCTTGTTTCTTTGATCACTCTTGTTTTTTCTAAGCCAGAAATATTTCAAGTTGCCAGTTTAAAAGAGCACTCTGACTGAAACCTGACGTTCCTCAGCAGGAAGTCATTCAGTATGGGGACTGATGTGTTGTGGTCTCCTCTCTACCAAGTGTTGTGCAAGTACGCACAGCTGGAGCACCTGTGTTGGACTGGGTGGCTCTGGAAAACCCTTTTGAGAGCTTTTGTTGTGAGAATGAGCCCTGACTAAGTTGCTTCTAGTTGGACAGGGTTTCCTGTCCTCCTTTGGTGAGGTCTGTTCTTAGTGCCAGCCTCTGGGCTCTCAGCAGCCTGGTGGGAAGTTCCTGGTTGGGGCAGCAGGAACATGTGTGCGTATCTCTCTCCTGCTGGTGAGCAGGCACAGATTTAAGAAGGAAGCAGAGGCATGGAAGCTTGAGACCTGTGATGCCCCTCGCATTCCCAGCACAGTTCTCCACCTCCTCAATCCCATGAGAAATTGCAGGGGTCAGCTAGGACCACAAGCTCTCCTGGACACAGGAGAGTGCAGTAGTGTTTCTAGCCTGGCTGTAAGTTCCTGCCTTCAGAACACAGTCTTTTTTGTTTGAAAATATTGTAGCTCCCAACATGAGTCAGTTTAGAGTGCTACTGGCCCTAACCAGATCAGTGGGGAACTGCTGAACCTGAACTGGAACGGAACCAAAACACATAGAGGTTTAGATTCACTGATCTAAATCCTTCAAAAATCATCACCTCTTATTAAATTGTTTAAGGCGCAGCTGAGACTTGTTGCAGAGTGGGAACCTTTGTAAGTCTTTGAGAAAAACTTGGTCCTGCAGCAGCAGAGCTTGCTGGGTTCCTTGTGGACAGCATTTCCCAGGGAGCTGGATGTGGGGCTGAGCAGCCTGCCTGTGTGGGTGAGGTAGAGAGCAGCCTGTCTGATGCCGTCATAAGCTTTTGTTTTGGCAGGATTTGAAGGGGTCTTTGTAGTGGGTTTCCATGGCAGTATTTTTGGTAGTGGAAGGGCTACAGAGATGGCTTCTGTGAGAAGCTGCTAGAAATTTTCCCCATGTCCATGGAGAGAGGAGTCCATGCTGGAACAGGTTTGCTGGTAGGACTTGTGACCTTATGAGGGGCCCTTGCTTGAGCAGTCTGGTCCTGAAGGTCTACACCCTGTGGAAGAGATGCACGCTGGAGATGTTTGTGAGGAACTGCAGCCTGTGGGAAGGACTCACATTGGAGAAGTTCATGGAGAACTGTCTCCTGTGAGAGGGACCCCATGCTGGAGCAGGGGAGCAGTCCTCCCCCTGAGGAGGAGGAGGAGGAAGGAGTGGCAGACAACGCATGACAAACTGACCCCAACCTCCATTCCCCTGTGCTGCTGGGGGAGAATAGGTAGAGAAATTGGGAGTGAAATTGGGCCCAGGAAGAAGGGAGGGGTGAAAGGAAGGTGTTTTTAAGATATTGTTTTATTTCTCAACTGACTTGATTTGTAATAAATTAATTTCCCCTACTTGAGTCTGTTTTGCCCCTGACAGTAATTGATGAGTGATCTCTCCATGTCCTTATCTTGACCCTTTCGTTGTATTTCTCTTCCCTGTCCAGCTGAGGAGGACAGTGACAGAGCAGCTTTTACATAGTGACTGTGCTTTTGAGGGACTGTTTGGTGCACTATTGCCATATTCCTCTTCTCTACTGCACTGCAATTTGAGCAGTGCTCTGCCCACGAGCTCTGGGACCAGTGCGGCCAGCGACACAGTTGAGAGGATGTATCTAACCCTGGTCTGGCCTTCAGCTACTGTGCCTGTTCTGCTTCAGCATCCATGAATGTTGCTTGGCCCTGGTTGATAGTTAGGGATGTCTCTCAGCTCTGCACTGCTCAGTCTAAGCATGCCCAGTTGCTTCAACAGCTTAGGGGCTGCTGTCTAGAGATAGAAGGGATTTCATGTCTGTCTCTGGCTGGTCAGGCTTATACAGTGTCCCCTAAAGCAGAGGACAAAGCCTGGTTAGCTTCTTTGTAGCCACACCTGTGTTTGTGGCATGTCTGTATCTGTGGAACAGCTGAGTGTCATAGCTCAGAGGCTGAATCCTTCCTTACTGGGCTGCTCTGGTCCCCTCTACTCCATCCTCAAATACATGGTGCTCAAGATGCCCCAGTGTTTGTTCACAGTTTCACACATGGGTTTTTCATGCTCTGTTCTTTGCTCTGTGAATGTTATGTCTTGTCCAGAAATCACAGGGTATTCTGGCTAGCTCTCCTGGCCTGAACTGGAGGTGCACGTGAGTGTTAAATGTGACTTAGAGTCAAAGTGCATATCAAAGCCAAAGGTTTTCTGCTGGTGGACTGCAGCACCAGTCGGCTTTGCTTCTTGGAAGTGTGGTGGTTATAAAACTGTAGAGTAACTCAACATGTTTGGTTTTGTAGCCTGCAGCTGTAGCTGTGAACCAATGTGATCCTTCTTGACAAGACAGGATTGCTAGAAAGATCCACCCTTCTAGCCACACCTGAATAATGGCCTGT
This sequence comes from Porphyrio hochstetteri, assembly GCA_020800305.1. Classification (NCBI taxonomy): domain Eukaryota; kingdom Metazoa; phylum Chordata; class Aves; order Gruiformes; family Rallidae; genus Porphyrio; species Porphyrio hochstetteri. Next base: position 47,256,919 of record CM036908.1, read on the forward strand.
CTCTACTCTGAAAGGCAGCAGGAGGACCTCTCTGTGGTGGGGTCAGAGGAGGGAGAGTGATAACGTGCTAACCACTGGGCTGCAGTCAGCAAAAATAACTCAAACCAGGTTGATTGCCTAGTGGGCTTAAATGGGTGGTCATGCACTGCTTACCTGGATGGTCTTTTATAGCTGCTGAAGTCCTGCCTTGCATGTTGTTCTTCACCTCCTTCAGATGAGCTGGGTATTCTGAGGAGGCACGTGGGACTTAGCTAACTTGGCTGGAGAGACTCCTAAGCAGGTTTTACTCCATCCCCACTGTGCTGAATAAGCCATGCACGTGTATACTGACAACTCCCTCTTGCTTGTGAGCTGTTTTTCTGCAGCGGGCTGTGAAGCATGTAGTGTTTTGCCAAAGACCTGCCTGGGATGGTAAGGTGGCAGAGGTCAGGGCTGGTCAGTGTTGCAGGTGGTACATTTGCTGCTTGCTAGTCAGAGCTGTTGTTCACTGTGGTGCAGGGAGGGCTGGTGGAGAAAGGCATCCACCAGACACAGTGGAAAGAGATCTCCCCCAAAGTGCACCATCTGTTTCACTAGCTGTGTGCTCGATACTAACTGTGGTGCATCAGAAGTTGAAGTGATGGTTGAGAATCAGGAGTCAGTGATGGTTGGAAGTGATGGTTGGCAGAACAGTTGAAGTGATGGTTAGGAGTCAGGCCAGGTTGGACAACTGTCTGCTTTTGTATCACTGAGAGTCTGCAGGTGTGTTGTTATTTGTGTATTATTTGACTCTCATTTGTGTCTAGTGGAAAGCAGCTGCAGGGCCTCACCTCCATTTCCAGCTGAGAAAGTGGTGGTCAGCATTTTGTTGGTTTGGCAAATTCGAGTAGATATTTTGTTTTCTGTTTATCAGGTCTTAGGGAGAAGTTGCTTGATTACTTGGTACAAGTCTCCCTGCCAGAGTGGAAGCAAACACCACATGCTAGCTAGTCTTTGGCTTTCTGAGAAGGTCTCTTATCTTGATATTGGGGCAGGGAGTAGTGCTTAGCAGAATGGAGCCCTGATATTAGTGCCAAGTGATCCCAGCTGAGGTCTGAACAACTAACTAGCACCAAGCCCAGTTTCAGTCACTTCAGCCTTCTGTCCGTGCCTGATGTACCTGCTGTGTCCATAGAGCTGGAAGTTTGAGAGCTCCTGTAAGTGCGTAGCATGGTTGTGGCATGCTCTCTGCTCTGGTTTCCAGCTCCCAGATGTAGTCTGGTCCCTGTGCCTGAAACCTGGTGGGCTCTGCTGAGGCTGTGTCTGTTAAAGGGTGGCTACTGCAGTTGTGAAAAGCCTCCTGCTGTTTCCTCTCAGCACAGTGCTGCTTCACCTTGCCCCGAGCCTGTCTGCCTGGTGTGTGGGGAAAATACAGCTGAGGCCTGCGGCTGTTGTAACCCACCATGGGTCTGTGCTGTGTGATCTTGCTTCAAAAATAGGAGTGCAGAGGTGAGTCTCTGCTAGTATCTGTATGACCACAGACTGCAGGAGCGTCCAATCTCTACCTTGTTTTGGTGAGTGTTGGCCAGACCCAGCCAGGAGGAGCTTCAGGCTTCAAAAAAAAAAAAGGTGTGGGGGGAACAGGACATGTTTTTCCTACACAGACATGGCTCCAGACTCCCACAGGAAGTCTGAGGCAGACCTAGAAATTGAATCCTGATCCTCTGAGGTTGAATCTTAGCTTTATCCACAAAGTCCAGCTTCTTGCAGATTGCCAGGGATGCTTCTCACCTCTCCCATGTAAGGACTGTGTGCTCCTGTAGGATTATTTGCTTAAAGGTCCCCAAACTGGGCTGTTGTAAATGCTGACTTGGTTCCACTGTCACTAATGATTTTGGTGGCTCTGGTGATGATGACTTTCCAACAGGCTCAGGCAGATTAAGCACCGTATGAATTAGAGCTGTGGAAACCCCAGTATGCCTTGTAATTTTGCTAGTGTCCCAGGAGACCAGTACTGTTGTTAGTTACTGTGGAGAAACTCTGATTGAATATAGTACTGTAGAAAAGTCTATGACCTGCTGGTGTATTCAGGGTTTCCAAGTCAATAGCAACAAAGGCTGGTCCTGCTTGTTCTCCCATATACAGTATTAAAATTCACAGTTGGTCAAGAAGGCTAATGTGGTTTAACAACTGAGATTTCTTACCTGGTGGAATTTGAACAATGACTTTTCTTCCTTACAGCGATGGTTCTTTAATTTATGCATCTCCCAAACACTTTGCATAGTTAGGTTGAAACTTCCCGCATCCTGGTGGATCCAGACAGACTCCTTTCTCTGGAAGAAAGTGGACTATTTGAGTTTGCGTAGTTGGAAAGAGTCACAACGTTAGCAGATGTCCTGAGAGCAGGCAGATGGAGGAGTTTCTGAAAGAAGGAGAAAGCAACTTTGCAGCAGTGTCAATGGATTCTGTGATACAGACATGTAAAGCTCTTTGCTCCTGTTTTTCGTCTGAGTAGGCAGTGTGAGAAATGGTGCTGCCTGTTCAAAAACCCTTCCCTGTTGACAGGCGGGCCTGGCATAGGGCAGTTGTTGTTTGAAGTGCCAGTACTGAAGTGTTAGCTATGTCTACTGTGCTTAGCAGTGGTAGCCTTTGGGCTCTCCCAAGGGCTTTGAAATTGGTTGCTAACCTTTGAGTAGCACAAAAGGGGCTGCTTGCCTTTGAAGTCTTGTTTGCACTAGGGATGCTTTCATTTGGAAAAAAACGCAACCCAAAGCACCATTGCTCAGCCCAGGACTTGGCACCAAAGGAGCCTGAGTTCATTACGCAGTCCCTAACACCATCTCGATGCTGGAATTGCTGGATATTGAATATATTGGATGGGACTGGGCAGCGTGAAAGGAGTGTGTGCAAGATGTACCTCCTCCTTTAGTGACTGCTCTTTGCACTCAGAACTTGGGATGCTCGGTGCTTCAGCCATTGCCGTGCTGTGAGACCGTGACCTGGACCATAGGGAATGGGAATGGTGTTGGAGGTATCCGGAGCAGGCGTGAGTGTAAGGGTGCACTTGGCCAAGCACTTAGCTGAGCTAGAAACAGTTTGCAAGCTGAGCTTTCTCAAGAAGTGGAAGGGGAATGAACTTTTTAAAAGGGCAGACTTAGATTAGATATTAGGAGAAGTTCTTCACAGAGTGAGTGGTGAGGTGAGGTGCTGGAACAAGGCTGCTCAGAGAGGTGGTGGATGCCCCGTCCCTAGGGGTGTTCAAGGCCGGGTTGACTGGGGCCCTGGGCAACCTTGCGTAGATCCAGGCCTGGAGGTTGGTGGCCCTGCCTGTGGCAGGGGTTTGGAACTTTATGATCCCTGGGGTCCCTTCCAACCCAGACCATTCTGTGATTCTGTAAGGAGCCGTCTTACTTAGTGACACAACATCAAGAGTCTCTAAAGTGATCCTATCCCTCGTATAAACAGGCTATACCAGTAAAAGGACTTCTTTTTGCCAGTTATGTTGCATCAATATCCGTGTATTTTTTTGTTAGAGCTTTGTCTGGGCTAAGGTGATGCTTCTGATGCTCCTAACCAACACTTGATGCTGCTGGAATGTGTAATGGTAGACTGAACCTTGAAACAGAGCAGTGTATTTTCTTTTTAAATGCAATTAATGGGTTTGGGGTTTGTGCTCTGTTCTTCAGACTGTCTCTGAGCCTCTTTTGCTCCCTCAATGTAAACCAGACAGGATGCTTATCCACTTACTGCAAAGTGTCCCAGCATCCAGGGCTTTAAAACAGCTGCATAACGCCTTGTGTTTGGCTTATCTCCCAGTTTTGAACTAGATATAGTGGTCCCATGCGCAGTTGTTTGAGTCTGCTTTAGGTTGTCATCCTGGGTCCAGAAGCATTGCTGACTGGAAACTGGAACTGACAAATTTGGCATTGGCTTCATTTGTTTAAACCAATCTGGTGCCAACCCACCTGGTTCTTTTTGGACTGACTCATGGCCAGGCAGCCTTCAGAAACGGCTCTGTGTGTCTTGCCCAACTGTGAGGGCTATCTTGGGGGTGTTTGCCCAGACTGTTCTGCACCCTACCGTAGGAGCAGTGGTGGAGGGGAATGGGGACACCATGACATAAAAGCGCTCCTAATGAAATGCACTAACAAGTATTTCTGATGAGTGTGTGGCGGGCCTTAATGTTTCAGTCGTTTCTAAAAGCCTGAGCTGCTTTTTGAGGCTGGAATTGGGCTTCCACCTTCTCCTGCACCAGGAGGATAATCTTCCGTGCTGATAATCCACAGTTTGCGCTGCATGGCTCTGCAGGCTTCCCAAGCTAAGCTGCTGAGATGTATGTTACGCGCAGTCAGCAGTGCCAATGATGTGTGGGAGGAGGATGAGGGTAAGGTGCTAGAGGTGTCTTCGTTCAGCTTCCTTGCTGCTGCCTGCTCTGGCCATGCTTTCATCTGTAACTTCTGCAAGGCCAGGTTTCCTGCCTTGCTCTTGCGGTGGGTGGCTTATAGAGGATTTTTTTGGCAAAATTCTTGGCCCGTTTTCTGTAGTGGGGCCACAGATAAGCTTTTTGATAGCTGAGACCCAGGAGAAATGCTTCTCTTTTTTTGATAGAACCATTGCTGGAAAGCACAGCGCGGTGGTGGGGGAGAAGATGCAGCACCTGGTCTACCTCTGCTTTGCATCAGAGCTGCTTCAGGTCCTTGGAATGAACATCTCTGCCCAGGAGTGTCTGAGTCTGAAGTGGCTGTGCTGGAGCGCCGGCAGCACCAAGGCTGCGGTTGCATGGCCTGGCCTGCCTGCTCGCTGTATGCTCGCAAGCTTTGCGGAGTGGGCCTGCACCCTCTGCCCCCGCTTCTTCCCCCGCGCCCGTGCCCCGCCGCGGTCCCGGAGCCCGGCCGGGCCCCTCACCCGCCTGCCTCCCCGGTGGGCCGGGCTCCGGCCGGGCCGGCTCCCCACACGTTACGGCCTCCCGTCTCCATGGAGACGCCGCCCGGCCAATGGAGGCGTGGCGTTTCGAGGGTGTGTGCGCCGGGCCCCGCCCCCGGCGGCCTTGGCGCGCCATGTGCGCGGCGCTATATTTAACCCCTGGCAGCGGCCGCGGCTGGGAGGGTTCCTTGGGCACCGCTCTCCCCATGCTCTCCCTGGGGATTGCGCCCTGGGGTAAGCCTGTGACAGTTAATCTAAGCACAGGTTTTGGAAAAAAAAAGACAAACCAAGCTTCCAGTCTAGACAAACCCTGTATAATATACTCGTAGCCCGTGTTTTCTGACAACATCTGGTCCTCTGTGGTGGAGCTCTGGTGACCAAAGTGCCAGGCTGACCAGCGAGGCTGGAAGAGAGCACCAGGCTACGCTATAGTAACACTCTTCTCTGTGATAGAGGGTATTGTTGCATAAGATACACTGGTCAGCTTCCAGCTCTGCATCTCTGCTGAGGGAACTGAATTGTCTTGTTAGTTGGGGAAAATCTGCCCCTTTCTTTTCTGAAATAAAAGGGGTTTACAGGGCACCTGGCACCTGGGGAGCTTTGAGGTCACTGGGGGTTGGAGAAATATTGCATGCTGTGGAGAGCCCTGTGATGTTCCAGTGGGAAGATGAAAATGCTTGTTGCTGCGATAAGGCATTTAGTTTTGCTGTGAGTGCTCTCCAGAGGTTTAAAACAATTGAGAACACTCATCACCTAGTGCCTAAAGGTTTGTTGGCGAGCAGCAGAAACTCCTTTCTACTGGGTAGTGTTTTCTGGCAGTTAGGGCCTGTTATACTGGGAGGAGTGACCTGGCCCGCCTTAGCCAGGAGCCCTGGCTGTGGAGAGGAGGAGGCTTTACAAAACTGTACTGTGATCCTGCAGGTAGAGACGAGTGGGTATTCCTGCCGTGGGCTGTGGGGAAGGGAGCTGTGGGCCTGAAGCATGTTTGTGTAGTGTTTGGGGTTAGTTGGGTCAGGGAGCTCTCGTACTGAGGACATAGCAGAATGGTAAGTCATCCGTCATCTATGTAAATTGTGGAAGCAGCTAAGGCAGAAGGAAGGGCTTAGAAGCAAAATCTGTTCTAAAATGTCAAAGCCGGTGATTTCCCTTGTTCAGGCAGGGGGTCTTGTCTCTGAACAGCAGAGGGAATGCTGCCTATGTGTTGTGGCCATCCCTCTGGAAGAGGGGTTTATTTCCAGGTCTGCTGCCTGGGTTCTGTCCCATGTCCTGCCCTCCCACCCTCTACTGTGATTTAATTCAGATGCTTTTCTCTGATCCCCAGAAAGGAAAGTACTGTAAACAGCTGCCAAGCAGGATTTTGTGTTGTAGAGCATACTTGAATGCTGGGGTCTGGTTGGATGATGGTATGAATATGTTTCTGTTTCTCTGCCTGTGTGTTTGACAGGAAGATCATACTCTGTTCTGATCGAGTCTGTGTTACTTTTCTTAGTGTGCCTGTTAGTACAGTAACTTAGATCCCTTTCTTTTCGCCGGCTTACATGGTGCCGCTGGCATAGTGTTACAGCTGTAACGTACACAGTCTTGCACAACTCTTCTGGTAACGTTTTGTCAGGATGACCTTGAAGGGTTTAAAAGAAAACTGAACATAAACTCTGGCAGCGTTCCTGTGGATACTTAAGCACGTCCTTAATTTTCTGTAAGCGTGTGTAGTTCCATTTCACCCAATGGGTGGAAAGAGAAGTGCCCCGGTGCCTGATGACGAGATCAGTCTGTATGGTGATTCATCGCGTGTGTGTAACTGTACGTGTGTGCATGCCATGTGCAGATACCATGCAGTTGTCTTTATCGTGTTGTTTGACACACTCAGCTGCACTTTGTCCATTAATCCATATTCCCTGCACATGTTGCTAACCAGCCCTCTTTCCTTGTTTCCCACCCCCCTAAATGAACAGTTAACCAGAGAAATTAGATATTTCTTTTTTACTCCCATCACCGCCCCCAGAGTTTTTCCCTTTTCTCCCCAGCTCGAGGCTCCCTGAAGGAGCCTCCTCTGATCGAAGCAAGATGCTGACCTGGTGTATTCAAGGAGGACAGCTTCATCCCTGAAGTAACAAAAAGGTTTATGCAAGGATAAAGCTAAGTTATTTATACTTCAGGACAAGAGACCCCAGTCTCTACAGAGGCATGAGATGGGGTCATTAACTTTTCTAAGCTACACAAACAAGGATTAGGTATCTCTTTAAATACTTCTGAACTGTTGATTATGTTTCTACTGTCTGTAGAGCCCAGTGCCATTGGATTCAGACATAACAAAGTCCTATGCGGAATGGCTGAAGGAGCTGGAGCTTTTTAGTCTTGAGAAAAGGAGGCTGAGGGGACACGTTATTGCTTTCTACAGCTACCTGCAAGGCGGTTGCAGAGATGTTGGGTTGGTCTCTTCTCTCAGGTGGCAAGCGATAGGAGGAGGAAAAATAGCTTGAAATTGCCCCAGGGGAGATTTAGGTCAGGTATCAGGAAGGTCTTTTTGCTAAAAGGGTTGTCAGGCACTGGAACAGGCATCCCAGGGAGGTGGTGGAGTCACCATGCCTGGAGGGATTTAAAAGGCATGTGGATGTTGTGCTTAAGGACATGATGTAGAGGTGGGCTAGTCAGGGTTAGGCTGTGGTTGGACTCGATGCTCTTAAGGGTCTCTTCCAACCCAGGTGATTCTGTGATTCTATGAGAAAAGGCAAGAGTTTGTGTTTCCTCAAAAGAGCATGTATTTTTATGCAGTATTTAGTTGTTGCAGAGGAAAATGTGATATTTTAGTGTGTTCTGGGAGGATTGGCAGAGCTGTCTTTGCAGCCTGTGAGAGGGGCAACCTGCTGAAAGGCACAGTAGCTATCACCTGGTAGTTGTCTATATGTGGTAGCAGGAGCAGCCTCCTTTGGGAGAGGGAATTATTAACAGGTACTGTGTCTCCCCATGGGCTGCTGCTTTTAGGGTTTGGCTGCCCTGTGGTCGTGCCTAGGCCTAGCTCTGGGTCAGCGTTCCCTGGGCAGGTCATCTGTGCGTCACTGGGGACCCTGCACACAGCGCAGGGGGAAGGACATTTTGAATATTGGCCCGTGGCTCCTGTACCTTGGCTTTCTTGTTTCTTTTTGGGTATTGGACTAAAGTTGGAGCCATTAAAATATGGCTGCAGTACGGATATTTTCAGTACAAGCAGGGTTTGCAAATAGAGCTCTGCAAACCTTCGGTTTGTCCGGTCCTGAAGTTTATAACATTAGTTTAAAATGCAAGTGGGTTCTGACAGTTGGTCTGTGTATTGTGTCTGCCCTTACACTGGCATACCACCTGGTCTCTCAGCAGTCAGACACCAGAGCTGGCTGGTAACTCCCAGCTATAAATCTTGTGGGGCTGTGGTGGCTCTGTCAGTGCCATGCAGGTGGCGAGCGGCTTGCTTAGCTTCTGGGTGGGTGATTTTTTAATTTCTTTTCCTAACATGGCTTGTATTTCCTCAGTGTTAGAGCCTGTTCTGGGCACGGGGGAGCAGCGGAGTTAACAGTGTTTATGGGACATTCTTTCCAATTGCTGTGGCCTAAACATATGTACACCAGCATTGAGTTACTTCTGCCTGGAAATAAGCTGCATATATATATCTATCTATGTTTGGACTGTTGTAGTAGTGTTGTTGGTATAAATAGGAGAAAGGGGTAGCACCAGGGCTTCCTTTCCTCAGAGCTGGTTCAGGAAGGCTTCTTTGTGGAAAAGGTTGGGGATGGTGGGTGAAAGCAACAACAAAATGCTGTATGGCTAGGTTTCAGGGCAGAGCATAAAGCACAAGATACTTGGGGCTGGAGCATTGGCTTCCCGCTTAACAGTTGCCCAGCTCTTTTTGTCTTGTGGTGGAACATCTGTCGGAAAACCCAACCGTGTCAGGGTTCAGTTTGCAGAGACCTGTTCCCCAAAGCTATTGGGCTGGATCTGTGACAGCCTGTTGGGTTCTTGTGACCTCAAATCTGCTGCTGAGTTTTCTTGAACTCCTTCTGGCAGACATTTCTGTCCTGTAGTCAAGTTAGTCAAGTAGTTGGGGTACGTGCGGTGCTTCTAGTTGCCCTGATCATCATGGGATGTATTGTAGGGGGTAGTATTTTGAAGTGACATCATTGTGTGGCAGTGCTTTCTGGGTGCATTGGGATGCCGCTTGTCACCCTTTGACCATGTGAGTGTACACAGGATTTGTCCTAGGTAGTGCTTGTAAGCAAAACAACTTCTGCAGTTTCTGGGTTCCTTGTGGTTCTGGTGTAGTGCAAGTCAAGTAAAGGTCATCTTGGCTGCTGAAGCAGATTGTGCCGATTTCTGTGGTCCTTTCTGTCGCTAATAGATTTTAATCTCACCCAAGAGAAATGTAGGAAATGACCTCTATAGAAACAGCAGAAAGTGCTGGCAAGCACTGAGCAGCTGGTTTTAGTCCTCACTTGTGGCTGGTGTTAATTCAGTCTTTAAATTCTTAAGTACTTCGTTGTCTTTGGCCAATTTGTAGGCACATTCTTACACAGTATTGTCTCCAAAGTGCTTTATTGCAGGTGTCAACCTGTGATGTTCTAAGGATGTTTGAGAGGCAAGGTTTGCAGGTAGAAGTAATGTTCTTTCTTAACCAGACTGATACAGTCAGAAGAAGAGACGTGGGGTTGTGGACGGGGGGAGCATTTTCAAAGCTCAGTACCCCATGAACAATTCTCTGCAGTCATTTATTTCTGTAATGTGTGTGTGTGTATGTATCTCAAGAGTCCGAATCATCAGCTGCATTCTTATAGCCCTGACAGGCAATCACATCCAATGCATCCAACACCTCTCCTGGTCGGTGATGGGAATTGCAGCCTGGATTTATGCAGGGGTGAGAGTAAAGCTCATCTCCAACTGTCGCCTGGTACCTTAGCTGCCATTGCACCACAGCAAGGAGTGAACACAGAAACTTTCCAGCTATCTTTTTGCTGGAAGATGTGAATTACAGCTTCATCAGGGTTTAGTATAGTGGTTCAGTACGAATGATGGTCAACTAGGGGTGTTGTGACTCTTCAACATTGCTTTGCTGTTCGGTCTTACTGCTCGCCCTCCAAGTGTTTGTCTGCTTCTTATGTCCTTTGTTTAAACTGTAGAGATGTAGTTGGAAGTAGTAGTTCAGCTATTTCTGAAACTACGTGTGTTGCTTGAGTTTCTCTCTTATTGAGATGGATTCTGCTAAATGCTTCTGAGGAGGTGAATGACACGCAGGAACACTGTGCTGCCATTCAGTGAGACCTTGACAGGCTGGAAAGCTGAGCAGTAAGAAACCAAATGAGGTTCAACAAAAGCAAGTGTAGAGTCTTGCACCTGTGAAGAAATAACTGCTTGAATCAGTACAGGCTGGGGATGACCTGCTGGAGAGGAGCTGTGCGGAGAAGGACCTGGGGGTCCTGGTAGATGACAGGTTGGCCATGAGCCAGCAGTGTGCCCTGGTGGCTAAGAGAGCCAATGGGATCCTGGGGTGCATCAAGAGGAGGCTACAAAGATGATTAAGGGCCTGGAGCATCTCCCCTACGTGAAAAGGCTGAGTGAGCTGGGACTGTTCAGCCTGGAGAAAAGAAGACTAAGGGGGGACCTAATTAATGTTTATAAATATCTGAAGTGTAGGATGCAGGGGGAAATGGCCAGCCCCTTTTCAGTGGTCTGTGGAGACAGGACAAGGGGCAATGGCTGCAAGTTAGAGCATAGGAAGTTCTGCACCAACATGTGGAAGAACTTTTACACAGTGAGGGTGACAGAGCCCTGGGACAGGCTGCCCAGGGGGGTGTGGAGTCTCCATCTCTGGAGAGATTCAAGACCCATCTGGAGGCCTATCTGTGCAATATGTGCTAGGGAGCCTGCTTTGGCAGGGGGGGTTGGACCTGATGATCTCTGGAGGTCCCTTCCAAGCCCTACGATTCTGTGAATGTGTCTGAAACTATTGACCGGAAACATCATGCGTTAGGAGCATTGACCCTTTGCTGAAGACAGGAGCTCCATAAGCTGTCTTTGTTGTGTATGTTCTGCTTTTTGCAGTAGTGATTTTTTTTTTTTTTTTGCTATGAATTAAACATGTGGAAGCTGAAGTACTTTGTGAAGCGTTGAAGGATCAGGAGGTGGTTGCGCGCTGAGGGCTTCCTGAATTTCTAAACAAAAGCAGTAAAGAAATTATGGTAGTTACAATGGTTTGCTTTTTCTAAGTATGGCAGGAGCTAGGTGGTAACAAAACTGAAGGGGTTTTAAAGTCTCTGGATAAAAATTCCCTCCTCTGAGTGTGGATTTACTTCCTGAGTTCTCACACATGTCAATTTTACCAGTGTACCCATGCTTCTGAGTCTAAATGTAGGCAAAAGGAGACCTGCTTTTCCAGTGCTGCACGTCGTTTCAGGGCTGTATGTCACTTAGATGGTGGCCTGCTCCCTTTTTTCTTTTTGTTAAGTCATCTTTAATGAATCATAGAATTTTCTGGGTTGGAAGGGACCCCTAGGATCATACAGTTCCACCCCCCCTGCCACAGGCAGGGCCATCAACCTCCAGGCCTGGATCTACACAAAGTTGCCCAGGGCCCCATCCAACCTGGCCTTGAACACCTCCAGGGACGGGGCATCCACCACCTCTCTGGGCAGCCTGTTCCAGCACCTCACCACTCTCTCTGTAAAAAACTTCCCCCTCATATCTCATCTAAGCCTTCCCTCATGTAGCTTCAATCCATTCCCCCTTGTCCTGCCATTGTCTGCCCTTTGAAAAAGTTGATTCCCCTCCTGTTTCTCTGCTCCCTTCAGGTACTGGAAGGCTGTAATGAGGTCTCCCCGCGGCCTTCTCTTCTCCAGGCTGAACAAGCCCAGCTCCCTCAGGCTCGTAGGGGAGGTGCTCCAGTCCTCTAATCATCTTTGTGGCCTCCTCTGAACCCTCTCCAACAGTTCCACATCTTTCTTGTATTTGGGGCCCCAGATCTGGACTTATGTTGGACTTACGTGTCTCTTGTTTATAGACTGTTTCCTTCAGGAAAAGAAACAGAAAATGTGCTTGGGAAAAATCACAGGAAGGAGTGATTTACGGGCAAAGTATGTGGGGAAGGAAAGTGGGCTGAATGAATGATTTCATGAGTTTGTTTAGGACTGAAGTTATCTTTATAACCTTCTTTCTTTCTAGTGGTGGTTTCCTCTGTGTGTGTGTGTGTGTGTGTGTCTAAGTGATTACAGAATCAGTGGTGTTTCTTGCTGCTGGCTTGCAGGGGGAGTTACTCTGGTCTCTGTGGTGTTGAGTCCAGGCCATAAAACTAGCAAGAAATTTTAACTGGGAAAGACTAAACTGAATTCTGTGTCTGGGATAGCTGTGACTGTGAGCTATGGTTCCGTCTCCTGTAGTACCAGCAGAAAGATGCCCCTTGCCGTGCAGACCTGAGCGAGCATGTGTGGGTGTACTGGAGTTTTCCGTGCTGGTGGCTGAGCCACACGTGCGGTGTTGGGGACACTGTATTACCCATGAAGGACTTCCCACCTGTATTGGGATGGGGGTGGCAGCACCAGGGTTGTTGAGAAGACACTGGAAATCAGTGCTTGATTGCTGTTCCATTAAGTTTGATTTGCAAGTCTTTGGCCTGTGTTTGTATGTATCACTTCTGGAGGGCATCGTCTCCTTTCTGGCTGACAGGAGAAATCTCTTGGGTGCTCAATATGCATGTTGACTGGCAGATGCAGAGATCCTTAATTCTAGGATTCACGAAGGGCAGATGATGATAAAGGCTCTTCTGTAAGAAGCTTATTCCTCAGGGCAGAGGGCAGGGAGTGCAGGAAGGGATTGCTGAGAGCTAGGTGGTGGGTTGGGGGTGGGCAGGAAGCTTGCGTGGCCCCTTCTGTATATTCTGATTGGTTTGGGGAAAGTAGAAATCCCTTGTCCTTTCCTTTGATTAATTTTTAAGCTTTCTTTAAAAATGTTGTCCCCAGCCTCAAGCAGGAGTGAGATACAGCAATGGTGTGGCATGGGCCTTACAATAGATAGCTGCTGGAATTTGGGAGGGAGGCGAGGTTATTCCCAGCTCTGCTGCTGATTTCTTGCATGACCATAATCAAGACATTCTGCTTTAATGCTTCTGGGTTGGGGTTTTTTTTTTGCCATCCAGTCCTCTTATATGTGATCATAGCTTGCAAGTGTGGGAGAGTATATGGTGCTACCTATTGTAAGCACAGAAGGCTTTGTGTTTGTTGGGACTCCTTGCATGCAGTGTGAAACAAATAATAGATAGTCCAGACGATATTTAGGGAAAGACTGAGTACTAATCACTTTACCACCTGCCTCCTTCTGTAGGGATGTTGTCTGGGTGATAAATGCTGTGTACTTGCTCTGTCCCTCCTGTAGCAACAAATTATTCCTGTCTTAGTACCTTTTAAATTGCTGATAAGTGGAGCTTTTTTTTTTTTTTTAATATAGTTTAAATCAGCTTACAACAAATGCCTTTTCTAATCCTGTGAAGATGTAAGTGTCTGCTTTCCCCCATAGTATTGGAGAGGGCAAGGAGTCTAGTCCTGGAGTGGCTCAGGTATTACAGGCACCGGGAGAGGTGGGCTCTGACCTCCGGGGGAGGGGACAGCCACCTGCTCTCTGTGAGGAGACTAATCACAAAAAGCCCAGGCTTTTACATATCAAGAATCGCTTTAATACACTACTGACAGCCCTCTCCTCCAAAAAACCTGTATGATTGGCTTTGTGGCAATGAGGGCTGGGTAGGCAGGGATGAGATCTAGAGACACAATGTAGAAGTGGCAGCCTGTGACTTTTTGGACAGAACTGCCATGCGAGCGAGTGGCAAAGGATAAAAATAGATGGATTTTGCATGGGGTGTTATGTGTGAGTAAAGAAATCACAAATGAATGATGGGTGTCACCTCAGGCAGGCTGATCAGAAGTCTTTTCTTTACCCTGCATAGCTCTAGCTTGTGTGTTTCTACTCTTGGATTCAAGGTCGACCCCCAAGTTCTCCCCCCAAGCCTTGTCAAACAGGGCGCTGATCTGTTTATATCAAAAATAAGCCCCAGTGAGGAGGAATGAAGGGGAAGGGGATTGTAACATGGTGCTTTACTTGAAGTGCTGAGATGTGGCTCTGCTACTCTGGCTCCCCTTCGCAGGGTTAACTGTGGGGAAGGCTTTCTGCACCCTCTCTTTTGGTCTGTCTTCCCTGTTTCCAAGTTTAGCTTGAACAGATGCCTTGTTTATAGAATTCAGCGGGAGGTGATTTAGGACAGAGTTCCTTGCCACGGCGGTATCAGTGTTAGAAGTGGAGTGTTGTGGCCCTTGTGTTTGACTTCTCCAGAATCAGGAGTTATGTGAAGCTGTCATGGTTCCCTTGGGGTGTGTGCCCATCTCTGAGCTGAAGCTGTGGACTTTTAACCATCAGCCATTTGTATTTAGGAGCAGCCCAGCTCTGGGCTGGTGCTGTGGGGAGAGACTGACAGAGAGGCAGAGAGCAGCTTTGCCAACCCATGCCTGCGTCCCTGTTTGGCTCTTTTCCTTGTTCTTGTCTCTTACTTCTTGTGAGTGCAAAAGCCTGGGCGAAACAGAGAGGAAAGAGCCTTTCCTATCTGGGAAGTGATGATTAAGGATGATAAACAGTGACCCTTATGCCAGGACCGTTTGTTCTTGCTTGATTTCAGACCTTTATATGAGTAACTGAAATGCTGCCCGAGGGAGCTGTATTTACTACACTTTTTTTTTTTTTTTTTTTTTTTTAACAACTTCTTGCTGAAGTGCTTTCCTTGCCTATATTCAGACCCTGCACATGGGTTCGGAGGAGACCAACACATAACCCTACCAGAAAGGCAGAAGTTGATTCTTTTGATCCCCACTGTTGGGACAGATTGATGGGGAAACATTGTGAGTCCTCATTTGTACCTAATCCTCTTACAGACAGTTCTCCATGCAGGGGAAGGTGAATCGGTTCCTTCTACTACTACCAAAAAATTGCCTATGTGGGAGGGCAAAAGCACCCCCTATGTGAAGTCTGGTATCTTGCCTGCTCTCTTTCCTTAGGAAAAAGTAATGCAGATTTGCAAATTGGAAAAATCTGTTTGAAGAAGTGATACTGCCCAACTCCAGGTCCCAAGAGCTCAAGGAATGGCTTCTTTGAAGCCTGCCCACACAGGATGTGTCTCTCTGTTGTGTCCCATAGGGCTCGCCTGCCCATGGAGCTGGTCCAATTGACTCCATGTGCAGATGCTTAGTCTAAAATACATCAGGATCAACTCTAGCTGTGCCAGCAAACCTGTAGCAAGCTTGATGTTGCTTTTTCTCTTTTAAAATCTACCTTCATCACACAATCTTCACAGACTTCTTTTATGTCAACAAAAAGAATTCCCCACACATAAGTCAAAATGGCATCATCCCCACACCAGCAAAGGTGGACAATTTATGCACTCTCTTCCCTTGTCCCCTCACCGCATTTGTACATCCAAAGCTCAGGTATTCTGGAAGTGTTGTGAAATCTCATGAAAATCTGAGTCAGGGCCACTTTTATGGTGAGGATGATGGCTGAATGGAAGAAGAAGTTGCTGCTTGCTGTGTCTTTAGCCAGCATTGATAAGGTTACATGTGCCTCTCCTCATCCCTGCAGTGTTTTAAAAGAAATTGGACCTTGGTGTGGGGGTAGGGAAGAGAAAATTGGGGGATCAGGCTGGTGTTAAGTGAAGAAACAGAAGGTAATTATTTAATGACGGCTAGGTCATGCTGCAGAAGCTGGTAGGATATTAACCCTCTATGTAGCCTCTTTTGCAGGCCACAGGGACGCTTGCAGATGTGTGCTGCTGTCAGTTCTGAGTTCCCTCACTATGACTCCCGGTAGAGGTACTTTTAAATAGCCTCCCACCCACTTCCCTGGGGCCGTGTGGTGGTATTTATGGCCTCCTTGGGACTGCCTTACTCCAGGTGCATGGAGAAGAAGGCAGAGTTGCAGATTCAGCACGTAGCCCCGACAGCTGGGGCTGATGGGTCAGGAATGCAGTCCTGACAGCTGGAGTGGGACTGAAAGCAGCCAGCATGGTGGGGAGGCCAGGAGAGGGAGAGTAGGCGAGAGAGGAGAGATGGACAAACGCGCGCACACTGTGTGCAGGCACGTGTGGAAGCACAGCCTGCAGCGTCCCTGTGTTGCTCACATTCCCTTTTTTTTTCCCACCTCCATCCCTTTTTTTTTTCCCCTCAACTGCCTGGATTGTTTTTAATAAACGTGTGCACACGCCTGCACAGCCACTGTACAGACACCTGGCAGAGCCACGAGAGCTGAGGCTCAGTGTTTTCATCCAGAACTCCCCCCTCAGAACATTTCACCTCCTGCTTCTGTGCAGGTTTACAAATGTCATTCCTATAACTTGGTGATTCCAGAATCTTTGGCTGAGTTGGTTTCTACTCTTGCACTCTGGTGCCAAGGCGTGTCATTCTTAAGTTGTGGTGTGGGAGATGGTTCCCTGATGTTCTTAAAGCAGTTATCTTGAAATCAAATCACTTCAAATTGGCAACTGCTTGGTGCAGACAGTGATGGTCTGGTCAGGTGTTTGGTTGTGGGGTTTCTGTTTTTTGGTGGGATTTTTAAAAATGTGAGGACTTGTTCAATGGGGAGACACAGCTCTGAATCCTTTCATGCCATGAATGCTGCTTCAAATTGAGCATTTCGAGCTGGAAACACCTTGAAATGTTGCAATGAGTCTGCAGTGGATTGCATTAAACCAGTTTGATGGTCTTGGCGTAGTTCCTAGAAGGTCAGTTAGGCAATAGGTATGAGTCTGCAGCAGTGGCAGCGAGCAAGGCTTGTGAGGAGACAACGGGGACTGTCTGCTTTGTCAAGCCAGAGATGTTCTGAATTGGTTGTGTGTTGGAGCTCAGTTCACTGTTGCTTTTGCAGGTGGAGCATTTTCAGTCTCCAGGCTTGTCAAGACAGTGCTCTTTGTTACCACTGGCTGCTTAGGAACAGAAGGCACAGGCTGGAGAGGAAGGAGGTGATAGAAAAGCCTCTTTAAAAAATATAAAAATTAAAAGTGCATATTCTACATGCACAGACAAAACCAGGGAGGCATTGGGTAAGTGAGGGACAGAAACCCAACTGTGGAGCTGAGTGGTTTTGGTGTTTGTGTGCTCTTCTAAGTCAAACATACCCTGTGGTTAATTCCATCCACACATCTTCAGCCCTCCCCTGCCGGACCCACAACAAAAACCCCCAATTCCCAAAAAAATAAACAGGCAGAGGAACCTGGGCCAAAGCCAGCCCTTTGCATGTCAAGCTCGAGTGCAAACTGAATATTTCACAGCTGTGTTACAGAGCCCTGAACTGAAGGCTCTGCACTGGAAATGCTGACAGTCTCTTCAGCAGAACAGTGCAGTGCAATTAGTTTTCTGTGGTGAATGTGCCAAACGAAGCGTGGCAGACCTCAAGGTAAAACTTGGAGCCTTTTGTTTTTCCGCAGCTGTAACAGGAGCTTGGGCAGCGTGTTCAGACGGGGGGGATTAGAGCCCGTGAGGCGGATTAGAGCCTACGAGGTGCGTGCTGGTCCCCAGAGGTTAAACGTGCTTTTCTGCAGCGGGGCTCAGGGATGTACAAACAGGGCCAGCTGGGAGATTTGGCACTCCGTATCACGTTTCACTTATGTAAGAAATAGATGGCTATTTCTTAAACCCTGACAAAGTACAGCTACGATACATTGTCACGTATTGGATGCCAGAGTGTATTAAAGAATCACAGAATCGTAGGGGTTGGAAGGGACCTCCAGAGGTCGTCGGGTCCAACCCCCCTGCCAAAGCAGGCACCCTAGGACAGGTCACACAGGGAGGCATCCAGATGGGTCTTGAATCTCTCCAGAGATGGAGACTCCACACCCCCCTGGGCAGCCTGTCCCAGGGCTCTGTCACCCTCACTGTGTAAAAGTTCTTCCACATGTTGGTGCAAAACTTCCTATGCTCTAACTTGCAGCCATTGCCCCTTGTCCTGTCTCCACAGACCACTGAAAAGGGGCTGGCCATTTCCCCCTGCATCCCATACTTAAAATATTTATAAACATTAATAAGGTCCCCCCTTAGTCTTCTTTTCTCCAGGCTGAACAGTCCCAGCTCACTCAGCCTTTTCACGTAGGGGAGATGCTCCAGGCCCTTAATCATCTTCATAGCCTCCTCTGGACTCTTTCCAGGACATCCCTGCCTTTTTTTATACCAGGGAGCCCAGAACTGGACACAATACTCCAGGTGGGGCCTGACCAGGGCAGAGCAGAGGGGGAGGTTCCCCTCCTTTGACCTGCTGGCCACACTCCTCTTGATGCACCCCGGGATCCCATTGGCTCTCTTAGCCACCAGGGCACACTGCTGGCTCATAGCCAACCTGTCACCCACCAGGACCCCCAGGTCCTTCTCCGCAGAGCTCCTCTCCAAAGGAGAGGAGCACACAGCTTTGCTGTGTGGCAGCACGGGATACAAATCAGAGGGTGTGCAGCAGCCTGTGCCCAAAACTCAGGGAGAAGATCATAAGGAGGATGGACATGAAAGGCACAGTGCTGCTGTGAAACATGGGCCCTTAAAAAAAAAAAGGCAAAAGAACAGCTGATTTTGTAGCCATTGCTGAGACAAGATGGTAACTGCTTGCTTGACGTGCTAGGGTAAGGAACCCCTATGGGTGATGTCTCTGGGGAGTTTCTGGCCACCGCTTTCTCAGGAGAGCGTGCCTTTGCACGTAGATTATTAACATGCCTGCATTCAGGCAGGAGTGGGGCGAGGGCAGGCACATCGTGCAGTGAGTGGGTGATGGATGGGCCCTGATAGATGTTGTTGTTTCATGCTGACTGGATGCTGCTAGTTAATTAAATGGATTCAAATGTAACTCTGTTACACACAGGCCCATGGGAAGGCTTTTAAAGTAGAACTTGTCTGCATGTGGATGTTTATTGAAGTAGTCATTCTGGAGCGGGGTGGAATCACTGTGCTGCAAGAACTCCCTTTGAGGATGCTCTTGTTCACGAGTAAGTGCTGACAAAGGCATGGAGAGGAAGGGGGAAGTTGAGATCGAGCTGGTGATTCAAGAATAGGATTTCCCTTTCCATAGGGAGGCAGAGAGGAGAGAATGGGGGGTGAGTTTTCAAGTGCAAAGCAGCAGGAGTTCTGATTCTTGACTTTGCTGAGCAGAGTGACCTCTTCGCTGCTGTCTGTAAATGATCTTAGATGTCAGAAAGGCGGATGAAATGTAAGGTATTAATGGGAAGAAAATGGAGAACAAAACAGAAGACTGTATTATTCTGTTCTGTAAACACTGTGAAAGCTGTGTGTAGTCTTGGTGTTTCCCCTTTCATCTCAGGAAGGGTAGAGTGGACCTCGAATGTGGCTTGCAGAAGAGGATCAGAGCTGACCAAGGATATGAAATGGCTTTCAGGAGAACCATAAACTGAGTGAAGAATCTTGTACTTGGAACACAGGTGACTTAGGGGCGATAGCGTAGCTCCTTGCAAAATCATGAGCCACCTAAAGATGGTAGCTGGGGACTGACTATTCACTCTCTTTTTCCATAGAAGTCAGGCACATCAAATGAAGATAAAAGAAGTCAGCTTTTTAAAAAAGAAACAGAAGATGGTTCTTCTTGCAAAATGTACCAGGCTGTTGAAGTTCCTTGCCAAATAATGTTGTGAATGCCAAGCTTTTAAAGGCATAGTGGATAAGTTGATGGCAGAGGACTCTACTGAAATAGGTCAAAACCTGAGAATATCTATTTTGAGACTGGGAGGTTGATAGGAAGTGAGAAAGAATCAAATTTGCTCTCCGTGCTTTTAAACTTTATCTATACAGTTGTGTTTGGTACTGTGCTACCTGACTTTTCTCCTTCACTTATGGCTGCAAGCCCAACTAAGTACCAAGACTGGATACTGTCTGATCCTAGGTGGCCAATCTCATGAAGCCTGGAACAGACTCATCTGCTTGCTGGACATGTTTTTTTCAGGTTGTAGCCTCCTGCCTAATGCTGTGGGTGCTGGGACATATGGACATCCCTGCCCAGTAGCACCAGTTTTCTCTCCTCCATGGTCTTTTTTGAGCACTGGAGAGTTCCATGTTTCTTCTCTCTTTTCTTTTTTTTTTTTTTTTTTTTTTCCTTCCATGCTTAAATAGATTGTGTTCAGAGAGAATGATGAGGTTTCGGACCCAGAAGATGACATGGATAGTATTAGAAGGCAGGAGGTATGGTCATCAAGTCAGAAAATTCCGTAATTTCTTGTGAATATGATTATGGGGAAGAGGGGTTAAAATACTTCTCAACTCCTGGTTAGTCTTTTGCTGGCCTGTGAGGGTGATGGGGTGGGTAGCAGTATCATTCAGCCCACAGTTGAAACATTTTGAGGGATGCCTGGTGTTAAAGTGGCTCTCCCTTGATATTTTCAGTGAAGCCAGACTGCAGAAGTCTGCTGGTGGGCAAACAGGCACACGAGCTCCTTCCCAGCAGCGGTGGCCTGGTAGTAAACCAGTGCAGCTGGAGGGAGGAGTGCCTGTGAGCTCAGGTTAGGCAGGACTGTCACTGTTGTCCTCTTTGGCACCCACTTTGGTGGAAGTCATTACTGTGCTGGGAAAGTTCACAACTGCTTTCTGACAGCGTGCTGCCTAGGTGTGCAGGCCGCGGTATTTGCCTCCTGTACCTCCTGGGTGGCTTTGCAGTGGGATGGTCCCCAAGGGATACAAGTGATGGGAAAGAAGAGAGTATTTGCAGTGGGCTAAAGTTGGGCTGATCCTTCAAGGGTTTCTGTGTTGTCCTTTTAGCATTTTCCTTCCTCAGAGCAACAGAAAGAGCTTGTGCAAGTAGGAAACTCAGTCTCTGAGAGCTGTGAGCACCTGGATATGCATCTGGTTTCCTGAGAAGACAAATAAGGCTGTCCAGGGGTGTTTAGGACAGGTTTTCTTAAAGGATTATCTCAGTAGTAAGGCAGAGGTGGCATGCCTTTGTCGCACAAGTGTGGGATTTTCCCTTGTGCTGTGTGGGACCGTGCCCAAGGGAAGTGAGGGTTGCTCTCAGATTGGGCTATGGCAAGGCCCCTCTCCCTGCCTGTCATGAATACCTGTCCATACCTCGAGTTCTGCAAGTCAGGACTCTGCTTGTCTGGTCCTACCAGGTGTGGGAGCTGTCTGGTGATCTCGGGATCTGGCGTGGAAGGAATAGGGGAAGTGATCTGCTTAGGCACTGAAACATCTTCATGTGGTTGTGCAACACTGAGCAGCCAAATACAGATTCAGGCCTGTAAAACAAGTGAATATCAGGTTTTGCACGTCAGGTGTTAGCTGCACGGCCATTCTGGCTTTGGTGCCTAAAACTGTGTGTCGAGCCTCCAAATTTGACAACAGCTGTCCTTAAAGGAACGGAGATGGGGTGGTTGCAGGTACCATAGCAGCAGTACCAAGTGAGCCATGGAAGCATGTTGTGTGTGGATCAATTCAGAAACACTTCTGAATCATCTAGAGAACCTGGACTGAAAGAGCCAAATACTATTAATAGAAGCCTTGGGATGAAGTAACCAATGTGGATGGACAGCCTCCTCTCTAAACCTCTAATTTAGGCGAACAAAATGACGGGTTTAACCTGTCAGTTGTTTCCAGGCTTGGATGAGGGTGATGAGGTAGCCCATTGATTGCCTGTGAAGATCTGAGCAAGCAGTGACATGTCTGAAGACTGTGGGAAGCAAATTGGGCCAATGCAGGAGCCAAGGGTGACAGACATGGTGTCTTGCATCTGCAGGGGGGACTCTTAGCTCAGATCAGCCTTCGAAAGGTGTGCCAGGGGATTTATTTCTGATTGGGATGTGCTGAAGAGACTTGGAAGACTTGTGGGAGTGGCGGTGGTGTTACGGCTGTGTAGGATTGGGAGACTGTGCATGTCCTACCTTGGTCTAAGTCATAACTTCAGAGGTGGGACAGTGGCAGATGTGTACCAGCAAATTTGCCCTTTGCTGACAAATCTTAATTCCAGGTTAGGACGTTAAATGTTGGTGTACTCCTGCCCTAATTAACAATACAGATTTATTTAAGATTTATTTGCTTCAGCTGACAAGTTGAGGAGTCCAATTTGTATGGCATTGTTGCTTCTTGTTCTTCTCTCTCCAAAATGTTTTTCTTTCTTCTCTCAAGTTCTGTAACAAGTGACTGACTGCCTCTGGCTCTTCTGCCACGTCGTCTGGAGATGGATCCTGGGGATAAGGTTCTGGTGTACTGTGGGCAGGGTGGTGGGAGTGGAACTCCAGTGTGGTATAAGACCAAATTTTGAATTTGTATTCCTTTTTGAAGGGACTGGTTTTGAATTCTCAAGGAGGGGCTGGAAGAGCTTCCATTGGATATCCTTGTGGGGTTACTTTTCAGATCCTTTAGGTTAGGAAGGTTTAAAGCTATGACTTACAGACTTATAGAGGGGGCATCTTTTAAAAAAGGTTATATAAAAGTCTCAGGACACAGATATCTGCCACACTAGGTCTATCAATACTGGTGTTATCGCCTTGACAGTTGCATTTTTATAATGGAACAAGCAATCCGTTGGAGGCCAGAAGATGCTCCTTGGCAGTAGAATAACTGGACCCAAAGACTGAGCTATTGCTTTTGTGTCAAGCTGTATGCTGACCATGGGAGAAAGGTAGACTTTCCACCTTACAGCATTGCCACACATAGTCTATAGGCAGAAGAAGCATGGGGCCTCCGCAGACCCTACAAGGTGGTTTTCTGCTGGTTTGGCCTGCTGTGCAAGGGAAACGGTGAGGGGTGTCATGGGGATGAGAGGATTGGGGGAGGAAGGAACTGTCCCCACCAGAGCGGGCAGCTGTAAGATCAGCTCGGTGGTGGGGTAAGACTGCACGCTCCAGAGGCTCCATGGACATCCTTGCAGAGCAAAAAAGTACCGGTTGGTCAAAGTAGGTTGCTGAATTGCTGCTGAATAGCTACATAGCCAAGGTCAAGTAGTGCCTTGTAGGACAGTTGTAATTACAGCCAACCTGAGCTAAAGCCTATGCTGAGCAGTCTAAGCACAGCATCTCTAAATTGATGTTTGCTGACAGCATCAAGTAATTGGTGCCTTATCTAGATTGGAGGCACATGTCTCTTCCACTTCCCCCTTGGCTGTCAAGAATGTGGTTTCTATAGGAATTTAAACCTTCCTCAGTTTGATAGGTTGGGAACTACTGATACGGACTGGAATCTCAGCCTTGGGTTCTTCTTTCTGTGCAACTGTGAGGCTGCTTTAAAAATAAATGTGTTTTGAAGTATTGTTAACAAGCCTGGAAGAGTAGATATCCTCCTAGCCTCCTGCATTCCTTCCCCAGCTCCCTGCATTTTGATTCCAGCATTAAGTTGGAACAAAACTATTTCCTTTCTGTACCAGTTGATTTGTCAATGCATTTTCAATTGTATGTTCTTATACTTAACAAATATTTAGCAGACTTTTGTAAAAGCCGTTATTTTCAGAGATACTCATGTTGCCAGGGAAGGGGACAATTTGATGTTCTCTCATACAGTCTCAGAGCATTTGGGGTATGTTATTACTAACAGGGGAAAAAAAGACCAAGCTGTTTCAGAAGCTGGGATATGAAACCTTCCTCTTTCCATGTCGCTGGTTTGAAGGCAGGCCAGACTTGAACTAGCTAAAGCATGGACGGCTCACTTTAAGTCTTGGCACTTCTGCTCTGCTTTTCCTGTTGAAGCAAGGTGGTTCTCTGGGGCTGGGTGGTGGGGGGGAGGTTTACTTCTGTCACCATCTCTAGTAACCCAGGCCTTGAGCATAGTGAGACCTCATTTCTTCACCCTACGGCCCAACTCCTCAGATCTGGTAAGCTCTGTGGTCAGGGTGGTGCGGGGAACCTGCCTTTCCCGTGCCTTTTGTGCACCATGTCGGTATAAATGCAAGATGTTCATCTTCAGGGCAGCTATTAAAGCCAGTAGTAATTATTACAATAGTAACTTCTTATGCCATGTCCATGCCCTCAAGCCTTAACCAAATGTAATTTAGCTGATGATAATTAAAACCAGAAGACTGTGACCCAGTAAAATCTGTGTGTTTGGTAGGGACGGTGATGCTGAGGAGGAAAGTAGGCAGCAAATATATAATAAATAAAATCAAGCTGTGCAAATGCAAAGGAAAGAGAATAATTTTGTGTCAGTCAAAACAACTCCAGGGCTGAGAACTAGTTTGTACTCAGAGGCTGAGTCCTTTCATGCTGCAGATTTTGTGCAGTGTAATCCCACTGCAACCTTTTGCTTTGGGGTAATTGCTAAATTCTGATGCTTTCTCTGTCATGGAGTGCTCCCCAAAATACCACGTTATGTCTGTCTCTCCCTCCCCCCTTTTGTCTTTCCCCAGCTTCTCACCACAGAGGTCTGGCTGAGTCTTTGTATCTTCCAAGTAGTTCTACCCACTTGCATTTCTTTTCTAAAAATAGTTGAGATCTTTGCTCGGGGGGCAGAGCAAGGATTTTGGATTACTGTCTTTTGCATGGGTCACTGGTATTTGGGCATGTGAACCCAGTCACATAAGTTGTTCTGTCTCTGGAGATTACTGGGGAGGGATGCCCTGGTCCACTGGATGTGTTTTCCAATTCAAGCGTTGTGTGAAGAATTGACCATTCTATTCCTAGGAATATGGGGCTGGGACCAGGCTGAACCACTTAGCACTGGATAGAGGAGATAAAGACGAGTCAACCTGGAAACAGATTTTGGGAAAGGGCTCTGGAGGAAGGGGCTTGCTGCTGTTCCTGGGAGTATGGGAATCAGTGAGCAGAAAATATGCATCCCAGTACTGCTTGCAGTCCTCTGTCTTAGCAGTGCTCTGGCAGACAGACAGAATAATCGATCAGTGGATTGATAGCTTCTTCTCTCTACCCCAGCAATATTTTACTGGGCCTGTGCTGAAAACTCAGTAGGGTTGCTTCTGTACCTGGGTGCTTGTCAGTGAACTTTTAGGAGCTGGAGTCTTCTTGGTGCCAGTGTGAACCAGACCGTCAGTGTCTGTGTCTGTGTGAAGGTCCATTTGAACTGAGCTCTTATTTCATAATGCTTCTCTTTTTTTCTTTTTTTTTCTTTTCTTTTTTTTTTTATTTCTTTTTCATATGCCCTAGGTGACTTTGGAGAAGGTGTTGGGGATAACTGTGTCGGGAGGCAGAGGATTGGCCTGCGACCCCAGAACTGGCCTTGTTGCTTATCCAGCAGGGTAAGTCACTAACCACATTCTTCAAAGCTAAGATAAACCAGGACTGATGGATCAACCTAAAAGATTCAGGGTGTTTCCACTACCATCTTCTACAGGGAGGCTGTTTACCATTCTTTAGTCTTTTCACACCAGAGAATGGTGATGCTCAGCACTGTTACTGTAATTGGCAAGGGAAAGGGATTGCAGAAGTCCATCTGAGCTCAGCTCTTCCTCCCAGCTAGCTTGTTCCGCTAGTCAGCAAATTTAAGGAGAACAGGAAGCGCTGTATCTCCAGGTGGGGTTGCATAGGCATACTTGTAAAATCTGAAAGCTGGAATTAGAAGAAAGGAACTTCCACAACAATTAGAGTTGACATTTTCAAGTATCTAAGAAACAGGCTAGGGATGCTTAAGGATTCTGTGTTTGTGGCCAAAATGAGAGATGGGGGTCAGTAAAACTGGCGAGAAATTTTTGCCCATTCTGGTGATACCCTCGTTCACAGAACCACAGAATTGTTGTGGTTGGGAGGAACCTCTTGAGATCATCTAGACCAACCCTATGTTTGAGCAGAGTCCCCTAAAGCAGGATTCACAGATGGCCAGGCAGCTTTTGAACATCTCCTAAGCTAGAGAGTCCAAAACCTCTCTGGGCAGCTTGTTCCAGTGGTTGACTGCTCTCACAGTAACGAAAAACCAAAGCGAGCAAAGAAAGAAAGAAAGTGGGGTTTTTTTCCCCCTTTCTTTCTTTTTTCTTTGTGTTCAAATAGAATTCCATGTTGGTTTAATTTCTGCCCATTCCCTCTTTTTCTGTCAGTGGGCAGTCTGTTAAACTGCAGACAATTTGAGAATCCCCTCTGCATCTGACAGCTTGAACACTTTGGAGCCAGGCAAATACCTTCCAGTGTGCCTTGCTTATTCCTCTGCAGCTTTTCTGACACTGAATATCTTTGAGCTTGAAGAGGGAAGGAGGGAGAGAAGAAAACAAATGCACTAAACAGATGTTTTGGGCCCTTGCATAGCTAAAGATAGATTAGTTTTGTTAATAGTGGTGTCCTCTGATGAGCTTGTGCGTGCCTAACATTCATTTAATCAAGCATAAGGACACCTGGGGATTCTTTTGGATAATTAAAAGGTTATGTTGTTCCTTAGGGCTTTACAGGGGAATCCTGTTCTTACTTGTTGGTAGTAGCATCTCATGGCCGGGACAGGAAACCTATGGAATATACCAAATGTGTTGTAACAGTTTAGTAGCTTGTGTGACTTGCTGCTTTTGTGCTGTGGCTGGCAGCCTGGTTTGTGATGCTGTTGTGATTTGCTGCAGTCAAGACAATCTCTAATAAAACTAGCAGCAGTTAATGAGTCAAAACACAAGAGTAGTGGTGTAGACCTTGTTGAGTTGATGTAAGTTCGGGTTGTTGTTAGGGTTTTTTGTGTTGGTGTCCTCCCCCTTCTCATTTCCTGTGAATTTCTCTTGATTTGCAAGTGGCCTGGCATTTCTGATCCATTGGCTTTATTTGTTTAGGTTTGTTTCTATTTATTTGAATTAACTGGATTCTGAAGCTTCTTACAGGAGGCTGATGTAGCAGACTGGGTACAGCTCATGAACACGGTTGGTTTGTGACCTGTCCATGCAACTTGGTCACCTTCAGCTGTGCTCCAGGTACTCCAGCAATTTCCTCAGCCCTCTGCTCACCTACCGAGGTTTTGCAATCCTGACATGGGGATGCTTTGCTCCTCCAGCCTGTCCTACCCTAAAAGCTGAGTTTGTGTAGCATCTTTGTATTTTCCAAAGAACACTTTCAACATACCTCCATTCATTTGGGTGAGATCAAAACAGTTGCCCTGGGCACCCTGACTTGATTCACACCAGGCTTATGAATGCATATGTGAATGAAGACTCATTCATGAGAAGCTTTGGTGTCTGAGCACAGTCCTAACTCTGGTCTCTGGTTTGCCTAAAGTACATTTTTTTTGGGGAGAAATACAATTGTTATTCTGGATGTTCTCTTTGCTGGAGTTTCTGAATCTCCTGAAGGATGCCATTCCCAACATGACCCAAGCTTTTTCCAACTTCACAGCCGTGCCAAAGAACCAAGTGTTACATCATTACTTTCTCTCCTTCTCCCTGGCTTTTGAACTTTTTATCCTTTCTCTTTATTGACCCTAATGAGGCTTTTGCTCCATGTGACAGCAGCCTTGCTAACCCTGGCATTGTTTTGGTGGGGTGCTTGTGCAATAGGAGGCTTTTTCTTGTCTGCCATGAAGGCAAAAAGCCTCTGAGTGCTGCAGATATTCCAGGCCACCGCTTTTATATAAGGTTGGTCTCTTAGGAGGTAATGAGGAGAGAAAAGGACATCTTCTCCAAAGGTCTTGCAACTGTTGCCTGCACTTGTCTTTTATTTTGTTAGCAAGTGCAATAAACCCAAAGCTGCTAAATTTGATCTCTGCTAGTGACCTGCAGTGAGTAACAAGGTCAGTCTTGTGGGAGGAGTGAGTGGGGACAAAAATGTACTGAATTTTTTACTTGTGGCAGGACTAATGCACTGTCTTCCTTTCCTTTTCAGGTTTTTTTACCCCTTTGCTTTTTCCCTGCCCTTCTCTCATTGTTTTTTCTCTTTCTTTTGGAGTAGCTAGTTGAGGTTCTGTTTCCTAGAAACAAGAAGGGGAAACAAAGCTAAGAAAATCCTCTGAGGATGACTAGCATTAAAAAAACCAAAATAAAAGGAGACAGGATGGGACACCTGTCCCAGCCTGTCAGGTATCTTGAGTCAGCTTATGTGCTTTGGGATTGTGTTTGCGGTTATTTTTTTAAGCCTTGTACGTTGGTGTGACTGATTTATTTTCCTTCTCTTTATTCTTCTTCCCTTGGCTCTCAGTTGGGCATGATAGCTGGTTTGGAACCATGTCTTCATGTGAGGCACTTGAGGGAGCAGCCTGTGCTTTTTCTTTCATAGGAGCAGGAAAGTAATGCTTGGTGCTACTGTTCAGCACGCATTGGCTTCTAAACGCTCCTCTGTTGTATTCTGCCAAGCTTAAGTCTTCTCCAGCTCTGCTCGGTGATTCCCAGCCACTCTGACAGAATTCAGGGCTTTTTTCACACCGGTGTTCCTTGCTGGGGAAATTTGTATGTGATATATAACACGTCTAATGAGTTGCTCAGTCTCAGCTTGCATACTGAGGCTTCCCTCCCTCTCAGCTCTAACCTAGCTCTTTACATCAGCAGCTCCTGCTAAAGGCAGACATGGGTTTAACACAGCGAATCCTCTCTGGCATACAGTGAAATTAGTTTCTTTGGGTTTCTCTAGAAATGACTGTAGCTGGTACAGACACGGCCCTCTGGCTAGCTCTGTGTGTGCACGGGATGGCCAAATGATTTGGATGTCCTCATTCTGTAGCGTTTCAGAGTGAATCATCTTTGTAAATAAGAAGGGTGGGACAATAAAAGAAGGACTTACACAGTCAAAGTTGAGATGAAGATATTGGGGCTGCTGCTGCTTTTTGCCACAAGGTCCTGTTGAAGACCTAGAGTTATTCTTGCTTTAGCTTTATCACCTTAAGGGTTTTTTTGTTTTGGTTTTGAGATAGGACAACTAATACTCAGAGATGAATAGTGGTACGATGTGTTCAAAATCAGAAAACTGCACAGCTGTCCAGGATGAATTTTATTTTACTGCAACTGTGCCATGCATGTTGCATGTCAGCACAGCAGCTTTCTGGGTGCCAACCTGTGCTGCATCAGGATTGAGCCACTGTGGCTCCCCCTGTCCCAGCCTTTGTCCTTGGCTGGTTTGCAGCACCGAGCGGAAGCCTTTTAACTCCATCAGCCCTTCTGAGTCTTTATCCACCCCTCCCAGGGAGCAGGGTATGAGCAGGGTGACCAGGGAGGTCCTTCACAGCTGTGTCCATACCCCTTTTCTGCCAGTTTTTTTTTGCTCTGGAGAGGGATGTGTGAGGACCACCAGGAGTTGTCCTTCATCCACATGAAAAGTCCTGAGCCACATGGCCCTTCCTGTTCTTTACTGGGAGTTTGTGTGGGGATGGCCTTTGTCCCAAAGATGTGTGAGAAGAAAAGCTCTTTGCAAGGCTGGAAGCTGGCTCCCTATCTGCAGATCCAAGGAGGGAAGTGTCAGGTCTGTGTCACAGTGAAGGGAGAAGCACAGTGGGAAAGCAGTGGATTGGTTTTAATCCAGTCAGGAGTCTGCTCAGCACGTGTGGAGGTGTCTCGCACAATGGAGTGGTAAATCCCACTGGAAGCTGAACGAGTGAGAAATGTTATTTTCCAGAAGTGGTTGTTGGGTTGCTCCCAAATACCTCTTTCCAGTTCCGGTAGATAGGCTGCAAGGCTAAGTGGTTTCCAGCCCATCCACATGTGGAGTCTCTTGGAAAGTTTAATCCTAATTTTCCATTGTAGATTGCTGCACAACATAATAAATGAAAAGCTTAGAACCATTTCCCTTTACCTTATGCTGCGTATGTCCTGCCACGGCAGAATAACCTGTAGGATAAATACTGCGTGACTTGACCAGGCATGACGTGTCTGGCTCTTTCTTTCCTCTTCACAGTGGAAGGTTGTGGTTGGTGGGTTGCAGGAGTGAATTGTGAGAGGCAGGCATAGTAGATTGAGTGCCAGTGAACAAGGCCAAAGGCTGAGATCTTTCCAAGACTTGTGGCCAGAGTAGAATTGGAGGCTATGTAGACAATGAAACTGTAATTTGTAACATGACAACTATTCCTGCCTTATTTCAGAGTGTATTTTTCTTAACTGACCGATCTCTTTGCTTGGATGCTGCAAAGGTAGTTGCCTTCAGAAAGCTGTAGGTACACAGAAGGAATCCACTTCTTTGTAGACTCTTTTGGTACTGGTAGTTGGTGCAAAGCTCTGATGCTCTGTGCAGGTACTGTTCTTGGCTAATTTTTCCCTAACCCAAATGCTAATGCTGTTTCCCAAATGCAGCTCAAATAGGTACAGGGGCACTGACATACTTGAACTGCTGGGTTGCCAGTAGATAAATCTAGTTCTGCTGGTTGCTGGCTCTTTCAAGTTTACCCAAACTTCTGAAGTATTTCTTCGCCACCTTTGTATGCACTTAGTTCTAAAGGAGCATCCTACAGCGTTGTAAAGACTGTAGAAACCTGCCCTAAGATGAAGAGAAATTCTTCTCTATGGTTCAGCGGAAATTTCAGCATATTTGGACACACCAAATATGAGGCAGTTTGCTTTGTCCTCTTTGAAGGGCAACTGTCCCATTTTAAAGGTCCCATCTCCCAGGAATGTGGCCTGTTGGTAATGCATTTCCTCTGAGGCTGCTGTGCTTGTATGTGCCACCCCGGGGAGATTTTCCAGCTGGCACAGTTGCGGTAGTTGACCTGGAGAGAGGGAGATCAGAAAATCCCCTTCATCAAGACGGTTAAACACGAGTTCAGTTGAAGAGCTGTGGCAGCAGCAGGGTTTGAGTTGGGCTATTACATCCAAAACAAATGTTGTTTTTTGTTTGTGCTGAGGGAACATCACCAGATTTCAGTGTTCAAAATGTCCAAAAAGATGATGAAAAGTAGCCAAACCCTTTCCTCCCTTTCCTTCCCCAGAAATGGCAGATTTCTCAGAAAGAAGCAGGGACCCATCTGGAGTGCTGTGTCCAGATCTGGGGGCCCCAGTACCAGAAGGATGTGGAACTGTTGGAGAGGGTTCAGAGGAGGCCACAAAGATGATTAGAGGGCTGGAGCACCTCCCCTATGAAGAGAGGCTGAGGGAGCTGGGCTTGTTCAGCCTGGAGAAGAAAAGGCTGCGGGGGGACCTCATTGCAGCCTTCCAGTCCCTGAAGGGAGCTTATAAACAGGAGGGAAATCAGCTTTTTAAAAGGGTAGACAATGGCAGGACAAGGGGGAATGGATTAAAGCTAAAGGAGGGAAGGTTTAGATTAGATATGAGGGGGAAGTTTTTTACAGAGAGAGTGGTGAGGTGCTGGAACAGGCTGCCCGGAGAGGTGGTGGATGCCCCATCCCTGGAGGTGTTCAATGCCAGGTTGTCTGGGGCTCTGGGCAACCTTCTGTAGATCCACAAGGTTGGAACTTTATGATCCTTGGGGTCCTTTCCAACTTAGACCATTCTATGACGCTGTGATTCTATGATACTTTGGGGAACTCAGAAATCTCCGCGTCTTAAATGCCCACTGAAGGGAAAGGAGCACGTCTGCACTGGGACATGAAGACCTAAAGTATAAAGTGCTTTCCTTTTCTCCGTGCTTATGTTAATGTAGACAGACAGGGAGGATGGGTGAGTGAGGCCAAGTGCAGTTTTAGTTTCTGGCAAGTAAGCAAACTCCTTGCACTTGGGGTGAGAGAATGGAGATCCCCTTGGCAGAAGTGCTTTATGCACAGGCCAAAGAATCATAACTTTTGATATCTTGATTTGCAGAAGTGGATTTAAGGGGTCCGTGGCCTCTCCTCTGCTCTCCTGCTGCTAGCCTGTGAGCTTCCCAGGTAATGAGCACACAGTGCTGAAGCAATTGCCCTGGTCCCATCTAGGGAGCAGCTGGGTCCAGTCCTGAATCTCCATCAGTGCACTTCAGATGGAAAAGACCTTGGCTAATGGAGCAGGTGCGGTCTTACCCCAGCTGTTTTTACATGCTGGTACAGCTAGGCAAGAAGTGTTACCTTGGTTTTCACTTGGTCTCCTTTCGTGTGAGCGCTGGAGACTCCTCCACATTGAATTCATGTCTGCAGGAAAACCGCCCCGAAAAAGTAGAACTGTTTGCCAGAAGTGCTTCTGCCTGTGCTGCGTGAGCTGGGAACTGCAGCATCGGAGTGCTATCACACTGCTGGAGGGAAGGTGTTGGGAGCTCAGCCCCTTGACCCCAAGAACTGAGCTGCTGGCTGAGGAGGTGGTCAATTCTGTCTTTGGCCGCAGTGGAGTAGGCTGAAGCTCTTGCGGTGGACAGTGGGAATCTTGTGGGATGCTTGGCTTCCGTCCCTGTGTAGACTTTGTGTCACACTTGGTATTGGAAAAATTAGTCTGGGCTGTGCTGATGTTTGGCATTGCCAGCTCTCTGTGAGACAAGGGGCTGTTCTACTGTACATGGAGCTTCTGGCTATTTCTCCAGTGTGCCATGCACCTTCTGGTTGCCAAGGGGTAGGTCGCTGCTCTGTAGCCAGCTGCCACAGCCTTGGGACAGCTAGAGATGATATGTGCTGCTCTGTCCCACAGTTACTACTTGAGGATCTGGCAGGAGCAGTCTGACGTGTCATCCTCCCTCAAGCCACCAGGGCAAACATGCCTATTTATCTTCTGTCTTTCCACAGAAGCCACGTGATATGAGCCCTTTGCCCAAAAATGCTTCCTTTGTACACCCCATTGCACCGGAGTGAGCCTGCAGCCATCCATACTTCTGCGGTTCCTCCTTTCTGTCTGGTACCAGGAGAGGGCCCGACTGCAGCTCTGCTCAGTGTAGGAGTGTGCTGCTGCATCCCACTGTCTCTACGGTACCCCTTCCCCCCCAGTGAGGAACAGCAATCTGTGCTGCTTCTTGCAGCCTTTCCAGGTGGAGGATCTGACCTGTTGTCAAGGTGGAACTCGCTCTCTAAGCTCAGGGATGAATTGAAGCCTGGCAACCCTTGGTAGCAGAGTTTGGCCCTGTTTTAAAAACCAACCAACCCTCCCCCCTAGAAAAACACCTGAAAGCTGCAACAGGAAGCCTTTATCTGTTTGGGTTGCTAGATGGTTTTTGAAATTTAGATTGAATTGAACATTTTTCAAGGGGCTGGTCCAGTTGCAATGAAGCATTTTGGGAAATGATTCATTAATTTATTCAGCAGGAATTCTGTGAAGAGAGGGAGTGTGTGAACGTGAGCAGGTGCCTTTCCCCAGAACAAAGTGTCTAGATGTTCCTCAGAACATCTTGGAATGTTGGCACCCCTGCTTTGAGTTGAGCAGAAAACTAGGTTTGGTTCAGAGATAAGCTTGTAATTCTCTTCCTCCTTCCTCTCCCCACCATCAAAATTACAGGGTGGAGTCAGGAAAATTATAGAATCATTTGTTTGGAAGGCACCTTTAAAGGTCAGCTAATCTAGCCGCCTGCAGTGAGTGTGGGCATCTTCAGCTGGATCAGGTTGCTTGGAACTCTGTCCAGCCTGACCTTGAATGTTTCCAGAGATGGGGCATCTACCACCTTTCTGGGCAACCACCTTCATAGTGAAAAAAAAAAAATCTTCCTTTTATCTAGTGGAATTTTATCTTCTTAGCTTAGAACTGTTACCCCTTGTCCTATCACAACAGGCCCTGTTAAAAAGTCTTCCTCGTCTTTCTCATAAGCCTCCTTTAAGTACTGAAAGGCCACAATTAGGCCCCCTCTGCCCCAGCACCTTCTCTTCTCTGGGCTGAACAACCCCATCTCCCCCAACTTTTCCTCACAGGAGAGGTGCTCTAGCCCTCCGACTGCTTTTGTGGCCTCCTCTGGACCCTCTCCACCAGGTCCTTGTCTGTCGTGTACTGAGGACTCCAGAGCTGGGTGCAGTACTGTGGGTGGGGTCTCACCACAAGGGCCTTGTGTGTTTGGGATGACAGTGAGAGTTTGTCTGAAGGACAGGAATGCTTTTCTGACAAAAGCCAGTAACAGGGAAGAGGCAGTGTATTGTAGGGCATGGAGGGACTATTTTTAGTCTGCCGTGGGACTGGATGGAAGAGAAAATCACTTTGCTTCTCCCAGCTTGCACCTTTTTCTAAAAATAAGAGTAACACTTTTCTATTTCCCCCCTTACAGCTCTGGAGATTACAGGAGATTAATCAGATAACTTAAAGAAGGAGGATAAAAAAAAAAAGATGACTTAGTGCTTTCTTGTGCAGAAATCCTTACCTACCCTTGCTAGCTTGGGTGCTCTTCTCCTAACACCACACTACCCAACCCTCAGGGTGGTTGAGTCCGCAAAGATAAATTCTGCTGCTTCTTAAGAGCTTCTGCAGCGCGTTACTCCTGCCGAACATCCCAGAGCTGGTTCCATGCATAGGACTTGAGCTCAGGTGATGTTCTGGTAGGTCTATGGAGAGAAAGTTAAAGACATGAGTAAGGCAAAGAACACCAGAGGCTGCTGATCCTGCTGCTTCTGTGCCCTCCTTTGTACCTGCTCCCAGTGCTGAGCAAGCCTGGCTTTTGGCAGAGAGAGGACAGCAGATTGAGGTGGTGGTAGAAAGAAACAGTCTCAGGAGGTTTTGTAGAAGAAAGTTGGATGGAGGTTGCATAAGCATCTCTTCAGTGGTGCATTTTTTTTTGGCATATCAGAATGTTTTTACATGCAATTTTTTTCATTACTTGGAAGAAATAAGTAAAAGCTTTTCTTGTTCCACCTCTCCCCTCTTCCATACATACACCTTGGAGCACAACCCTCCGGTATTGACACGAGGCACAAAGCTCTGTTAACTACAAGCGACTTTTGTGCTTAACTAACAGTGAAGCTGGGATGGTTTTTAGTGTAAGGATGAATCCCAGGACCCTTATTCTGGGCAAGGAGAGTCCCCTGCCTCCAGCGTGTGTGCAGGCAGTGTGAATGTGCTCTTACCTCCAGGGTTGGAAATCCTGGAGAAGGGGTTTCTTTCCTGGTGGGATGCTGAGGTGATGTGAGCAAGCTGTAAGTAAGGTTTGGTAGTGTGGGTAGGGCGAGTCTAGTGTAGGTAGCTTCAGTCTGCACTGTCACATGCAGCTGGTGTGGCAGGTTGGTGTTGGGGACAGAAGTATTAGCTCAACCCTCAAGAAAGTTCACAGATTCACAGAATCATAGGGGTTGGAAGGGACCTTGAGAGAGCATTGGGTCCAACCCCCCTGCCAAAGCAGGTTCCCTAGGACAGGTCACACAGGGAGGCGTCCAGATGGGTCTTGAATCTCTCCAGAGAAGGAAACTCCACACCCCCCTGGGCAGCCTGTGCCAGGGCTCCGTCACCCTCACTGTGAAGAAGTTCTTCTGCATGTTGGTGTTCTCCACATGCATTGTGTCAGAGCATGGATTCTTGCTGTTGCCAACAGTGTTAGTGCTGGAGAAAGTGAGAACAGGGAAATGAAAGCGTTTTTATCTCTGCAACGCTGCAATGAAAATTCCTGTGATAAAGAAAAAGCACTTAGCTGCCCCTGAAGCTTCCCTGCGTTGGATTCCTGAGGCTGTGAGCAGGGAAAGGTAGGGCTTCTTGGAGGAGCCCTGCGAGATTCCTAATGCTTGGGTTGCCTGACAACCCATGTTAAGGAGAACTATATAATATGTGCTTGTTACTGCTTCCATCCTAGTTCCAGGGCAAATATTCCGGTTACCTGAATGAGAGAGCGTTATCGTGCCTGTCAGCGTGGCTACAGCAGTTGTTGTTTTAATGATTACATCGGCCGTATCTGGCTTTAACCTGCTCTATTAGGAGGAAGGCCGATTGTCCTCACTCTTTCACTGTACCAGATGCAGGAGAAATTTCTTCTCAGAAAGAGTGGTTGGGCATTGGAACAGGTTGCCCGGGGAGGTCATGGATATCCTTAGGGGTCTTCAAGGAAAGATTGGATGAGGTATTTAGGTACATGGTTTAATTAGTAATATAGGTGGTAGGGGGGTGGTTCGACTAGATAATCTTGGAGGTCTTTTCCAACCTTAATGATTCTGTGATTTGGATTTTAAATTGGGAGGCAAGCTGGAAATAATCCCATGTAGAAGGTTGGGTTATTAGTTTGTGCTTTGATCTCGTTAACTAGCGTGTGAACTAAAGGGAGGCAGTCACTACCTTTAGAAAAACCAAAAAGCAGCCGTATGTTGAGGGTCACTTGTAGTTTACGTGCAAAGAAACCGAAGTGAGAGGACAAACGTGTCTACTTTATTTAACAATTGAACTAAACACTCTGCTAGAGCTCTGCAAATAGGAAGGCTTGACAGGTTTGGAAAGCTGCTGCATGCTAGTGGGGTAGGAGCGGTTGCAAAGCTTGTGCTGCCTTGGTTAGTTAGGAACACGTAGGCTTTTCCTCAGCTTGATGCTCTGAAACCCCCCAGGGCTTGCTTGTTGCCTGAGAAAGGAGGGGACTGGCATAGAGCGGGAGTGCCTGAAAACCTGCAGGTAGCAACCTGCTCTCTTCTCTACCTGCTGTGTATCTCCAGCAGTTACACCTCCTAGCAACCAGCGCCTTGGTGCAGCAGCACGACTTGTTCGTGAGCCAAGTCCTGAGCTTGCATAAGCATGGGGGGATGTGGGGGGGAATGGGGACTGACTAGTGAAGTCTGGGATGAAAATGAGATACCAGCCGCCTCAGCTGAGCTCCACCCTTTCTAAGAATCTCAAAACAGGCTCTATGTCTCCTGGCAACCTTGGCACAACTCATAGAGTTTAACTTAAAAGTACACACAGCCCAAAGGACGCATGCCATCACCAGGTGTGAACAACAGGGAGTCGGTCCTTTTTCCTCTTCCTGGAAGATCTGGCTCTGTAGATGGTCCCCAGATTCCCTAGGTGTCAAAAAGGCAAGGAGTTAAAGGTGAAAGAGCATCATGTTGGGATAGCTCAGAAGTGCCAAGAAGCAGTATGTTACACACATGCCCAGAAGCGCCCTGACTATTGCTTAGTAACCAGAAGTAGGACTTGGCCCTGCCTGCTAGGCTGGTGCTGGAAGCCGTTCCCAGCAACATGAACACACGTGCACCGGCCAGTTGTGCTCCTGAACCTGGTTCTTTCAGCTGGCAGTCAAGGGCTGACAGAACCGATACCAACCACTTCTTTGCCTTTGGTGTCAGTTGCTGTGCTTTCATAATGCTGACATAATGCTTCTCAGTTTTGGGCTCTAACCTGGCCATGTTTTTCCATCATGGAGGATGTAGATATATGAGAAAGCAAAACTGGGTTTTATCATGATTGCTTCTCCTTCCAGGAAAATCATCTTTTCGGATCTTTTGACAGCTGATGCTCCTTAGCTTCTCTGAAGAAAAGTTTTAGTGAATGCAAAATGCTCTGCATTATGCTGAAATATGGGAAAACCAGAGGTAAATGTTCACCTTCCATTAAAGCTGGCTCAGGAAAAGATAACACAGGCAGAATGGAATTTTGCCCATGTAGCAATGTCTGAGCTGTTCCTGCTGTGAGAAGCGGCGGGGCTGGAGCAGAGAGCTGGCCAGAGCCCTGGGCTTTTGGGCCTGGGAGCCTTGTGCCCAAACTTCTCTGAGGCAGTGGCACCACTGGCAGCTGTGAGGAGAAGCTGGCTCCCCCATCCCTTCAGCATCCACCAGCTTGATCTCTTCGAAAAGGCATGGCTGGCAGGAGGCTTTGTTGCCTTTCTGCTGGCCCTGGCAGCAGTGAGCTTTGCCTATGTCTAGAGGAGCCACAACCAGCTGACCATTGGAGAGGAGATTCTTTAATGCCATGATTTTGAAGAAACGGGCTTGGTGGGGGCTCATTTTGTCTCTGAGGCTCTTAAGAGATACAGCCAGGCTTAACGCTTCCTTGAAGCATTCAAGGGGAAAAGCTGCTCCAGTTTCTCTGCCGCAGTGGGGGCTTTTGCCATCTGCTCTGGAACACAGGACTCATCCATGTCTGGGTCAGTGGGCACTGGAAGGGCCTGCCCAGAACTTTCAAGTCCTGTGTGGCAATCCTCCCCAGGGAGATAATGGTAGGAAATTGGCTGGGAGACAGACCTGCCTCAGTCTGCTTCTTCCTGAAGGTTAGTTAGATGAGAATGCAGAGAGTTAAATTGTATCACTTTGTGTCTCATTCCTTTGATTGATGCCACTTTAATATTGACTACGCTGCTTGTTCATGGTAAAACAAAGCCTTGACGCGTCTTCCATGAGCTGTCATGTTTGTCTGCCCCAGATGATTAGCTTGATGTATAAATCTTTCTCCCCAGTCCCAAGCCAATCAGGCACAAGGGATGCTCTGGCTGTGCCTGCTGGAAAACAGAGGTGTCAGCCGATTGCTTGCAAGCAGGGTATGTTTTTCTTTTGGGACTTGACATTAAAGGAAGACATTTACTCAGCTTTTCAGGTTTTATGGCATGGTGGGAACTGCTCCTGCAAAGAAGTCAGTGCAGACGTGAAGAGTAGAGCCAGATGTTCCCCATGTAAGCCCAGCTGGTTCTGCACATCTCTGCAGGGAGCTGCGGGCTCCTAGGAGGGTGCCTTCAGAGACAGCTCCCACTTTCTCCCCTTACACCGTTGGGCTGGAGAGCTGAATTTGCTCAGTGCTTGATGGAAAATTTGATTATTCTGCAGGAATTTTATTGTAAATATTCCTTCTCTTTATCTTTTTCTCACTTTTCCCTCCGAACTGCTGTTTGCCTGGGGTTTTAAAATCTTTCCTTTTTTTCCTTTGACTTGCTTTTTATTGCTTCTTCACCCCCTAGACCTGTGCCTTTCCTTTTCTCCGAGGCAGCACTCCTGGGCTTTGTTACACTAGGTTTTGTTGATGGGCAGAGAGGAAGTATCCCTTATGTATGTGTGTATACCTTAAAAATGGCAAGAATTTCTTGTTAGTTTAACTGAATTCTTAATGCTCTAATTCAAGAATCATTTAACAGTGATTGTTACACGAAAGGAAAGAAAAATAATGCATGAGAATACTTCCACATAGAAAGTCTCTGTAATTGCGTTAATGCAACTAAAACTGTAACAGGTTTCTTTGCCTCTGTTTTTCCTGGGGTTCTGCTCACTCTTGTGTTGCCCCTCTGGGATCTTAACACCAGTCGTTGGAGGGTAACACTGTGCCATCTTCAGCCTTTGTAGCCCTTCTCTGGGAGGACTGTGATGTGGAAGGCACCAGATTTTTCCCTCACTCCAAGGTTAACCTGGTTCATTTTTGGATGTATTTCCCAACATGCTTTCACACCTTTCTCAGTTGGTCTGCATCTCCACGATGCTTTGGAATCCACTACATAGCGTGTCTTTCCTGCATGTGGGATATCATTTGGTTATTACCCATAAGACCTGTTTTGTTCAGCCACGGGATGGATGTCTGCTTGTCGAGCATGTGCCTTGTCTCTTATCACCCCATGCCTGTATTCCTCTGCACTGCATCCTGCATCTCCGCTTCTCAAGGCATCTGCTATCGCACTGTGCCTCCATTTCTCTCTGCTACATAATCCTGTTAGTTGTAAATCTCTCAGGCTACATAAAATAACTGCTTGTTGCTGTTAGTTCTATAAAACTATGGTTGTATCACGCAAAGATAAACAGCAGCAAAACAAATGACCTGGTCAGTCAGAGAAATGGCTGTCACAGCCCAACCAAGTAAAACAGAGCTATAGGCAGGTCAAGAAGAGTTCAGAGCGAGCAAGCCCAGGAAGCCTGAGGCCTTTCAGGCTCAGTACAGAGCTTACACCCAGCAATGGCAAATCTGGGGCTGTCAGCCAGGTGCTGATCGAAGAGGGACTGGTTCTTGAGAGCAAGCGTTAGGGTGGCGCACAACTGGGGAGCGAGATCCCTGAAGCAGGTGTCTTGGCTGGTTTGTCAGGATGGAGAGTTGTTTTCTTCTTGATGTGCCTGTGACAGCCATAACTTTGGGAGGAGACCTTGGCATATGGAGATGAGTCCTTTCTCGAGAATTAACATAACACACTGTGATTCTATAGCACCCACCCTGGAAAAAGTTGCATTCAGATTTTCAGCCGTGTTCTGGCTGTTTGTTTCATCCTTCTTGGTCCCACCTGGGACCAGCCAGGTTCTGCTCAAGGCTCCATTTTCTCCTGCTTCTCAGTCTCTCTTGCCTGACTGCTCAGCACATTTTCTTGTTGTGAACTGTCTCAGCAATCCCTTTATTCCTCCAGCCTTCCTGTCATTGGTTGCCCGTTGCTCTAGCCGCTGGGGCTGCTGCTCCTTTGCAGTGTTCTGTGGGTGTTTGCCAAGAGTGCCGAAATAAAACGTAGCTCTGCGACTCCCAGCCTAGCTGATTTCATGCTTCATGTAGGTGTACTGCTGGCATTGCTGCCCTGCCCCCAGGGATGGGAGTGCTTTGAGGGAGCAGGTGGAAGAAGTGCGGCCCCGATGTGTGTATTATAGTTAGCTGTGAGCCATATGTATGCATGTGTCTGTATGTATACCTACATGTATGTATACATGTGTGTGTGCACACATGTGTTTGTCATCAGAGCCTTATGGCCTTCGAAGCTTGCAGACACGTGAGCTGACAGGCAATTCAGCGTGTGTGTGTGCGGTGGCCACTTTGTGGGGCTTCCTTGTTCACCAACCTTTGCTACAAGCTGGAGGAGAGGTGGGACATTCTGCAGGGGAGATGGCCCATCCCCAGTTCTGCTGGGGCAGGGTTTTATCCCTGATTTCTCATCCTTGAGGACTTTTATCCTTTCCTGGCTTTGGAGTGTCAAAGGGTGGCATGTTTTGAAGGTAAAGCTCCTGCTGAATCACTGGTGACTAGGCAGCCATGAGCCGTAACAATTAACTGGAATCATTTTCATCTTCCTTGCGACTGAAATGATTCCCAGTTGGTAAGCTCGTTTAAATTCTGCGGTTTTCCTCCCCTCTGCTTTCCCCACATGCTCTTCTGGCCCCGGTCTTTCACAATCTCTGTCTGGCTTAGCTCTTTGCCTCCCAGAAAGGTGCCTCCTTATTGTGCAGCTCTGTAAAAAGCCGATGCTCTCCTGAGGGCACTTCTGCTGCATCTCTGGCTCCAGCATGGCTGGTGTGGAGTTGTGTACAACTTACCCGGTGGGGGAGAGTATCTGGTCTGTCTTTTGTCCCTGCATCCATTACCCCAAAGGATGGGGTCTGTTTTCCTGAACCATCACTGTGCCTTATGTTTGCCCAGTGTCGGGCTGCTGGTTTTAAAACTCCTCCTCCTCCTCTTCTGCTCTGCCCTGGTAAAAAGAGACCTTGAGATAACCTAAGGTTTCCATGCTAAGAGTGAGTTTTCCGTGTGTGGTAGTTCCAGGGGGCTGAGGCTACATTGCAGTAAGGTCAGCCAGACCTGCTAGAAATCATGGCAGCCAGTCTTTGTGGGATAGTAGTGCCCTTGTTCTGGTGGGCAGGATTACTCCTCCTGAGCTTCTCCTCCGTGTTTCTGGTAAAGCTGGAGCTTCAGTAGTGTCTATTTGTATGCCAGAAGAAAGGACTCTATTGGTCAGTGTACAATCGCAGTCTCTGCCCCTTATTAGACCTTTTACAGAATCACAGAATTACAAGGCTGGAAAAGATCTTTAAGATCATTGAGTCCAGCCGTTCCCGTCCTGTGCTAAACAATGTCCCTAAGTACCTCATCTACCCGTCTGTTAAACACATCCAGGGGTGGTGACTCAACCCCCTCCCTGGGCAGCCTGTTCCACATCCCCACAACTCTTTCAGTGAAGAACTTTCTCCTAACATCTAATCTGACCCTGCCCTGGTGCAGCTTTGGGCCATTTCCCCTTGTCCTATCTATCTCCTGTCACCTGGCTGAAGAGACCATCACACACCTCTCTACACCCTCCTGTCAGGCAATTGTGGGCACCGATGAGGTCTCCCCTCAGGCTTCTCTTCTCTAGGCTAAACAGCCCCAGCTCCCTCATCCGCTCCTCATAGGATTTGCCCTCCAGCCCCTTCACCAGCCTGGTTGCCCGTCTCTGGACTCGCTCCAGGACCTCGATGTCCTTTTTATGGTGAGGAGCCCAGAACTGGACACAGCACTCGAGGTGTGGCCTCACCAATGCTGAGTACAGGGGCACAATCACCTCCCCAGACCTACTGGCCACAATATTTTTGATACAAGCCAGCATGCTATAGGCTTTTCTGGCCACCTGGGCACACTGCTGACTCCTGTTCAGTCTGCAGTCAACCAACACCCCCAGCAGTCAACCAACACCCCCATATTCATGGCTGTTCATTAGCCCGTGCTGCTTTCTGAAGCGTGGATTTCGCTGCATCTCTCTGGCTCACCACCTTTCCAGTCTTAGTGATCATGGGTGGGTGTGGGGAGCTCCGAAGGCTTTCCCTGCTCAGGCAGTGACACTCAGATGTTAACCTGCCAACAGATACACAGATACATCTTTCTTCTCAGCATGCATTTAATTAGTGTAGCTTGCACTTGAAAATACCTATTCAGTTCCATAGCCACCATGCACGTCCTTTCTCATCCCTGGTAACCTGCTCCCGATACTGGCTGTGAATTAAAGCAGCTTTTTTTTTGTGGCAGGAAGAGTTGCCACATAGAAAATTAGCACCAGCTTTTGTAGATGCTGCTTCACTCTGATCAAGCTTCCCTTGGCAACCCATGCAGTGAGAAAGGATTTTGTTCTTATCAATGTCTTTTTTTCATGTGTTGAGTGCGTAGGAAGCTATTGCGCTCTCGTTTGAATAGCTTGGGGGGGGGGGGGAAGAGAGCAAGACTATGAGCCAGAAATTGAGAAATGGCCTGATGTTGAAGGGATGGGACTGTTTGCTCTTTTCATTATTCTTCTTGCAGCAGCATGAAAGGAATATATTAAGGGGGGGAGGGGAAAAGAAAGAAAGCCACCGTTTGTTTTGATGTCTTAATGGAGTTTTCTTTTTTTCTTTCATACAGCATCCTCTTTATAGCACAGGCTGCATGCATTTAGGAGAAGAGGACTTGAGCCATGAGGTCTGCCTCCAGTCATGTGTCCCACAAGACTGGGCAATGCTGAGTTGATGGATAACTTGGAAAGGAATGCCCTCGCAGGCTTTTAATTTTCCCAGGTGCTCTGGAGGGGAGCGTGGTGTGCAGAGGAAGGAAAGAGGGAAGCTGACTTTGGCAGAAATCTCTAGTTTACTAGCTAGCTGAAGGAAGGTGGCAAAGGAGGTGGCTGGAGGAAGACAGCTGAGGCTAGAGGAATGTGCGAGGAAACAGGAGGATGATGGGAAGAGTAAAATGCCCAGGGACTGAGATTTTGGGAAGAGCAGGAGTGAAGCCAGTAGAAGAAAAGGCTTCAGGGAGTGACTTTACGTTGCTGACTTAGTGAGTCCAATACCTGGTGGAAATGTGATGCTGATGTCCGATTCCTCTTTGTTCCTGCTCCTATATTTACCTTAGGGAAATTGCTTCTTTTTAATATGTATTTTTTCCCCTCTTGTTGGAGCCAGTGGAAACTGCTCTGACACTTCCTTCCCCTCTTCACCCACCCCAGCCCTGCCTTTAAAACAACATCAGTTTTTTATCTGCCTGTATGGTGCATAGCTGTGTGTGTGTAGGATAAAGCTGTGCCTTCGTGGAGGTTTGGAAAGCTCAGCAAAGAACTTTTCACCGCTTTCTTGTTGGCTGACCCATATGGGCTCTCTGATGGTGGGAGCTTGGGTTGTCTGTAAAAACCTTTGACATAGCTGTGAGAGCTGGTTCTGGCCCTCCCCTTGGCTTTGAGGTTACCTGGATGTCCCATGAGAATGAGGAGAACTGGGAGAGGTTGCATGGCCAAGTTGGTGTTAAAAGCTGCGTGAATCAGGGAGGTGTACTTAAAGGTTGTGGGGTGGCATCATAGACCCAGAAGTAATACCTTTAAATACATAGTCCAGTGGCCTCTGCAGGAACCAGCATGCAAACAAACAGGACACTTGATCTCAGCTGGCTGATAGCTGGTCCGTACAGCTGTAGTCCATACAGCAGTGAATAGTCTCTATGAATCACCTTGGGAATCAGAATACACTTGTGGATTAAAAAGGTGCTGTGGTCATCAAGCACTGCCTGCAGGTGTGGAGGAGGAAGGGTTTGTGCTGAAACAAGGGTTCAAACAATGTCAATGACCGAAACAACTAGCGTGCGCCGGGGACAGTGTTTGCAGGTCCCATTTGAGATGCTTTTGGAGCTAGTCTTGGTTTTCGTGTTGGCATTAGCATTTAAAAAGGTCTCTTCAGACAAAGCTGTCTTGAGAACTTGAGTTTGAAAGCTTCGCTTTGGGAAAGGGCCGGGGCAGGTGGAACAGGGGATGTGACCATTATAGAAGTGCAGGTTTGAAGTACTTTGCTTGGTCTGGATCTGCAGTAAGAAGGTAGCAACAGAAAGATCAGTGCTCTCTTCCCTTGCATCCTTTCCATCCCTCTAGCTGTAAAATGAGGAATGCAGCCTTTATAAAGGACCAGACGAAGGTGGAGGATGGATAGATGTGTCTTGTATGCTCTTGTATGCAATTAATTTTCCACTGTAATTATTTTTATTATTTTAACTGCTGTAGGATTAAAGCCAGTGTAAATGGAAAGGAGTAGATACTTTGAATCTGCTGAGGGCTTGGTAGCCTAACTGGACTTGGAGGCAGCATGGAGTAGGTGGGTCAGCAATCTGACCATTTTGAGAGGGAACCAGTTTTCAAAGTTGGGTGCTCCTGGCTCCCAGAACAGTATCTGTGTCCTGCTGTAAGATCTGTGGCTTGTGGCCTGCCCTCTTGATGAATAAGGTGTCCTTGGAGTTGACTGGAGTCTTCGCTGCCCTTGTGTATAGGAGACAGGAAAGTGATGGTGGCAAATCAGCTTGGGACAGCATAGCAGTGGGGTAGCTTTTATTAGGTAGTGGCTAGTTTAAGAAAGCAAGTTTAGAAGACTAGTTTGTCCTGGATAAATGAGCTTATTGGCAAAGAAGGTCATAAACACTTAGCAAGTTGTGTTAGTTATTAGCTTACAACTCAACATAACCACTTGCAATCTTGTTTCAGTGCAGCTATGACCTTTTTGTGGCATAAATCAGTGCTTGCTAACCACTAAGAAGATCCTGTGATTTATTCTCTACTCCCCAGATGGAGCTTACTAATTACTGGCTAGA
Organism: Porphyrio hochstetteri; assembly: GCA_020800305.1. Taxonomy (NCBI): domain Eukaryota; kingdom Metazoa; phylum Chordata; class Aves; order Gruiformes; family Rallidae; genus Porphyrio; species Porphyrio hochstetteri. The sequence continues at coordinate 47,301,664 of CM036908.1, forward strand.
CTCAGTGAATCAAGCATAGGGTTGGCTTAGGACAAGGTTAAAGTTTCCACATTTGTGAGGGCTGTTCTAGAAGAAGTTGGTCGATTTCCCCTTGGTATGTGAGCTGGGTTGCTCTTACCTTCACGTTGGGCCCTGGACTACTTTGAGGGCTGGAAAGGGGAGGAAGTCTGCCAGCAGACAGCCTGCTCTGGAGCCCAACTGAGCTGAAATTCATCCTTGTAAGTGACCAAAGGCTCTGTCGCGTAGGTTAATGATGGCAAGGCCCTTTTGGGGTTCACCGTGCTATTCTAGGGAACCTTTGCAGTTCACTGTACTATTCTAGGAAGTGGTTTGTTTGCTTGTCTGGTTTGAAGATGCTGGTTTGTATTTTGCATCTTTCCTGTGTTTTGGGGCTGTCTTGGCTCCTCTGAAGCCCTGTTTTTCTGCAGAGTTACTCACAGTAGAACAGAAATTGAATTTGAAGAGCTGCATAGGAAAGTCTTTGCCAGGATTTTGCCTTTCCTTATTCTTTCTGGCTTTTTTGAAACATTGAGCACAAAAAAAAATTGAGCACAATTCCTCCCTGTCATAACTCAGCAGGATTTTGGTCCATTAACGCAATCCAACTCCACATAATGGGGTTTTGCTTTGCTTTTCTGATTAGCTGGAGGCCTGGAATTAGATAGATTGTCACATCTGCTAACTTCCTATTTCGTATCTTGTGATTTGTAAGGCTTAACCTCTCCTGACTTGTTAATGGATCACAAACCACCTGCCTCTGTACACTAATCCCTCAGAAATATATGGCATAGTTTTGACTCGAAATACTCCAGATTGCTTTCCTGGGGTAAAAAGCACAGCAGGATGGATCCTGGTCTGAACAGACTGCTTATTTACACTTTCTCTGTTCTTCCACATGGACACCTCTCCAACCATGGCTGTTTGTCTTAACTATCAAGAAAGTTTGCTGGTTTAACTGCTTTGGCCTTCAGGATAGGGAATGAGTGGAGAAGACTAGGTGGAATGGCATGGGTGGAGAGGAGTAGAGTGGTCTAAATGGGGGTGGGTGGTGTATCTTGTGAAGGGTTGGTGCTTTGGACGTTAAACTTTGGTGCCCTTTGACAGTGCCTGCTTTGAAGCAGCAGTCTTAGTGGAGCATGACAGATTCAGCCAAGGACACTGAGCTCAAAGTCTTGGTGCATCAGTCCTCTTTCTGCTCCTTTTCCATTTCAACATTTGCACTGCTGCTGTCAGGGTAGCCTGGTCAGACCAAGGGAAAGGTCAGCTGCCTGGGCTACGCCAGGAGATGCCGAAGACATTGCACGTCTCTGTCAACCCTGAGCTGTGCCGGCAGTGCTGCTAGCCCTGCCTGCTGCTGGGGATGTGGAGAGGGGTCTGGAAGAACCCAGGGCTCTTGCCCTGGCAGCTCAGTGCCAAGGTGGGCTTACTCCCATGCCTGAGAGTGCACCTCGTCTTGAAACGTTGGTGAGGTCTGTAGGTGAGGTGCTGCAGTAGGTTTCTGCGATGCCTCAGCTTTTGTCTTCCTGCTTGGCTTCTTCAAGCCAACTCCTCTACTTCCTGTGTGTTTCTCCCCCTTGACTGATATCTGAAGCCTGGCACACATGGTGGGCAAGCCTCAGTGTGATGGCGATGAGTGAAGTCCCCAGCGTGTGGAGGGCTGGTGGCAGGGGAGCAGGGGCATCCAGTGGTGCTCTCCTGGCACTGCAGCTCTTGGATTCTCCAGGCACTGGCAGCATGTGCTAGCAGAGGGACAGGCAAAACCCACAATTTCTATTTTGGAGGTGAAATGAGAGATGGGGAACAAGGTCACCAGAGCAGTGGCTGTTCTACCTTCTTTTATTCACAGTTGCATTCTTGGGAGCGGTAAGGGCCATGTTCTGCTTGCTACTGCTCTTGCTACAAGACAGATGCTGTTATGTGCTGTTAAAAATTGTGTTGTAGGGTGTTTGTGGAGAGTGAGGAAGGTTCCAGTAACTGGGACTGCCCCAGGCTGGTCACAGTGGACTGAGGCACTGAGCTATGGGGAGTGGGGCATCTTCTCCTTCCCTCCCTGTTTGGCTTCCAATGGAGATGATGATAATGCTTACCAGGAGTTTACTACTGTGCGCTTTTGCAGTTCATCTTGCTGAGAGATTTCTGGAGGGCCACCGAGCAAGTTGTTTGTTCAGATATGTCCCTTGGGTCACTAGTTTTTGGTATAGTATGTCTCGCTTCTCAGCTGGTCAGCCACTTCTTCTGCTATACTTAGCAGTTTTACTCCTGTCTAGCATCTCCTGCCAGGCACAGAAATTTATCCCCTCTACCTTGCCTTCTTTCCCTCCCCCTACCTCCAAGAGTTTTACTGGAAGATCCCCTCTTCCCTTCTTCCTGACCTTATTCTGGTCTAGGAATGCTAGTTTGGTGCCCAGTAGGTAGGGTCACTCTTATGGCAGGGACATAACCCTTTAAGGCCATAGCTTAGACTTTTGTGGTTAACCTTCCTGGCCAGCTTGAGCAATTGGAGACTCAGCTCTCCCAGATACTGGAAGGGTTATTATTTATGGTACTGGCCTATGGTACTCCTTAACATGGGAGAGACTTGTGATTCCCCTCTGGGCTGATCTTTTCCTTTGTGATTTCTGGTAATCCCAGCTCAGCCTGTGAGGTTAGGGGATGAAACAGATTTTTGGGGCTGATTTTGGTGCTGCTTTGCCAGGAGGGGGATAGCTCTCTGGTTTTATTTATGCACATGGTCATGTCAACTCTTTGTTCTTCTGTTTCCTCCATCTAGGTGTGTTGTTGTGCTGTTTAACCCCAGAAAAAATAAGCAACACCATATTCTAAACAGTTCCAGGTGAGTTGAAGCTTTAAGCTGGACTTGCTTTCTTTGGGAGGTGAATTTCAAGGTTTTTATGGGTTGAGTGAAATGCAAGAGCTGCTGTTGCTCCAGGCTGAAGCCTCTCAGTGAGAGATACCTTGGGGAGAGGCTACCTGCCAATTTAATTCCAACTTCTCCTAACGTGAGGAGCTCTTGCTGCCGAGGCACCACCTCATAAATGTTGTAGTCCCGTGAGGAATTGCTCAGAGGCAGGACACGGAGGAGGTCTTGTTGGAACTCCACGATATCTGATGGGTTTTTTTTCCCTCCACCTGAAGCTATGACATCCTTATTGAAGCCAGGACTAAGATATGGTCCTGCATCTGGAATAAAGGCGTATGACAGACGTTGACTTTTGGAGCTTTTCTGGTGCTGTAGGCTGCTGCTTGAGCCTTGGGTAGCAGAGAATCCCCGTGGCAAATGCTAGATGTCTGGTAAAGCAAGACCGTCGTGTCAGGCTATTATGTGTCATTTTAGCCTCTTTCCAGTCTGTCCCCTACTCTCCAGTCATGATGTATTGAAATGAAATCAGCTGTTGGAAATATTTCTCAGTGTCATTTTCTCTGTTTCAGGAAAACAATCACAGCACTTGCCTTCTCTCCAGATGGGAAATATTTGGTTACAGGAGAGGTAAGTGTGAGAGGAGAGAGTGCACACCTTGTCCATCCTATTTCAAAGCAGGGCAGAGAGCCTTAGAAGAAACAAGTGAGTGAGCTGCCTTGCCACAGACAGATTGTTGCATCTCTGGGTGGACCTACTGGGTTATAGGTGGCTCTGGGTTCTCCTGCTTAGCAGTTTTTCAGTGTGTTGTCACTCATCAGCCTGGGGGATGGATCTTCTCAGGTGGTGTCTGTGGACCTGAAGGTAGAATGAAAAATGTGTGGAAGAACACAAAGCAGGGCTCTTACTTGAGCATGAGTGAGTAGTTCTTGGATGGTCCTTAACGTTGGAGTTCAGTGTTGTTCCTTTAGGATTTCAGGAAGTAACTGAAGCCAGTAACAGTGTTGTGGAAAAAGTGAAAAGTGCATGTGGAATGGAGCTTTAGGAATAGCACAGAAGATGCTGGTGCCTGTGGTTTGGCGTTGTATATTTGGATGGGGGCGACAATTGCTTCCTCCTTCCAAACATGCCCAAGGGGGAGAATAGGGGTGAGTGTACTGTGGGTCTGTTCTGCATTAGAAGTTCGAGACACAGGCTGTGTCACGCGGCTGGAATTGCTGGATCTTAGAAGCCTGCAGAAATGCTGACTGTCCTCCATACGGTTCGGCTCAGTCTGCTCTTGTGTGTGATTTACCAGTAGTTGTTGTGCCTCTGTAAGACGCAGGCAGGAGGAGGGGGGACCTGTGAAACAGGTCCTCTCCTGAGCTTCAGCCACAGAGAAACCTGGTGTTGGAGCTGACAAGGTTGGGGGGTGTTCACTCCAGAGGTCCTCAGTGGAGCCTCTGTCATGGCAGCTGTCATGTCACTGGGAGGGTCCCAAGCTGGGCCTGAATTCTCCATGGATGTGTTTTGGGATGGACGCTACCTTGACACAAATTTTCTACAAATTTTCCATCAGAGCCTCCTAAACATGCTAGAAGTCTTAATGTAATTTTAAAAAAAATTATTACAATTAGAATATACACAACATATATGTATTTTTCTCCCTGGTGTTCAGTTCAGTGCTTGTATTTAACATGTGTGGCGCTCTATTCTTCTCATGTGTGGTAGAAACAGTGGTGAAAAATGAGTGGTGGCTGTTTTTCTTGGGAACAGCTCAAACTTTTTGGTTTGAAACTTCCTTGGGGTAACCTGCAAGTTCAGATTAAAGACAAGAAAAAAGCAAAAATCGCCTTTCCAGTTCTACCTCTAAGCAAAACATGTCTCCACTTGCCCTGTTGTAAAACCGTTTCTCTTCTTGGTATCCTCCCATGGGTCTCACCCTTGAGTTATTACTCAGTATAGCAGTGTCCCCTGCCGGTGTCAGCAGTCTTGGTTCAGCTGCCGTCTCAGAGGGAAACACTTTCTGAGGTCACTTTGTCACCCTCGATTTTAGCATCTTCATGCTAATTCTGCCAGGCAACACCTTCGTTTTCTGCACAGCTGGCTTTTCAGCGAGGACAGCACGGGGTATGTCCTTCGCTGCCATACACGTTAAAAGGGTTTTTATATCCAGTTCTTTTTTTTTTTTAATATTTTTGTTTTGTTTTTTTGTTTTCTCTGTGGAGGTGGAGATTCCTCAGCCTGGGCTCCATCAGAAGAGGGGTGGCAGTAGGGACAGGGAGGGGATTGTCCCTCTCTACTCTGCCCTCGTGAGGCCCCATCTGGAGTCCTGTGCCCAGATCTGGGGCCCCCAATACAAGAAAGATGTGGAACTGTTGGAGAGGGTTCAGAGGAGGCCACAAAGATGATTAGAGGGCTGGAGCACCTCCCCACGAGGAGAGCCTGAGGGAGCTGGGCTTGTTCAGCCTAGAGAAGAGAAGGCTGCAGGGGGACCTCATTGCAGCCTTCCATTCCCTGAAGGGAGCAGAGAAACAGGAGGGGAAGCAACTTTTTAAAAGGGTAGACAATGGCAGGACAAGGGGGAATGGATTAAAGCTAAAGGAAGGAAGGTTTAGATTAGATATGAGGGGGAAGTTCTTCACAGAGAGAGTGGTGAGGTGCTGGAACAGGCTGCCCGGAGAGGTGGTGGATGCCCCATCCCTGGAGGTGTTCAAGGCCAGGTTGGCTGGGGCCCTGGGCAACCTTGTGTAGATCCAGGCCTGGAGGTTGATGGCCCTGCCTGTGGCAGGGGTGTTGGAACTCTCTGATCCTTGGGGTCCCTTCCAACCCGGACCATTCTATGATTCCATGATCACACCGAGCTCACCTTTGGTGAGCATTTCTTAAATGATATAAGAGGAATTGAGTTTGTTGTGGGTTTTGGGTCTGTGCTGAGGTGCTGGGAAATCCATCCATGGATTTACACACCTATCTATAGAAGTGTGTAGGCACAGCGGTTGCTTTGAAGAGCAGCTGATTTTGCTCACTGTAACATCTCACCAGATGCTTTGAGACCTGAGCTCTGCCTTGCAGGAAGGAGAACTGTACCAACTGCAGTAAAATCTGACCCTGGCATTTTTCCAGGTCCCAAGCAGTTGCTTGGCAAAGCTTTCGAACAAGGTAATTACAACACGCACAAGCTTGTGGTTTTAAAGCTTTAACTTCTCCTTGTGATCAGGCTTGCCTTTCCCACACAGTCAGATGACTTACTTAAAACTGAGCAGAAGAGGTACCGTTTTGCCATGTTGCCATGGATATGCTATCTTGCAAGCTTCTGTTTTGACAGACTTCAATGTGAAATCATGAACTTGGTCTTGAATAGGATTTTCCCATCAGGCATGTTTTTTTAGCCATCATTTCAGCTCATCTTGTGCACCTTTTGGTTTAATAAGAAACAATTCAACAAAAGAATAGTGTTGTCTAGCAGAAGGTGCTGAGTTGGCATTTCTGAATTCCGTGGCTGGCTGCTTCTCTGAAGAACAAGCGTAAAACCAGAGGTTCTGATGCTGTCCTGCCCATGCTCCTTCAGGCGGCATGCATCTGTGTGGTACTTTTGTGACAGAAATGAAGCTTTTAGTCTCCCAGAGGCCTCCTTCAAACGGTGTGGGATAGTTATCACAACTGTCTTACCAGGTTTGTGTGTGCCATGGCCTGGCTTGAGATCTCTGATGTCCATGCTGTGTTAGGAGCGGAGGATGCAAGGGCCTTTTTGGTTCTCTGAGTGCAGAGATACAATCTATTCTAATCCCTTTTGTGAGCTGGCTGTGACTTCTCCTTGCAAAGATCAGGGATCAGGAATGGGTGTTAAAAGTATTGTTCTAGTCTCTGGCTGTTTTGTGAGTAGGGTAAGAAAAGGATTAAGGCAGAGTGCTAATTCTTTCAGCCCCTGCTGAAGCACATATACTCCTTAGGTTATCGGTCTCAACCTGGGCTTTAAAGAATCAAAAGAACCTGTAACCCTGTTGTGAATGCACCACCTAGACATCTTTGTCCGAGCCCCGCCTTCCCCTCACCCCATTTACGCGCTTGAATCTGTCAGAACTGACCTTGGGGGTTACGTTTCCTGTTCTGTTTCTGTTCTTGTCCCCTCCAGAGCGGACACATGCCAGCAGTTCGGGTATGGGATGTGGCTGAGCGAACCCAGGTGGCTGAACTCCAGGAGCACAAGTATGGTGTGGCCTGTGTGGCCTTCTCCCCCAGCTCCAAGTACATTGTTTCAGTGGGGTACCAGCATGACATGATTGTCAACGTGTGGTCATGGAAGGTAAGTTCTTTAGGAGGTTGGCTGAACTACAGGGTGTTGCTAAATTAAAAAGAGTCGACAGTTTGACTGTAAACTGTTTAAGTTCCATCTTGCTTTCTGCTTTTTTAAAACTCTGTTGCTGCTGTTTGTCTTTTGACATTCATAGACATAGACAAGTTTGGATATGAGAGAGAGCTGTTGTCCCTTAGGGGAAGTCGGAGTCATTTCAGTGAAGGGATCTTCTTTATACTTGTAGACATGTGACATCTTGCTGTCCAGACAGAAAAACCTGGACTTGAAACCTTGTCAAAGCACTGTGGTTTTTTTAGAGGCTTATTAAAAACTAATTTATAAGGTTGAGGAAGGAAACTCTCATCAGCCAAGAATTTTTCTTGTGGTGTAGTGGATGTTCTTGGCTTGATTTGCTTTTGTGATGTCAGGATTTGGGATAGTCTGATCCCATCCTTGGTGACTGAGAAAGGGAACATGGAGAAACTACAGTGAGTGAAAGCCAGTGGGGGTCACTCTGTCTGCCACTGGGTTGGGGCAGCACTTGCTGGAAACAAAGACCGTGTCTTATCCTCTAGAAAACATTTAAGTGTGTACTGTTTGTGTGTATATATATATAAAAGAAACTTTTATTGTCAGTAGGCTTGGAGTCTTCTGTTTTAACAAATGCTCAGCACTTACTCAGCTCCTCCTACCTCTTCTGGAGCTTTAACCTTCTCTAAAAGGGATGTGATTTTAAAAAAGCAGCCTCAATACATCTGTTAAATCTTGCATGATCATAGAATCACAGACTGGTTTGGATTGAAAGGGACCCCAGAGATCATTTAGTTCCAACCCCCTGCCATGGGCAGGGACACCTTCTACCAGCCCAGGTTTCCCAAAGCCCCATCCAACCTGGCCTTGAACCCTGCCAGGGAGGGGGCAGCCACAGCTTCTCTGGGCTTCTTTGCCTCATCACCCTCACAGGGAAGGATTTCTTCCTAATGTCTAACCTAAATCTGGCCTACTTAAGTTTAAAACCAATACCACTCATCCTATCCCTATGCTCCCTGATAAAAGAGTCCCTTCCCATCTTTCCTGTAGGCCCCTTTTAAGTACTGGAAGGCTGCTGCAAGGTATTCTTGGAGCCTTCACTTCTCTTGCAGCTTGTAAGTCTGTGCTTATTTAGTATGTTACTCTCCTCGTCACATTCCTTGTGCTGTAATCTAAGATCTCACCGTTAATTCTCTCCTGCATGAGCTGAAGTTTGACCTTGCTATTTTTTTCATGGAGCTGAACTGCGTAGTGATAAACCCTGTGTATGTTGGTGTTGAAAACTGAGTGCTCAGCCTTTTGGTTCTTTCTGGTGATAAAAATGAAAGCAGTGGCTTGGAGGTGGTCACACTGCATGGCATGTGTGGGACAGTACAAGCAGCTTTGTTTTCCCTTGCTTATGCAGGTTTTTCTGTTCACTGTGATCCTATTTATGATTATGAGAGGTATCTTCTGCAATGAAGAACACTCCAGGCATACCCTCCAGACTGACTGTTGGGAGATCCAGCTAGACTTTATTTTCAGACTGGGTACTAAAGCTAGAGAGGCTTTGCCTGGTCGAAACCAAAGAAGCATAAGACACCAAGATGTAAAAACGTATTTCCTTGAGCACTTCCTTGCACTTTTAACCACAGCCCTTTGTCTGTCCACTGTGCTGCTGCTTTCACCTCCCTGTTTTTCATGGCTGGGAGATTTAGTCATTTAACTCCATTAGAAAAGAAAACCTCTGCTCTCTGTAGGGACCCCTTGCTTCCCCTAAAGACAGGCCTACAGCAATGATCCAGATGTTGAGATCTTCAGGAGTCCTAAACCGTTCTTTGTGCACTGTGTTGAGAGAAGTTATGTTACTGGCTGTCCCCCTTGGTTTTCTCCCTGCATTGGTTGTGGGGGGACCTCTCTGATGATGGTGCAGCAACCTAGACTCCTCTGTTGCTGGTTGCTTTGGATCTGTCAGCACACTGTCTGGTGGGACCCTTAGCTGACGTGGTTTGTTTGCTGAGGACATTGCATTGGGAAGGCTGGGAACAACCAGGTCCCTAAAAGGAAGGGTAAAGGAAACAGAGCTTGAATAAAAGGTGGTGCACTGTTGTCAGCCATGTGCTGCACAGTTGAAAATCCACCACAGGCAGAGGGGAAAGCTTTTTTATTCTCACTTCTAGTCCCTGGGTAAAGGCTAGGAAGGAGGAAAACAGAGTGATGATGTTGTAGGCAGGGAGCTCTGACTGTTCTGTTTGGGCAGCGTCTGGTCCTGTTTTCTGTCCCCGACTTGTTCTTCTGCCTTTCACAAACTCTCTGACGGTTTGAGGTGCACATTTGAGGTGCAGCAGATTTTGCATTGCTTCTTCCAATACAGGCACATGGTTGTTTTGTGGTTTGGGTCTTTTCTCATGTCTTTAAAGAGAAAAATTGAATTTATGGAGGAACCAGTATTTTTTTCCGTGTGGAAAATACCTGTTTCCCCATCTTGCGTGTCTTGCCCTTGAGGCCTCGGCCCTGGAGGCTCAGAGTGCTCCTCCTTGCGCTGGCCTAAGTGTGCTTGTGCTGTTTAGAAAAGGAAACAGGTTTGCTTTGAGCTCCCGGTGTTTGTGAAACCAACATATTTGTCCTGGCTCAGGCAGCAAGTTCCTGCAGGCAGTGGTGCCTGCTGATTTATTTTAGATCCCAGTCAGTGGAAGTGGGATTGAATGGAAGTGTGGTTCATACTATCTGCCAAATCAGTGCTCCCAGCTAACGCTGGGGAGGCTGTATTCAGGGAGGAACGGGGGATAGTTTGGGCCTCGTCTTTTTCCTGCTGCGGCGTTTCTGCTGGCTCTGCCCCTGGAATTGAAATAAATTGCCTTTGCTATCTAAACTATCTAGACAATTATGTTTCCAGAAAAACATTGTAGTGGCAGCCAACAAAGTCTCCAGTAAAGTGACGGCCGTGTCATTCTCGGAGGACTGCAGCTACTTTGTCACTGCTGGAAATCGACACATCAAGTTCTGGTACCTGGATGACAGCAAAACCTCCAAGGTGAGAAGATAAGGTGCATCAAGGCCAAGCTGGGAACAGGCACTTTTATCTTACAGCCGGATGAATTTTGCCCCAGCAAGCTGGATGAAGTGGGAACTCTTTGATTTTGCTGGGATTCAAGGATAGCCCTCTGCATGTGGTTCTCAAGTTTCGGTGTCCCCATGGGCTGGTAGGCAAAAGGCACCAAAAGCTTCTCTTACCCCATGGTGAGGCAGGAGCATGGTCCCTAGAGTTGTGTAGGAGCATGCTTGTTCTTTACTAGTCACATATACCTAAGGACAAACAAACTAGAAAAGAGCCACAGCCATTGAACAACTCAGAGTGCAGAGGTGGGGAGAGCTGTTTGATATTGGGACGATCATCTCAAAAGGTTTTGAGTCTTATTTTGAAGTGTTAACCAACGTGTTTAAACATTTAGCTGTTCTTCTCTGGGGAACAGAATCCACATATAATAATTTTTCTGCGTGCTTATGAACAGATGTTCCTTCTTCATGCTTGAACCCTTCTTTGCCACTTGGTATAAATCACAGATTGGCCATGGAAGGGTGATTGTTCTAGTGACTGGTCCGCTGTCTCTGGGTCATATGTTTGGATACACAGTTTTGGTGGCATTAGTAAGTGTTCTGTTCCACTGACATGCTGATACTGGTGGTCTCAAGACACTGTGCAGCAAGTAAAACATGTCACTGCTCCACCTTCTAGGCCATTTGCGGCGCTTTCTTTGCACTCAAGGGTTGATGTTCTAAAAAATACCTGTCTGCCTTGAATGCCTCACACTGTGTCTAACAAACTGTTTTTTCATTGGTAGGTTAATGCCACAGTCCCCTTGCTAGGTCGCTCGGGATTGCTTGGAGAACTGAGGAACAACTTCTTTGCGGATGTGGCGTGTGGAAGGGGCAAAAAAGCTGACAGTACCTTCTGTATCACGTCCTCAGGCCTGCTGTGTGAATTCAATGAAAAAAGGCTGCTAGACAAGTGGGTGGAGCTGAGGGTGAGTTTTACATCCTCTCTGGTAGGGTGGTATTTGTGCCTCCTGAAACACAGCAGGAACAACAAATAATAAGGTTGCGCTTAGAGAGCACGAGCTTCACTGCCAGCAGTGAAAGTTGTAGGGCTTTTGCCACTTCATGATTTACTCTGGAAGGCCAGGAAAAATAGGATTGCTTCTTGGGAAATGGGATTTATTAACCATCGAGGCTTGCTCATTTTCAAACCTCAGCGTTACAGCTGCCGCCCTTCTGGCAAAGCAGCATTCGTACGTAGCTTTGGCAGCTCCTGTGTTGTCCTTCCTGCCTTGGCCTGGACAAATAGGAGTTTTGGAAGGGTTCTGATTTCTACCCAGTCTGCAGTGTTACTTGGCTTGTATCAGGTTCCCAGGGTGCTAGTTAGTTTGGGTCTTCTAAACCACCAGGTTGGCCTGTAGTTAAGAATTTGATCAAGCTTATTTTCCTTTCAACGGAATGATGCCTACCTGAAAGGATCCAGTGTATTAAAACCAAGGGGAAAATCTTTCCATGCTTTCACTCAAGTGAAATGCCTCTTCTTTTCTTTCCTCTCCTCTCTAACATCTGCCTTTTACTCTTGCTCAGAATACAGACAGCTTCACAGTAAGTTGGAAACAAGTTTTGCCTTGAACTCATCCCCTTATCACCTCACCCCATTTTGTACCGTTTTCTGCCATTTGCACAGATCCCAGTGGGAAGGGGAAGAAAATCCTCTGCTTCCTTTTCTTGCCCCCTTGTGACAGGTCCTGTACTGGGGTGCTGGTACCGGGTGAGGTGCTGCTTCTCGGGGCTGAATGTCACGGGAACAAAAAGCAATGTTTAGAGTAAGACTTGGCTGGAGCAAACCTGTAGCTCTGCTGACTTCCCACCCCCAGTGACCTCCCACCCAGAGGTGGGATTCCTTAACCACTTGGAATCTGCAATGGACCTTGGCTGGGAAGCTTCTCAGAAAGGAAAATTGGATATTGAGGCCTTCCTTATTCCCAGGGCTCAATTTCACTTCACTTCAGCTCTTCGGACCATAACTCCTTTGTCTGTCCGTGTGCTGTTCTCCCTGGCATGTGTCTGGTGACCTTTGAAGCGAGAGCGCATTGCCTGCTCACTTGTTTGTGTGCTGTGTCCTCCTCAGACCACTGTAGCCAACTGCATCTCTGTGAATCACGACTACATCTTCTGTGGCTGCGCCGATGGCACCGTGCGGATCTTTAACCCTCTGAACCTTCATTTTGTCACCACGCTGCCGAAACCACACTTCCTGGGAACAGACATCGCCAGCGTCACTGAGGCCAGGTACCGTGGAGAGGGTGGAATGGAGCAAGGGAGGTTTGTCGGGGGATAAGGCTGTTCCCTGGGTCTTTGCCATCTGGAGCGAGCTGTTTCTATGGATTTAAATTGGCAGCCCTGAGTTGTGGCAGCCTTGCCTGGCATGGCTGGGCTACAGCCTGAAGCTGTCTGCTGGACTGTGCAGTGTACCTTGTTCTTCATCTGCCCGGGATTGCTTGGGCCTGGTGGTGGCCTTTTGATGTTGGCTGCTATAAGCAAGTAGGCAGAGGGCACAGGATGCTGTGGCATGCTTCAGTTGTTCCTGTATGTGGCACATCTTTCGCTTATCCCCAGTAAGGGTTGAGGACTCTCCTCTGTAGCAATCATCGAATCATAGGATGGTCTGGGTTGGAAGGGACCCCAAGGATCAGAGAGTTCCAACACCCCTGCCATAGGCAGGACCACCAACCTCCAGGCCTGGATCTACACAAGGTTGCCCAGGGCCCCATCCAACCTGGCCTTGAACACCTCCAGGGATGGGGCATCCACCACCTCTCTGGGCAGCCTGTTCCAGCATCTTACCCTCTCTCTCTGTAAAAAAACTTCCCCCTCATATCTAATCTAAACCTTTCCTCCTTGAGCTTTAATCCATTCCCCCTTGTCCTGCCATCGTCTACCCTTTTAAAAAGTTGCTTCCCCTCCTGTTCCTCTGCTCCTTTCAGGGACTGGAAAGCTGCAATGAGGTCCCCCTGCAGCCTTCTCTTCTCTAGGCTGAACAAGCCCAGCTCCCTCAGCCTCTCTTTGTAGGGGAGGTGCTCCAGCCCTCTAATTATCTTCGTGGCAATATAATGGTGTTGCTAAGAGATGCCCAGGGTCTCATGGGACACTTTGTCAAAGACTCCCTTGCAATCTTTTATAGACCCAGATCTCCTAGTAGTGTCTGTAATCTTTCTTCTTCAGTTTTGTGCGTTCTGTTGTCTTGTTTTCCTACCTTGGTCCAGTATCTTTTTGCCTTGGCTCTCTATTTCTCACATTCTGAGATGGGTAACGTGATTTCTGTACAGTTCTGGTTGCCAGCTTGTAGAGACTTAAGCTAGAGAAAATGCTCTACGTGTTGCTTTTTGCCAGTCCTGGTTGGATGCTTTCCCAATCTTCTTCTTTTGTCCTCTCTCACTTGTGTCACTGATGGGGAAAGAAATCCAAATGTGTATGGATCCACCAGCTATCATTCCACTGGATAGCTGGAGATCCCACTTCTCTTTCTGGCTTGTTTGTGTTTGGGTTTGTTTTTCTTTCTTTTTTTCTTCCCTTTCCTTGTGTCTCAACAGATTTTCTCTGAACTTCTTGGGAACTTGAGGTAAAGGTTCAAACAGATCACTGTGTAGCCCTTCTCCAGAAAATCAGTGGGAGATAACGATATTCCGGTAAAGGAGCTGGAGAAAGAACTCTTCCTGTTTAAAATGTTACAAGTTTCTGGTGGTGCTACGGTCCAAGCAGTTGTTCCCACGGACCCTTTAAAAACACTTTCCGCTGCTCTCAGATGTCAGTCAAACAGAGGTAGTCACGTGATCCTTAAACATGCATTTTAGTACTTATTACAGGCTTGGCAACAATTTTCTTCTTTTTAATCATTTCCAAAGAAGCTTGAAACCACAGGGCTCCTTATGTTCCCAGGCATGCCAGAGCCTCTCTGCAGCATGCCAGTTCCCGCAGGCTGTAGCAGTGACTTGAGTTTTGGATAGGATCTAGGCTGCACTCTTCTAGCCCTCAAAGCTTTGCGCTTGTAGAAGCAGGACTCTGGTGGTGTGGTGTGCTATGTGTGCCTTGGCCCTCATCCCTGCATCTCCATTAGTCCTTTTCCATTCCCTGTTCTCAACACCCTGGCACTCTGGTTGTGAATGACCTGATTTGATAGCATCAGCAGCATTGTGGGGGGGGCTGCATTTGCCTCTGGTCAAGAGAGCCCTCCGGGGAAGTGGTCACAGCACTGAGCTTGGCTAAGGTCAAGCAGCATCTGGACAATGCGCTCAGTCCCATGCTCTGACTTGGCTGGCCTTGTGTGGAGCCAGGAGTTGGACTTGATGATCTTTTTGGGTTCCTTCCAACTCAGGAGGTGCTATGATTCTTTACATGCATGGCAGCAGGACTGAACAGAGGACTCCTCTACAGGAGATAGAGGGGTTATACAGCATGATCTTGGCCTAACCTGAGGAAAGGGGTTTTCCTTGTTCTGCAGGATTCCTCTGCTTGTAATTTTTCATCAGAGAGCTTGCCTGTCTAGAAGGGACTGCACTCATCTGCGGTTGCCCATCTCACAGGCTGGCGCAAGCAGCACTGAGCTGGCCTGCATGTGGGATGGGGTGGAAGGGAAGCATATTGGACAAGTGGCTGCTGGAATGAATCGTTCCATTGTCCCTTGTGCTGCTGCACTCTTGTCCTTTGCGTGCAGTACTCTTCTGCTTGGTCATGCACAAGAGCAATCCCTGCAATCAGCAACCAAAATCTAGTACCCACCAAAAGATGATCATCCTTCCCCTTCATTTTGAGATTATTTGGCTTGGCTTTTACCACCTGCTTATGCAGGAGTAAATAATGATGATCTCCAGTGATAATCAAGAGGGATCATCCTTTGTCAGGGAAAGTCAGTTGCCTGTCTGCGGTGGGACTGTGGGTTGGATGGCAAGGAGAGTGACTTTTGCAATGGGACTTCCAGGCTTCTTTTGGGACTCTGGTTGTGGAACAGACAGGTCTTCCCAGCCAGCTGCTCTTTCTACCTATATATGCCACAGTGGATTGCTCACCTCATCGGTGCCCTGTGGAGAACCTAACCTCTCATGATTCACCTCCTTGCTCTGACTTCAAGAGAGCGCAAGTTAACTGGGCTGTTATTCTCTCTTTGTGCAGTCGTCTTTTCTCTGGCATGGCTGATGCGAAGTATCCGGACACGATTGCTTTGACCTTTGACCCCACCAACCAGTGGCTTTCCTGTGTGTACAATGACCACAGCCTCTATGTGTGGGATGTCAAGGACCCGAAGAAAGTGGGCAAGGTGTATTCCGCTTTGTACCACTCTTCCTGCGTGTGGAACATTGAGGTACATTGCCTGCAGGCGCAAGTGTTGGATTTTGAGTTGCAGCTGATGAGGTCATCTGAAGAGCTGCCAAATTTGAATGCAAACACTTACTGCAGAGAGAAAGAATTGACTCAGCTCTCCTCCTGTGGTTAGTATGGTTGCTACAGGGCCTGAATTGGAGCTGGGAACAGTTCTTCGGCTGCAGTGCAATGGCTGGCCAAATGCATTAGATGCAGTGTGTTATGGGGAGGAAACCAACCTCACCGTTAAAAGGTGAGAGGTGGGAGAAGAAGCAGAACAGGAAGAAGCTGAATATAGGGGCTCCTTTCACACAATGCACAAGAGCCTGCTGCTGACCTCAAAAGATTTGTTTGAGGTCTGTGGTGAGCAAGTGCTCCGAAGGTGAAGGAATGAAACAAGTGGTAAGATCTCAACTCTGATCTTTCATAAGCTATTTACTAGGACATCTGGAATTCACCTCTCAAGTGGCTCTTGTCTTCCAGTCTGTCTAGTTGGCTTTCCCTCAGAGGACAGAGGGAAGAAAAGGAGGTATAGGAAACAACGTAATTGTTAATAAGTTTGAAATATGTCCAATAGTGTTCAGGAAAGGGGGAAGTGGAAGGAAAGTGGCAATAGGTTGAGGACTCTTTGTTATTATTTAATTGCATCTCACCCTTTCCTTCTGGATTGTAAATCGACAGTAGTAGGTGAAAGTTGCAAACAGTGCGAGATTGTTGTTGCGTGGTTGTTGTTGTGTGGTCTTTGAGGTGTTCTCTCTGAACTGTCAGAAACAAAGGATGTTGCATGCTTCTTAAGGAGACATTCTACATTTGGGGAAGCTCAGCACTTGTTTGAAGTGAATATGAAGCTCTGATCTGCAAACAGGTTTTCATTAGGAGAACTGGCTGGATCTCACCTTTTCAAAACAGGGAGGACAGCCTTTTTATCTCAGTTTTGTTTTGAAACTTGCTACCAGTGTCTAGATGCCACGCAATTTCATTCAAGGGTTGATTTTACCTGCCCTTAGATGTATCCAGAGGTGAAGGACAACAATCAGTCATGCCTCCCCCCTGGTTCCTTCATCACCTGCTCCTCTGACAACACCATCCGTCTGTGGAACACTGAGAGCTCCAACATTCACGGCACAGCGCTGCACCGCAACATCCTCAGCAATGTAAGGTCCCAGGCTTTGATCCCATCCTTGCCCTCAGGGTTGCCCATACCTCATAGGTATTCCTAAGTTAAGGCCCAAACTTCTTTGGATCTCTAAGTCAACACGAGCTTCTCTGTAAACAGAGCACAGCCTGGTAAAATGTATGAACCTGAAGGGAGTAACAGGTGGAAAGGCAGTTTGTCTGAAGTGGCCCTGGGGACTGTTGTTTTTTCCATAAACCGCCCAAGGAATTGCCAAGCTCAGTCTCTTCCAAAATGGCTCATGCCGTATGCTTTGGGAGAGCTGTTTCATAGAATCAGAGAATCATAGAATGGTCTGGGTTGGAAGAGACCCCTAGGATCATACAGTTCCACCCCCCCTGCCACACGCAGGGCCACCAACCTCCAGGCCTGGATCTACATAAGGTTGCCCAGGGCCCTATCCAACCTGGCCTTGAACACCTCCAGGGATGGGGCATCCACCACCTCTCTGGGCAGCCCATTCCATCACCTCACCACTGTTTCTCTCCCTCCAACTCTGTAATGTGTAACCACTTTATGATTTGTTTGGAAAAGGTGCATTGTTTGAGGTAGAGGTTTGGGAGAATTGAGTGAGAAACAGTTCACATGCCATCTGTACAACCGTACTCATACAGACACGGTGATGACATACGGACTTTTGCTTCTGTTCTCAGTTGCGTTGGAAGGTCCATGTGCACAGCAGCCCTGGCCTGCCCATTTTTAGCAAGCTGCTCATGGTCAAGAAATCTCCTGCTTTTTCTGTCTGAGTTCTCAAAAGTCGTGGACTGACTTGGGTGATCCCTAGGCGTCTTTTGGATTCCTGCCATGTCCCATACTGCACTGAAATCACTAATCCCAGAGCTTTTCTGTTGTGCGGGAGATGCTGTTGGTTTCTAGCTTGAAGGGAAAGCTTTTGCAAAGGGGGTGATGGTGAGACGGCTGTGAGACTTACACCCTGTGATATGAAGGGGCTGAGTGCTTCCTCCTAGCTAGGAGATCCCAGCAATTACAGCATTGCTGCCAATGGCAAGTAGATGTTGGCCAGGAGCCTGGTTTCTAAGGTCGATGCTTTAATATTTTGTAACGAGTTAATAATTCTGGGTATACTGTGTCCCCAGGACTTGATGAAAATCATCTATGTAGATGACAACACTCAGGTACTTCTGGACACTGACTACAACGCAGGAGGAAGTGCAGACAAAGCTGATACTCAAACGATGGATACAAAAGTGGGGATACGCTCTGTCTGCGTGAGTCCCAGCGGGGAGCACCTGGCCTCAGGGGACAGGATAGGCACCCTCAGGTAATGCTGGAGGACTTCACATGCAGTATGTGAGAATCCAAACCAGGGCTTGCTTATTTTATTAAACATACTGACAGCAGCTGTATTGTGTCTTAGGATATATGAATTGCAGTCTCTGAGAGAAATGCTGAAGGTGGAAGCCCATGACTCTGAGATCCTATGTCTGGAGTACTCCAAACCTGATACAGGTAAATGCAATTGAGCTTCTTCCTTTTTGCATATGAGCGTAGTGTTGAGCAAGTCAGAATCTCCAGCCGTGGCATGTCAGAACTTTCAGTGGTGAGCTGCTCCTGGATTTCAGACCAGACTTGAACATTGGACCAGTAGAGTAGACTTTGAAAAAGGCTTTCCCCCCCCCCCCCCCCTCATATTTTTGCTTGAAATGTTGTAGGTTGAGATTGAAACTTATTCCATCTGTTATGGTGTGAAATCCAGGGGCGTTCCATTGTGTCCATCCATGCAACTACCTAGTTATCTTGTCCCTAAGATGACTTGAGAAGCTGTTTTAAAATGGTGACTGGAGGAGCAGTGACTTTTGAGTAATGGTCTTGCTCTCTTTTTAACTTTCTGACAGGCTTAAAGCTCTTAGCCTCAGCCAGTCGGGATAGATTGATTCATGTCTTGGATGCTGGAAAGGACTACAGCCTGCAGCAGACCCTGGATGAACATTCTTCTTCCATCACTGCTGTGAAGTTTGCAGGTAGAGAATCATGGCCTTCCTCCAAAGCTGGATTTGAACTCATTGTGTCTATAAAGTAATTTTAACTGCTTAAACACTGGGTTAGGCCAGGGTGAAACTGGATCTGCTTTTTTGTCATCTTCTGTAGCTGCAGTCCTAACGGAAGGTAATATTAGACGATATTTGCCTTCTTTTCCCTTTGTTTTTCCTCCCCACACAAACAAAACCTTTCCTGGTTGAAAATCTCAGCATGTCTTTGGAAAGCTGTAATGAGTTACTCCCCCTAACTGATGTCACATAGGTGCCCGCTGTTCTTAGTGAGGAGAACTGTGGAACAGTTATCCTCCAGAAAAACCTCCAAACCTACAAAAATGTAATTAGTTAATGCAAAACCAAGTAAATTTGCCATTGAAAACCAATGTAAGACTTTGCTTTCATGGCAACAGAGCACGTCGCATCCCCAGCACTCCGTTACTACTGATGGTCACAGGCATCGGTGTGGTGCTGTTGTCAAGGAGCAAGGGTTGACTCTTCTGCTGGGGAGGAGAAGCCAATAGCCAAGGGTGGCAGGAAGGCAGGCAGGGGTAGCGGCCTCACTGGCAATGGGAAGGTCCCACAGTAGTTGAACAAGATGGAATAGATCAAATCCAGTGACAGTAATGAGATCAGCCAGTGATCCAGTCCACCAGACATAGTGATAAGTCAGCAGTTCAAGGCTGGGATCAGTCTGGAGACAGTGAGCATGGTCAACCACAGTCCAGTGCCTGCCAGGCAAACCCATAAACAGGAGAGGAGGTTTGACTTTGAATCAGGAAGGTGCATCCATGGGTGAGGGTCAGGATTTGGATCAGTAGGGTATGCGGTCAGGCACAGATGTGGCTCCAGTGCTGCTGTGGTGTGGCTCAGCTGGGGTGCAAGGGTGAGAATCTCAGCTTGAAAGCAGCTCCCAAATGAACTGTGGGACCTTGCTGGAGCATCATAGGAGAGGAATGAGCATGTGAGCATACTCTTGAGGGAGAAGAGAGAATTACATCCTAACCTGTTATATGAAGCCTCTCTCAGAAGCTTCTGTTCTGCTGCAGCATCGTGCTGCTTCAGCAGGAGTCGGGTTTAGCTAATTGGGACTGGAATAAAAGAGCGGTGGTATAACCTGAAACATTTCCTCCTCCTTTTATCTATGTATCCTTTGATGAGCTCCTGCCTTTTTGTTTCAGCCAATGATGGGAAAGTGCGAATGATAAGCTGTGGGGCAGACAAGAGCATCTATTTCCGCACTGCACAGAAGGTAACCTTGTTAAAGCTTTGTTTAAATAATCTCTCTCCAGAGGAACTACTTTAAAGAGTGATCTCAGAATTTCTGTATGAGCTTGTTGCTTTTTCAGCCTTCAGCGTCTCCCACTGACTCAGTGCAAGAGCTGACATTTGGAGAAGTAGTTCTGTGAAAGTGTGCAGCTGCTCCCGGCCTAACTGCTCTCAGCAAGATGCAGAGTAGAGAACTGTTAGGGTATCTGGTTTAATTTCACTGCCAGGGCTGTTGTGAGGAGCGGTAAAAGAGTATGGGCTGGAGAAGAGGAATCAGAGAATCAGAATCACAAGGTTGGAAAAGACCTTTAAGATCATCGAGTCCAACCATACCTGTCCTATGCTAAACCATATCCCTGAGCACCTCATCTACCCTTTTTTTAAACACATCCAGGGTCGGTGACTCAACCCCCTCCCTGGGCAGCCTGTTCCAGGCCCTGACAACTCTTTCAGTGAAGAACTTTCTCCTAACATCTAATCTGACCCTGCCCTGGCACGGCTTCGTGTCATTTCCCCTTGTCCTATCTCCTGTCACCTGGCTGAAGAGACCATCTCCCACCTCTCTACAACCTCCCTTCAGGTAATTGTAGGTGGTGATAAGGACTCACCTCAGCCACCTCTTCTTCAGGCTGAACAACCCTAGCTCCCTCAGCCGCTCCTCATAGGATTTGCCCTCCAGCCCCTTCACCATCCTGGTTGCCCTTCTCTGGACTCACTCCAGGACCTGAATGTCCTTCTTATGGTGAGGAGCCCAGAACTGGACACAGCACTCGAGGTGCAGCCTCACCAATGGCCGAGTACAGGGAGTTCGTTGTGCCTCTAGTCCCAGCTGCTTCCTGCAGACCTGGGTAGTGGGAAGAGTTGGTTTGTGATGGTGACACAATCTGTATTGAGAAGTTGTTGATAATTGGTTAAGTACTTGATTCTGACACGGTCTTTACCCACATGCTTAGACAGGAGAAGGGGTTCAGTTTACTCGAACACATCACATCGTTAGGAAGACCACACTGTATGACATGGATGTGGACCCCAGCTGGAAGTATGCAGCTATTGGATGCCAGGATCGGAACATCAGGTGAGTTTAGTTCTTGTCTTGAAAACACTTAACAGAAATGAGTTGGCCAAGGCAGCCCCATCTCCATCATTCTTCCTCTAGGTTTTTTGACACGGGGTTTTCAGGTGGATCTAAGGCCTCAGCTCACACCCTGAGAGGTTAAACTGTGCCTTTCCCCACGCTGATAAAAAGCTGTGGATGTATTCAAATGCCTGTGGGACTCTGGGCCTCTTGTTGGGTTGCTCTGCAGAGCAAAGCCCTTCTACCGGGAGAGTGAGTGTTCCTTCCTTGGCACATCACTGAGCTGTGGGGCAAGAACTAATGTCCTGTGGTAATTTTTGCTTCCAAAGTATGTCTGGATATGAATATAATATAAAAATATTAGCTGTGATGTCCTGGGGACTGTCCAAACTTAAAACCGAGGTAGGCCTGACTTGCCTTTGGGCAAGTGGAATCCATTCTCTGCTCCCTGTTTATCCATTTCTCCAATCTCTCTCTTCCACCTTCAAAACCTTGGGGACTCTCCGTAGTTGTGTGTCTCCTCCTGTTTTATCTAGGTGAGTCCCTGAGAGCTTTAGTCATCGCTAAATGCCACTGCTGAATGGCATTTGGGTTTGTATTCTAATGTAAATAAATAAAGGGTCTTGCTCTCTTGACCCTTCCTTTTAGTATAAAGGAGCCACAGGTATTTTTATAGCAGGGAAGACCCACTGAAGCTTATTAAAAACCACTTCTGCTACACAATCATTAGCTATTACAAGGTGTGGCAAGGTTTTCTCCCTCCCATTTGACCTCTCCTTTAGTGCCATGATGTTTAGTGCCGCTTGGTTCTGATTATCGGCTTGAGAATCAAGCCTCAATTTTCATTCAGATCTGCTTCATACCCATATCATATCATATCTCATCCAGTCTTGGCCCTTTGCATTACTTTTGAGGCTGTTTCCCAACAATTTAAATGATTGGTGCTTATAGTTCATAGACATCATCTCTCCTTTTCCTGTGGCTTGACCCTGTTCCTTGTGTCTCAAGTGGATTCAGGAGCAGAAGGAGGAGAGGATCCTGGTGACAGGAGCCACAGAGCAGTAGATGGGCAAAATGAATGATGTTGTCTTATGTCACCTTCAGGGTTTTCAACATAAGCAGTGGGAAGCAGAAGAAGCTTTACAAGGGATCCCAAGGTGAAGATGGCACCCTTATCAAAGTAAGCTCTTTTTCTTTCCTTGTTTCTTCCCTTTCCCTTTTTTTCCCCCAGCTCTTCTGAATACAGCTCAGGGCTAAGAAAATGAGATACAAGCCTGAACAGGAACCTCTTTTTCTTTACTTGCTCTATCTGTTGTCCCTTATCCTGCTGCTGCTGCTTCCTCCCACCCCCACTCTTAGTTGCTGGTAATGTATTTGGGTTCCATCAGGCTAAAACAGGAAAAGAGTCATAAACTGCTGAAGTTGATGTGTCCTGTTTCTGAAGTGAGGCACAGGCCTGCACTGTGACAGCAAGGAGAACTGCACCAATACTATCGGGAGATGATGTAGTCCATTTACTTTAATCCTTTGTTTTCTCATCCACAGAGCTCATTTTGGCTTTCCTGACTCTTTTTGTTAAGCTTATCACAGAATCATAGAATAACAAGGTTGGAAAAGACCTTTAAGAACATCAAGTCCAACCAATCCCATCCTAAGCTAAACCATATCCCTAAGTACCTCATCTACCCTTTTTTTGAACACATCCAGGGAAGGTGACTCAACCCCCTCCCTGGGCAGCCTGTTCCAGGCCCTGACAACTCTTTCAGTAAAAAATTATTTTCTAACATCCAATCTAAACCTGCCCTGGTGCAGCTTCATGCCATTTGCCCTTGTCCTATCACCTGTCACCTGGCTGAAGAGACCATCACCTACCTCTCTATAACCTCCCTGCAGATAGTTGTAGGTGGTGATAAGGTCTCCCACATATTATAAGGTGACACACCCAAAAAACCTCTCAAGTCAAGAGGCCAAATAAGCTGCTTCATCAGATTTGTTTTCACTGATAATTTTTCTACTTTTTAAATCAAATATTTCTGTTCTGCATTCCAGCAGTATTACTGATGGGTGTGAAGAATTTGGTAAAAAGAGAGAGGAAAACAAACAGCTTTGTCACCTCTTCTGCTTTACAGAGAAAGATAAATTCTCTCTATCTTTGCCTAATGAAACTCCTACTAAGTTTTTGATAAGCCAGAGATGACAAAGAAAAATTGATGCTACACTTTATTGCTAGTAAGCTCAGGTGCTTGATTATATCTTTCTCAGACCACAACCTGTGAAGCATTGCTGGAAGATAGATGTTTTTGGTTTTAGTGTCCTCTGTGTTCTTGTTAGGGTTTTTTTTCATGTGATGTTCACGTGGGGAATTACAATTATTTTTAACATTGCTTTTTGCATTTTTAGGACAGTTATGTAACTAGGGGATTATGGTTGTCTCTGGTATTTAAATGTTCCTGGCTGTTATTCTGAGGTCATAAATACAGAATCACAAGGTTGGAAAAGACCTTTAAGATCAAGTCCAACGGTTCCTGTCCTATGCTAAACCATATCCCTAAGTACCTCATCTACCCGTCTGTTAAACACATCCAGGGATGGTGACTCAGCCCCCTCCCTGGGCAGCCTGTTCCAGGCCCTGACAAATCTTTCAGGGAAGAACTTTCTCCTAACATCTAATCTGACCCTGCCCTGGGGCAGCTTCCTGCCATTTCCCCTTGTCCTATGTCCTGTCACCTGGCTGAAGAGACCATCACACACCTCTCTACACCCTCCTGTCAGGTAGTTGTAGGCAGTGATGAGGTCTCCCCTCAGCCTCCTCTTCTCCAGGCTGAACACCCCGTGCTCGCTCAGCTGCTCCTCATAGGATTTGCCCTCCAGCCCCTTCCCCAGCCTGGTTGCCCTTCTCTGGACTCACTCCAGGACCTCAATGTCCTTTTTATGGTGAGGAGCCCAGAACTGGACACAGCACTTGAGGTGTGGCCTCACCAGTGCTGAGTACAGGGGCACAGTCACCTCCCCAGACCTACTGGCCACACTATTTTTGATACAAGCCAGGATGCCATAGGCTTTTCTGGCCACCTGGGCACAGTGCTGGCTCATATTCAGTCAGCAGTCAACCAACACCCCCAAAACATTGTGGTTTAACAAGTAGAACCTAAACAACGATATGCAAAGTAAAAGATACAGCAACAAAATAAAC
Organism: Porphyrio hochstetteri; assembly: GCA_020800305.1. Lineage (NCBI taxonomy): Eukaryota > Metazoa > Chordata > Aves > Gruiformes > Rallidae > Porphyrio > Porphyrio hochstetteri. The sequence goes on from CM036908.1 coordinate 47,325,905, forward strand.
GTCATTGAAAAGTTATCATTATTTAAATACCATGTCTCCCTCAAACCCCAGATGCTTTCACTCTCAGTTCCTTGAACAGCTACAGAGGATGAAGTAGGGTATTTGGTGACAGTAGCTGTATGTGCTGTGTACTGCTGCTTTAGACCTAGTGAGGTATTTGGAGGGGGCTTTATGTTTTATTCAAGATAAAACAACAAATGAGTATCTATAAAAAAAACCCCAAAATCCCAAATCCAAGAGTTGGAAGTACTGGAGATTTAACAGCATCGTTATCAAAGAACATTTCTCTGAAGTTGGTTCTCTCTTTTGGTATCTTTCGTCAAGATTGGAGACTTTGAATGTTTCACTGAACTCTGCCAGCGATGATGTTTGTATTTTTTAATGGGGGAGGGTGGTGTTTTGTCTTTTGTGTGGGTGTGTTTGTTTTGTTTTGATCTTAAGATAGAAAGAAATAGAGACCCGAGTGCTTAAAAAGGGGTATGAGGGAGGGGTGTAAGTCTGTCCGTTGGTGGTGGTGCCTTTGCAGCTCTGAAGGCATTTAATGTAAGTGCCCTAATTCATTGATTGGGTTGGAGATAGTTTTAACAGTTCAGTCAGACTGGAGATGTATCCTGGGGTGCTGGGTAGCCCGGTGCTCAGTTGGAGACATGTTGGAGCTACTGGTATTTCATTCCCATCACTACAAGTGTGCCGTTCTCCTGCAGTTTGAAGGCACTTTCTCACCAGATCTTCTCCCTTCTCTGATCTCCTAAACCAGGTGCAAATGGATCCCTCTGGTCTTTATATTGCAACCAGTTGTTCTGACAAGAACCTCTCCATCTTTGATTTCTATTCTGGCGAGTGTGTTGCCACCATGTATGGCCATTCTGGTAAGGCATGTAAACTTCTGGAAATGCAGGGTTTCTTTATGCTGATGACCACCATAGTAATGCCTGATGTGCTAGTGAAGACTTCCTGAAAGTTCCTCAGCACCAAAAATTACCCAGTGGGTATTTTGGAGTAGGCTATGTTTGGATAAAGTTGTAATAGCATAAAATTTCCTGGAGAAAAGAAGACTGAGGGGGGACCTAATTAATGTCTATAAATATCTTCAGTATGGGATGCAGGGGGAATTGGCCAACCCCTTTTCAGTGGTCTGTGGAGATAGGACAAGGGGCAATGGCTGTAAATTGGAGCACAGGAAGTTCTGCACCAACATGCGGCAGAACTTTTACACAGTGAGGGTGACAGAGCCCTGGGACAGGCTGCCCAGGGAGGTGGTGGAGTCTCCTTCTCTGGAGATATTCAAGACTCGTCTGGACGCCTATGTGTGCAATATGAGCTAGGGAGCCTGCTTTGGCAGGGGGGTTGGACCCGATGATCTCTTGAGGTCCCTTCCAACCCCTACAATTCTGTGAAAATAAGCTATTTCAGGTTTTTTTTGCAGTGCAAAGCACCAGCAAGCACATGCCTGTCAAGCCATGCAATTGTTTATGCTATTTTTCTAATAGCCTATAAGGTAGTGGTGTTTTTTTGGCATATATTAAATTTCAATAGGATATATCCTCAGCTCCTACCATGTATCACAGAAGCACAGAATCATAGGGGTTGGAAGGGACCTCGAGAGAGCATCGGGTCCAACCCCCCTGCCAAAGCAGGCTCCCTAGGACCGGTCACACTGGGAGGTGTCCAGATGGGTCTTGAATCTCTCCAGAGATGGAGACTCCACACCCCCCTGGGCAGCCTGTCCCAGGGCTCTGTCACCCTCACTGTGAAAAGGTTCTTCTACATGTTGGTGCAGAACTTCCTATACTCTAACTTGCAGCCATTGCCCCTTGTCCTGTTCCCACAGACCACTGAAAAGGGGCTGGTCGTTTTCTCATGTATCCCATACTTAAGATATTTATAAACATTAATAAGGTCCCCCCTTAAATAGGGGCTATTCTTTTACAGGCTAAAAAAGACTTCAGTCTTTGTGCTTGTTTTGCCGTGGGATACCCCTTCCATGTCAAGCCTAGATCCTTTGTTGAGTGGTTATGGTGACTTTGGCGTACTGATCTGTGAAGTGTGTTGGCTTAATGGGAATTTGGCAGACAGGCTGTTTGGCTAGGCATCTCTTCTGCCCATTGGAATAATTCATGGAAATTTTTGGCTTTCCTTGTGCTTTATTTCTCACAGAGATTGTAACCGGGATGAAATTCAGCAATGACTGCAAGCATCTGATCTCTGTTTCTGGTGACAGGTAAGAGGTGTTTGCTTGCTTATGGTGTCAGCTCATACCAGCTCTCACTGGATTTAAAGTGTCCCCTGGAGGAAGGTAGATTTTTATTTTTAATTTTTTTTTAAATGAGGGCTGCTCTGTGAATTCCAAAGAAACCTCAGAGCATTCTGAATCCTAAATGTGTGGTGTTGCAAAGCTCACAGAGCTTCTATTATCCTTCTGTGGAATGAGATGCCCCTGGGAAGTGCTTTCCTTGTGGCTGAGTGTAGGCACTATTCCCAGCTGGAAAGGAGGCAGGGATCTGTCTTGTTTCCTTACCAGCCTTCAGGTCTATAATGTAATGCAGCTGGTGGTGCCAAAACCTACAGTACTCCTGCTGGTGAGGTTTCACCAGGTGAATGAGCCTGTCTGACAGCAAAAGGGACAGCCCTGGCCCCACTCTTTGCTCCTGTCTGTATGCTCCCCTTCCCCGTTACCCTCAGTCAGCCGTGGTGGGTCTGACCCCCTCATTAAACTGATCCAGGTCCCCACATCAGCACCCTCCTGCTGTGTGTCCTGCTGATTTAGCTCACTAAATCAGCTCACCAAAAGCTTAAATAATCACTGGGCTGAGTCAAAGGGGAAGAGGAGAATACATGTCTGTAGGATGTTTGCAGGGGTGAGTGGACCTGCTGCTTCTGGAATCAGTGAATGCTTAAATCAGCTGAACCAAATAAAACATTTCCTTTGAGGAAGGTGACTCCTGGAGTGGTCCTCCAAGGCCAGAGCAACCCAGATTCTCTCTTTCCTTCTCTCTTCTATTAATAAAACACATTTGAAATGGAAAAAGAGTTTTAGAGGGTGAGTTGTTACAGAACATACAGCACATCACCTTAAATTGCCTGAGCTGATTGGTTTTGTCTTTTGTTAAAAACTAAATGTGGGTTTCCTCTTTACCTTCCATGTGTGTAAATAGATTCATGAATCCTTTTGTTGCAGATTTGGGATAAATTTTAGAAACATGGAAGGTTTGAGGTCCCCAGTGATTCTTCTGATTTAGTTCAGTGTTCCCTTGTTGACCATTTCCATGAGCAAAATGGTCGTTTTCTTCACCCAAGGCTGTGGAGGAGGTGTTTGAGAACTGAAGGAAGGCAGGATTCATGAAGAGCTCTGCAGTGAGGAGATGAGAAAGCACATTTTTTCAAAGGAGAATGGGGCAAAAATAGTCTGCTTACATGCAGCAGCATGTGCAAAGGGTAAAACTGAGAACAGAAGGAGATGGAGAATGGCATGAAGAGTGAGAAACCCATGTGAGACAAATACTGCAAGGGGAGAAGACGCAAAAGGGGATAGGTGGGAGCATTCTCCTGCAGAGCTTTGGGTTGAATGCTGATGTGTTTATAAGTTCGTAGTGTTTGCTGCCTGTCTCTAGGCGCGATAGCTGGGGGTGAGGGTGTGGGGGTAGGGGTGTGTGTGATAAATGGACAAGCCAGATTTGCTTGCTGAATTTTGTTTCCTGCTTTTCAGTAGTTTCTCGGCAGCGGATCAGGGTTGCTGGTATGTTTGAGAGAGCTGCTGCTTGAGGGGAAGCAGCTGCCTGCCCCTGGGTTGCCATAGCTTCCAGATGCAGTGCCTCACCACTGGCTCCTGGCTAAAAAGCCGGGGAGAGAAGATCACAGCAAGTTCACTGATGATGGGAAGTGCCTGTGTGTGACTTGGGTAGCTGGGAGTGATGTTGCTGAGCTTTGTCGCAGAGGGATGGTACTTTTGGTGTTTGCTTTGGGCCCAGGAGACCAGAGTTCATGGCCATTGTTCAGAATGGCACAGCAAAAGAATTGTAACAAACTAACAAAGAATAGGGGAAAGCCCCTCATTGAAAGCTCCTTGGTGAATCAGAGTACCCATGAATACAGTGGCACTGATGGGTCTTGAAGAACTTGATTAAATCCTCTTTGGATTCCAAAGTAGTGAGCAGGATTTTATTAATGATAGTAAAAGCACTGCCTCTGTTTCTACATCAGTGCAAGTGTATCCAGCTAGACAGGAAAGATAGGTGAGATGAAAAGAATTCGTTAGCACTGAGGTTAAATTTCAAAAAAAGCGCTGGCCATTTAACTTTCCAGCAGCTGAAGATGAGATACAGTATTCCCCAATGTCATGAGGATTTTTTTATTTATTATTTTTATTTTTTGCTAGATTTCTGAAGAAAATGTGACCAGTGAGATCACACTGTTTGTTTCCCTCTCTTAAACACTTCAGAATCCATTGACCACATTAAATCAATTATTTAAATGAATAAATTAAGTTCCTCAGAAGGTTCTTGGAGGAAGTCCAAGTGAAATGTTAGGAGTACTCTGACTGGAAAAAGTACCGTCACATAAGCTTAACCATTCTTACACCACAGAGACTCCATGGGATGGTGGGCATTAGGAAGACCCAGCTTGTGCAGTAGTTACAATCAGAGGCTGCAGCTTAGCCGCTGTTAAAGGACACAGAGAACATCTGTAGGCTCCACTCACCCTGCTGACCACGAGGGAACTTGCTATGGCATTTTTGCCCAAAAAGGTGGTGGATGCCCCATCCCTGGGGGTGTTCAAGGCCAGGTTGGATGGGGCCCTGGGAAACCTTGTGTAGATCCAGACCTGGAGGTTGGTGGCCCTGCCTGTGGCAGGGGGGTTGGAACCCTTCCAACCCAGACCATTCTATGATTTCCATCAGCAGCTCTTTGGATAGTCAAATGATGGAATAGCATCAGAGATGTGTCTGTGCACATATCTCTGCAGTTGCTCTCGCACACAGGGAGTCTTTACCTGGCTGGTTTTACCTTTTTGTCAGGAGGCTTGTGATAGGGTTGAGTTTTGGTGAAGTTGTTTCTCCCCACCTGAGACTGAACGGCTATTGTTTGCCTCTGCGGTGGGAACTGCTAACATCAATAAACAGGACTGAGACTTGACCCCAGGCTTACCTTTCCTCCTTTTAGCTGTATCTTCATCTGGCGCCTGAGCTCAGAGATGACCATCAACATGCGTCAGCGGCTGTCGGACATGAAGCAGAGAGGGAAGCAGGCAGAGAAGTCTCCTCCGCACAAGGCAGCTGGACTCATGAGGTGAGCAGGGAAGGCTGAGGAGAGGTGGCTGACTTCCTAGGGTTAACAGGAAAAGTGTGGTGCTGGGATTCAACTGTAAGGCTTTTGTTGTCTTCACCGATAACGCCTTCCAAAGGTCCTCTGACTCTTCTGTTGGATTTGCCAGGGGTTTTGGGCCCCCCTTCTTTTGATATAAAAGCCTGACTGTGATCTTTCAGACAGATGTACTGGTGTTGCTTCGCTGATTGCAATGCATGTGCAATGCCCCTTATGTCTTAATTTAATTTAATAATGCAGTCAGACACTTTAATAAGCAGCTTAGCTAACAGTACTGGGGCTGGCACACAGCGTCCCACCAGGGAAGGCTGGCTCCTTCAGGAATAAAGTTCTCTGGATCTAGGCTGAATGCGGTTTAAAGGCTGTTTTCCGCAGGGTACCTGTGAGCTGTAGAAGTTTGCCATGGTGATCAGAATGCTGACAGAGTCCTCACAGTTGTGCTGTTGCTTTGGTAACTATTTTCCATAGTCTTTGAAGAACGCCATCTAAGATTTATTCTAATATAAATAATAAATAGAAAAGTAATTGCCATGGGAGGAAGTTCTTGGAAGCTAAAGCATGCTAATTTTTGTTCAGTAAACAGCACACCTGAAAGTGAACTACCACAATCTACAACCTGAGTAGATCTAATTTCATCTGGTGACCTTTCTGTAAAAAGTAGTGTTGAAACTACCTGTTTTTAAACAGAACAAGAATGACAGGTGATTATTGATTATTAGTGTACTGGATTTGGTTTCTCTGCAGTTAGTCAGTAGCCAAGACTAATGTGACTGTAAGCAGTGCAGGAGAGGATCCTGACCAAACTCATACAGGATCAAAATTAGGACAAAAGGATAAACACCAATTTTTCTGAGTCTGTGACCTACAGTGTTCCTCCTCCAAATAACTACAAATGGGGTCCTGGATATAAAAGAGCTGAAGCATTGGAGAACTTAGCACACTGGTTGTTGTGTTGAATGTTACAAGGACCTTCCCACTCCCTTTGGGAGCAAGTAATGCTGAAACAAGTCTGTCTACATAGTTTTATTTGGGAAAGTCTTGATCTGCTCATTCTTGAAACAAGTCTTGTCTAGTAAGTGCTTTTGGTAATGATGCTGTGAGAACTCAGGAAGCCTTTTTTTTTTCTAGCCGAAATTCTGGAGCAGTCAAGCAATGTGCTTTTTATAGCAGGCTCTCCATTATTCCAGCAGCTGCAGCCTTACCCTACCAAAGCTCAGCCTGTGACAGATAATCCCAGTCCTCTTCCGCATTAGGTGATACTTGTTTCCGTCACAGACACTTGCTGAAGGGCGGTGTTAGTGCCATGCCAAGCCCAGCACTTGATTAACCTTGTTTGGTAACCTCTTTGCAAGCCTGGGATCTACCTGTTTGGTCAGCTTTGAAAGCTTGTTTTCAGTTTTGATAGACCACTGTGGTCACTGGAGATCAGCAAAGACGTAACTCCAGAGCATTTTGGATTGGGACTGAGTATGGAGGAAGAGCCTATTGGACCAGCATTACTGAGGTGGGAGAAGGAAAACTCATGAACTTGAGTAAGATTGGATTTCTACATGTCCTGTACCTGTTCTGGTTACGTTTCCAAAGTCTGTCTTTGGAGGTTGCAGTGGGGAGTTGGGTTGCACCTTGTGCTGTTGTCTCAGAGGGACTCTCAGTAGCGTTAGAAAGCTCCCTGTCTGGTGATAGGTCATTTGTTCCCCATGATTTTTCTCTTGAATGGTATTGCTAGAATTTGGGGGAAATAATGGGTTCTGCTAATTCCATCGCGTAAGGGTATGGAATTGGAGGATGAATAATCAAAATAATACTGGGGAAACAAAGCTGAACTTGAGGAGGCAGTGGGGATGGAGCAGAAGGTTTCCAGCACAGGACAGTGCTGTCTCTATCCAGCTGCAACTGGCAGGGCAGAGATTGGCCCAGCTGAATAACATCTGGAGTGAGAGCACATGGAAGATGCCTTTCTATGTGAAACCAGAGCTTCTGAAGCCTGGTATTCTGCCTGTGACAGTGGCAATAGGGGATGCTGTTCAGTGAGACACCGTGTGAGCCTTGCCATAGGAGCCTTTATGGTCTGTTTGTCTCACACTCGGTTGTTATCTCAGGGATGTTAGGAGGTACATCTCTACCTGTTCCCTTTAGTATCCGGTCATGGACCCATTGTCCACTGACTTGGTTATAAATCCTTTCGAACTTTGTAATATCGTCTGCCTCTGTGACTCCTTTGGTGACATGTTCCAGGAGTTCACTGCTCTCTGTGGAAAGTAGGGCTTGCTTTGCCTCGGTTAAACCACGCTCCTGCTAATTCTGTTGAAAGCTCCCCACTTGTGTGTTGTGAGCTTTGATGAGCATCCAGCTATTTGTAGTCCCCATGGTCTCATAAACCTTTGTCATAACGTCTCACCATCTAGTCTCTCCAAGCTGAAGAGTCCCTGCCTTTTCAGTCCCTCCAAAAATTTCTAGAGAGACTGATTTTCTTCTCTGAAGGATTTCTCTGACTCGCCTTTATGGGACATTGGATTATTTTGGAACTCATTTGACCTGTGTAGCACCCCTGAGAACCTTTCAGTTCCGCCTCTGGTTGTGATAATTCTAAATGTGGGCTTTTCTCTCATCCACTGAGCATGAGCAGCTTTGATTGTTTGGGGTAATAGAACTTGTGCTCAGCTGATATTGCCTGTACATTTTGGGTTTGAGGCATTTGTATTTTCGGAGAAGGAAACATGTAAAGGCCCTTTCATGGAGGTTTGGTTTTGATCCAAGTATGCGTTTATTGTTTAGAAAAGCTTCTCTCCCATTTTTTGGAAGGGAAGTTTTGAATTGATTTTGCTGTGGGACATTTGCAGGGCTCATCATGATGTTTTAGATGAGCTTTTTTTCTTTAAAAAATTTTAAATTTAAAAGACACTTTGTGTGACCTTCACTGAAGGTCTAGTATAAATAGGAGGCTAGAGAAATATCATCTTAAATTGTCTAAAACATACAGGTGTATGCTGTGCTGCATGCTGGCAGAGCTGTTTGGGAGGAGGAACTCCCGAATTCCCAGCGAGGCTTTGGGCAGTCAAGGAAAGCTGTGCTGTTTCCAGGGCTCGGCATGGGGCAGGTGTTCCGATGCCAGATCAGAAGTGGTGCCTGAGCCTGTGCTGACCTACTGCAGCTGCGACACCAGGGAAACTCTGCTGTGATCTTTCTGTGGGGAAAAGCAGGGTAACTTTAAACCCCTTAGGCATTTTGGGGCGGGGCGGGGGGGGCGGTGTGCGACATCTGCTAGCTAGCGATCCCTACCATGTAGGATGTTATGGTTTCATTAATATCCCCCTAAAGCTTAGGGTTTGAGCAGCCCGGGGTCAGAGCGGGAATGCTGGGAACATGCCTCTTCAAGTGGATACTTGCCATTCTTGTCTGGTTTGTTTTAAGAAAAGAAAGATGGGTTGAAGTCAGGACACGCGTAAGAATATACAGAGTGCCTCCTATCAGAGGTCTCAGCACTGCAACTCCATGAAGACATTTGGCACTTCCAGTGGTCTATCTAGTCTCCTGAAGACTTTCTAACGAGACTTCCCTGTACTGGGAGACCCTTCAGAAGGAGCTGAAGTGCAACTGGCTCTGCTCATCCTTGCAGAACTAGACCCAGACATGGTAATGGAATGGGATAATTCCTCAGCAAAAGAAGACAAGCGCAAGGCTAATTAAAACTCTTGTTCTGAGTCACATGTATCATGAGAGTCGGACATGTCTGTACATGCTATTCTGGAATAGCTTCTCTGAACCATTCATTCTGGTGTAATGATGCTTCTTGGGATTTGGCTGATCCTGCTCTCAGCAAAACCCAGAAGTCTCACACCTTTGCTTTCAAAATGTTCTCGTGTGGTCCTTATTTGAAAGTAGCTCCCATGCTTGAAACCTCACCCTACGCTACTCTGATGTCCATCTAATCACAAAGAAGATGTAATCTACCTCATAGGATGAAACTTGGCATAACCTCAAACCTACTGTGGTGCTTGAACTTTATGGGATTTCCCTGCTTAGACACAAGAACCTGGGAGTGACAGGACAGACACGCAAGGAGGCAGTATAAAAGATGAAGAGACTGACAGACTCAAATGTCAAAAGTCAATGAGGACAGCCAACATGAAGCTGTTTCACTGGAGGACTCTAGACTTCAGTCTGTTCCACCCTTCGCCCCACCACACTGAACACCTCAAAGTTCATCTGGAACAGTTGGGCTTAGTTGCCTCTTAGCAATTGAAATTAACATTCTGCCACTATAAGAGAAGAGCAAAGATTAAAATACTTCATCTACTTCTTACCATGTTTCAATACTGCCTGCTGTATGTCAGCTGCAGGAGAAGTTGGTCCCTTGCCAGGCTGCTCTGTATCTGGTGGATGAGCTATTTTTATTCCATGAGTAATGCTTGGCACTCGACACCCACCAGTGATACCCTATAAATGTCACTAATGATGAGTTTGGCACTCCAGCTCAAGGCCACAGAGCGTGTGCTTCTCACATTTATTTGCTATGGACTCTTCATTTGTTCAATTATTGTCCAGAATGGGTTAGTTCATTTAGTTCTGTTGATTGAAGGGGTGAGGAGGGGAAGGGGAAGAGGAGAAGAAAGAGGGGAAATAGACTTTAGGATTGGTAAGTGTACTTGATTGGTATTGGGGAATTCTATGCTGTGAGTGCCTCTGAGGTCTGTGTGGGAGCAGTTGTCTGATGTACTTTGATTAAAGATCTGCCAAAAATGTGTTTTGCATTATTTCTTTTACCTGAAAGCTAAAAAAGGCAGCACAGTGCTCTTGTGGTGTGCGGGCTGGGCCTCCAGGTTCTGCATGGAGCAATCCTTGATATGAACCTGTCTCTTATGTGGTAATTTGCCATATCTATGACATTTTTGACGTGTAAACCGGTTCCTCAGAGGAAATGCTTAAGGGTGGGAAAAATATTTGCCTTTCAAATGTGGTGTACCATCTCGGCCCTATGAATTGGTGGGGGCTGAAATGGAAGGCCACGTTTTATTCCACTTGAGTTTCTCTGGCTGGTTTACTTCTGTTCTTGTTCTATCACCCTTCCACACAGATGAGACAATTGCTGTAGCAGGCCTTTCATGTCTTTGTGCAGGATTTAACTTGCCCTGTTTCTCAGGTGGGCTTTGTTAGAGTGAGAGTTGAGGCAGCTTGCTGAGTGTGGATGGAGATAAGGTGGAGAACTACCACTATTGAAATAGTGGGCAAATCTTGCTATGTAGACCATAATACTCCTTCTGATTCCTGTCTCCCAGACATGAATCCATCTCTGCCCTGTCCTCTGTGCCTGCAATCTCATCAGACAGCGACAAGGATGGTGAAGATGAAGGGAATGATGATGATGAGCTACGTGGCCTGCAGTCTTTCCATATTCAGTCCAACTGCAATGTGGAGAGAGACTTAGGTATGAATGGGAGAGGGACATGGGCAGACATAGAGAAAGAAAGATGGCATGAATGTGAAGGGGTGAGAAAATAAGAGGCGCTGCCTTGGGAATCACAAGATGTGGGCAGAAAGGGAAAGACAGAAACAAGTGGCTTGACAGCAGTGGGGATTGTGGAGCTACCCAGCATCTAAAGAGGGTACATCTCAGAGCTCTCTGTTTAGAGATTCAGTTGTTAAATTGCCAAGTTTCTTCCTAATTTCAATGAATTTTGAGTTAGTGTCCTGGGCTTGGGCCTACAAGCTATTAGAAGTCCACAGAAGCCAAAAGAGATCTCACGGAGGATTGTAGAGATGTCTACTTACAGTAGAGGTTACCATTACTAGTTGGAGGTATTTTTACTGTAGATGCTACAGTGTATTGGAGCAGGGTTTTCTCCCAAGCCTTTGGTGGCCCACTGCACTGTGGCAAGTGTTCTGCAGTAGTTGTACTGAGCCAGCACAAAGTGGTAGGTCTCTGTTCAAATTTTGATAGGATGATTCGCTGGTCTCTGGAAAAGCGTGTATTGGCAGCGTTCTGCTGGTTCAAAAGGGATAGGAATGCTGCCTTGGAGGAATGATGAGGTTAAGGGGTCTTTAAAAAGCTGGACTGCTGGTCAAGGATGTCAACTAAGTGTCTTTTTCCCTTTCCAGATCCAGACCTGAGCCTCTCAAGAAGCCTTTCCCATTGGGAAATGAGGAGGGTGAGTTGCTGAACCTTCAAATTGTTATTTCTTATCATAGGGAAACTGGAAAAGAAATTCCCTTGGAGATGAAAAACTTGATTCACACTGGTGCAAAAGGTGCAGCTGTGGTGGGCAAGCATTGAGAAGCCTCTCTATGAACAACGACTTGGGGGTGGGTAAACAGAGCCTAGTTTAAGAGACAGTTTCACTTGGGATTTTGGCGTTAGTATCTTTGCTTCAGATTTTGCTTTTGCCCCTTAATTTCTGGACTGAATCTCACATGGTGCTGAAACTAAGCACACACAGGATCATGGAATGTCAGGGATTGGAAGGGACCTCAAAAGCTCATCTAGTCCACCCCCCCTGCCAGAGCAGGATCACCTAGATTAGGTCACACAGGAACACATCCATATACTTGGATCCATGCAAGGCATTTAAATGTTAAGTTATGCAAGAAGCAGCGGCGACAGTATCATCTTTACTTGATGCTTTATGATTAAGGGGGGAATTTGGACCTCTCATGGACAGCTTTGGGCCTTTTATAGAAGTGGACATAATTGTCTTTTTCTGTGGGTTTTTTCTCCTGTGATTTTTTTTTTTTTTCTGTGTGATTTTTTTTTTTTCCTGTTTTTCCATCAGCAGAACTCCGTTCCTAAGACGGTCTTTCTTTCAATTCCCTTCAGGCCAAAGAGATAGCGGCAATCCAGCGCTCAGAGGTGCCAGTGAACAAGATGCCTCGGCAACGTGGGCGCTGGTCCCAGCCCACCAGCAACATAGAGATGACTGTGAAATCCATGCTTGACTTGCGTCAGTTGGAGTCTTTCTCTGTTTCCCGTTCTCCAAGTAGAGACTCACTGTCTCAAAACAGCAATGGGGATGACAGAGAAGAGCAGACAGACCTTCCTGTGCTCATCAACAAAGTAAGGGCAGTACTACTCTGAGGAGGTGAATCTACTTTGAGTGCTTCTGTCCTGCCTCTGTTACTACTACCTACATTTATTACTACTTGATGCCATTCTTTATATCCTGGGAGGTATCTCTAAATGCCTTCTGAGAAACCTTTTAGATGACTCGTTTGTAGTTAGTACGCCTGCAATGTGTGACTGCCATCTAATTGCAAACCTCGTGTCAGATCATGGTTTCTTTTCGATGGCAGGGAAGACCTCCTGTTTTCTTTCAGCTCTTTGATTATTTCTGGCAAGAACAAGCCGAGAAGCTGAGCTCAGGATTACAGATGTGTACCTCATTACCTCTTAGCTCACTTTGCTGGGATGCAGTTTCTTGACTCGAGTAGACACTGAAATGTGGCTCATATGATGCCCTTAGTTGCGGGCTGTGCTAGATTATAAAGTTCTTCTCAATCTTTTTAGTTACAGCAAGTAATGCATGCTCATACCCCAGAAAGCTAATGCCTATTTTCCACTAGCAGCCTGTCCTGATACCTAACTTGATCAGAGTTTTTACTTCCTTTATAAACTCTGTGAGTGATAAGAGGACTGGACTTGCTGCATGCCGTAGATCAGTGTTTTCCAGCTGTGGCCCATGGACACAGATGTCTCCGAAATGTGTCTGATCAGTTGATAAAAGGTGATGGAAGAACCTGCTGCTGCGCAGCTTATGCTCCTGATGTGTGTTCAAACAGGGATGGGGAGTTCAGGACTTTACCAGAGAATTTTAGGGGATTTCAAACAGGAAACAAGATAGGAAACTACAGTAGTAATCTGTCAAGTTTAGTAAATAAGGGACAGGAAAGTTGTAGGAGTGCTGGGTTTCCTGGTCTCAGATTCCTGACCATACTCTGAGCTGTAATGCATACTTCCTAGCTCTGCATAGCACTTGCTGACTTAAGAAAAAAAACTGGTACAAATGTAGTTTTCTCTTCTTTTCAAACCAGGTTGACAGCTCAATACCTCTCCAAGATAATAACCGGTCTTGTGTAAGACCGAAAGTCATTCGGCTTGTGTCTTGTGAAGACGGGATTTTCTCTCAGGAACTGGAACCTTCTGAGAGTGAGGAGTGTGTAATCTACCCTGAGCAAGATGAAATCCATCCCACAGACCCTAGCAGGTTAAAAATAAGCTCTCTGCTCTGCATGGCTTAGATATTTCTGGTTTAATTTGCTTGCAGCTTGTGTGGTAACTTGGGTGAGTTGACTTACTGCCTGATTGATGCCAGGCATGCTTAGTTGAGAGTTTTTTGCCAGCGTGATGCTAAAGGAATCTGATACAAAGAAGGCACTGTTAAAATAACCTTTCCTCTGAGGAAACTGCACGTTAGCAGCCTCCTCCAAGTTTCTTCTGTTGAATAAACAATTTGGGAGCAGCCTTTTTGCTTTCTCCCTTATGTGGGCTGAAATAAACAAGGGAAAACTTGGAAGCTGGAAAAACCACCCGACAGTGATGTATATACATGGCAGTGAAACATCTGCCCAGGGGAAATGGCAGGACACTGTTATTTATGACAATTTTGAACTTAATTGGGAAAGAATTTAACAAATGTAGTATGTGATGACCCTTTTGTGAGGAACAGAATGGCTTGCATGAGAGAGATGGAATTGAAAAGGGCACTGGAGACAGTGGAGACCTCCTTTCTTCATCTGCTGTTTCTTCTGGTTTAGTTCTACCTCACTTAATTTTCTGTTTTGTTCTGTGCTCCATTTTTTTTCCTTCCCTGAATTTTACTTTTCCCTTCCCCTCTTAACCTGATGCTAACAGTTGTTTAATTTCCTCTGTCTCCTGCTGTGTTACAGAGTGGGCTCGTAGCTTTAGATGGGCTTTTTTGAGGAAGGCATGCCAGGATTTAGCAGTTGAAGCTGCTAAGTTTCTCCCACTTTGTTTTTATTTATGTTTTTACTTTTACTACGGTAACATTTTGGACAGAGCAGACCCATCCTTTATCATGTAAGAAAGGGAGGCACTCTGGTGATGCTGCATATAGACCAGACACATCTCAAAGTATATATAGAATTTGCAAGCTGCCAGGGGTAATTGCCATTCAGTTCTCTGGAGGGATTCCTGCATCCTACCTTGCACTGGAGAACATCTGAATCCAAAGTATTTCAAAAAGTGAAAAACTGAAGTCTTCAAACTTCAGGCAGACCAACAGTCCTGCTGTCATTTGACAAAATGAGACTGGTGAAATCAGAGCAGAAACCAGGAGCCCTGTCCTACAATATGGGATTTTTATATGAAGTTCTTCAGTACCGTTAGTCTTGCTCAAACCCAGAATCTTCTCTATTTTGCAACACAGAAGTTGCCCAAAGAAACAGGTCATAAATATGGAAAAAAAGAGTATATTAGGGCTCAAGGCTGTGGCAGACTGGAGTTTCTGTCATGCACGGATTGGCCTGGGCTGAGTCCCTTTTTCCTTACGTAGACTCTATGTTCATTCCTCACCTGTGCCGGAAATCAAGCCAGGGCAGTACTGTGCTGGTGCCTGGAAATCATGGGAAACTGGCAACGCCCAGAAAGTCAGACAGTCCTCTTGAGACCTCACTGTCCAAGCTTAATGAAATGCAAATATATACTGTATAATGATGAGAGAAATCAACTTCTTTTTCTCTTTAAAGCCTTACTTTTGTAATCAAAGGTGTTACTAACACAGGTAAGGCCATATTAAAGTTAGAGCGTGCTTCTTTACACATCAAACAAATCCTGCTCCTAGTGCTGTATCTTTCCTGTCTCTCTTGTAGTGAATTCCAGGTAAAAGCACTACCCCATGGGAAGCTAAGTAGAGGTTATCACAGCAATGGGTGCCCAGACAAGCACAGTCCTGACAGCGCCTGCTCTGTAGATTACAGCAGCAGTCGCCTGTCCAGCCCGGACCGCCCAAATGAAGGTAAGATGCAAAGACATTATACATGTATTTATAGGATATGGGAAACCCTGCAGAAACTTGCTGGAGTGGTTCTGTGCCATATTTATCCCGATCTCCAGTCCTTGACCCTCTCTGTGAGCTGAACTGAGGTCACACTCCTGTTCCTCTCGCTGGTATTGCTGGGGAGGTTGAGGCGCGTTAGAGAAGGTGCTTCAGTGATGCCGCTGCAGAAGCCACATCGTGGTTTAACAACCACACAGCCTCACTCCAGTGGGTTGGGGAGAGAGAATCGAAAAGGAACACGTTAGAGCTTGTGGGTTGAGATAAAGACAGCTTAATAGGACAGGAAAGAAAAAGGAATAATAATAGTAATAAAAGAAGAATATGCGAAACAAGTGATGCACAACACAACTGCTTGCAGCCCAGAACCAATGCTCAGCTAGTTCCTGAGCCACGTGCCTCCCAGCCTCACAGCTAACTCTCCCAGTTGTATACTGTGGATGACGTCGTGATATGAAATATCCTTCTGGCCAGTTTGGGTCGGCTCTAGGGGACTGTGTCCCCTCCCAGCTCCTTGGGTGCCTTTCATTTTTCTCACTGGCAGGGCAGTATGAGAAGCTGAGAAGTTCTTGACTACTTGGCAGCAATTAAAATATCAATGTGTTAAGAGCATTGCTCTCTTCCTAAATGGAAATCACAGCACTATACTAACTGGTAGCCAGCAGGGTGCTCTTGCAGCTCAAAAAGCCAATGGTATCCTGGGCTCCATCAGAAGAGGGGTGGCAGCAGGGACAGGGAGGGGATTGTCCCCCTCTACTCTGCCCTTGTGAGGCCCCATCTGGAGCCCTGTGTCCAGAGCTGGGGCCCCAATACAAGCAAGATGTGGAACTGTTGGAGAGGGTTCAGAGGAGGCCACAAAGGTGATCAGAGGGCTGGAGCACCTCGCCTATGAGGCGAGCCTGAGGGAGCTGGGCTTGTGCAGCCTAGAGAAGAGAAGGCCGCGGGGGGACCTCATTACAGCCTTCCAGTCCCTGAAGGGAGCAGAGAAACAGGAGAGGAATCAGCTTTTTGAAGTGGTAGATGATGGCAGGACAAGGGGATGGATTAAAGCTAGAGGAAGGAAGGTTTAGATTAGATATGAGGGGGGAGTTTTTTACAGAGAGAGTGGTGAGGTGCTGGAACAGGCTGCCCGGAGAGGTGGTGGATGCCCCATCCCTGGAGGTGTTCAAGGCCAGGTTGGCTGGGGCCCTGGGCAACCTTGTGTAGATCTAGGCCTGGAGGTTGGTGTCCCTGCTGGTCTAAGCGCACTTCCCCTGTGTGCCTTTGGCTTGCTTTTCCCTTGCTGGTTGAGGAGGCCAGTTTGGATTGATTGTGCCATAGGCTGTACTGTGTGTGGGATACAGTACCTGGATTACCCTTAATGCTGACCCACTGCTGCTTTAACAGACTCCTTTCAATCTGGCATTTTTGCTGAGTATTTTGTTTTAATCTGGTTGATGTTTTTCCCACAGTGTCCTCATGGCTAAGCTGAGGAAGCGTGGTCTGGACAGTAGAGTAGTGAGGTGGATTGTGACCTGGTTGAAGGGATGAAGGGAATAAGCCAAATTTTGATGAATGGGACATAGTCTGGTTGGAGACCTGTATCTTATGGAGTCCCTTAGGGGTCGGCACTGGGACCAGTACTGTTCAATATATTCACTGATGGAGCTGGATGAGGGAACAGAGTGTAGTCAGCAAGTATGCTGAGGACACAAACCTGGGAGGGGTGGCTGACACACCAGAGGCTGTGCTGCTGTTCAGTAAGACTTGGACAGGCTGGAGAGCTGGGTGGGGAGAAGTTTAATGAGGCTTAACAGGAGAGAGTGTAGGGTCTGGCATCTAGGGAAGAACAACCCCAGGTACTAGTATAGGTTGAGAACTGGCCTGTTGGAGAGCAGCATAGGGGAGAGGGACCTGGGGGTCCAAGGGGACAGCAGGATGACCATGAGTCAGCACTGTGCTCTCATGGGTAAGAAGGCCAGTATTGGAAGGGGTGTGGTTAGCAGCTCAAGAGAGGTCCTTCTCCGTCTCTACTCTGCCCTGGTGAGACCATACCTGGAATATTGTGTCCAGTTCTGGGCCCCTCAGCTCAAGAAGGACACAGAACTCCTTGAAAGAGCCCAGCGCAGGGCCACCAAGATAATGAAGGGAGTGGAACACCTTCCTCATGAGGAGAGGCTGAGGGAGCTGGGCCTCTTTAGCTTGGAGAATAGGAGACTGGGGTTGACCTTATTAATGTTTAGAAATATGTAAAGGATGAGAGTCAGGAGGATGGAACCAGGCTCTTCTCAGGGATGGCAGCGACAGGACAAGGGGCAGTGGGTGCAAGCTGGAGTGTAGGAAGTTCCATGGGAATGTAAGGAAGAACTTTTTCATGGTGAGGGTGACAGAGCCCTGGGACAGGCTTCCCAGGGGGGTTGTGGAGTCTCCTTCTCTGGATATATTCAAACCCCACCTGGATGTGTTCCTGTGTGGTTTATTCCGGGTGCTCCTGCTCTGGCAGGGGGGTTGGACTAGGTGATCTTTTGAGGTCCCTTCCGACTCCTAACGTTCTGTGATTCTGTAACGTTACTGTGATTATGCTTTTACAGAATTGGGGTTTTATTTGTCTTTTCCCAGATTCTGAAAGCACTGAACCCCTAAGTGTGGATGGCATCTCAGACCTGGAGGGAGAGGAAGGAGAGGAAGATGTGGGTACTAACATGGTGGAGGGAGAAATCCCTCAGATGATACCTGATCAGGAAAAGTTCCTCAAACAGCATTTTGGGACCCTGGGCAGCACTGATGGAAAAGGTACATCGCTCTGCTTGGTGGGGGGCTTTGTGAGGTCGCTCCAGATTTGTCCCCTGTATAAATCCAACCAGAGTACAAATTCCGCAGGGCTCTCCTCGGGGGTGTGTGCATGTGTGTGTATGAGGGGTCAAAAATGGGGGACTGATGTAGAGAGGCTGAAAGAGGAGTGCCATTTGTTAACTCCATCAGTCTGTGTGTAAGTTAGTGTGAATGAGATTGGGCTCTGTGTCAATTTGGGTTAAGTGGTGTCCCCTGAAGAGCTGTTCTCTTGTTCGCAGACTAGTTTTTCCTTTTGGATATGAAGGTATTAACTGTGAGTTCCACCCCCACGCCTCCCCATAGGTGACATGTAGTGGCCTCTAGTGGTGTATTAAGGCATAACAAATGTCACAAAAGAAAAGGCTGAAATGCTGGGTGGAGGGAGAGAATAAGAGACATCAGAGTGGCAAAGGAGCTGTTAAATCTGTATCGAGTAACTCCAGAACAAAGCCTATCTTTCTAGAATTAACAATGGTTGCAGGCAGCAATATCTCTGTGAGTTTTCTGATTTTTTTTTTCCTCTCTTTTCTCCCCTCCTTTGTTTGGTTTGTGTTTTTGCTTGATGCCAGTGCTTCGAAGGCAGGATAGGACACAAAGGGAAGCAAAAAAGGAGGAGTCATACCCGTAGGGAGAGTAGCAGTTTAAGGCAGAGTAATCTAAGTGGAACAGTAAAGGCAAAGGCAATGAAATTATTTAATTCTCTGGGGTTTAAGCTGAAAAAAAAATCCCTTTGCATATAGGGGAACATTTGTCTCTGTGACAAGAAAATGCTTGTGCCAGGATGTTTTTTTTGTAACTAAAATGCTCCCTTTTTCTTTCCCCTCCAACCAAAATTTTTAGGTGGCTCATGTAGGAATCTGGAAAGAACTGAAAACCTCAGCATTTCCTCTCGCTTTCTTTCCCAGTCCCCGGCTCTCAGGTATGGCTCTGCTTCTTTTGAGTGTTTCTGTCTGTCTGTTTTCACTAGGGCAAGGAGGTCTCAAGCTAGGCCCTGGGTCAAAACAGTTAGGCAGACTTCTGGCCTTGGCATGCCTGGGCACAGCAAAGCCTTAGCGTAGCACTGGTGGGCTGGTGGCAGACCCTTCTGATGTGCCCATGCCATCCTGTGTCACTTTAGCTGTTGTATTTTTTTTTTATCTAGAGCAACACTGTTGTTTTATTCTGTTTCCTCTTTCAGCAATGTGCTTAATTGTTTAATGATTAATGCCTTGATTAAGCCGGAGGAATCGCTAATCCTCTAATTGACTCTTCACCATTTAAGCTCTGTTTAATTCTTTTGCATTTCATTCAGCTTGGACAATGAAAGTAGGCTTGTCAACTTTCCCTTTGTGTTACAGTCCTTTCGCACTTAGCTCTGTTTCCCAGTCCCTTGCCTTCTTTGCCGTCTCCTACAAAGCCGCATGGGGATATTTATTCTTCAAAAAATCCTTCAATGCTAGAACACCCTAAAAGGCCTCTCCAAGCTGTTTCCCTTGTTTTTTTTATTTTTTTAAAAAATCAGAATTCTCAACAAAACAAAGACATAAACAAAAAAATGGGGTAAATACTTTTGTTGATTCAAGTTTATAAATGTTTAAAGAAACAAATAATTCTCTATTTTAAAACAACAGCCTGGAATCACAGCTTAGTTTAATTTCCTGCTAGAGACCTGAGCAGGTTTGGGTATATCTCCTCTGGTTCACCAAATCTGTCTAGACTCATCGTGTTAGGGAAGTTCTCTTTGTTGTTGCTGCTGCTGTCAGGAGTGCCTCTGAGTCTGTCTTGTGTTCCGACTGATGGTATGGTGGGGAAGAAAGCTGGTGGTTAGCTGTTGTGTAAGCTTCTGGAGGGTTGCAATGGTGAGAGGTGGAAGTCGCTGGCACTCCAGAGATGTAACAAGAGAGGCAGTTTTAGGTTATGAACACGTCTGGGCTTTTAATCTGTCTGGCTGTTCAAACAAGCCAGACTGTCTTCTTTCCAAAGAGGAAGAGGAAATTAGGCTTTCCTCTCCAACATACTGGCCAGCTCTGCTAGTAATTATGCTTTCATAATGTTCAGAAAGTATAATTACTTTCTCTTTAGGGTATCTTAGAATTGAAAAGATTTCATTGTTAGTAAGGTGAGCTGACAGAAGAGACCTGACCTCACTTTGCCCGGTCTTCCCTCTTGCCTGGAATTTTTCCTTCTCTTTTGCCTTCACCTTTTACAGTGTCCTCCCTGGAAACAGTGACCCAGTGCTCTTTGTGATCACACAGCCTAAAGTCAAATGCCTGAAGACCAGTGCCTCTAGGGATGAATAGAATGAAGTGGTAACAGCCTAGGGTATTTTTTACTTAAAAAAAAATATCCAGATCGGGAAGGGATCTCTCTCCAAGAGAAACTGCCTTAAAACATGTACCCGTTTATCCAGGGGAACATACTTACTAGTTTTAACTGGGATTTGTTTTCTCGTGTTCTCTAGACAATTGTCACTCTCTTCGTCAAATCTGATACTGGATTCAAAGCCCATTGAGCCGCCAACCCAGACCAGTCGGTTTATACCAGACCTGTTGAAAAATGGCAGCACCCATCCTGGTGACACATTGGAGAACAGCCAGTTCCTGGAGAGTGTCAATGTGAATCAGACTGTTTCTGTCCAGAAGAAACGCAGATCATCTGTGGAGACCAGCAGAGCTGGTATGGCTCCTGGACGGGTGATCGCATCCTTCCCGGAAGGCCCCGTGAATGTGGTGATGAGGAAGGCGCAGTCAGTTCACGACCTCATTCATGAGGGTAAGGACACAGGTTGGAATGAGGGCATCAACCTGAGAATGAAACGGGGAGATTTGAGCTCCAGTGGAGATTGATACTGAGCTTTTGTCTTTCGGCATTCCGAGCTACAGGCGTTGGATGTCTTCTGACTCAGCCTGTGAAGGGAAGATAATTTTAATTTGTAGCGCAGATGCTGGTCTCTTAATTATCAGTCCTGATATTTGTCTGGCAGCTGCGGGAGGAGCAATGCCAAGGGTGAAATGAACTATTTGCAAAGAAATTCTCTCTTGCTCTGGGTACTTGCTCCAGGCCAAGTTGCTCCTGAGAGCAGGGAGGAGAAAAAGAGGGGAAGGAGGAAACAGTAAGAGGGAACTTACTGTATCCATGCAGTCTGTGTGAAAGAACTCCATTTCTGAAACAGTAGTCAACTCATGAACCCTCAATAAGCACTCTGTTTGTTTTAAAAAAGTAAACCTTACTGCCTCAACATCACATATAAGTGTTTGCCTGCTTCCTCTGGCCTCTTGGTTAATAGACACTGCGGTCTGAGGTCTTCTGGCCATACAGTAGGTCTCTCTCATCAGGTAAGCAGCAGGGTGTGAGCAGGATGAGGGATGAGTTGAAAAGAAAAGGTGCTATTAAGCTATATCTATAACACCAAGAAAAGGCTTGGTGATATTAACCTGAAATAGTGGTGCTGTACACCTTTCCCAGCGGCTGAGCCACAGCACGTAGGCTGGAGCAGCTCTGTTGCTGTCCAAGTGTGGCATTCACTGCAGGCTCTTGTCTATTTTTGGTATGTTTGTCTGCTTAATTTTCACAGATAAGGGTCCTGGAGTAATATCCTCTGCCAAGCACCATCCTCAGTCTCTTTTGGTGGTTGAGAAGGATCCCAGGCCTAACAATTGCAGGGTGTTATCAGCCAATATGTTGAAGATGGATGGATCTGGTGTTCTGCTGGCCAGAGATGTCAGGGCTGCAAAACCAAAGTCCTACATGAACCCCACAACCAGCTTCCGGGCTAAGATGTCAAGGAGCATATCTGTAGGGGAAAATCTGTACCTCAGTTACTCCACTGAAATGCTGACTGATGGGAGGACTAGCCCTCCAGTGGCAGAGAAGACACAGTTTAGTTCCACAGCAGATGCTGAGAAGATTAAGCTACCGGTGAAAGAAAACGTTCCAGTGAAACCAGCACTTCAGCCAGTTGTAAACTGCTCATCTCCCAAGTCCTTCCACAGCAAGTTAGCATCATCCAGCCGAGCACATCTGATTCTTGACATTCCCAAGCCGTTGCCTGATAGACCCACGCTGGCCTCCTTCTCACCCACTACCAAAACAAAAACCCTGCTTGAGCCACAGTCTCCGCAGTCTCCTGCTGGGGCCTGTAAAAAGAAACCCTCTTTTCCCGAGGTCCGAGCCTCCAAGAGGGAGAATCAAACTGCTGGGTCTCTGGTTCCTGGTAGAGAGATCCCTACAGGACTTGTGAAGGAGAGCCCACTGGAGAGTCCAGTCTCAAGGACAGGTTGCCAGGATGAGCCAGGTTTCGCTAATCCAAAACCGAGGGAGTTGTCGGAGGGCCGGCACCTCAAGTCTCCTGAGGGCACACTGCCCAGGTGCCGGGAGAGGATCACTGGCATCACCTGTGTGCTAGACAACCAAGCTGGACTTTGCCCATTAGATCCCATCAGGCCAAGGTCTCCTACATCTGTAACTGCCTCGGCACAGGTCTCAGGTGTGCATGGATACCCATCTCTTATCTTCCCCCTTCTGTCTCCTGTCTTTGTGAACCGCCTCACGATCCCATCACATTTCTTTACGTCCAGCTTCTGGCCTGTCTCGTCCTGTCTGCACCTGTCTCGTTCCATAAGCCATCCCTTCAATGGTGAGACACTTCTTCAACCTGACATCTTTTTCTCAGTCTTTAATTTCCATTTCCTCTGGGTCTTAGGTCTGGAGGTCCTTTTTAGCTGAATGCTTTGTAGACCTCAGCACTCTCATGTTTTTAGCTGTACAATTACCTGTAAAGGGCTCAAATGCTGAAAGCTGATGTGCTGGGAATCCCCATGAGCATGTAGGCTACATCCCCCATGCCCATCTCAGACCCAGCAGATGAAAGTGCAGGCCAAACGTAACAAGCACAGGTAATAGTGATGGTGAAGTTATGCCAGGCAGCTCGGGCTTTACTTTGCTAACGTGCAAGAACACAGGGTTCAGAAGGGTTTGCATGTGGTTTTCTCACATGAGAAGGCTTGACTAAGGTGAGTTCCTTACTGTAGCCACCTGTGAGAGCAAGAAAGTCTCTGTTGCTCTCACTCTGCTTTGAGGACATGTCTGTGTGTGCAGTACACATCCAGGCCCAGCCTTTGGGTTTGAGTGTGAAGAACATGAATTAATTTTTGAATTACCTCTAGCTTGGAGCAAAAGGTGTGACGTAGGAAACTTTTACCTGCTGAAACCAGCCCTTGGATGGGTTACAGGCTCTGGTTTAAGGTACTTTGATAAAAACTAGCAGGTAACTTCAAACTGAAGCAAAAAATCCTGCCCTTTGAAGCAAAAAAACCTCCAGTGGCAGAAAAGACATGGTTTAGTCACGCAGCATCTGCTGCAGGACTAAAACCTCCTGAGGTTTTCCTTCTGTGTCGCAACCTGAAAGGAAACATGTCATCCTGAAATACTTAGTGGAGCCGTGCAGTAGGAAGCTGGGTGTTAACCACCGCTCTGATACCTCATGCTTTCAGGGGGGACTATAGAGCGCGCAGTTTTTAATCCCTTTTGCTCTGTTGTTCTTACTCATACCTGAGAAGGGACACCTCTGTAATCCTCTCATCAGTTACCTTTTGTGGTGCCAGGCTGCTCCACCATTCATCGCACCGGTGTAGCAGAGGGATAATCTGGTTTTGATGCACCATTACTTGTCTTTTTTGCACTTGTAGAGGGATGGAACTGTAGCACAGCCACTCTGCAGAGCAGCAAGTGCATTTGAAACATTCAGACCTTACCCCACAGGGGTGAGGTTTCCTTCGGCAGCAGATTCAGCCTGGAGCTGTGGAATCACTGCCTGCGGCACTCAAGTTACCAGTCCAGTTGTCTGTACTCTTTGGCTGAGTTGTGCCTTTAAGATTTGGGAATCAGGCTGTGTATCACACGGTTTTTAGTCAGTTGCTAGGAATCTTTGGGGAATAGCACCGATAAGGCAGAAAAAGAGTTTGTTTGGGTTTTTTTCCAGGAGGGATTTTTCTTTTTTTTTTTTAAAAGCAGCTCCCAGTACATAGCACACCTTGACAGAATATGTAACAGCATCCTTTAGTGAGCTGGGATGATTTACCACAGTGGAGGCCCGCCCCCGCCAAATGATTTTTATTTTTTCACAGCAGACAACTGTCAGTCTTCAGCTTCTTGCAGACCTCATTTCCCAAATTTTTTAGTGGCAGATGCTGGAAAAACTTTTCAGATCCAGGTAGGCTGTTGCTGTGAACAGTTTACTGTGGCTTCTGTGGATCAGTGTGGCAGTTTAGATCACAATGGTAGGGTTAACAGAGACCCATTCTGCTTCTGACTTGCTCTTTGACTTCAGGTTTCCACTTAATGTTTTTGTCCTTCCATTTTCCTGCCTGTGTAACAGCTGCAGATAAAGAGAGTTAACTGCTTTTGTTAAAGCATTTTGACATCTACAGTTAAAATGCTCTAGATGTGCTTAAGACTGTTGCTACGTTTAGTGTTCTCTGTTGGTTTCTGAAGAGCTCTGCTCTGCACACCTGAGAGGCAGAAAACACCTGTCACTTGAGCATTGATGTGATGTGTGTGACCTTTCTCCAGGCTGGCAGCTAACAGAGCTGGAGGCTAGCGTAAAACGTATGATCAGAGGAGAAATCGGACACGATCATGGGAAGAAATGGCTGGGTTTAAGAGAAAAAGAGGGGAGGAGGGCGGGGGAAATAAAAAGAGGTGAAAGAGAAAATAAAAGGCAAGAATCTTGGACTGCACTGAAGTCCACTGTGCTCAAAAATCTATCAGGTTTGGTGATTTGGAAACAAAACACGCGTATGGAAGGATTTGTTCGTGCCCCTTTGTCTTCTTAAATGTGTTTGTTTATGTATAAATAGATGTTTTTCTGGCTGTATGTTTATGCATCATCTAGGCGCATCCATAAAATAAGGTAATTTTCATCCAACCTGTTCAAAGATGACACTCTTTGAAGTGCAGGAATAATAGTGCTAATGCCACCAAGTTTTGGTTTTAGGTAACTAAAGGAAGTCGAATGGCCTTTTGTCCAGATAACTGCAGACTCTGTGTGTGTGTGTGTGTGTGTGTGTGTCTGTGTGTCTTTGTTCATGGCTTATGTCTAACTCCTGACAGCGTTTATTGTATTAAAAACATCGCAGGCCTTCAACTCTGATGCTTTGGGGACTGTATCTGATGGGGGCCGGCAGTAGATGGTGTTCCTTCAGTTGCTCCCTTTTATTTTCCATTTTGGAATTACAGCGTATCAGCTGTACATGTCCCAGGTTGCTCAGAAATGTGGTCCTGTTGTGGCTGAGGGTGTTTGTCAGTGCTCCTCTGGACCTTGGTCCTCGCCAGGGAGCAATAACTCGGTGTAATCCTTCATCCTCAGCGCTTAATTGTATGCTGCGCAGAAGGATGCATGAGGGAGGGTGGGTAGGGTGAGGCTGAATTAGAGGCTCCTCCTTTTGCCACTGGAAGTCTTCATTCAGACTTAACTTTAATTACAGTTGAGAATGGCGGAGGTAATCTCTGGCTGTCCTTGACTGTAACAAAAAGGTGGTCTGAGAAAAAACTTTGGCAGGGGGTTGGACCTGATGCTCTCTTGAGGTCCCTTCCAACCCCTACAGTTCTGTGATTCTGTGCCTTTGGAGAGCCTAAAGACTGGAAAAATAGGAATGTTTGACGCAAGCCACGTTTCTAGGAAGTATGAAGAAAAGTTCCTGTAGAACTGACCTTTTCAACGATGGGCTCAAACTAGCCCGAAAAATTGAATGAGAAGCGAGTGCATGTGGTCTCTTAGATATATATTTAAAATGATGTTTCATTACCCAGCTGTGACACTGTGGATATCAGAGTGTGCCAGTGCCTTAGTATGCATCTTTATGGTTTTCCTCCCCTTCAGAGTCGTGCATCAGCGTGGAACAGTGTGAGCACATGGTATCTGAGCTCCAGGACAGCATGCGCAAAGCCATCCATCTGTACCGCATGGTGAGTGACCTCAGACATGGGCTCTGTGACAACCCTAGGTTGGCTTCACAGCCTGCAAGCATCAGATGTATACGCTTGCTGCTCCAGAGTGTTCTCTTGATTGCATGTTCAGTGACAGAAGCTGCCTGGTTTTCCCTGTTTCCAACTTTTGGATTTTCCAGTGACTTTCTGTGGTACTCTGAGCAAATCAATTAACTTCTCGGTCTGTTTAGCCTATCTGGAAACTGAAGATAACAGCGTGCTCTTTTTCAAAGGGGTATTTAGGGAATTAGTTAATATTTATACAGTGTTTGAGAGGTACAAAAAGTTATAGAAGCTTTAAATTTTCTTATCCCCATCTGTTCTCTGTCTTTGGTGCCTGGGAAAAGGATTAGCAAATGTGGGATACCATGGGAATCCAGCTGTGAGAAGGAGCACGCAACCACTCGCCTGCCCCTCTCGCTGCCGGCCCAGCAACACAACAGCTCTTGGGTTCCTTCACTTAGTGCTGGTCTGTGCTGGAGCATGAAGCCGGCACAGTGAGCTGCTGGCATGAGTTCCTCTGCGGCTCTGGCCTGGCTCTGTTCTTGGGACTGGCTGCAGCTGGCAGACGGGAAGAAAAGGAGACCGTGACCTCATACTGCAGCTGGGGAACATAGGACCTCCTTAGGCCCAGTGTAAGGGTCACGCTACCCAAAACTTCCTCTCTCTGTCCCATTGGAGTGGCACCTCTGGATTTTGTGCAGAATTGGTGCATGTCCTGCGCTATGAATGAATTGGTAGTCTGGAATGTCAGAGAAAAGGACACTTGAGTGGTCTGCAGATCTTCATGGCTTCACTTCCCTACGGGGCTGAAACTGCTTATTTGGTGCTTTATTCTTTTTCCTCTCTGTTTTCAGGTGTTAAATGATACAGAGTCTTCGACTGACAAAGATAAAATAGCAGGCCTCCTGACAGAAACGTTCTCCTCCATGAAGAAAGAGTTGGACTCTCTGAAGGATGAGGAAGAGCTTCCAAAGGTTAAGGAGATACTGGTGAAGCCACAAGATACCACCAGCCCAGTGAATGAGGGATGCGGTACCAATCTACCAAGTCCCAAGAGTTTGGGAGATGAGCAGACACTAGCTTTGCTGGAACAGTACTCGGAGCTATTGCTACAAGCTGTGGAACGACGCATGGACAAAAAACTCTAAGGGAGGGTGGCTTTCCGGTGTTTGTGAATGCGCAGAGATAATCCCAAGAAGAGGACCACAGAGAGAGCTTCAGATTGATGCTATTGTCACACTGGTCTAGGGCTGGTGGGGAGACCTTTATAAATCAATTTCCTCAGGCCCCTACAACTGACTTGCTCTAATTCTCAGCAATGTGCTGGTCACAATTTTGATATATTTTATTTTTCCCCCCAGTGGTCTTCAACTTTCTGTCTCTGGACAAAGTCTTGAAAGAGGAGTTTGGAGAAATCACGTTGAAATTTCTTCATAGCCAGGAGGTCAGGAAGTGTGCAACCTAAAGAAACAAAGAAAATCCAGTTTATCCAAGAAATTCTGAACTGACTCAAGACAAAGGAGTCCAAGTGAAGCCAATCCCTTCTTCTCCAAGGCTTCATGAGAATGAAGAAGCAGACTTTTTATGGGGTTATTTATTAATTTATTTTTCTGACTGTTGTTCTGTGTCACATTTGTGGCTATTATCTATGTCCTTTAACAAAAACTGTCAATCCCTTTGCCATATCCCAGCGAGAAACAATCTCTGTATTATAGCCCCCCGACAGGGAGACAGGCTGGAGTGTCTGTGCAATTAATGAACTGTTTTCTGCTTAAATCGTGTTGTGCTGTTCTTTCTTTTCTTGCCTTAGTTTTGTCACCTGGAGTGATCCTTCTGTTGTCATGACGACCCTGTCTGCTTTTCTCTTGTTTCAAGACAGTCCCCACACTGTATTTTAACTGCATTCCCCTCTGGGGAAAGGCCCTGCAACCCTTGGACCATGCTTTGGAGGTTACTTAATGAATTCAGTAGTGGGACTTTTAATCTGGAATGTGATGTTTTGTTGATACTTAAGACTGGGTTTTCTACAGACATTTTAAAAATGGGGTTTAGATAAAAATGTGAAAGTTTGCTTCAGCCACCTTTCATAATTAGGAATCGGATGTTGACTTTGATGTTATCCTGACTGGGAAACTTGGGGTGATGATTGGTTTGTTGAGAAGTGGCACGGAAAAGCTGGTCTCCATCTCTTACAGTGTAACTCTGGATTTGAGAGATCTTTGGTGCAGTGGCTTATCCATGTCATTTGTTCATCTCACTGTGATATGTAAATGTTTTCTTCTTGCTTTTCCAGGAAAACGGACTATTTACATCCCAAGAAAGCTGCGATTCTCTTACTTTTTGTAAAGCTATTTCAACACAGAAAATGGTTTCCCTAGAAATTTGAACAGGATATTTTGGGATGCAATTACCACCACCTGCCCCCAGCCTCTCTGCTTTTCATGAATTTCTTGTCTGAGAAATAGAAAAATCTTCCCTTCTTGCATTTGTGTGTGCAATACTCTTCTCACCCTGTGGAGTTTCTCTAAGCCCATGCTAGCCTGTGTTTGTCATGGCTTATAACTGTCCAGTGATGTATTTTGGTCAATAATAAGCTAAGGAAGAAAAAAATTTCAAACCAATGAGATTCTTCAGCACCTTCTCCCTTACTCCCACTCCTTGCCAAGACAGGGACAGATACATGAAACACTTTATTTCTTCATCTCCAGTCTGCCTTGAATTTATTTTAAGGCAGAGCAGTGCAATCCCAGTGTGATCAAACTAACTCAATTGACAAACCTTCGGTGGGAGAGAGAATGCTAGCACCTGTGGAAGTCACTCGGAGGCAGACAGACCACATCGCTTGGTTCCACAGGTTACACGCCTGAAGCCATTGACTTTCATTTTACTGGTCTGGCTGTCATTTCTTTTGAAACCCTGTGGCGCTCAGAAATGTGGTCTGTTGACTTGTCTTTCTGTGACTGGAGATCTGCAGTACAGCCTTTTCTTCTACCAGGCTGTCCAGGCTGGTGTAGGTGACCTGTTTGTTCTGAGTAACTCCAGGGTTGAATAATCTGCAGCTGTGGCTCTCCCCAGGACAGGTTTGCTGGCTGATCACCACCCACGAGTTGGGATCCCTACCGTCGGGACTTGGCGCTAACAGGAGGAGCACTTTGAAAGCTTCCTATCTCCTTCTGCCTGTAATTTAAATCTGCCTCATCACATTTTGGGCGTCTGTGCTAACCTTTCCTTCCATGGGCTTGTACTGAAACTTTAAAAGTGTTATTTTCTAGTCCTGTCTCAGCACTGCACTGTGCTGGATCAGCTGGTGTGCTTGGTCTCACAGGCAGCTTCTCTTCTTGCACAGGCAGGTTTTGCGAAGGAAGGTGAGTTGAAAACCAGGGAGGAAATTTCTGGCAGTTTCCTTGAGTGAAAAGGTGTGCTGGACATGCCGTGAGTGGAATGTGTGATGACAGTCGTGTTGGGTCTCTGATGGAGTTGGTGTGGGTCGAGCTTGCTTTTGAGGTGGTTAGTTCTTCCATTTTCAGACTGTGAACATATGTCCTAGTATGCAGGAATTTTCTTGCTGTACTGGGGCCACAAGACACTCAGGTAAAATAGTGCTCCCTTCAACCCAGGTATCTTTGGTACTGGTGATAATGGTTTGAGGGTTCTTTATATGACTTCCCTGTGCAATTTTATTCAATTTTATTATTTAAACTTTGAGGTAGTGACAAAAAGAGTCAGAGATGATACAGGTGGAGCCAGTGGCGTGGATGAAAATTCCCATTAAGGTAAAGAGCAACAACTAGTGAAGCTGGCATAGAGTTAGGAAACAAAGTGCCTAGGAAGTGAGCTGCATGAAGCAAGCCTGATTTTCAAGCTGATGGGAGTGGGTTTTGCTTCCTGGACTGGATTTTGCCTGGGGTCACAGCTGCATATGGGAAACCAGAGGTAAAATTGTATCAGAATGATGGTAAGAGGAGTGTCGGGCAAGTAGATCAGCTGAAGGATGGTTGCGTAGTCTAAACTAAATTAGAATAGTGTATGTAGTAGGACACTCAGGAAAACAGAGTAGAGGTAGAAATGGTCTGGACCTGAGGAATACCACTTGGCCAATATCTGTGAGAGCAATAGTGCAGAAAGACTTCAGGAAAGTAGATTTAGGATCGAGATGGTGATCTGTAAATGAAGAATGAATCAGAAGGGCTTTGTTCTGAAGTATGTCCTGTTGGGCCTCTTGTTTCTTTGTTTGCTGTCCTCTAAGAACTGTTTTTTTTCTTAAATGGCAAAATGGTAACCTGTTTGCCCAAGGCTCGGGTGTTACAAGTAGTGGAAGCCCAGTGATGGAGGTGCTGGAGCCACAAGTTTGTTGCTGAGAGAGACGAGGAGGTAGTGTTTGTCTTTATAATTTGAGACTGATTCAACTGATTTCTTCCCTGCTAACTTCCTATTGCTGGCAGTAGGAAATACTCCTTAAAAATTTCTAGTTTACAGAACAAAGAGAGCATAAATTTGTTACATTTTGTTGCACCTTGTGAATATGTTTCACCACGGGCTGTCCATTGGGCCAGGGAGAAAGATGCTGAATGGTAACTGCCTGGGAAGTGAAGAAGCTTGTGGGAGGAGGTAATACATTTGAGTCCCTCTTACTGGTTTGTGACCCCTTTTACTGGTTTGTGTGGGTTTTAGTAGAAGCATGACCTGTATTGAGACAAGTTATTTAACATGAAGTCTGAAAAAATAATTTGGACCTACCTATTCTCTTTACATATATTTTATTCCCCCTGACCCAGCATTCCTGGTCAAAATGAGAATAGTTGTTGGGGTTTTTTTGGTGGGTTCTTCCCCTCCTCACCTCCCCCATCTTGTAAATAGTATTACTTTGCCTGTGGGACCCCTTGGTTCAGTTTTGGGCTCTCTGAACTACAGTAGGAAGAGCTGCAACCTGAGAGGGCAGCAAACCCATTCCGTTGTGTTAATGCCTTCCTCCTCCCTATCCCTCCGTAGCACCCAGGAGCTGTGTGTATGGGAGTCCACGTTTCTTCCTTCTCCTCTCTCAGGTTTTCCTCTCTCCTTTTCATGGTTCCTCCCAGGTGATGGTCGGGGCAGGCCTTAACAGCAGCCCCCTCCCCAACCCCCCTTTTGCAGACTTCATTACGACTCAGAGGAGTTTCCAGGAAGTAGAAACATACAAACTTAATTTTTTAAAAAGAAAGACTATGTATATAATTATATATAAGAAGAAATTAAATACAGGTATTTAAACACCATTGGTAAACTCATGCATGTATATGATGTCTCCCCCCACCCCTGCCCTCTTGGATGTGTAGCATCCGGGATACTAAGTGACAGAAACCTCATGTAAAATAGTAAGACAGGTCTTTCAGCAGCCCTGTAGCGCGCTGGTTGTTCCTCATGGGGATGAGACTGGACTGGCGTGTGTTTCAGATGTGTGTCTAACAGGGGGACAGCCAGACCTGTGTTGTGTGGGTACCCCGCTGTGAAGCGGGGATGGGGAGAGATGCATGGGGCCAGCAGCATTAGGAATAAGCCATGTCTGCCCCGCTTGTCCCATGTGTGCCCGAGGCACCAGGCGGGCACCATTTTGTGTTCACTGACACTACCTTCGTCCTTTTAAACAACATCGACAGCAACAACACAATCCCTCCTGCTTAATTTATAAATGTGTGTTTTTATACTTATGGCTTTAGGTAAAATAATCCTTTAAAATGTCTCTTTTTTTAAATTATTTGGGAAAAAAATTAATAAAAATCGTTTGTTGGGCTTTTTTTTTTTTTTTTTTTGCACTGCCAGGCTCCCCCGGGGGCTGTTTTTAACTCTGTATTCATTTGTATTAGTGTCTTAAACGGTTTCAATAAAAATGTGATCATTTGTTACCGAGCCGCGCCACCCCCTCGGGAACACCGCCCGGCATTTCCCGGGGAGCGGGCAGGAGGGGAGCTCGGGGCGGGGAGAGGAGGGAGGGGGCACCTCCTCCTCAGGGGGCGGGCTGGGGCCGGCGGCGCGGGCATGGCGGAGGGCGCGGCGCTGCGGGCCGTCAGGGGCTGCCTGGCTGCTTTCCCGCGGGAGGCCCGCGGTGAGCGCAAGGGCGGGGGCGGCCCGGCGGTAAGGGTAGGATGCGTGGGTGGAAAGACTTTAGGGGTGTGTGGGGGGCTGACTTGTAATGTCCGTGAGGGAGCGGCGGGCGCTGGGCCGGGCCTCGGCTCTCTCCGCGGGAAGATTTACTTGTCTGCAGCCGCCTCGGTGCCCCGGCTGGGCCGCGGCCGCCGCAGACTGCACCGACGTGGCTTGAACTGGCACTTCCATGCACCTGCTCGTTCGCAGCCACGGTTCCTGGGTGAAGAAAGGCAAAAAAAAAAAAAAAGGAGAAAAAAACATTCGAGAGAAAAAAGAGAGAAGGAAACTGGAGGAAATGGCCCTCTCAGGCTGTCTCTCTCTGTTTAAAACAGCACAATGAAGCACGGCCTTGTGAAGGTCTGCCTGAGATATGACCTCCATGACGGGAGATGTGGCTCCTGTGACCCACCCACGCATGGCCACCCGTGGGAGTAGCTGTGCTGACAGCAGGCGGGTACAGCCAGGTGACGGCCAGAGGTATCAGTCTGGCACCAGAACCTTCCCTACAGCTTCTGTGTTTCAACAGAGCCCAGGGGCCATGGTTTGCCTTCAGTTTGGTGCCCGTGGGGTGGGGTTTGAAGCCATTTGGATGGGACGGAAGGCATTGCGCTCAGGGCACCAAGTAAAACTGTCTCTTGTTTACCTGGACAGAGCTAGCATGGATGGACTCCATACCCTATCTTGACGGGCCTCTGTCCCCACTGGAGTTTTATCGAGAATGGGTGAGTCCAAATAAACCCTGTATAATTCAGAATGCCATCAGCCACTGGCCAGCTCTGAAGAAATGGACCTCAGCCTACCTCAGGTATGAAGGAGCTTCGGAACAGGACCGGTCACCCACTTTGGTTGACCTCAGTAAAAGGCCCATGGTTATTCTTTGCACTCTAAGAATAGACAAACTTTTAAAAAAAACCCTAACATGAGCGTTGTAATGATGACTGATATATATATATATATTTAAAGTTCCTTTTTGAGAGGGGATTTCAGGTTAGACCTAAAGTCTGTGGGTTTAAAATGAAGTTTCTCTCAGAAATAAGGGCTGTTAGTACCATGATGTGTGTGTCTTATCAGTCTCTGACCACCTGTTATCCCTCCTTGATTGCTTTTGGATATATGGCCCCCCCAGATTCAGCTGGGTTGAGCAGTCCTGAGAATACCATGCTCAGCTGTAATTGATGAAGAGAAGTGGCTGAAGAGGGCCCTCTTCCTGCACAGAGGGAAAGGGAGCTCCGCTGTGGACTCACCTGTTAGATGCAGGATGATTTAGAGAGGTGAAGGATATTATGGTTTCCTTGAACACAGTGAGCAATAGGAGTAGAATGCCAGAGTCCTTATCCGATGGTAGAAAATCTAGTCTGGAGGCACCCATCTGCTTAAAGGTGGGTGTCTTATTTTTGCTGGCCATGACACGCATTCTTTTTAAAGTAACCAGTGTGCAATATGGGGGCCAGTTGCAGGTCTAGCTATACACCTTTGATTTATTTTGCAGGGAGGTAATAGGTCCCAAGGTAGTGAGCGTGGCAGTGACACCAAATGGTTATGCAGATGCGGTGTTCCAGGACCGTTTTGTCATGCCAGAGGAGCGCCGAATGCCTTTCATGGACTTTTTGGACATTGTGGAGAAGAAAGTGACCTCTCCAAACATATTCTATGTACAGAAACAGTGTTCAAACCTCACTGAGGAGTTCCCTGAGCTTGTCTGTGATGTGCAGCCTGACATACCATGGATGAGCGAGGCGCTTGGTAAACCTGTTTCTCCTATGTTCAGTAAATGGCTTGTACAGAGCTTTAAAACTATCGTGATGATTACATAGTGAATGTTCTGTTTCTGGATGCTAGAGCTCAGTTTGATTTCACCCCCTTAGAAAGTAGAAGTGGTAAAATACTCAAGTTTTGGGTTTGGGTTACTCCAGAATCAGTATCTCAGCCATGAATTGGGACCATCGCAACTGAAACACAGTGGTGACAGTGCCATATAGAACTTCTTTATATAGCGTGGCTCTTCTCTGATTTAGAGTCACATTTCAACTTGGGATTCAAGGTGTTGCTACCAAAGGTAGCATAACAAATGAGTGGAACAACCCCTTTGGTACAATGTAAGGATGTTTTGTCTCTAGTTAAATGCTGCTCTATCTCAGTCGGTTTCTATTTTACAGCATATCTTGCCTTAAAATGTCAAAATTATTCACTGTGGTCTCACCTTCCTTTTGAACTGTGTGTAGGTGTGCTGCAGTTTCTCTGTGAGCCACGTCTTGGGGATTCAGAATGTGGAAACAAAGGGTTGTAGCCATCAGTTTGGGGATGGATAATACTGTGTCGTGAAGTCTGGCTGGCACTGTGGTAGCTTCCAGCATAGAGGGTCGCTGTTGCTCACAGACTGCCATGAAACCTGTCATAGTAATGAAGGCAATTAAAGGACAGAATCTGGCAGAAATCAGCAGAAAATTCTTTGAAATGCTTTTAAACATGACGCTTCAAATTCTTTCTTTGTTGACAACGTTTCCTCTGTTCCATAACCGTACAGGGAAGAAGCCTGATGCTGTGAATTTCTGGCTGGGGGAATCAGCTGCCGTGACATCTTGTAGGTATTGCGCGGCGCTGTCTGCATGCTGGTGTGCTTTCAGCACAGGTTCAGGCAGGGTCAGTTTGAGTGAGTGGCTCAGCGGAGCTGCGTGTTTCCTCTGACAGGACAGTTCTACTTTAAGGTGCTTTTTTGGCCTTCTGGCTTGGGCGCTTCTGCAGCCCCTCGCTGCTGTGTCTCGGGGTGTGCCATACCTGACATCGTGTTGGGCAAAGCCCTGGCAACTTGCTTCCTTCAGTACATTTGCTGCTATGTTATCCTGTTCCTTTCCACTCCCACTGGGTGCAGGAGGAGGAAGCAGCCTGTTAAGAAGAGAACAAGCCGACACTTTCAGTTTACTGTAGTTTCTGATGTCGAGAAGGGAATAACACTGATTTTCTCTCTTTCTCCATATCTCTTCCCCCACCCCTCCTCAATCCTAGTACATAAAGATCATTATGAGAACTTGTACTGTGTGATATCTGGAGAGAAACATTTTCTGCTGCACCCGCCAAGCGACCGTCCCTTCATCCCATATGGTACTTAACTTACTACACAGCGTATCTGGAGGTTGGAAGGAGGGAGAGACTTAAAACATTGAGAGAGATGAAAAAGGAAGCAGAGGTGACATTTTTATATAGTTACGCTTTCCAGTGTGAACAGAAATCTGTTCTATTTCGGGCTGCAGGTAGTTTGTGATACGAGTGTTATTTGGAGGTCAGGTTTTTCCAGTCCTGTGAACAGTGGGTTCGCTACAGTCTCTTCAGCTTAAGAATATTCAGTTTTAGGATCTTACCAGTATTGCAGCATGTTATCTCTGATGTGTAACAGGTTTGGATTCTGCCTGCACATTCTTTTCTCTAGGAAAAAAGCCAGAAAGCTGAAAAAAAAAGTTGGAATTTAATGAAATATTCAAATACTGATTCTCTGAAAACTGGAGAAATGGAAAGAGATTCTTATGGCAGGATTACTTCACATTCCCTGTTTCCTGTGGCCAGGCGGTCAGCTACTTAGGCCGTGGGACTTGCTTAGAGAAGGGGAAGAGCGTCTTCGGTCACAGGCTTGCCAAGCTGGTGAAGAGGGCTTTGAACAAAAATTGCTGGGGGAGGGGAACCTCAATCCGGCCCACTCCTGCCAGTTCGATGCAACAGATGCCCAGAGCAGAGGGATCACAGGTCAGTGGGAATTCCAGCCACTCCAGCCAGCCAGCTTCCTTGGGACCCAACTTAAATGCCTCTGTGCATATCATGGGATATAAACAAGAGGAGTTGGAGACATATGCATGCCTGTAGGGTTGTGATCTCATTGGCGGGATGGGATGGCTCCTGGGAGTGGAGTGTTGGAATAGAAGGATATAGGCTCTTTAGGAATGACAGGCAGGGGAGATGAGGAGGGATGTTGTGATATATGTCAGTGACCAGCTGGAGCACATGGAGCTCTGCGTGGGGATGGATGAGGAGCCCACCAAGAGCTTATGGGTCAAGATTAAAAGGAAGGCCTGTGGAACTACAGTTCTGGTCGGTTTCACCTCTGTGCCTCAAAATCATGGAGCAGATCCTTTTGCAATCTGCTCAGGCACATGGAATATCAGTTTATTGGTGACTGCCAAGACAGTATGGCTTCACTAAGGGCAAATTGTGCCTGACAAATTTGGTGGCATTTACAGTGCAGTTACAGCACTGGTGGGTAAAGGAAGAGTGTCAGACATCATCTACCTGTGCTTATGCAAAGCATTTGACACTGTTCTGCACAACATCCTTATCTCTAAATTGAAGAAACATGGATTTGATGGAAGGATGACTTGGTGGAGAAGGAATTGGCTGGATGGTCACGCTCCAATCTTG
This sequence comes from Porphyrio hochstetteri, assembly GCA_020800305.1. Taxonomy (NCBI): domain Eukaryota; kingdom Metazoa; phylum Chordata; class Aves; order Gruiformes; family Rallidae; genus Porphyrio; species Porphyrio hochstetteri. The sequence continues at coordinate 47,362,533 of CM036908.1, forward strand.
TGGTCAGGTCAATGGCTCAGTGTCCAAATTGCAATCAGTGATGAGTGGTGTTCCTCAAGGGTTGGTATTGGGACCTGCACTGTTTAACATCTTTTACTGACACATAGGCCCTGGGTTCAAGTGCACCCTCAGAAAGTTTTCCAATGACACCAGTATGTGTGGTGTGGTCAACATGCTGGACAGAAGGGATGCCATCCAGAGACCTTGACAGGCTGGAGAGGTGGGCCTGTGCAAATCTCATGAAGTTCATCAAGGTCAAGTGCACGGTTCTATACATGGGTGAGGGCAATCCCAAGCACCAATACAAGCTGGGTGGAGAACGGATTGAGAGCAGCCCTCGGGAGGACTTGGGGAGTGTTGGTTGATGTAAAGCTCAACATGAGCTGGCAGTGTGCGCTTGCAGCCCAGAAAGCCAACTGTGTCCTGGGCTGCATCAAAAAAAGTGTGACCAGCAGGTCGAGGGAGGTGATTCTGCTCTTCTGGTCCACTCTTGCTAAGTCCCACCTAGAGTACTGCATCCAGCTCTGGGGTCCCCAGTACAAGAAAGACATGGAGCCCTTGGAGCAAGTCCAGAGGAAGATGATCAGAGGGTGGGAGCACCTCTCCTGTGAAGACAGGCTGAGAGAGTCGGGCTTGTTCAGTCTGCAGAAAGCTCTAAGGAGATCTTATAGTGGCCTTCCAGAACCTGGAGGGGCCTACAGAAAAGCTGGAGAGGGGCTGTTTGTCAGGGAGTGTAGTGATAGGTTTAAACCAAAAGAGGGTAAATTTAGATGAGATGGTAGGAAGAAATCCTTCCCTGTGAGGGCAGTGAGGCCCTGGCAAAGGCTGCCCAGAGAAGCTGTGGCTGCCCCCTCCCTGGCAGTGCTCAAGGCCAGGTTGGATGGGGCTTTGGGCAACCTGGGCTGGTGGAGGGTCTCCCTGCCCATGGCAGGGGGGTTGGAACTAGATGGGTTTTAAGGTCCTTTCCAACCCAAACCAGTCCGTGATTCTATGAACATTGAAATACACGTCAGTCTCATGAGTCAAACTTTGTAAAACAAGTTCCTGTTCAAAGTGCAGAGATTATGCTTGCATTTTATAGTGTGTAGGAAAAAAGACAACTCCATCTTTTTGAATATCATGTTAAAGGAGATAAGGCCCCCTCAAGGGAGTTCTTGGAAAGTGACGTGTGCTGAAGCAATGAAAGAAAAGCAGCCTGCAGTATCTGAAGCAGTTGGTGAACCTGAGTGGATAAAATTAGATGTGAAAGGCTGGGCACAAGTCACTAATTACCTTGAGAGTGCTGTCTTGCTAGATTGACCTAAGAATAAATGTCAGAATATAGACCAATGTATACCTTAGGGATGCATTTATGACTCCTAAAAGTGCAACAATACATTTACTGGAACAAAAAAGGACTGGGAGTACCATGGGTTTTGAGGAGGAGAATTCCTGTGAAGAAAAAAGGTTGGAATTCCAAACAGGAAGGCAGTTCAATATTCAGACTGACTTAAAAAAAACAGGAAAAAGAAAAAGAAACTGGGTGAGAATTGAAATGGAGAAAGGGAAGGGCAGTGAGGGCAGAAAGGTGGAATTAATTTTGTCTTAATTTTTCTTTTACTCGGTGAAAGGGTGACATGCCCTACCATTAGTTTGTCTGGGTACTACTCTGAGTTGTGTCACGTAATTCTTTCTGTGGTTCCAGAGCTCTATCAACCAGCAACCTACCGTGTGTCAGAAGATGGCTCATTCGAAATTGTGGATGAGAAGAGTGCAGATAAGGTAAAAAGTATATAAAGAACACAGTCAATACAGTAAAGATATTTTTGGGCACTCCTGAGCTCCTCAAATTGAGCGTATTGCCTGATATGTAGAAACCCTTCATTACTGGAAGGAGAATGCTGGATATCTCACTTGTATTTTACTATTCACAAAGGACACCCAACTTCCAGAGGAGATTTTTACTGTACATCTGAAGCCATTGATATCATAAACCATCTTCCTTGCACTGAACCTAAATAGATCCAGTAACAGGCTTCTAAATGAATCCACAGAACAGAAATTGATTGAATTGAGGCCGAAATAGACTCCTCTGCGCTCGCTTTCTTTTGGCCCTCAGTGCTAGGTTTGGCTCTGTGGGAGGATCACCCAGTGTAATCAGACACCTCTGTCTCCATGATTAAAATGTGTTTCCTTAGCAGCAGCAGTGCTTATTTGATTAAAATGTATGGATCTGGAGCTCAGTAGCCTTTTGTCTCTGATCTCTCTCCTTTTGCCTCTGCAATGTGTGACTCATGCTACAGCTGAGCTTGAGCTGCAGCCTTTTCTCTGTTTTTCAGAGTGGGGCTCATGGAATCTCAGGGGAGCGTTCCTGTACCATGGTACAGCAAAGCACTGAGGATTAGAAGTCTGTAGAGCATAGAGCAGGCAAGAGGGATTTCCCAGTGGGAAGGTGGGTTTTAGTTGCTGGGAATAAAATTAGACTGGAGAGCTTCAGAAGAAGAAAGGAATTTCTAAAGAGCGTGGCACAGATAAAATACATGCGCAATGCAGGAGGCAACAAGTGATTAAGGAGCATGAGGTGTTTTGGAAGTATGCCGCAATGACTGAAATCTCATTGCTGACATTTAGCACCTTTTCCCTAATTAGAAATGTTTCGCTGAAGGAGGTGATTTTTTGCATCCTTGGCCTATTCTCAGTTGAACGTGGAAATCTGTGTTGCTGCATGTGTTTTGCTAGGCAAAATGCATGTTTTGTAACCTAGTAAGTTTGGTTAGCAGTTGATTTTCTGGAAACTTGCTGGATTTTTTTACCAGGGTCAGTACCATATATGTACTCTTTTGCTTTTAGGTGCCCTGGATTCCCCTGGACCCATTGACCCCGAATCTGGAACAGTATCCAGACTATGCTCAGGCAAAACCTCTGCAGTGTACAGTGAAAGCTGGCGAGATGTTATACCTTCCTTCTCTCTGGTTCCATCATGTTCAGCAATCTCATGGCTGTATAGCAGGTAAAACACAGAGTCTGTGCAAGCAGTGTGCCTGCGTGGCCAGGAAGGCCAGTGGGATCCTGGGGCGCATTAAAAAGAGTGTGGCCAGCAGGTCGAAGGAGGTGATCCTCCCCTCTGCTCGGCCCTGGTCAGGCCCCACCTGGAGTATTGTGTCCAGTTCTGGGCTCCCTGGTATAAAAAAGACAGGGATCCCCTGGAAAGAGTCCAGAGGAGGCTATGAAGATGATTAAAGGACTGGAGCATCTCCCCTACGAGGAAAGGCTGAGGGAATTGGGGCTGTTCAGCCTAGAGAAAAGAAGACTGAGAGGGGATCTGATCAATGTTTATAAATATTTCAAGTGTTGGACACAGGGGGAAATGGCCAGCCTCTTAGTGGGATGTGGAGACAGGACAAGGCTGCAAGTTAGAGCATAGGAAGTTCTGCACCAACATGCAGAAGAACTTTTTCCCAGTGAGGGTGACAGAGCCCTGGGACAGGCTGCCCAGTGGGGTGTGGAGTCTCCTTCTCTGGAGACATTCAAGACCCATCTGGACGCTTCCCTGTGCAATATAAGCTAGGGAGCCTGCTTTGGCAGGGGGGTTGGACCCAATGATCTCTGGACGTCCCTTTCCAACCCCTATGATTCTGTGATATGTTTTTGAGCTGTGGCGGGTGTGCAGCCAGAGCGAAACAGCTACAGCAAAGCATAAAGGGGAGCAAGGGTCCCTTTAAGAAAATCTGCCTCCTCTAAGGAGGAAATAGCTGTCTTGGCAGATGTGGTGGGGTCTTGCAGTCTCATTTGCTTATAATTCATAGCACGGCTGACAAGTGCTAGGGCTGTAGCGGAAGAAAAAAGACTTTCTAGTTGTCAGGCCTGAGAAGGATAGCTGATTCGGTGATCATCATGCGGTTTCCCTTTATGACATGGAGCTCTCTCTGTTGTTTCTCTGCCTAGCCTGCCAATTGCAGGTCAGTCATCTACATACCTTTCACAAAGGAACTGTATGTTGCAAGTGCTGTTACCGTATCAGCTAAAAAGGATGTGGGTGGGGGGTGGGGACGGAAACCAGACAGTGTATGAGTTTTGGGCATGGGTGTAGAGACAACATGGAGGTGCTGTGTTGTCACGTGAGCTGGAATCTGCTCCCACCCAGTCTCTTTCCTTGCTGATAAGCCTATGCTTGTGTTACCATTCCCTTGTGCTTATCAAAAGTCTTGTCTTTGTAGGATTTATCACCAGCTCACTCTACCTTTTATCCTTCCCAAAGACTGTTCTAGAATTTCAAGCATTACTTATTTGGTGCAGGTGGAGGGGTGGGGGGTGGTGCAAAGAATTACCATTATATCCAGTAAGTTTTGCAGGGTTTGAGGAAGAGCTTTTCACCATCATTTAGCTGGAATAACCCTGTTAGCCCATGAAGATTAAACAGAGTATTTAGAACAACATAACATCAGTCTTTGTGCAACACTGCAAATATTGCAGGCCTTTTTTTTCCTTGCAGTATTTGTGACCCTGTGATAAAAAGTCAAGCTACCAGTAAAGCAGTGTTTCTGAATCTCTTTTCCCAGTACTGCTGCATCAGTCCTTAAAGATTTTTTAGAAGAAGTAGAGTTGTTTCCAGTTGCAAGCCCCCAGCCACTCTCTTTTTAATCTGTCTAGCAGAAATGCTAAAGAGTTGATGAGTTTATTTGGCCTGTAGTATGGTAACTGCACTTCAGTCTGTATACACTTGAAAAATCAATATTCTCTGAGTCTGGTCCAGTGAATGTCTCAAGATAGAGTACATCCTCCCCTAAGAAACATTGGTACAGTATTTTACTCCTGGGCTTATTTCTCCCTGGAGACACAACACCAAAATTAAACGAGAAGCAGGATTAAAGGACTGTCTAATTGATGACCATGTGAAGTAGTGGCGAATTTGCCAGCCTTTACAGACTCAGATATTAAACTTTGGAGTTTAATTTGGTATTTTTTGGTCTAAACAGAAATATATGTTTTTGTGTTCTTAAACATTTTGCCAGCTTCTTCTCCAAGGAATCCCCAGCGTAGAGTCTGGAGAGGATTTGGGTTAAGACAGAATTGCATTGGCAGCACTATTAAAGTACTCTAATGTTTGCCTAAGTCATTTTTGGCTCTAGTCGAAGGTTTGCTCATTCCAAAGTTCAGTCAGTAGTAAGGAAAGGCCTGTACTAGCTGAACTGTGCAAAACGGTCTGTGAACACGTTTGTAAACTGTTACCTTCTAGTCTTAGAAATGTTCTTCCTTTTTCTTGTCTCCTCAGTGAATTATTGGTATGACATGGAATATGACCTCAAGTACAGCTATTATCAACTCCTAGATCGTCTCACAAAAACCATGGAGGTGTTATAGCAGAGGTGGGAGGCTCGAGCTTGTGATCTCTCTCTGATGTGATGCAGTCATCAGCATCCGCGAGTGGAGTACAAACATGATTCAAGTGGAAAAAACCAGAAGGTTAAATTATCCTCAACAACGCCTGTTAAATGGATCATGGCTGTCATGCTTCTTTACAGAACCCAGACCGATTGACCAGATATTTTGGCTTAGAAGTAGAAGGTTTGGTGATAGCTTTTACGTCTTTGCATGTTGCCTCTTGTGACAGCGAGCAAAATAAAATATGAAGGGAGGCAATCCAATCCAGGTTTTGGAAGTTCCAAAACAGAAGCTGTGCCTGTTTGTCCAGGTTTATGGATTGCTTCCATAACAACCCAGTTGGGCAAGGAAGAATCTTTTCTGCCACCCACCTGTGCATCAGGCTGCATCAGCCCAGCACACGCATTGCGCTTAAGGCAAAAGTCCTGTCCACCACAGCACCCAGTTTAGTGGCTGTGGTGTTTTGATGGTGGGAAATTAGAACTTCTGCAATAAAAGGTCAGTTGAAAAGCTTTTTTCAGTACTAATTTCTTCTTTTTTTTTTTTTAAATGATACGATGGGTGGAGGACATCTAAGAGGACCTGCAAAGGTCAATGCTGGCCACTTTCCATGCTAAGCTACATGTTCTGATTGCTATTTTTTATTTCTTTTCACCACTGTATTTAAAGGTAGCTGTGTTCTCTTACACCCTGAGTGATTTTAGAGTCACTTTGCCAGATCTGCAGGCAACCTGCCCATCACCTGTGGTCTCTTGGCAGGACACGTGATTCTCCAGCTTGTAGGCGTCTTGATTGTGTTATTCCTTAGCCATTAATTGCCACCTAGAACACAGTGGTCACATGAGATGTGTGAAGCATGGTCCTATTTCTGCAGCCTTAATTCCTGTTTCTGCAGAGCAACGTAAGACCAGTCACTTGTCTGAGACCTGCAGGGTGAGACTAGAGGCTGGTACATGGGCAGACGTTGCAAAAATGTAGTATTGTTATGAAAACCAAAAGTTGATATTTTATCATCAAATCTTCAAAGAGTTCTTCAGAACTATTAGTGATATGGGAGGGGATTGACTTATTGACTTTCAGTGTATTAGTTAGGAAGATGCAGATACCCTTTAGGCTTACCCTTTAGATTACTGTGACGAAAAAATAGAGTTCTTTTGCTTTGCCTATTTCTTTTGCTTTCTGAAGAAACACAGTTGAAGTGTTTTACCTCATGGTGCGTGTGCAAAATTTGCTGATGAGACCAGAGGGATTAGGGGCAGGCGTTGTTTCACGACTGGATTAAGATAATCGTGCTACTTCAGGCTTTACAGTTTGTGTCGGCTGTGGGTTGGTGAGGGTACACACCCAAACCAGTTCTGCAGTTGCATTTGGCCTTTCCCAGTTGGTGGGAAGGTGATTGGAACCTGCCGTTCTACAAGTTTGGGGTGTTCCCTTTAGTCTCTGTAATCAAAAGGAAGGCTGCACGCCAGGAGCAAATGACAGCTTGTGTCTGGGCAGAGTGGACGGTGTTACTCTGCCACCACCTCTGAGCGGAGCGTGTGGCATGCTCTGAACTACATCTCCCAGCAGCCCGTGCTGAAGGAAGCAGTCACGGTTGTTCCTCTCGGACTTTAGGCAGGGATTTTAAGCTTGAGTAGCGACGGGCTCCTGATTTTCCTGTTTCCTGCAGCGCGTAAAACAGGGCAGCTCCTCTCCGCGCCGCAGAGCTGGGATGGCCGTGCAGGTGATGGTTCTGCCTTCCCCCAGGTGCCTGTTCGATGACCCTGTGCAGATCCGTGTGGTGGGTCTCCTGCCACAGCAGGAGGTCACCTTCCGAGCCAGCCTGATGGATGAGAGCGCAGAGCTTTTCCAAGCCCACGCTCTCTACAGAGCTGGGAGCAGCGGAGAGCTCGACCTCAGCTGCTCCCCGGCGTTAGGGGGCAGCTACTCGGGAGTGGAGCCGATGGGGCTGCTGTGGTCTCTGAAGTCTAAATCCCCCTATAAGCGGCTGGCAAAGAGGAATGTCCTGACCCCTTTCTGTGTGGACTTGGAAGTGTACGAGGGGCACGGGGACATGAGCCGCTTGCTGGGAAAATGCACCAATGAACGGTGGTTTTTAGGAGAGGGGGTGAAGAGGATTTCGGTTAGAGAAGGTCGGCTGAAAGCAACCCTCTTCCTCCCTCCTGGTGAGTTTTTAATTCCGTTCTGTTTTTCCAGGTGTAACTTACACCACACGTTACTTCCTGAGGCCCCTGGATGTACTTGGCAGCATAGAGCAAATCTTTAGCTGGTGGCTCCCTCAGCCCTTGCTTGGTCCGACTACTCGGATCCTCCCAGCAGAGCAGGGAAGTGCAGGGGTTGCCAAGGTGGGTCAAGCACTGAGACAGGGGCTGCAGGGAGAGCACATAGTAACACGAGGCATGTCCTGTTTGCTCTGCCAGAGAGGGGTCAGGACCTCTCCTGCAGTGATTGCTCTGGGGCAAGGTGTTTATTTCTTAGCTCTGCTGTTTAGCTGAAAGGACAGATTGGCCCCTGGTCTTTGGAAAAGCTGCGAGGTGTGACGGCTCCAGCCATGGAGCATGGAATGACAAAGTGTGGTGGGAGCCCTGGACTCCGGCTGCAGCCAGCCTTAGGCTGCTGCCATGGCTGCCACGGATCTTCCTGCAGACTCTAGACTGTCTCTCTCTGTCTCTCTGCTTGGTTGAGTGGCTTGACTGTTGGGTGGGATACTTAGGAAGATGGGAGACGAATGAGAAAAGGAAGGTCTTTAAACAGGCGTCGTGTTCCACAGCTCTGTGCAGAGACAGTGCCAAGGCTGGATCCTGCGTAAAGCTGCTCTGAGCCCTCAGCCATTCATGTTCCTTGAGCAGTGCTTAAACAGGAATATTTTGAATCAAATGCCTGCTGCAGCTGCTGCGACCCCAAATCTTGCAAGGGAAGTGTGCTGTAAGAACAGGAAAGGAAGGTCCTGTGGCTGCAGGAGGAAAGCTGGAGAAGCCCAGGGGTAGTTATCCTGATCCAGCTGAAGCCTGAATTGGCACAGGTCAGTGCTGGCATTTGTGGGTGCATTTCACAACTCAAGTATTCCCTCCCTGGAAAACCTGCTAGCACAGTTCCTATAGAAGCACAGCAATACTGTTTGTTCATCAATCCCCAGTGAGAACATCTAGGCTGGTTTCAGATTAAATTCATGGTGGGAGAAGGATGGCAACAGATGAACTTCCTATAGTGAATTCCCAAGAGAGAAAAGAAATATCCAAGTAATTGTTCTTACAGTGATTGTGGGCCTGAGAATTAGAACCTCCATGGAGAGCTTCAGAGGATGATTTCCTTTTGGTATCTTACTGTCCTGATATGTGCTGAGATGGCACTACTGGAGACACTTTTCTCTTTGATTGCAGGACCTGGTCCATTTCCTGGACTTATTGATTTGTATGGATCTGGAGGAGGTCTTGTTGAATACAGAGCAAGTCTTCTGGCCAGCAGAGGCTTTGTGACTCTAGCTGTTGCTTACATGGCCTTTGAAGATCTCCCTGCTATGCCAGAGATTCTTGAACTGGGCTATTTTGAGGAAGCTGTAAACTTTTTGCGGAAGCAGCAGCAGGTAAGAGACAAATTAGGATTCTCATCTCATTGGAAAATACTTCCCGGTGTTATAATGTGAAATGCTGTATGTCACTGAATGCTTCTGAGATGTTAGAAGGAGACAGCATTGTCTGAAAGATGAGAGGTGGAAAAGCACTTGCCTCAGCTCCAGTTCTGCGAGTAGTTGGATCGCTGGTTTCACACAGCATCATATGGCAGTCCATGGAGTGCTGTGCAAATCCGTGTTTGAGTAAGGTTATGTCAAAGCAGGCTCCAGACTAGAAGAGCAGCACTGCTTAAATTTTCCCCTACTTTTGCATCTTCCATGATTTTAGAAGGAAAAAAAAAATAAATCCACGTACTTTTTCTGCTATTTGTGGAATGTTGCAGGCTTTTGATTCTGAGGAAGTTTCAGAGACAGTAGTAAACTCCTTTAACAGCAGAATCCCATACAGTCTTAGCACTGGAAGGTGTGCCATGTCTTGAGAAACTGGGGCTGTATTTGAAGAAGCACTTTGTTTGAGAAGGACAATTAATAGCAATATATCATCAAGCTTAATCCAAAAGAGACAGAGAGAAATCAAGTAGCATTTAAGCTTTTAATGGAATGCGACTCAATGCAGTATTCTCCTCACAAAGTTACTTATTTTCTAGCATGTGGACACCTGGAATGTAGCCAGTGTGAGAGCAGAATGCAGCCCTGTTTGTTTGTCTTGCTCCTTGCAGAGCTCTGAAACTTTCAGAGTGTCTTACAAGGCACCCCTTACAAAATTAATTTGGTGTGAAGAGCTGTCCCTATAAGTAAGTTGATTGAAACAGTTGCTGGGCTTACTCAGCCTCAGGTGTAATGAACCTTATGTGTTCCAAGATGAAACAGAAGGTCAGCTGTAGGACACTATCAAAAGACAGTAGTATAAAAAAAAAAAAAGCAAGCAAACCCATGCAAAAGTAGTTTTCCAAAGGGGACCCAAAGAGAGAAGGTCGAGGGTATTTGGGGTAGTAAAAGATACAATACTGAAAGCAAGCATGGAGCCAGGATGTGGAGGGAGCAAAGAGGCTTTGTACCTTGAGGTCACCAGGAAGAAAAAGATTGTTACAGGAGAAGTGTTGAGGAGGTGCACAATTCATAGTCATGCTTGTGGAGGCTCAGCAAAGGGATAGATACGGGAGTGATGTCACCTGAACAGAGGGAAGGATAAAATATGGGTGGTCTTAGTGGGATGAGTAGTGAGGAAGCAGAACTGGAGATGTTCTGTCAGCCCAGGACATGAGGAATAGCTGATAATGGTTGTTTCATCACTGTGTTTCAGGTGAAAGACACTGGGATTGGCGTTTTGGGCTTGTCTAAAGGAGCTGATCTAGCCCTTTCCATGGCCACATTTCTACCGGGCATCAAGGCAGCTGTCAGCATATCTGGAAGTGGTTTTAATTCTTTCGTCCCTCTGCAGGGGGATGGCTTCACTGTTCGTCCTCACCCATACGATCTGGGGAGAATAAAGACCAGCGATGAGTCTGGCCTGGTAGATTTTTCAGATATCCTAGATGATCACAGGGACCCAGCGACTTGGGATTGTCGCATTCCAATGGAGAGATCCTTGGCCAAGTTCCTCTTTCTCTCGGGGCTGGATGACACGAACTGGAAGAGTGACCTGTATTGCCAGGATGCTGTTCAGCGCCTTCGGCAGTATGGACGGGAAGTGGAGTTTTTCTCCTACTCTGGAGCAGGACACCTTTTGGAGCCACCATACTTGCCTCTGTGCCAAGCTTCCATCCACAAAGTGCTTGGGGTGTTTGTACACTGGGGAGGGCAATGGAGGGAGCACGCCAAAGCCCAAGAAGATGCGTGGCAGAGGATACAGGCCTTTTTCTGGCAACACTTGATGGACTCAGACATCCCTAAAAGCAAGCTGTAGAAGCTGTCAAAGATGCTGACCAGGGTTGGCATTTCACCTCTCGCCGAATCTTGGAAAACTTATGGAAAGTTTTCTGGCCTGCCGCCTTCTAAGCACCACTGTTGCATAGTTGTTTATTTTCATTCCCCAAATAATTTCCCACTTTTTAGTTGAATTTCAGTTGTCTTCTGGCCCCAGCTGCACTGCAGATTGTCACTCTCTGGTCTGCCTGTGTGCTGTAGTCACCTGAGAAAAAAACAGCATCCCCCCATGCAGATTGCATTTGTGCTGAGCTCTCTGTGCCCTCAATCTCCAACCCTCTCCTTTGGTGACAGGGAATACTCTCACAAGGAAGAGTTTTCCATTGAATTATGTAGTCTTGTGCCTTTAACTAACCTAGAAGTAAACAGCACTTTCTTAGGACAACACGCTAGGATGCTCACCTTTCCTCTTGGCCTATCATTTTCTCCCTTTTCCTAGTAAAAAGGTGGTGGCAGTGCGGATCTCAGCTGAGTAAGGAGGCACTCTTCTGATCTATGCTGAAATGTGGTGGTAACGTTTTTCTTCTGGTACCTCAAAAACCAGGAGGAGTGAATCTTACCCAGGTTACACTGGTTGTATCTCCTGCTGGCTCCAGGTGGGTTACGTGTCAGGGTGAAGTTTCCGGTGCACTACTCAATAAATACTGCGTGTATGTCTGTAAGCACGGGTAACTTGACATGACCTGAGTGAAGCCTCTGGCTGTTTTTATTCCTAAAAATACATCAGCAGCAATCCTTGTGTGGTCACAAGCTGGTGCTTTGCCCGGCCGAAGAGTTTATATACAGAAGGCCTTACCTCTTTCTGCTAAGAGTTTGCGGTAGGGGTTTGCACAGTGCTCAAGATGGGGGTGATACAGATGTGCTAAGTGCCTGGTTTTGAATGTTGGAAGTCAGATTATCCTTGCTTTGAGAAGGAAGAAGAAAGCCACTGCTGCTGAGTTCCCAGGAGCCCTGCAGAGTGAGCAGGCTGTCCCAATGGCCTCACCACTGTAGCGGACTGCTCGGGGCTGTGACAGCTAGGAAATGATGCTGTTCAGGGAGGATTGACCTTGCCTTCTGGGGAGAATGCACGATATCTCACCCTTTACTGAGGTCAGAGCCTGCCAGGGATGGCTGTGATCTACCTTGTGCATTTGTGGGGTAGTGGCAGACTGCAGCTTGCTGGCATCTTCCTGATCTCAGATGGTATCAGCTGAGCAGATTCTCTCTCGAGCAGTCAGGGCTCCCATTCTGAGCACAGAAGTAAGCAGGAGCTGGAGGGTTCTGCCTTCCACTGCTGAGACATGGGCCCTGCGGGAGCCCAGATCCTGCTGAGGGCAGAACCATGTCCTCTGTTTTCTTGCTTCAGGGAGCAAAAGGAACGTGTTGGACTTCAGAGGGCTGTAGGCTCCCTCATGCAATACATGTGCTGCAGAGTGTTTCCTATCGGTTACTTTCCCAGCCCTTCCCCAAAATGGTAGATGGGTACTGCTTAGCTCAAGATGTGAGCAGTAAGTGCACAAACGTCTCACTCCTTCTCCCTTGTACCGCTCGTCCATCGAGTTTTCTGCTATGACATCTTACTCGTTGCTGCTTGCTCCCTGTGTGGCTATGTCCTGCATGGACCGTGGCCGTTCCAGGTGCTACTGAGTGGGATTTGGCAGAAGAGCAACAGGTAACAACAAGGAAAGTCAAACATGTTAAGCAGTTCAGGTTGAATGTGGGATGTTTTCCCTCATTTCTCTGTTTTATCAAAGTGGTCAGAGCCACCTAGGTTGTCCACCCATGCTTGCCCTGGGCTCAGGGCATGTGGGTGAGAGTTCCTTTGTGGTACGAGTAGTTTTGTTCTTCTGTTTCCTCTGGAAACAGGCAGGCTTATGCAGTACACTGCCGTGTTCTCCAGCCTGTCGGATAACTCCCATCTATTTCAATCCCTTTTGAGGGGAGGACAAACTTTCCCAGCCTTCAGTGGGCTGTTTACAGATCTATACTTTGAATTACAAAACTTGGGAGCTTCTGAGAGAAAGAATTATCTGTAGGAAACTACCATACCATATATGCACAAGGTACTGGTCAGATACAAGAGAGAAGCATTGGACAAATGTATGCCAGAGGAATCCATCAAAGTTACCCAGAGTCAAAGGCACTGCCTCTCAGAGTCCCGGGACCACAAATGACATGAGTCTGGAAGGGTTTTCTGGAGAATTACCACAACAGACTTGTCCAACTCCTGTGTTCTCCTGTGGATGACTTCTTTGACCATTGGCAGAGCCAGCATGCTGGGTCTAGATGGTATGCTGGGCAGAAGCAGAGAAAGCAGTCTTACCTCCTAAAGTGTTGACTGGGAATTTGGTTACTCTGGAATGGAGTCCTGTTTGGGATTCGCAGGAGCCATTTAGAAAGTCCAGACAAGGTGCGCTCCGGCCGCCTCCCTGTGTTCATGCTCTGGCACATGTCCCCTGCCTACCTGTTCCTAAATCCCATGCTTCACTGCAAAGCACTAGGTTAAATGATACCTCAGCAACTGAGGAGGAGAAAATAGGGCTTGTTTGTGTGCAGTAATGGTGAGCGGGTAGAAAATGCAGTCATCGTGCAGTGATCAGGAAAGAAAGCAAACGTGAGCAAAGCAGAGGAAGAGATTGTCTCTTGTTTGATTCTTGTGTGGGTTAGGAGGTTTTCCTTACCTAGACATGCCATGAGTGGTTGTTAACCCCTCTGTGAACATAACCTCAGAAAGCTCAGCAGGCTGTGGCTGTGTAAAATGGGGAATTCTCACCTGTTTGTAATGCGGAAAGCTTCATATATTGTCCCTCAGTTACATCAAGGATTTAATCTGTGTGTCTGTTCTTTCCAGAGTAGCGTGCATGATGCTGATACCCTTGGAAGCAGGAATTTCTAGATGAGTTGTGCACAAGAGGAATAATCTTTTTCGGGTTTGGGCATCAAAGTAGGTTAGGAGCTGCTGAACTGTACAGAGATCATGGAGCATTTAAACATTGGGAGCGAGCCATGAGTCTTTCCATGCAGACACACAGGCCTGCAGCTCTTGGGCATTCCCCTTACTTACGACAGAAGTAGCAATGCCTGAAGGAAGACCTTTTTGTTTTAAAAACCCCAAATCTTTCTCACTTGAACAGAGATGTGATTGTTACAAGTGGGCACATGCTCTGAGTAAACGCTCCCTTAAATCCCCGGCATGTGGCTCTGGGCTGCTGCCAATGGACTGGAGAGAGAGGATGCTGCTTTCGCTTCGGGGATGTTCTAGGGCACTGTCTGTTGGAAAGTGGGGCATGATGGTATTATTTTCCAGTGAAAGGTATGTTTGCTGTTCAGGGTGGGTTTTTGTCTTGCAAGAAAAGTTTGGAAGTGTGGCAATTCCTTCGGGGGGGGTGGATTCTTCTCCCAACAGGACTGTTCTTAATAACTCCATGTCCTCCCATGATCTCCTTTCTTAAGATTTGTGTAGATGCAATGAAAAAAATCTTTGTAGTGTAGTTCTGTTAGGAGAAAGTTCTTCACTGAAAGAGTTGTCAGGGCCTGGAACAGGCTGCCCAGGGAGGGGGTTGAGTCGCCGACCCTGGATGTGTTTAAAAAAAGGGCAGATGAGGTACTTAGGGATATGGTTTAGCATAGGATGGGAATGTTTGGACTTGATGATCTTAAAGGTCTTTTCCAACCTTGTGATTCTGTACCTATCAAACTATATCTGGCTGCAACTTTATGGTGAATATTCCCTATTCCTACGCATAGTGTGAGGTAGGTAGATGTTAATGCTATAAAGCCATCTGAAGCCTTTTGTTATTCTGGTAGCCTTCGTAACCTTCCCGACCATTTCCTATAGGACAGATTATAATTCAAGAACACAATTGCATGCTACCCGTCCTTGTCAGTTCAGAGCAAGTTTAAAATCCGGTTTATGGGTCCGTGCTTATAAATAAACATATGAACCAGGCTGTGCTGGAGTGTGTATTGGTAATTGATTATTGTGACAGTGTTTGAGGCTTCAAATGAAATAGTTCTGGTACCCTAGACATTTCTGCTGAATACCTGATAACCTTTTGTATGCTAATTTGCATGGTAGAGACATGGTGGCTGGTAAACACTCACTGCTCTTCTGGTGAGGAGGGTGCTTAGAGTGCTGCTTCTTACAAATGATTTCCGATACTTCTTATCATCAACATTTCATCATCATCCTTCAGCTCTGCGGAAGAAAATATTGTGCAACTCAGACATGGTTGATTTTTAGAAGTGATCTGTTACAAGTCCTGTTGCCTGCTACTGTCTCACAAGTGTTTGTTGGGTTTTTTCCTTACTAATTTCTACTTTATGATGAGAAATACGTAGAAGTATTTCACTCCAGTCCAGTACATGCAGTGGAATTTCAGTATGTGCAAAGGCAAAGTCATAAGCCAGCGAGGCAAAAATTAAAAAATCCAACTAAAATAGAAGTATAAATTGCACATTTCTTAAGAAAAGAAAGAAGAAAAGTGCATTCAGGGAGTATAAATTATTATATTTCTCTCTGTACTGAAAAGTATGTGAGTGTGTGTGTGTGAAGGTATGGGTATATATAAACGTGTGTTGGAAAGGAGGTGTGAGAGTGGAAAGAAAAGGAAAAACAGAAGATTAAAAAAAGCCCTGTTTTGTGATTACTCGTGTGGGTTTTTTTAGAATGTAGGGACCTCAGCAGAAATCTCCTCCTGCCAGAAGACACATGCTCACAAGTGAAAGCAAGATCACAGAATCACAGGGTCGTAGGGGCTGAAAGGGACCTCCAGAGATCATCGAGTCCAACCCCCCTGCCAAAGCAGGGTCCCTAGGACAGGTCTCACAGGTCGGCATCCAGATGGGTCTTGAATATCTCCAGAGAAGGAGACTCCACACTCCCCTGGGCAGCCTGTCCCAGGGCTCTGTCACCCTCACTGTGAAAACATTCTTCCATATATTGGTGCTCCAACTTGAGGCCATCACCCCTTGTCTTGTCCCCACAGACCACTGAGAAGAGGCTGGCCATTTCCCCCTGCATCCTACACTTCAGATATTTATAAACATTAATAAGGTCCCCCCTTAGTCGTCTTTACTCAAGGCTGAACAGCCCCAGTTCCCTCAGCCTTTCCTCGTAGGGGAGATGCTCCAGGCCCTTAATCACCTTTGTAGCTGGCCTATCTCCAGAAGATCCCTGTCTTTTTTATACCAGGGATCCCAGAACTGTACAACTGTACAGATGTCCCAGGGCCTGGCCAGATGGTCGGTTTCACTGTGGTGCCAGAGAGGAGCACACAGTATCTGCTGCCTGCTCCAGGATTGGATTAGTAGAACGAGCGTGGTTAGGAGATGCCAATTGCTCAGCATCAAGGTGAATCCATTTTTCTCTTTAAGGCAACGAATGAGAGTATCACCAGCTACCATGGGACCCAGTGCCTACTTAGCAACACGTAACTGAAATCTGTGTTGTGCATACTTTCATAACAAAGTGGTTTGGCAATCAGTTATTATTAGTACAGTTACTGTCTGGGGATGCTGACAGCTAACGCTTTCATGAAGAGGTAATAACTGCTTTCCATCACTGAAGCTCTAATGACAGGTTATAGAAAATTTCTCAAGATCTCTTGCCTGGAGGTTGATGAAGAAATCAAGGAGCAAATTCTACTTTGCTTCGTTTTATGTTGATTCCACTCAGGTTTTTCAGTCACTAATCAGACATGAGAATAGCGTGGCCCTTAACCAGATGTGAAATAGAGTGTAGTCCTTTGTTCTCAAACTGCTGGAGAGCCCAGATGGAAGAAAAGGATTTAGTTATTTTTCTTTTTTTCTCCGAGTTAGTTGCACAACTCTGTTTTATCCTCTTAAAGAAGGGTGGTAAAAGTCTCCTTGAAACATCCATTAAACTGCAAATTGGGACTTTGCAGTTCTTCATGAGATGAAAGCTTTCTTTTATCCACCATTACCTTACACACCGTGTGTGGAGTTAGTCTTAGGGTAATTTAGCTTCCTTAGGATATACAGCTCATGCTGTGCCCTGTCTGTGTTTCCCTTGATTCACCTGGGACATTATGCCTGGAAGAGGGGGAAGGAAGACCAGAGAGAAAGATTAACTTCTTTTTCATTCCGTTGTCTCTGGCTACTAAGAACCACAGTCTACTAGCAAAAGAAATGGTTGGAAAAATCCAACCCCATGCATGAATGGAGCCCCTCTGCCTCAGAGAAAGCGGAGGCCTAGAGTGAGGCGGTCATCTGCACGCCTTGAGACTGCCTCTGTTAGGCAAGAGAGGAAGGTAGTCGTAGTAGGAGATTCCCTTCTCAGAGGGACAGAAGGGCCTATATGTAGGCCAGACCCTACACGCAGGGAGGTGTGTTGCCTCCCTGGAGCCCGGGTCAGGGATATTACCAGAAGGCTACCAGGCCTGGTAAGAGCCACTGACTATTATCCCTTACTGATAGTTCAAGCAGGCAGGGACGCAGTCACAAAGTGTAGCCTGCAAGCTGTCAAAAGGGAATTCCGGGACCTGGGGCGCTCTGTTGAGGGGGGGGGAGCCCAAATAATATTCTGCTCTATCCCCACTTGTGGGAGGAGGGGCTCAGAGCAGGACAGGATAACCCACGAGTTGAATGTCTGGTTAAAAGGCTGGTGCCGGCACAAGAACTTTGGATTCTTTAACCAAGGGATGGTGTACTCTGCTCCTGGCATGAGTACTGCTAATGGGGCTCACCTGTCCTATAAAGGAAAGCGGATCCTCACCCCGGAGATAGCAGGGCTCATCGATCGTGCTTTAAACTAGTTAGGAAGGGGGAAGGGGATATTAAGGCGGCTGCCAGGGTTAGGCTTCGGGAGACACAACGGGAGTTGACGGTGGGAAGAGGTAAATACCAACAGCACAGTCGTGGACTTGGGGACGTTTTTCCACGTGAGAGTAGGGAAAATTCTGTGGACTGCCCTGAGTACTCCTCCGTGGAGCCACTTTTGCCAGTCCCCTGTCAGAAATCTCGCTGTGGGCCGTTGAGGATACCTACATCTGCTTCACCACTGAACTGTCTTTACACAAATGCACGTAGCATGGGGAACAAACAAGAAGAACTAGAGATCTTTGTGCGGTCGCAGGGCCATGATCTCATCGCAATCACAGAGACGTGGTGGGACAACCTGGACGACTGGCACACTGTCATGGATGGCTATGTGCTTTTTAGGAAAGACAGGCTAGGGAAGCGAGGTGGAGGAGTTGCTCTTTATGTGAGAGAGCACCTAGAATGTGTTGAGCTCCACCTGGGGAAGGATGAACCTTCTGTCGAGTGTTTGTGGGTTAAAATCAAGGGGCAAACCGGTATGGGGGACATTGTTGTGGGAGTGTGCTATAGGCCCCCTGATCAAGAGGAGCAGGTAGATAACGCATTCCATAAACAGTTAGAAGTAGCCTCAAGTTCCCGGGCACTGATCCTTATGGGGGACTTCAACTACCCAGATATTTGCTGGGCAAGCAATACGGCCAGTCGTATGCAGTCCAGACAATTTCTGCAGTGTGTTGAAGACAATTTGCTGCTACAGATGGTGCAGGAGCCCACAAGGGGAGGGCGGCTGCTGGAGCTTGTTTTCACTAACAAGGATGGACTTGTTAGGGAAGTGAAGGTCGGGGGCAGCTTAGGGCAAAGCGACCATGAAATGGTTCAGTTCATGATCCTGGGTGGAAGAAGCAAGCCAAAAAGTAGGATAGCTACCCTGAATTTTGGTAGAGCTAACTTTGATCTCCTCCGCCACTTAATGGGGGCTATCCCGTGGGCTACGCTGTTTGAAGGAATGGGAGCCTGCGAGAGCTGGCTAGCATTCAAACAGCACTTCTTCCAAGCACAGGAACGATGCATCCCTTTGAGGAAGAAATGGGGAAAGAGAGGCAGAAGACCTACATGGATGAACAGGGAGCTATTGAGCAAACTCAAAGAGAAGCAGAAGATCTATGAATCGTGGAAAAAGGGTCTGAGCACCTGGGAAGAATACAGGAATGTGGTCAGGGCCTGTAGGGATGCAACTAGGAAGGCTAAAGCCCTCTTGGAAATTAAGCTGGCAAGGGACATAAAGGATAATAAAAAGGGGTTTTTTAGATACGTGAACAGTAAGAGGATGTCCAGGGATAATGTAGGTCCCTTGCTGAATAAGGAGGGTGTCCTGGTTACGGGGGATGCTGAGAAAGTGGAGATATTGAATGCCGCCTTTGCTTCGGTCTTCACTTCAAAGGCCCCCCGGGACCCACAGACACTGGATGAGAGTAGGACTGATTGGGAAATGAAGAATTTCCCTCTGGTTCAAGTAGGGGAGGTCCAGGAGCGGCTCAAAGGGATTAATGCACACAAATCCATGGGCCCAGATGGGTTACATCCACGTGTGCTGAGGGAGCTGGCGGAGGTGATTGCTGAGCCGCTCTCTATCATCTTCGACAGGTCTTGGAGGACAGGAGAAGTGCCTGAAGACTGGAGGATAGCCAATGTCACTCCAGTCTTTAAAAAGGGCAAGAAGGAGGAACCTAGTAACTATAGGCCAGTCAGCCTCACCTCTGCCCCTGGAAAGGTAATGGAACAGCTTGTTCTGGATGCCATCTCCAAGCAATTGGAAGAGAAGAAGGTCATGAGGAGTAGTCAGCATGGATTCACTAAGGGGAAATCGTGCTCGACCAACCTCATAGCCTTCTACGATCTCATGACAGGCTGGGTAGATGGAGGGAGAGCAGTGGATGTCATCTACCTTGACTTCAGCAAGGCCTTTGATACTGTCTCCCATGACATCCTGATAGCAAAGCTGAGAAAGCATGGGATAGATGAGTGGACAGTGAGGTGGGTTGAGAATTGGCTGTCGGACCGAACCCAGAGGGTTGTGATTCGTGGAGTAGAATCTGACTGGAGGCCTGTTACCAGCGGTGTTCCCCAGGGCTCAGTGTTGGGTCCAGTCCTGTTTAATATCTTCATTGACGATCTTGATGAGGGAATAACATCCACCCTCAGCAAGTACGCCGATGATACAAAGCTGGGAGGAGTGGCTGACACGCAGGAGCACTGCGCTGCCATCCAGAGAGACCTGGACAGGCTGGAGAGCTGGGCAGTGAGAAACCAGATGAAGTTCAACAAAAGCAAGTGTAAAGTCTTGCACCTGGGAAGGAACAACTGTTTGTATCAGTACAGGCTGGGGGATGACCTGCTGGAGAAGAGCTCTGTGGAGAAGGACCTGGGGGTCCTGGTAGATGACAGGTTGGCCATGAGCCAGCAGTGTGCCTCGGTGGCCAAGAGAGCCAATGGGATCCTGGGATGCATCAGGAGGAGTGTAGCCAGCAGGTCAAAGGAGGTGATCCTCCCTCTCTACTCTGCCCTGGTCAGGCCCCACCTGGAGTATTGTGTCCAGTTCTGGGCTCCTTGGTATAAAAAGGACAGGGATCTCCTGGAAAGAGTCCAAAGAAGGGCTACGAAGATGATTAAGGGCCTGGAGCATCTCCCCTATGAGGAAAGGCTGAGTGAGCTGGGACTGTTCAGCCTTGAGAAGAGAAGACTAAGGGGGGACCTAATCAAAGTTTATAATTATCTGAAGCAGGGGATGCAGGGGGAATCAGCCAGCCCCTTTTCAGTGGTCTGTGGGGATAGGACAAGGGGCAATGGCTGCAAGTTGGAGCATAGGAAGTTCCGCACCAACATGCGGAAGAACTTTTTCACAGTGAGGGTGACTGAGCACTGGAATAGGCTGCCCAGGGAGGTGGTGGAGTCTCCTTCACTGGAGATATTCAAGACCCGCCTGGACGCCTATCTGAGCAATATAAGCTAGGGAGCCTGCTTTGGCAGGGGGGTTGGACCCGATGATCTCTCGAGGTCCCTTCCAACCCCTACAATTCTGTGATTCTGTGATTCTGTGATTCTGTGATCTCCTGACACGGCCTCTTTATCTTTTGTAGCCTGGGAGAGATGTTTGATCCTGGAAGGTGCTAGTAGTTCCTAAACAGAGGGACTTCAGTGATACTTCGGCCAGAGCTGTCTTGTCTCTCCATTTTCTGCTGGTCCATTTGTGCTCTGGGTATTTTTGTCACTTGTGTCCACCTGGTGAGCCCTGTAGCAGCCACCACAGACGGGATCATACAGGGCTGAGGCAGGTAATAGCACTCTATCTTTCAATTCACAAATTGAAGAAAAAACAGTGAATTTTTAAGAACGTGGTTTCAGCATTTGCTCCTTGTTCTTTGCACATGCAAGTTCTCCCTTGGGGTTAAAAGGAGAGTAGAATTTTTTCAGAGAGTAATTTATTACCCTCCTTCATTCGTTTCAGTTCTCCACATAAGGTTATGTGGCTTTCCAGTGCTTCTGCTTTGCTTTTCTTCTCCCTGCAGAAGAGCATAATTTTGCATTATCAGTGAACATAATCAGTCCAGACCTCAAAGGAATGCCATTTCCTGGGCTCAGGAAGGAATCCAGAGGTTAGTCTCATAAATCTTATGTAAGCTCTGTGGCTGTTCCAGCTCTAAGCCAAGTTTGGCAACAGGGTCTTTTCATCTAGGACTCACATAGTAAAACACATTTCTCTTACGACCTCCTAGCCAGCTGTTCAGGCTAAATCATTGTATGTACAGTCATGGCTTGACTAATGCCTGTGCATGTCTCAGCTGCTTTCCGGTTATTCTCTCTGTAGAGTGGTGCAAAATTCTCCTTATAGGTGGCATTCTTGGAAGATAGAACTTCCTGCTCCATGTAAAAAAACTAGGGAGTGATTCTTCTGTTGGTCACCGCATGCACAAATCACAGCATCAAGGAGGTTCTGGCTGGAAGGTGGCTTAGTATTAAGAAACATAGTTCTTCAGGGAGCAGATGTGAGGTCTGTGGCCTGTAAGGATGGTTCCTCCTTGATGTGGCCTTCAGTTCTCCAGTGCAAGGTTCCACGTGGAGACAATTGGGAATGCTGTGAGATTTTTCTCCATGTGTTTTAGGTTTTTCATTAAAGACCTGTAAAAACTGAAAGCACGTTTGAGCATGTCTTCAATCTTTTCATGCCTCCAAAAGTGATACTATCAGGTCCTGGGCCTCCAAGCAGACTTTTCAGCTGAAAAGGAGAAAAAAAGACAGTAAAAGGACTAGTTTCTCAAAAGGCATTCATCATATAAAACTGAATAAACATATTTCACTGAAACAAGAGGTGCTCTGATGAGCTTAGATCTCATGGCATTGTATGCTTGACTGGCAGTTCCGCAGCACCCTTAGCTCTGACTTCTGCAGGCACGACAGAAAGAGGAGGCACAGCATGTATCTACCACCACTATCAGGGCAGAGCCACACACTAAGCCACCATCGTTCTGCTGTGGCTTTGAGGGCAGCTAGAGGCCTGAGCTTCTGGTGTTTTCCCCTCCTTTGTCCTTGGTCCTTAGTTTTATTCTCTTACTTCAGCCCATTTCACTGTGAATTCTGCATTTTTTTCCTCCTGTCTCTCCCAAGAAGAATGCCAGCTTTGTTTTGAGCTCTCCTTGTTGACAAAAGTTTGTAAAACAAGTTCTGCATCTTGTTGTTGTTACTATGAGCAGATTATTGCCATGGCGTAGGTTGAAAGGATGGGTATTATCAGGGCTCAGGCGTTAGGCCAATTTGCTGGCTCTCAAACTGCAGCAGGCTTCGGTTAACCCTGGTATGGATTTACATCTTGGTGAGTCTGCTGGCTGTTTGGGCTGCTGTTGCAACATGAATACGTTCTGGAGAGAGGATGCAGCAGAGGAGAAAGAGCCTGGTGTATTGCAGTAACAGAGAGGAGATTATATATGAGAAAGATTTAACGGTGATCTTTATTTCATGGCAGAGGGGCTTACTCAGTGCTGGTGGTACCCTCTTACTCCCTCCTTGTGAAATGAGAAGGAAATATCAGGCCCAGCACAAACTTCTGTTGCAGAGGGGAATTTTGCCTAAAAATAAAATGTCTGTAAGCTGGGCTTTAGTAATATGGAGATGCAAATGGTGCCATGGCAAGGATTCCTGCAGGGAACCAGGACCCTTTCTTACCTTTGTTATGTCTGTTTTCATACATGGATTAAATTTGCCTGAGAGAGGATGTATCCTTGGCTTACTACCACCCTAGAAAAAAACGCCACCAATCCCTCAACATTAGTCCAGATTCACAGAGGTTTTCTGACAATGCCTTCTGCTCTCATGAGTGGGCTCTCTACCCATTTCGGAGGGAAGGAAAGGTCTCTCTAGTAGCATCTATCAGCTCTAAAGACTTTTTGTTTCAGCTCACCAGGTGGAGTCCTGAACACCGTCTCCAGGATTTTTGACCATGAGACTAATGAGACCAGATGTCACACATCATGAAGGGCTTCCAATTGAAATCAATGGGCTTTCACACATCCATAAATACTAGACTGGTTCCAGAGCGATCAGCCTCCTACAGAAGTGAATGTCGAGTGAGTACTGAGATTCACTCTTCTCTTTCCCTGTTCTAGAGTCACGATTGACTGTGTGGTTGTGGAGTCAGTAATGGAGCAGTGGGGGCTTACGGACCGGGGCTACGGCATGTCTCTGTGCGGAGATGAGGTGTAACAACTGTTTACCATTGAAACTCCATTCTGGTTGTAGTCTGAAGGTTGCTCTGGAGTTTCACAGTCTTCAGCTGGCCTTTTGTGCAAGAGCACACTTCGTCCACACCTAGGAGAAAGATAAAATACTACCTTGGCTGCAGAAGGTGGCTGTAAGGGATGGTAATGAAAGATCAGGGGACAGGCAAAGATCACTAGAAGCACATTTATACTTACATATAGGAGTATATCAGCTCCAGCTATGTGCAGCTGAAAGGAATATTTGTTCCTCAGATAGCCATCGAGATCTGGGATCAGGGACAGCCAGCACGGCTTCACCAAGGGAAGGTCGTGCCTTACCAATCAGGTGACCTTCTATGATGGAGTGACAGCATCAGTAGATAAAGGGAAGGCAACCGATGTCATCTACCTGGACTTGTGCAAGGCCTTTGACACAGTCCCCCATCACATCCTTATCTCTAAATTGGAAAGATGTGGATTTGATGGGTGGACCATCCAGTGGATAAGAAACTGGTTAACAGACCGTAGCCAAAGGGTGGTGGTCAATGGGTCTATGTCCAGGTGGAGGCCGGTGACAAGCGGTGTCCCCCAGGGGTCTGTCTTGGGACCGGTTCTCTTTAACATCTTTATCAATGACATCGATGATGGAATTGAGTGCACCCTCAGCAAGTTTGCGGATGACACCAAGCTGAGTGGTGTGGTCGACACCCTAGAAGGAAAGGAAGCCATCCAGAGGGATCTTGACAGGCTGGAGAGATGGGCCCGGGTGAACCTAATGAGGTTCAACACTGCAAAGTGTAAGGTGTTGCACTTGGGCCAGAAGAATCCCAGACATAGATACAGACTGGGAGAAGAGCTTCTTGAGAGTAGCCCTGCTGAGAAGGACTTGGGGATTCTGGTGGATGAGAAACTTAACATGAGCCAGCAGTGTGCTCTTGCAGCTCGCAAGGCCAATGGTATCCTGGGCTCCATTAGAAGAGGGGTGGCCAGCAGGGACAGGGAGGTGATTGTCCCTCTCTACTCTGCCCTCGTGAGGCCCCATCTGGAGTCCTGTGTCTAGATCTGGGGCCCCCAATACAAGAAGGATGTGGAACTGTTGGAGAGGGTTCAGAGGAGGGCCACGAAGTTGATTAGAGGCCTGGAGCTCCTGCCCTTCGGAGAGAGGCTGAAGGAGCTGGGCTTGTTCAGCATTGGGAAGAGAAGGCTGCGGGGGGACCTCATTGCAGCCTTCCAGTACCTGAAGGGAGCTTATAAGCAGGAGGGGATTCAACTTTTTAAAAGGATAGACAATGACAGGACAAGGTGGATTGGATTAAAACTAAAGGAAGGAAGGTTTAGATTAGATATTAGGGGGAAGTTTTTTTACAGAAAGAGTGGTGAGGTGCTGGAACAGGCTGGCCAGAGAGGTGGTGGATGCCCCGTCCCTGGAAGTGTTCAAGGCCAGGTTGGATGGGGCCCTGGGCAACCTAGTGTAGATCCAGGCCTGGAGGTTGGTGTCCCTGCCTGTGGCAGGGGGGTTGGAGCTCTATGATCCTCAGGGTCCCTTCCAACCCATGCCATTCTATGATTCTGTGATTCTATGATCTGCTTTTAGCTTCAGCAGACTTTTAGCTTCAGCGTCTGGTTGACGCTGCATATTTCATTACATCAGTTGGTGCTTGCGGGAGAGGCAGGGAGAGGGATGAACCCAATTCTCTCACTTGGATGCAGTGTATTAAGGACAAGCTGTGATTTAATTATTCTACCACCTGCTTAAATAGTATATTGTGGTTTTTCAAAGGAGGTGTAGCAGTTAGTTGTGAGACATGGAATTTGCTTCCAGCTCTGAGGAGGGGATCAGAAAATGGCTCTCCATAGTAAACAACATTTCCAGTTGCAGAAACAATAGTCCCAATGTCCTTTCCAAGCCTTTTCAGCAGGCTACCCCAGCTGGATATTATGTAGCACATTTAGACTTCTGCAGTTGCCCCTTTTGTTCTCCTGGATCTCAGGCACATCGGCTGTGCAAGATGCAGCATCTCTCCTGCCCTGTGCTCTGCCATGTCAGACGGGGCACTGCTAACTTGCAGCACAGTTTCAAGGACTCTCCTGACCTGACTATACCTAATTCTCTCTCCTGACAAATTACTTTGCTTTACAAATTACAGGAATGTTGGAAAGAGAGTAATTTGAGACATTTTCCTTGTCCTCCGAAGGAACGAATACTGATGTTAAGGAAGGTCTATGCCTCTCATCACAGGCTCGCTGACGGACTGTAACCACATGACTTCACACTCTTAATTTTTATACTTAACTTTGCAAATGGATTAGCTGTAAATCCACCCAGAACTTTGCATTGCCACAGCAGTAATAGTTATGATTGTTGACACATACTGCTAAGTGTCACGGAGATGCTTCAGCTGGCTCTGTGTATTTCCCTGAATATGTTAGTATTACAAGAAAATACAGAGTCCTCACCATCACGAGATTTGTGGTTCCATTAATACAATCAGTGCAATGCAATCAGCCTCCTGTCGAACAGGGAACAGGCAAATGCAACTTTCAATTTCTATCTGGGAACACTCATTCTGCTGTGCCATATCCCAAAGAAAATGCAGGATGTCCTGGAAACTCTGATCTGTGTCTAAATGCAGGATGCTTTGGTTTTCTTTGGCATGCAAGGATTAAAGAGAAAAGAGCAGAGTGGTTCCCAGGTTGTTTTGCCATACCAAGCGTTTTCCAGGTATTCCAGAGTGGTAGATAAGCAGTCCCTGCAACTGAAATCTGTGTTGTTTCAAAGGAACAGCGTAACCATTTTGACATACAGCTGTTTTATTTAATTTGACCAGATGGAACGACCCAATTTAGATCTGGAATATAGCCAATCGTAACAGAGTTCTGTTTTTTTTTTTTTAAAGCAAGAAAAATTATACCATCCCTGAGCAGCGCTTACATTAGCAGTGACAATGACGATGAAGAGAAGCTGTGAGTCACAGGTAAGAAAGAGAAAACTAAGGAGAGAATCACAGAATCACAGAATCGTAGGGGTGGGAGGGGACCTCCAGCCATCATCAGGTCCAACCCCCCTGCCAAAGCAGGGTCCCTAGGACAGGTCTCACAGGTCGGCGTCCAGATGGGTCTTGAATATCTCCAGAGACTCCACACCCTCCCTGGGTAGCCTATTCCAGGGCTCTGTCACCCTCACTGTGTAAAGCATGGGTCTGAATATAAAAGAGCTTGAGCTGCTCAAGGCATGGCCATTGCCCCTGTATCCGAAGGAGACATGTGCATTGTCCTCCCAATCTAGTGAAAAAAGGTGCTGTCACTGTAGCAAAGTAAAATTCCCAGGTCACAAGGTGGCAGCGTAATCTCACTTGTCAGGGTGAGAGAATTGGGGGGATCAGGACATTACTCTTCAAAGCTCAAACTCATATTTGGAATGATCAGAAGCTGGTGCTTCCTGGGCTCTGAACTGCTGCGTGTGTTGGTGAAACTGTTACATATGGAGGTGAAAGTTCTGTTCCATCACTTTTCAAGCTCACCTTTATTTTCAGTTTAATTTCAGTTCAGAAGCACTGTGGTACTGTTGAAACTGCTTGCTCGCCCAGAGTTCAGTACTGAACAAAAGATGACACTAGCATGTTATCTAACTGATCATTAAAAAAACCAGCATTTATGGAGCATTGACTTTGTGATGCCTGCACAACCGAGAGTCCAGGTTGGTTACGTTTTCCCTTCCTTTCTACTCTTGCTCTCAAGATATTCTAAAACCTGCCTCAGAATACACAGGTTCTTACTGACGATTATTTTTTTATAGTAGCCCTGAGTGAATATGTTCTTTGTGAAGAGCTGATTTAATGCATTATTCCCTTTCTGTTTGAGACATATATGAGTAATCTGTATTCAGTTTCCATCTGCCTCTTTTGCCTGCCTGTCTCTGTCTTGTCATTCAAAGAAATCCGCTCATTCTTCCCATTCTTCATGAGGTGTACACTTCAAATACTCAGTACTTGATTTGGAATAAAAGGACTGTGCTAGAGAGAGGTGATTCATCACATCAGTCACCAGATTATATAATGCAGAGTGATAACAACTACTGACAGCTTTTCTAGCAGCAATATTCCCACTTGTTAATTTAAATTCTTTCCTCAGGAATGTAAAAAATAAATGAAGGTTATCTGCATATACATGGAGGGAAAATAAACCATGACAGCAAGGAAAGAATAAATCTATTTTCAAAATTAGTTGCAATTTTTTGGTGCTATTACTGCAGAATTAAACTGTAGGCAGTTAGAAGCAACTTGCAGGCACACAGTTTTGAGAAGAACATAGTATCATAGTTCTACCAGTTGCTTGCATCTACGAAGGGAATATGATGTTTTGGCAGATGTGCAAACTCTGCTTACGAGTACTTACTTGTTGAATTTACTGCTTTGTTTGCAGAGGTCACTTCTGCAGACATTACACTTGCTGAAATCCCAAATGGCCATTGGCTTTGGTTTCGTGTATCAGCTCATATGACAATTGTTCTATGCAAATTGCCTCTCACCAGTCAGTAGAGCTGCATCTGAGCATCCCTAAGCTGATTTGAATTTTGAAAGAGGAGAAAATTGCATGCTGCCTAGGCGGTTTCCAGGCACAGCAGTTTGCCACATGGTGTCACTGCGCCTAAAGGGAGGAAAGCCTTCAGCAATTCCAAGTTTTCAAAGCATCCCAACCATGTGATATTATTCAAAGAGATGCTTCAGCAAAAAACCGGCGAGGTTGCAAAAGCTTCACTGTAGGGAGTGGTTTTGAGGTGGTATCTTATACAGATCACAGAATCACAGAATCATATGGGTTGGAAGGGACCTCCAGAGATCATTGGGTCCGACCCCCCTGCCAAAGCAGGCTCCCCAGCTCATATTGCACAGGGAGGCGTCTAGACTGGTCTGGAATATCTCCAGAGAAGGAGACTCCACATCCCCCTGGGCAGCCTGTCCCAGGGCTCTGTCACCCTCCCTGTGTAAAAGTTCTTCTGCATGTTGGTGTGGAACTTCATATGCTGTAACTTGCAGCCATTGCCCCTTGTCCTGTCCCCACAGACCACTGAAAAGGGACTGGACATTTCCCCCTGCATCCCATACTTAAGATATTTATAAACATTAATTAGGTCCCCCCCTTAGTCTTCTTTTCTCCAGGCTGAACAGTCACAGCTCACTCAGCCTTTCATCATAGGAGAGATGCTCCAGGCCCTTAGTCATCTTTGTAGCCTCCTCTGGACTCTTTCCAGGGGATCCCTGTCTTTTTTATACCAGGGAGCCCAGAACTGGACACAATACTCCAGGTGGGGCCTGAGTATCTGTTTCCCAGCTTCTTGTACCTTCTTGGAATACATCAGACGTTTTTAGCCCAGAAGCACTCATTCCTGAGGTGCCTGCATTTGGGAGCATGCTTATGTGGAAAGTTAAGTTGTTATGTGGAATCTTACGTTGTTGCAAGTCGGAGATGAAATAATTCCCTGGTGCTGGACACATCCTACACTTTTAGTCATCGTACTTCCCTTTTCCTTCTGTCTTCCTATATTGGAATGCGCAATATCCTTTGGTTCTTCTGAGCAGAGGAAACCCTGGCCTTATGGAGCTCAGAGCAATTTAAACTGCAGCTCCTGGGACACACACAATGCCATGGAATTCCTGCTAATCCTGGAGAACACCCCAAAAGCTGAGAACACCACAAGAGCTGTGCCAAAAGCTGATGTAGTGGATGTTTGAGGAGTTTCACAATGTACAGCTGTGGCAATGCTGAGAGAAGCAGGTGTGTACAGGTATAGTAGGAGCCTTAGCCAAGATGACAGTATCTGGCTTGGAGTATAGTGAAAGGCTGCAAAGTGCCACGCAGTAGTAAGTGTTGGTGTGCAGTGTTTCTTCTGGGGAATGGCAAGTAAGGCTGGAGTAGCAGGCCTTGCACTGACATCCTGATAGTCTGTGTAGGTTACATTAAGATTTTTCTTGAAGGGATAAATGTCTGGCAGTGAATTATCAGCCATGGAGTGCAAGGTGCTTTCATTTGATTGCAAGGACATTGTGTAGTTGCAATGCTTCTCCTGCCAGCAGCTCTGCTTTGTCCAAGGCTTAGTCTCTGTGTGGCTGCTGAGAGTGACAGTGCTGCTTTAGGATGCGTGTTTCTTAGTGATTGTTCTGCTGGTTTTGTTTGGGCCAGGAGCTCACTTGTAATATACCTGTTCTGACGGCCATATCTTCCATTGAAGGGCATGGTCAAGTGATGTTTATAGCTATTAGGTCTGCAAAGCAGGGCTCTGTGAAAATTCTGGTGCAGTGTTATCAACTGAGGAAGTGACTGTGTTAGTCTGGCCTAGAATGTGATGTGACACAGTGTTAAACGAAACCCGGACTGTCAGATCTCACAGGCTGGGGTAGAGCAGAGGTGCCTTGGAGTACATGACTCCCTTGAAGAGACAGCAACAGCAGACAGGTTGGGTTTGGAAGACCAGAACACGTGTGTCAGTAGCAGATTAAGTTTTGTTGTTCTCTTTGTAACAGCAGCTTAGAAGTATGTTTAATGATGTTTATTTACATCAGTGTTCAATGATGTTTATTAATACAAGAAAGATGTAGTACTGTTTGAGAGTGTTCAGAGGAGGCCATGGATCAGAGGGCTAGAGCACCTCCCCTATGAAGAGAGGCTGAGGGAGCTGGGCTTGTTCAGCCTAGAGAAGAGAAGGCTGCAGGGGGACCTCATTGCAGCCTTCCAGTACCTGAAGGGAGCAGAGAAACAGGAGGGGAATCAGCTTTTTGAAACGGTAGATGATGGCAGGACAAGGGGGATGGATTAAAGCTAAAGGAGGGAAGGTTTAGATTAGATATGAGGGGGAAATATTTTACAGAGAGAGTGGCGAGGTGCTGGAACAGGCTGCCCGGAGAGGTGGTGGATGCCCCATCCCTGGAGGTGTTCAAGGCCAGGTTGGATGGGGCCGTGGGCCTGGAGGTTGGTGTCCCTTCCTGTGGCAGGGGGGTTGGAACTCTGTGATCCTTGGGGTCCCTTCCAACCCAGACCATTCTATGATTCTATTATTCTATTTAGGAACATCTGAATATTATTTTGTCCATTGGGCCCTCCCCTTTCCCCCCTCACCATTGCTTCTTTAATTACCTTGACTGGAAGAATTCTCTGTGGACCTCTGAGCTAGTGGTGGTCATTAGTATGTGAGCTTCTGCAGAGGGTAAAACATGATATGGTTCATCCTGACGGAAGAAGAACCTGAAGCAGAAAGCAGCATTTAACAGAAGTGCAGAAAGGCAGATGGGGTCTACAGTAGGAGAAGGTGATACAGGCAAACTTGGGAGTAAATCAGGCACATTGCCAAGACAATTTGTCCTTGTTCCACGAATCTTAGAAATTGCTGACCTCATTCTCTAGATGCAGAATGTCTGCTGGTAGTGTGCAAGGAAGTTCTATCATAGCTGTAATTATCCTAATGGCACTGCTGCCCTGATGATATATAAACAGGAAAGGCTGAAACCCACTGACACAGATGAGATGTAAATGAAGGGCTGGTGCCTCTACTGTAAGGATACGAAGAAGAAAAGGAAACTGGCTGAGGAAATCCCTCAAGATTTGCCTCTAGGAACTGCCTTCAGAGGGTTTGCTCAGGGAAGAGAGGTGTGAAGAAGGGGAAGGGTGTGTTTCCTCCCCTTGTGGTTTTATGAACCTCAGGCCCTGGAACCAAGACTACTTCTGAGAAAGCTTTTATGCATTGTCCCGTGCAATGTATTTTCTGTGAAGCTCTGCTACTCCATATTTGTTGGAAGAGCTACACTATATACCAGTGCCAAGGGTGTTTAGTTTCTAGCACTATTAGACTACAGAGTGAGCCTCCTTCAAGTAAGGAGAACAGCTTGTCTCTTCATCGTGAACCTTTTTTATAAACCATTGCTGCCTGTGGGGATTGGTGAATATCCACACTAACATAACTACATCTCCTTGAGATGTAAAGGAGAGCTTGATGCATGGAAGAAAAAGGTATTTTTAAAGCCAAGGCCAGCTGTGGTTCTTTAATCTGACCTACACAACGCATGCATTTTTTTTTCTGTAATTCCTGAATCGAGTTCCTAATGTCTGAGCTACACATAACAGATAATCACCCGCTCTTGCTTTAAATTTAGCTCTCGTGTGGGATGGAGGGAGGGAAATGTGGTGTGGAGGCTGAGAAAAGTCAGGGGTTGCAATGTGAAAGGAAGGTGTAGGAGGGAAAATATATGGCTGAGCTGTATAACGGGGGTTTCAAGGATTAGAAATAGTATTTATTGGCATTTACAGTACTGCGGTACTGCAAAAAGCCAAGGGAGAAAGTGAGCCGTGTTTTGCTAAAAGTGATAAAGTTCACAGATAAACTGGAGACCTTGCTCAGGAGAAAACCAGCAATCCAAATACATTACATGAGCGCCAACACCAACACAAACACAAATGAGAAAACAGAAGTAAAAGGACAGGAGTTAAACTATAATTAAGCCTATGAATCAAGTGGGATATGTTTATTTTTTGTGGGGACCAGAGAGGGGAGACCGGCTAACATTTTGTGCATATTCCTTTGTCTGTTGTTTGGTCGTGCTCCAAGTCAGCAAACACTTGTGCACCTGAGGTGGCACTTTAACTGTGAATTATCCTAACAACATCAGCTGGACTATTTCTGAGAGGAACATGTGCAAGCGTCTGAGAGGATCAAAGCTTTCAACTTTTAAAATGCATGAGAGAGCCACTCACTGGGCAGGAGGAAAGCTGCTAAGTCTAACCACAAAACCTAAGAACAAGTTACCAACAGCTTCAGATCAGGAAGGGATCTCTGAACCTTTTCAGCACACCTTTTTCCAACAGCAAACAGACAACTAGGAACTTTCAGAATTTTACTGTGAGTTGTTTTTTGACTGAATAGCTCCCCTCAGTAATCAGGAGTGGCGAGGGACAAGAGGCACAGTGTAAAGGATGAGGGTTTTGTTGTGCTTGGCACCATGCAGGTAGCAGTGAAACCCTCAAAATGCTCTCTTGTCAGTATGTTTTGTGTTAGACGCTGTCCTGACCCAGACAGACTGCGTAATGGTTATGACTACCTGTGCCAGAAGGAAGGAAATGAAGCTTGAATATTCACAACCAGAACTAGAATTAAGAAATCAAATAGGTGTTCCTCTCTGTAGAGGCTGAAATGCATTGGCATGGGTTCATCTCCACTGTTCTTCTTTCAAAAGGTTAGGTATAAATGAAACAGCTTCACAGCATCCTTGTTTCTTGGTTTTGTAATGGATACCACAACATATTCTGTTGAAGTTATTAATACAGACTTCCTAGTGTATGAGCATATTGAATGAAAATTAAGCAGCCCTGCTCACTACTTCTTACAGGCTGTCCCTGGTACTGAGCGAAACCATTAATTAACTTTCTGACTCCTGGGTTATTCCACAGAGTTGAAAGATGTTTTGCTGGGGACAAGTGAACAACATTTAGCTACATCTGTAATAATGTGATACAACCATTCATTTAACTTTATTGAGAGCCACATAAGGCCAGACAGTGACCTGTGTGGAACCAGAAGTGTCTTCAAGTATGAATTCGGGGGGTAGGATGCATTTCTCAGCCATGCTATGGCTGCTGGATGCTTGGATGCTTGGATGCTTTCTGCACCATGTGTAAAATGATGTCTGCCAGGATGTAGACAGTGGGGAATACACTAAATTTCTCTGAATGCTGACAGTGTCACTATACAGCGTTTGGGTTCATAAATGGAAGATGTCTAAAAGGGATATTTTCAGGTGATAATTATTTGGAGGGAGGGCCAGTAACAGTCTGTACCAATGGAATCATGATAATTTTTTTTTGCATTTCTAATTTGTCTTTCCTCTGAGTTCTCAGGTGAACTGGCCATTGCTACTCTGATTTTGCACTACAAATTGTTTGCTAACATTGCCTGAGACAGGCAGAGAATCTATGGCAGAGTCAGGGTATTCAAACGGAGCAGGGGGAAACATTATCATTTTAATCCTCATTTCCTCCCTCATCTTTTTTCTGCAAGCAATAGCATG
The DNA here is from genome assembly GCA_020800305.1 of Porphyrio hochstetteri. Classification (NCBI taxonomy): domain Eukaryota; kingdom Metazoa; phylum Chordata; class Aves; order Gruiformes; family Rallidae; genus Porphyrio; species Porphyrio hochstetteri. The sequence goes on from CM036908.1 coordinate 47,395,955, forward strand.
GAGTTATTGCACAAAGCATTCCGTCCTCCACATATCTGTCCACATTGTCAGCTGTTTGTGTATCAAGTCTGAGGAGGAGGAGGTATGTGAGGTGTGTTTACAACAGTCAGGGTACTTCCCATTCACAGCTGTAGCACACACGAGGAAGTGATATCCGATGAATAGAGCTGATCATAAGTGTTCTGATGCAACGCTTCTCCTTTTGAAAATGTTGATTGGATTCTGTATTGCTGGGTTGGCTGGTTCTCCAACTTCATGGAAACCTGCTTGGAAAGTTGTCCTGCTGTCGTAAGCCTTGTGGACCCACCTGGCCTGTTCCACTGGCTACCCACCATTCTGTGATGCCATGACACTGCTGGCTGCTCCCAGTTACCAGGGGCTACCCCGTAGGCTGGTTAGCAGTTGAATGCGCTGCCCATTAGATGTCCTTCAGCCGTTGGCCAATTCCTTTGCTTTTAGCTTCCTAGATATCTTGGCTTCAAAGCTCCTACCCTGCCCAGGGGACTGCCTAGCCTCTCCCCTGTGGTAGCAAAACAGCTGATGTAGGCAGGATCCTGGCATGTAAACTGAGGCATCAGCTCAGATATGTTTCAAAATCTTCCTTATATATATGTGGATGAAACTTTTATGAGAAGGGTAGGGGGAGGTGGGCCAGCATGATTTCCTCTGTGGGATGAATGTTACACTTCCCAGCACGGGTGCAGGCAAGTCACGGGACATTTCACCTTTTTGTGGTTCATAGCTTGCTTGCTAGGACCTGGCTGACAAATGCGTTGGGTATGTGTGTGAGGATACAGTAGGAAAGACCAACAATTAGTGGGTTTGACTCATACAAGACAAGGGTCTCTGCTACTCTGCAACATACATATTGCATGGAGAGAGATTGCAGAGTACAAATTGCACATGTTGCAGAGGAGGCTCCACTACTGGTTTGTGTCCCGCTGCTTTGGCAGGCTGTGAGACTTGTTTCCTGGAGGTATTTACAGGAGAGGTCACCATCTGAAATCTAGTCTTCCATCAGATCTCTGCCCCTGGAAGCTAGAATCTCTGAGTGAGTGCACCTCTTCCAGCCTGGGCTCTCCCTGGCCAGGCCCAGAAGACCTAATTTTGGACCTTTGGCACATAGATCTGGTTTCTCTGGCAAAGGAGACAGCATAGGTAACATTTTAATACTCCACTTGGAACAGACTCAATGCCTCTCATAACCTACATAAACATGTTCTGACTAGTTGTCCATATCGTTTTTCCCCTGCCACATAAGCCATGAATGTTGAAGGCCTAACTTTAAAAACCACCCCAGTTCATTGAGATGTCCATTGGTTTTGGTATGAGTTTCTACTCAGGGTTGTCAAGTTTCCAAAAGCATTGTACAAAAATCATAGGAGCTTCAGAAGACCCTAGTTATTACCTTAATTAAAGATCTGTGTATGTGAAAGATCAGTTTTCTACTAGAATGAAAGCATTTAAAACTGCAGTGAAGTGTTATGTCTTATGTGCTGCTGAGACAGAAGAATTAAAGCAGGCCTACTGTGCATGCACAGGGGCATTCAGAGCTAGTATTCAGAGATAGCTCCATGGATGACTCTGCCTTGGCACAGGTTAGAGTAGCATTCCTGAGACCCACTGAGATGCTCAGTGTGTTTCAAGTGCCACACTCTCTGGTCACACTTGTCTGCCTTCTACGCTGGGTTAAGGGGAGGCAAGTGCCAGACAACTGCTTTCATACTGCCAGAATAAAGCTAAGAGTGCTCTCAGCAAGGTGGATTCCCAGTTGCACTATTAGGAAAACTTTCTGACTTCTCTTTGTCACAACAACAATACAAATTGACTAGAAGAAGTGTCACATACTTAAACAAGAACTTTTTTCTCATCAGAAATATTTTCTACAAGTGTCAATACAGAAGGAGCATTTGTGTCCTCATGACTCTCTGTAGAGTTCATGGAGTTGTCTTCAGCTGTCACAAGTCATAATCCACCAGTAGTGAGTCACAGGGTTCTTAATTGCTGTAAATAAGCATGCAAAGCCCATCACTCATAATAGCTCTAATGGCTAATAATGGCTAAGTCAAACTCTGGTTATCCTGTTGTAAATTGTTCGCTGGGGTGATGCCTAGATGACAGGTTGGCCATGAGCCAGCAGTGTGCCGGGGTGGCTAAGAGAGCCAATGGGATCCTGAGGTGCATCAGGAGGAGTGTGGCCAACAGGTCGAAGGAGGTGATCCTCCCCCTCTACTCTGCCCTGGTCAGGCCCCACCTGGAGTATTGTGTCCAGTTCTGGGCTCCCTGGTATAAAAAAGACAGGGATCTCCTGGAAAGAGCCCAGAGGAGGCTACGAAGATGATTAAGGGCCTGGAGCATCTCCCCTATGAGGGGAAATGGCCAGCCCCTTTTCAGTGGTCTGTGGGGACAGGACAAGGGGCAATGGCTGCAAGTCAGAGTATAGGAAGTTCCACACCAACATGCGGAAGAACTTTTTCCCAGTGAGGGTGACAGAGCCCTGGGACAGGCTGCCCAGTGGGGTGTGGAGTCTCCTTCTCTGGAGACATTCAAGACCCATCTGGATGCCAATCTGTGCAATATGAGTTAGGGAGCCTGCTTTGGCAGGGGGGTTGGACCCGATGATCTCTCAAGGTCCCTTCCAACCCCTATGATTCTATGATTCTAGAGAGTTTTTATGTAAAAAAACAAACACCCCCCCCACACACCCAGTGATGACCATTAACAAACAGAGGGAAGAACTGAAGCTTAGAAGAACCATTCAAAGAAGAAAAAACCCATGACTTATCAGTACTGGGGTTAATCAGTTGTAATGATCCACTCACAGGGATGTGCACTGAATTGTCTAACGTCTTTTCTAATTCTGATATTCATTTCCCTATGAGTTTTGATTCTTTAGGCAGCTCTTATGGACAACACTATTTGCCCATGGACAGATTCCCACTGCAGGACTCAAGGTGAGTTCGTATGTTCTGGAAAGCTGCCACTAAAGAAGTGCAGTCTTGGAAATTCCTCATGAAAAGGAACAGAGTAACTTTCTATTGCTTCAGCACCTCAAATGACCTTAGCATTTGGTCAGCGGAGTGCCAGAGCCCATACTGTGAGGCAGGGCAGAACTCTCTAAGCTTGGACCAGGATGGGAACAAGACCTCCTCTTTTACTGTTAACTGGCGCTCAGGTGAGTTTTGCTGCTATACGAAACTTCATCCTCAGATATTTTTAAGACCAAGAATTCTGTGCCAGTATTCACTTCTTCTTTGTGATCAGTATGCCTCATACAAATACATACTTTGCAGGTATTTCAAGCAATGGTGGTGATATACTTGGATGTATTCAGTTCACCCCGAATCGGCTGTTTCCATATTTCTTTGCTCTGTTGCTGTGCTCAGATAAGGGATTTCCTCACAGTTACTCTTCCCTAAAGCCTTCCAGGTTACTTAAGCTAGGAAATAGAATCATAGAATCATAGGGGTTGGAAGGGACCTCGAGAGATCATCGGGTTCAACCCCCCTGCCAAAGCAGGCTCCCTAACTCATATTACACACATGGGTTGGCCAATGCTAGCTTTATTTAAAAAACCTACCCATTAACGATATTAACCTGAAGATATCACAGTGAGGATACCTGCAACTGCTGTCTTTAGTCCTGTTAATTCTGGAGGGCTACTTAGAGGATAAGTTACCGCCAGGAATGAGTGAACTAACATTGAAATCCTTCTGTACCTTTTATCCCTTTCTGAGCCAATGTTAGTGCTCAGGTAAAGACAGAACCTTGAATAAAATCACATACAAGGCTGAGAGAGGATTTGACACAGCAACAGAGTTAGAAAGGAAATGTTTCTATGTGTGTCATACAATCACAGTAACCTTTGTTTTTTAATCACTCTTGCCCAGTGTAATAGCATTCAGTAGCAAACATTTCCTTAGTGGGTCTTGCCCCAAAGAAGTTACAATCAGAGAGAGTAAAAACAATGGGAGGAAACAAGACTTACTCTCTTGATTCTAAAAAAAAGAGTGACTATTGAAAACATAAAGAGGTTGGTGGCAACTAAGAAAGAAACCCTTCTCTTGATAATTTGAAGCTAAATGCCATAGCCATAAGTCAAGTCTTCCTGTCAGCCAAGTGGTGAAGTATAATACTTACCTAATTCTTCCGAGGTCTTTACTCAAGCAATTTCATACTGACATCAGTGTCAGACTATTTGAATAAGATCTGAAGATAAAGGTTTCAGAAACTGGCTTGAGTGGAATGACATTGCAATATCTTACTCAATTGCTTCAATTAGATGCTCTGCAATTGCTTGGTTTAAAATAAAAGAACAATTGCTGAACATAAACACAGTGGGCTTCAACATGTGGCTTTATATTGACGTGTCTTGGAAAGATGACACTCCAGTCCTCAGATACCCCAGGTAAGTAATAAGCAGCTTCCTCCCATCTTGAAGCTGCAAAGATCACTATCTGGCCATATTCATAACCACACCTGCAAAGTACCTCAGGAAATTAGTAGCTCTTTTACTCTGGCCAGGAAAAAGAGCCAGTGATACTGACTTTACTGTGCATCCTTCTGTAAGATTGCAGTGATTCAGGAGATAGGTAAGAGGATATATCACCTTTTACTTTTCTGAAACAGGTTTAGATCTTGATAGCCAGAAGGATGGTTCATTATCAAATGCTGACTAACATCAAGTGTGCTGAAAATGGCTTTTCGGAGAGCATTTGGTGATCTAAAATAATTTCAAATTAGCTGTGTTGTTTTGCTCAGAAAGAAGGTGGGGGTGGGGTGGGGGTGGAGGTGAAAAATTAGAAAGCTCTTATTTCAAAATGAATTGCTTCAGTTTTGAAAGGCCCCCAGACCTGAACTTCGAACTTTCTAGCTTCTACTAGTTTCACGTGGCAATGTTGAATTGAAGATTTGTCATTTTGTTTGTTTGTTCATTTGGATTATTTTTACAGTGCTCAAATAACCCAAATATGCAAAAAAAACCCCAACACAACAAAATATGCAAAAAAAAAAAAAAGGTTGGGGCTGAGTAAAGGAAAACCCTACTTATTTCCCTATTTCTGAGAGAATTTTTGGTTAGAACTTGACAATAGACAACTATTTTCTCAGATTACTCTAATTTTTCTAACCTCGCCACTGAGCTGAACAAGGTATGAACCGATTTATGAGGCAAGGAGAAAGCAACAGTCATGTCCCAGCGTCACTGTCTGGCACAACAAGAAGTCTCTGCCAAGCCGCACAGCCTTCCACCTCCTCAGTGGGGTGGCTGCTTCTTGCCTTAGGAAGATCCATCATTTATCTCTACTTCACAGCTTTCATGAGATGCATAAACAAATGTTCTCAAACAAAATCCTAGGGGATTTATTTATATTTATAGGAGAGGGTTTTGATAATTGGCATCCTTGCTTGTGGAGCTGTTAGGATCCAGCGTGGAAAGGCAATGAGGACAGTGCTTCACTGAGGGCAGGATTTTTTGTATACCAAAGCTGAGATATATTTGTATGAATTTTTTTGGTGCTGCTGTCATTGCTGGGGTAAATAATGAGCTCCACTAAATGAACAGCTTCTTGAAGTGAGCAGCCCACTGGGTAAGTCTCATGGAGCTGAACACTGATTTAATTAATTTTTATTTTTAGCACACTGGGAGCAGCATGGGCTCGCATTCCTTCCGTTCTGATTCTGTTTCACATGGTCTCTTGTGTGCATTACCCAAATGCCAACAGGTAGCGTGTGAAGCAATTTGACCTTGGTGTAATTTGATGTCTTTTTATCTCTTCTCTGCCCCCCCAGCTTATTTCCAAGTACTTTCTTAATATTAATTCAGAAAAGAAATAAGATTCAATCATAAAGATTGAATGAGACCAGCTTAATTACCCATGAAATCTTTTTACAATCACTCTTCCCTTTGTCTCCTGAACAGCCTTTTACAAACTGGAACTGCAGATACAGCATTCTATTTTCTGTACCTAACCCCACTAGTATAAGCCTGGCATGACTATGTCCTCCCTCTAAAATGGGGAAGGACTTTCTGTACCCCATTGACTACTATTAGCTAGTTCACTAACGTGTTGCGCTGTGCCCTCTTTGCTTTAGATTTAACCTTTCAGCTTGTCCTACCTTCTGTATGCAGTTGGCTTTCTTTGTCTTACTTTCCCCATGCTGTACATTTTTCATGTCTGTAGTAAGGCCTGACATCACGTAACCCATCTCCCTCATGTCCAGGAGGAAATGGATGTGGTACTTGTCAAGTATGCTTGTTGACAAGCAACACAAAAAGCTTTATGTATTTTGGCCATGCTGATTTACTGGAAACGTTAAGTTCTTGGAGGGGCTATTGGAAAAATTAGTTCCATAGCTCTCCAAAATAACTTTTGCACCTTGATTTGAAGACATTCTGGGAGCTTGTTTCTTCTTTCCTGTTTCGTTAAGATCTGTGTCTCCCTGCTGCAGCTGTTCTGTTTTTAATGTGTTGCTCTGTTTCCAGGCAGACATACCCCTCTTCGAGTGGAGTTCATTTTCCTCTGGCTGTTTTTCCATTTGCCTTCTCTTTAGGAGGTAAATTTGTCAGCCCACTATTTTTGTCTCTCAGTTCACTACAGCAGCAGAACCAGCAATATAAAGGAGGAAACCTAAAACTCCATTCTGAATAGGGGGCTTTTCCCCCTTCTCAGCTTTTTTTTTTTCCTCATATCTGGAAATGGGATGCTAGGGACTGCGGTGTCCAAGGAAGCATGGAGAAGGATGCTTGCACTGCCGCCTTCACCGCTCCTGTAAGAAGGCCCAAGTGGGGCTGTCAAAACAGTGTTGCCATGGGAGTGCAAACACTGCATGGTTAATTGTTCTGAACCCCGGGTTGCTTTCTGATGCTGTCTGGTTTGTAGCAGCCTGTGGTTCTGCTGCGCATACACAGCAGACCTTAATTTGAAATGCCTTCCTTTTTAGTGTTTCAAAAATGGCAACTTAACTAAGCACTTCGGTTCTTCTGCTGCTGCTTGGGTAAGCCTGCGTCCAGGCCTTGCATTGCCAGCCACAGCAGAGTCCTTGTGAAATGGTGGTTTGAGGTGTTGGTTGTCACTTGCATAAGCCCAGGAGCATCTGACAAAAACTGATTTGCTGTTAGTGACAGACTTTTTTTGAGGAAAGTGTTTTAAAATGTAGTTTAAAAGTGTTCCACAGTATGCATCCATGTTTCGGGAAAGCTCTAAAGCCAAAGATTTCAGGTAAATCTGTTTTCCTAAATAATTATTGTGGTTACATTTCTTTTTTCTTTTTTTTTTCCCTTTATTTTTTTTTTCCCTCTGGCCAAAAGTCAAACTCATACCTACCACTTGATGGAAAATTAAATCTTGATGCTCTCCACCAGTGTAAGGCATCCACTGGTTGTGTGGAGAGGCTTGGTGAGGATGGGGAGCTGGGGGCTGTCATGTCATGTTCTCCTTATAAGAAGTGTGTATGGGGGAAAATACCAGAAGGTATGCAGCTTTCCCTTTCCCTACCAATATTTATCTCAGTTTCACCAGCATCTCTACATTGGCCAGGTAGTCATCTCGGAGGGACTTCAAAGTAAGGACACTTGATTTGTTGGTTGTCAGAAAGATTCCCAATAATAAATATATTAAGGCAAGTTTGTATTGTAGGAAGAGTTGAAAAGAGCATTTGGAAGTGGGTTGGTCTTGCACCAGAAATTTTAATAGGTGAGATTCGTCTATCCCCTCCCTTATTTATTGCTTGGGTTTTTTTTCCTGGAGTATTTTGTAGAAGAATTTAAAAACTACTGGAATTTCAGGTCCTGACTAGATAGATGGAAGAGATGGACTTTCTGAACATGGCAAAATCCAACCAGAAACCTGGAGGAACAATACTGAGGCAATAACAAATTGTGACAGGTACTAAAGTTCCAGGCAGAGATGTGGTAACTGCCGCTTTCCTCTCACCCCTGACATTGCAGATCTTTCCCTCTCAGACGTAGGCAGACTCTTCTCCACACAGAGGAAGCGGAGGGTGGAGCTCAGTGCCTGTATAAATTATATGTGTCCTTCAGGTTATTTCAGCAGCAACAACAAGCTGTGAGCGTGTTTGTCAGCTGACAGATCTGTTACCCAAATTGGCTTTGCTGTCGCTGTCGCCATCTTGTGTGTCATGGGGAGCCCACCAGCCAAGGTAAGAGAATTGCGGCTTCACTGTGCCCCAGCACCTTGCTGTTGGGACACCCCCCACCTCAGCTCAGGTTCTCTTCAGCAAACTCCCTCCTCTTTGTGACTCCGGAGACGCAGAGACAAACTGCCGCCGGTGCGGTGTTGGCAGGGTCATCTTCAGCTTTGGGAATGTACTGGTTTCCCCCTTTTGCCTCACCGTAACAAACATGTAAGCGAGCTTTGGCTTTGGCTCTGGGTCAGATGTGGCCTTTTTCTTTTATTGTGAGGTGCACACGCTGGAGTTCACCAGGAAGAACCAGAGGGCCTGCCTTTGATGAGTTTAACTCACTGCAAAATGAAAGTGCTCTAGCCCCTGCTGCATATTCTTCTCACGATAGCACATGTTCCTTGCTTGCCCTAGCTAAAAAAACCAACCCCAAAACAGCAGCTTTTCCTAGCAACAAACCATAATTTATATTACTTTAGCTGCAGGGGAGATTTCTAATGAGCTATTTGACTGATTTAGCTATCTTTAATGTAATGTTTACAGCGTCTGCGATTCTAGTGGAAGTATTTCATGTCTGGACTTGATTTTTACTAATAGTAAGCTCCATTCCAAGATTTTAACTGATAGATTTTAGCACAAATCAACAGAATCCTTCCCCTGAAAGTTATTTCTCGTATACATCTTTAAAAAGTAATGGATGCGGGGTCATAAAAGCAAGATGCAAGTTACTTATGAATGAACCTCTTTCTGTATCAAACCCGACATCAAGTTTTGCAGCAATTAAAAGAAATGTGAGCGTTCATGGGCTTTAATTGCAGTGAGAAACAATTTTATGTGTTACGGTTTATAGAGAATCATTAAGAATAATGCTTATTATACTTGTGCCATGGTGATATTTACAGGGGAAGTCAGAGAGTCAGGAGTAGCTTGAACAGATAGCTCAAATGATAGATTGGAAATATTCAACCTTTGGATGCCTAGGACAAAGAATATAAATCGCAAATTTAATGTCCTCTCTGAATAAAATTTGTATCTGATCTATCTACGTGGTAGGTATAAACATTATCTATCAATGTTAAATATAAATGTTGTATCTAAGAAGATAATTCTGGATGTGATAGATGAGTAGATAGCTTAGGTATAGTTTTATCTAGAAGGTCTCAAATACAGTGAAAGTTCTTGCGTTTCATCCTAACGCTGCAGCTGCTATTCCACAAGGATAGAACTATATCGGCAACACAGGCAAAAAGTTAAGAACACAAGCATAGCTTCAGGTCAGAAACCTTCTGCTCCCAGGGAAGGAGATTCATTCAATACTGCAGGTAGCTCTGCCAGGCAAACGCCTGTTTCACTATGCGTAAATTGGTAAATAGAGACAAAAATGAGAACAGAGTGGTTCTGTGGTCTGTTTTTTGTTTGCTTTGCAAGTTGTTTAGAAAAGTGTGGACATTTTGAACTATCTAGGAAGACTTACTAAAAGTCTCCCAGATAATTTTTTGCTATTTAAAAAACCTACCAAACTGGCACAGAAGTGATGGACGATATTAATTTATAACTTGCTGGGAATGCTTTGTTATTCCTAACTCTTCTGCTCAGACAAGAACAATTGCTCTTTAGCAGTCTTATTTGGTGAACCATGGGATGATTTTTATGTGGTAAAATACTCAGAAATTCTGTCAGTACAAGGCCCTGTGAGACACTCGTACATGTAAAGAGGTGACTGATAGAAGAACATCCCAAATCCACAATGACACTTGAAACAATCCATCAGTGATAACACGGATTTACAGTAAATGTTCCTAAGGCAAATTAGATTTACTCACTAACTGTTTAACTTCCAGTGATAAGATTTTGGGTAACTGTGATTCCCCCAAGGAAAATGAAGCTTTCATGTTCATGCTTTCTCCTTCTATCCTTTCTCTTGGACTTGCATATTTCTTCAGTCAGTTGCTTTTCCCACCAGAACTTTGCATTCCTCTAATTTTAATGAAAATAGGGAGCTTGTTTGAAGGGCAAATTGCTAGCAGTACTCTCTCTGATGGGAGACTACCAAAAAACTCAGCCTGTATTAGATGTTAAAGAATCTGTGTGCTAGAGTGTGCTAGCCAGGTTTGTCATGAAGCTTTCTTTATAATTTTATAGCTTTTACCCTAATTAATATGTTGCCAAGTTTAGTTGAACTAAATCCTCACTGTGTAAAATAAAATAAACAGTGATCTGCCCAATGATTACATTTGGTGTGAGATGCTGAACATAAGGTATTGTACTGTTTCTAGTACACTACTGGAGAAAGATAACATAATCCATGAAAGGAAGTGATTATTCATGTCTGAAGGATATTGATAAAGCTGAGTGATAAATCTTAGATCTGTTTACAGGATGTCCTCATCTAAAACATCATATAACTTGGCATTATCCTATGGTGGTAACTCTGCTCAGAGAACTACTTAGGTTTGGTGCAGGGGGAGTGAAATCCTGAGATTCCAATCAGCCTTGTAACATGTACAAAACAAGGGGTTTTGGTTTTTGGTTTGTTTGGGGTTTTTTTAAAGAAAAGAGGGAAAAAAAGAGGTGGTGATGGGAGGAGGTTCCCAGACTGCCAGGCTCTGTAGGAAATACCTCTAGCAGAATAACTTTCTAGTGAAGGTAGCCATGAGATCTTGTTCCAGGAGCAGCATGGAGGGGCAGTAAGGAGTGAAATCAAACATAGGAGCTGTTAGTAGGTTTTTCTTCTTTCACTGCCATCCAAAGACCATCTCGGTCTACTCCTCAATATTAATGAGCTTTGAGAATATTTCATTCTCTCAAAGTTGTCTTTTTGGGATGAACCTTGAAGTGACTAAACACCTGTAAATAGGAGAATTAAGTATCCTCCTGAAGCTGCCTGGCTTCAGGAGGACACATAATTCTGACTGACTGTTCTCTGGAAGCCAGACAGTAGGTCAGCAAATGTGTATTACAAGAATCAATGATATATTGGCAACAGATGTGAATTTTCAGGTTTTTAAGGTTTGACCCAGCTGTGGCAACTCTGCTATGCTGGTTTTATCTCCTCTCTATGCTGACTTGTCTATATTTTAGTCCTGAAATGGCTCCCCCCAAATTTGCTTTGAGAGTACAGAAATGTAGCTTAGTGCTAAGTGCTATCAAGTAAAAAGAATCTTGGGGGTTTTTTTGTTGGTTGTTGCTGGTTTTCTCTATTTTTAGCCTACTCTCTGGGAATCTGGACATGCTGCTATTGATTTGTCTGGAGTGTTACTGTCTAGGATGCAAACATACACAGGTAGCCGAATCTGGCACTCTGTCATTGGTCTCAATGCAACACTACTAATTTTCCAGAAAAAGACTAGAATTATGTGCATCTGGGAAAGCTAGTTTGGATATTTACAGAGGGGTCTTGTTACTCTTTGTGTGCCTGTGCAAGAAACTCTGGTTCTCCCAAGGAAGCGAACTAAAAAGAGCAGAACCAGTACAGCCATGCGACTGTCGAGAGCTGTCTGGATACAGTGTCTGTGCTTCTCAATTTGAATTAATCGTGACATGACATGTTGCTTTTCATGTTCTGAAAATAGCAAGTGGTGTCTGTAACCATAATTATTTTTTCTATAAGGGTGTTCTGGAGTCCCAGCATTTTTTTGGCAGGGATGTTATTTTAGACCCTAATAGTCTGCTCTGGATCATTGTAGAAGAAAAATCAGCTATGCCTTTTTCTGAGGAAAAAAAAGGAAGAGTTAGCCCAGGTGTGAATGGCTATCACAGGCTGGAATAACCACAGTCACAGGATCACAAGGTTGGAAAAGATCTTTAAGATCATCGAGTCCAAACATTCCTGTCCTATGCTAAACCATATCCCTGAGGACCTCAACTACCCATCTGTTAAACACATCCAGGGATGGTGACTCAACCCCCTCCCTGGGCAGCCTGTTCCAGGCCCTGACAACTCTTTCAGTGAAGAATTTTTTCCTAACATCTAATCTTACCCTGCCCTGGTGCAGCTTCATGCCATTCCCCCTTGTCCTATCTCCTGTCACCTGGCTGAAGAGACCATCACCCACCTCTCTACAACCTCCCTTGAGGTAGTTGCAGGTGGTGATAAGGTCTCCCCTCAGCCTCCTCTTCTCCAAGCTAAACATCCCCAGCTTCCTCAGCCACTTCTTATAGTATTTGCCCTCCAGCCCCTTCCCCAGCCTGGTTTCACAGAATCACAGAATCACAGAATTGTAGGGGTTGGAAGGGACCTCGAGAGATCATCGGGTCCAACCCCCCCGCCAAAGCAGGCTCCCTAGCTCATATTGCTCAGATAGGCGTCCAGATGAGTCTTGAATATCTCCAGTGAAGGAGACTCCACCACCTCCCTGGGCAGCCTATTCCAGTGCTCAGTCACCCTCACTGTGAAAAAGTTCTTCCGCATGTTGGTGCGGAACTTCCTATGCTCCAACTTGCAGCCATTGCCCCTTGTCCTATCCCCACAGACCACTGAAAAGGGGCTGGCTGATTCCCCCTGCATCCCCTGCTTCAGATAATTATAAACTTTGATTAGGTCCCCCCTTAGTCTTCTCTTCTCAAGGCTGAACAGTCCCAGCTTACTCAGCCTTTCCTCATAGGGGAGATGCTCCAGGCCCTTAATCATCCTCGTAGCCCTTCTTTGGACTCTTTCCAGGAGATCCCTGTCCTTTTTATACCAAGGAGCCCAGAACTGGACACAATACTCCAGGTGGGGCCTGACCAGGGCAGAGTAGAGAGGGAGGATCACCTCCTTTGACCTGCTGGCTACACTCCTCCTGATGCATCCCAGGATCCCATTGGCTCTCTTGGCCACCGAGGCACACTGCTGGCTCATGGCCAACCTGTCATCTACCAGGACCCCCAGGTCCTTCTCCACTGAGCTCTTCTCCAGCAGGTCATCCCCCAGCCTGTACTGATACAAACAGTTGTTCCTTCCCAGGTGCAAGACTTTACACTTGCTTTTGTTGAACTTCATCTGGTTTCTCACTGCCCAGCTCTCCAGCCTGTCCAGGTCTCTCTGGATGGCAGCGCAGTGCTCCTGCGTGTCAGCCACTCCTCCCAGCTTTGTATCATCGGCGTACTTGCTGAGGGTGGATGTTATTCCCTCATCAAGATCGTCAATGAAGATATTAAACAGGACTGGACCCAACACTGAACCCTGGGGAACACCGCTGGTAACAGGCCTCCAGTCAGATTCTACTCCACGAATCACAACCCTCTGGGTTCAGTCCGACAGCCAATTCTCAACCCACCTCACTGTCCACTCATCTATCCCATGCTTTCTCAGCTTTGCTATCAGGATGTCATGGGAGACAGTATCAAAGGCCTTGCTGAAGTCAAGTCCCTTCTCTGGACTCTCTCCAGGACCTCAGTGAGGAGCCCAGAACTGGACACTTGAGGTGTGGCCTCACCAATGCCGAGTACAGGGGCACAATTTCTTTCTTAGACCTACTGGCCACACTGTTTTTGATACAAGCCAGGATGCCATTGGCTTTCCTGGCCACCTGAGCACACTGCTGACTCATGTTCAGTCAACAGTCACACAACACCCGCAGGTCCTTCTCTGCCTGACAGCTCTCCAGCCCATCTCCCACAAGCCTGTGGTGCTGCACGGGGATGCAGTCATGGGAGCGGGATTTGCATGGCCTGTAGAGTTAATTATGGCCACATTTACCCACCTGAACCTCATCTTTTACCCTGCATTAACACAGGGACTAAGCTACACTGAAGCAGAAGTAACGACCAGGCATCTTTGATGTTTCCATTGGCAGGGAGATGTTGATACATTTAAGGGAAGTGATTGCTGTTGAAAGGGGAAGGGAGGAGGAGCAGAGCTCTCTGGCTCTAGAAAACATGACACCGATCACAACTGAGAGTACTCTTGATGATGAAATGCAGATGCACCACTTTTATAAACAGTTAGGAAATTTTCATCACGAAAGGGTCAAAGCAAATACTATACCAACATCTGTTTCTCCAGTGAAGGCAGACCCTGAGAATGATTTGGGCTTCTATTGAGCAAGGGGGGAAGTTGATTATAAAATAACACTGGATTAACATATTAATTAAAACCAGTCAGCTCTGTAATTGACTACATAATCCAGTATTTTGTGTTAATGAAACCTACTAGGAATGCTAACCGAGTGTTCTAGTAGGTGCTTCTATGTTAAATAACTATTTACACAGGAAAATTAGAGTAAAATTCTTTCAGCGGGCAACTGGAATAATACGGAAGTGTCCCATCTGGAACTTGTAAAGTCTATAATACATCACCCTCAGAAGGTTTTAAATGTGTCAGTCTCAAATTGGAGGAAAACAAGACCGCTTCTCAGCATTTTAGCCAAGATCAAGTGTAGAGTAAGAATAGGAATGGTTCTTGTCATGCAAGGACAAACGTGTCTTGCATTTTTATACAAGAAAGGTTTCAACCAGCCATTAAAAGGCCAAGAGACAGAGAAATCTGGGATTGTGTAGGTTTAACAACAGGCTTTCTCTGCTCAGTGACATCATAAAATTTAATATTAAGCCTCTATTTATATAATGTATTTTACCTCTGAACAACACTGAGTGAAACTAAATGAATGGTATTCTCACCTCTAATAAATATGTCCAGTAGTCCGCACCCCATTTTAAAAGAATTTCAGACTAACTGTAGTGAGTGACTGCGATAGAGAAGTTCTTCCTTCCTCAGCTCTTTGAATCTCTAAGAGTTAATAATTTCAGTGTCAGGAAAATTAATTCCAGTACTAATTTTCAAAAGTAAATTGTTAAATTATTTGTTACAGTGTAATGGGATGCTCTCACATAGGAAAATAGGTATGATGTTTCAGGTCAATGTGTAATTTAAGCTGCCATTCAAACTAATGAAACACTTCCAACTTGGTGTGCCCCTGTTTTAATTTATTTGTGGTAGCAGGACTATATGCTATTGCTGACGAGCCATACTAATATGCAAAAAAACATGTAAAACACTCAATAGAAAAAGAAGAAGAAATTTAAATGTTCCAATATGGAAAAAAAAAGGAAATATGTTCCTGGTTTTGGTATTAAGATTGTTACATGTCTGTATATATGTGTTCATTCAGGCTTATCAGAACATCTTTTGAAAATGGCAAATATTTCCTGACCAGTTTATGTTGGGAAGCTTAATTCTTTGTAAGAGTTAGAAATAAGTACCTTGAAATAAGTGCTGCAATGATAGCTTGCCTATGGTAGAAATAAAGCTTGTGTCTGGAAGGGAAGCAGTTCCATTCGCATAATGGATTTTCATGATACCTAATGATGTGGGATTCCGTAAGATTATGCCTCCAAAGCAGGACACTTTTTTCTTCACCTGAAGGTTCTCTGCTTGGCCTATGGTCCATTCACTCAAAGTCCATTCCTCTATATGCCTTTGGGTGGACTTGGCCTACTTATGAGTGTCATGAAAACTTAGCCCTAGTTGGGACAAAATGTCTGAGGATTTTAGAGCACTTTGACACCAGTCGGGACGTGATAGTTACCAGTGCTCTGCCAGGCAGCTGGAAGGTTCCTAGTATTGCCTTCTAAACGCACAGATTTAAGCTACTTGTGGCACAAGACCCTGGGCAGGTTGGCAGTGCAACCATCACCACGGCCACGCATGCATCAGGTTGTATGAAAAAGGCACCTCTGGGTGACTAGGGCAGCTTTCCATACAGTTGTCCCAGTCTGTGTTTTCTTCCTCTGTCTTCACTTACTCAAGCTACTTAACAAACAGCCCAGTGGGAGTCATTGCTGTCATCTTTGTGGTGTACTTAGGTTGGATATTAGGAAGAGGTTCTTTACTGAGAGGATGGTTGGGCGCTGGAACAGGCTTCCCAGGGAAGTGGTCACAGCTCCGAGCTTGGCTGACCTCAGGAAGCTCCTGGATGCTGTGCTCAGTCCCATGCTCTGACTTGGCTGGCCCTGTGTGGATCTGGGAGTTGGATCCTTAGGGGTCCCTTCCAACAAACAGAAGCACCAACTGTCTGCTGTACTGTTCAAAATATATCCTGGGTTTGTATTCTGAGCTGATAAAACTAATTGCATTTCTTTTTTCTGCAGATGAAGTTTTGCCCCATCCACATGCTTTCTGTAAGAATCATACAAGCTAAGAACATCAAGTCGAGAGACCTATGTGAGTTGTGGTTTGATTGTGGTTTTAGTCACCTCTGGCATTAACACAGGGAGCAGTGCTCCTAAGTTCTGAAGGCATACAAGCAACATACATAAAGCATAGCAATAGAAACACTAATTCCAGGGCATCAGGAGATTTGAGGACATATCTAGTGGCATTTCAGGGAACTGGTAAAAACTGAGATCCGCAGATGAATTTCCTGGGCCAACAGGAGAAGGCAGACCTTATGTGAGGACACTGCAAGCTGTAAATCTGCTGGGAGTTGTTTGGTTTCCATGGTCATAATTGCTATAAATCATACAATGAACTGGAGTTTTGCCACACAGGGCACATATTTAGGGACCTTGTATTTAAATGTATCAATTATATATGTAAATTGGAGAATTTCAACCCTTCTAAAATGCGGTATCATTTGGCATATTTACTGTCCTCAGATGAACTTTCCTATTAAATTATATGGATAGTTTCTGGTTAAGGAGGACCTCTACAGATCCAGCCCTAAGCACACACTGAACCTGCATCAAACCAGACTTTTCTGTGTACTTCCATATGCAACTTTAACTCGTTATCTCATCCTCACAGTCTCCTATGGCTCCTTCTCAAGGTGTACTGTGGACTAGCCATTCAGCTGCCGTTTTTGCAGACTTCTCACATGGGCTCCTCATTCGGGACAGAGACCATGAGCTGCCTTTTCTTGTGCTCTTGAAACCTCTGGCTTGTGCATTCCTCTACTGAAAAAAGACGTGTTCTGCCAAAAAAGTGTCACTTTGCAGCAAGTTATTTGAGTTACAGCTGAGACCATTCACATCTTGCCGTGCAGGGCTGAGCACAACCTTGGCCAAGCCTGGATGCAGGGGAGACAAGAGGGAGTGAATCCCCTGCTAGCTGAGTAACTGCCTGCCGGAGATCCCTGTACTCCTGTGTCACATGCTACATGGCAACACACAGAGGTGGATGCTAGAAAGGTGGTACTGTGATGAGGCCTGTATTTCTGAGTTTCAATGATCTCTTCTATCTACTCTATTGAAGGGACAGTTCCACTTTCCTGCCAAAACCTTGCGGGGCAATGTTATTCCCTGCTTGATACCAGTCTGAAGTATTTAGGCATCTCGGGCTGCAGTAGACATCTTCAGTCAAGTCCAGATTCCAGCTCTGAAAGACATCACCTTGGAGATTTCCTTTCACACCGCTGTGAAGCTTCACAAAGTAAATGTGCTTTCCCACCCTGGCTCTTCCCAAAGGATGGCTGCACGAGGCACTGACTGCACTAACCCTCAGGAATAGATGTAGGCTGGAAGTGAGATGAAGACTCCCGGCTTCTTCATGCCCTTGTGGTCTTGGGCCTACACTGTTGTTTAGCTCCAAGAGATCGTCTCTAGTACCTAACCCTTCTAGACAGCCATCATGTCCCTTCCGCATGTTTGTGTTGCTAGACTGAGCAAGCCAGTCTTCTCTGGTCACCTCTGTAATATGCATCCTCCTTTCCTGTAATCATCCTAACAGCCCTTTTTGGAACTAGGTCTAGTTTCAGTTAAACCTTTTTAACATTAGTTAGCTGAAGTTGTAGGGAATGTGCCTGATGATTGGTCAGTGGGATCTTTAAACCTTTCTCTTCATGTGGGAAACACGGCTCTTAGTGTTCTTTGTGTGTGCATGTGTACATTTGCAGTTTGTGGTAACCCCGGAAAGATAGTATACCAAGAGGGTTTTCCTTGGTGGCTTCCAACTGATATGCTCTGCACTTTTTTTTTTTTTAAAGTAGTATTAATTATTAGTCCCCAGAATCATGACCTTGCTCTAGGTTTCATCTATCATATTTGCATCAGTTTTTTACTCTTTTTTTCTGCTGCAGTGACTGCATCAGACTGCTATGTGCGCTTGTGGCTGCCATCTGCTTCAAATGGAAAGCTTCAGACCAAAACCATCAAGAACTCTGATAACCCCGTCTGGAATGAGACTTTCTACTTTAGGATCCAGAGAGAAATTGAGGTAGTAAAAAAACAAAAAAAAACCAAAAAAAAGAATTCACATTGTTTTTGAATAGCTGAGAATCCTCAGTTGACACCCTGCCAATTAACAGTGCTAAGGAAATCCTCATGTAACAGAATTTGCAACTGGTAAGCACAAAACAGCAGAGGTAGAGTAGTGTTCTCCTCAGCCAGTTATAGACATTGGTGATATAAATGCCTACATCTGATCTAGTCCAGATTCTCTTTGGTGTCACCTGAGAGAAACAGCTACTGTGGATACTTCATTTGGGCTATTTTGGATGGTTAATTTGGGAAATGCTTTCCCTTAACCGGTTTTAAGGGAAGGATAGAGGAATTGCTGTGTTGTAGGCAGTAAATTTAATCCTATCCTAAGCTGTGTAGTTAAGAGAAGTTTGGGGATGAAGAAACTGAGTAAGTGTGTTCCTTGGGGTGGGGTTCAGTGTGGAGCAGAGCACTGACATCTTTTCTGTCTCAGGATAGTGGAGACACTCTGTTATAGGTAGTTGTCTTCTATTTCATGACAAGTTTCCCAAGGTTGGGTTTAAAGATGGTGTTCCACATTAGCAAACTGTCTTCTTACTACTCTGCTAGTCAAGCAGCTGCAAAAGTCTTTAACCATCTTTCTGTCTCTGTGTCATAGCAGCTGGGTAAGAGTTCTTACTTATTTTCTTCTACTACCAGAATGTTTTAGAATTGGCAGTGTGTGATGAAGATCCGCTCACCAAAGATGACATGCAGTTCACAGTTCTTTTTAACGTGGCTACAATCAGACCTGGGGAGACACTCCGTGAGACATTTGCTTTGAAATCAGAGGTAAGAATAGGAGATACAAGGTGGGACCAGCAGGACCTAATTGTCCACATTGGCTTCCATGTTAAGTGGGGTTTTGGTGTGCATAAATGGATGCATTTCCGTATCATTAGCAATAGCTCATCAAAACATAACATTGTGTTGTATTCCTGTGACTTTGTAAGTCTCTCTTCACAGATTTGGAAACTGAAGCCGCTTCTCTCATGCCTGGCATCTCTGTGGGGGCAAAATATGTTAATAGAGAGCATCTCTAAATAGCAATTTTTATCTTTTATAATCCAAATAAATAACTTCCTCAACTTTAGGCTTTGTTCCACTTTTGCCATGCTTAGAGGACATTTCCTCTTAAATGACAACTTTTTATTGAAAACATTGAAGACAGTCCACTCACTGCTTGGATTAAATTACTCCTCCAGGCTTGTCCTGGTGGTGTTTGTGCTGGGTTTCCTTCTCAGTGATTCAGATCTCTCTAACCCATCATAAACGGATGCCTGTTCTGCTGACATCTTTGGTATTCTGTTAAGGAGCCCATGAAAGAGAGTTGTCCAGAGAACAAAGCTGGGGTAGGTCTGTGACAGCTCCTGGGTTTGGCTGAGCTGTGGCCAAGGTATTGCTACATGCTCACTGCAGGAAGGAAACAGTCCACATTCAAAAGAACAGCTACTTCCCAAGTGCTGGAAGCTGTTAGCCTGGATCTTCCCAGTGACTCTGCAGGCTGGTGCCATGCGCTTCTCGGCCAGTGGGTGAGTCACTGGGAACTTTAATGATTCAGTAACCACTTCAGTCCAGAGTACTCCTGCCTAATTCATCCCCACTGAATTCAGTGTGAATGGGATTTAAAAGGTTTGTGTATGGAAATGACACCAACATGAGTTGCATTTGTTCCTGGGCTTCAATGCCTTTCCGCCATGCACACCACCTTTGCAGAAAACCATTGTATTTCTGTTGCAATCAAGGTTTCCCAATCTGATTGTATCTCTGGAAATACATCTCATTCTACATCACCCACAATAGGAGAACAGTAATCTTACATGCTTTTCCCAAGCCTGTGGTCTCCAGGCTTTGGAAAGAGGAAATACATGGCTTTTTTTTTTGGGTAACATTAGCAGAAGAGATGACAGACGTGGAAGCAAAGTGGTTTTTGGATATGACTATGCTGCTGAATTTTTGCAGCCACCAATGATCCCTATTTACTTTATTCTTTTCTTTTTAGAAAGAGAGGTGCACTAAAAAATGGGAAAGTTTGGAAGTGGAATTCTGGATGGAAAGAATGTGAGTAAAATTTCCACCATGAAAGATATGGATCTGCCAGGGAGTAATAATATCATAGAATCATAGAACGTGCTAGGTTAGAAGGAACCTTTAAAGGTCATCTAGTCTCAGGAAGGAACCTCTTCCAGCTCCTTCTCCCAGCAGTGAGCTGAGATCGCTGTTCCAAACTTTTTCACCTTACCTTCCCCAGATAATTCTGCCTTTTAATGTATTTTATACAAATTTTACCTTCTTTTTGACATGTGTATCCTGAACGTGGCAATGTAGTAACATTGTTACATCGTGATCACTTGCACACAAGATCCATGTAAAACTTAACAGGTGTCCTTCAAGTTCGAGATCACTGTGGTGTTTCTGAATGACCAGAAAAGTTGTCTTGTATTATTATCATGATGTATATGTACAGTCATGTAGACAATGTTAGAAAAGTCACCCATTAGGTGGTAGCTTAGTTAAACTGAAAAAACCCAGACTATCAACAAATAATAAAGTTAAGACTGTCCCACTCAAAGGAATAATCAACACTGGGGGAGGACAAATCCCATTCAATAAACTTGATCTCTCTTTTAAATGCTATCACAAGTTTGGGTAAAAAAAACCCAAAGCCCCACACAAACAACAAACCTACACTATATTTTCTGGCATATTTGAATTTAGCATTAAAAAAAATAAATTAAAAGAAAAAAGGAAAATAGTCTAGTCAAAACTTAGTAACTGCATGGTTAGAAGGAGGAACTTCTTAAACATTGAAGAGCTGCAGTAAAAACCCCGCTGGTATTCTTGGTCATTTCCTCCCACAGTGAAACTCAAGACAATCTATTTAATTTATCTATGAGAGATAGCTTAAGGGATGGTATAAATGTCTCCTTCCAGATACATGAAAGCGTGCACATGGGACATAACTCCAAGCAGCGCTACAGGCTTGTGGGGGACTGGCTGGAGAGCTGTCAGGCAGAGAAGGACCTGGGGGTGTTGGGTGACTGCTGACTGAATATGAGTCAGCAGTGTGCCCAGATGGCCAGGAAGGCCAATGGCATCTTGGCTTGTATCAAAAATAGTGTGGCCAGTAGGTCTAAGAAAGAAATTGTGCCCCTGTACTCGGCATTGGTGAGGCTGCACCTTGAGTGCTGTGTCCAGTTCTGGGCTCCTCACCATAAGAAGGACATGGAGGTCCCGGAGAGAGTCCAGAGAAGGGAAACCAGGCTGGGGAAGGGGCTGAAGGGCAAATCCTATGAGGAGCAGCTGAGGGAGCTGGGGATGTTTAGCTTGGAGAAGAGGAGGCTGAGAGGAGACCTCATCACCACCTACAGCTACCTGAAGGGAGGTTGTAGAGAGGTGGGAGATGGTCTCTTCAGCCAGGTGACAGGAGACAGGACAAGGGGAAATGGCATGAAGCTGTGCCAGGGCAGGTTTAGATTAGACACTAGAAAAAATTTTTTTACTGAAAGAGTTGTCAGGGCCTGGAACAGGCTGCCCAGGGAGGTGGTTGAGTCACCATCCCTGGATGTGTTTTAAAAAAGGGTAGATGAAGTACTTAGGGATATGGTTTAGCTTAGGATGGGATTGGTTGGACTTGATGATCTTCAAAGATCTTTTCCAACCTCGTGATTCTGTGTGAAAGCAATCACAGCCAGGTGTATAAAAAGGACAGAATAAGATGCAGTGCTTGGAAATTGGACTGGGTAGATCCAGGCTAGAAATAAGAGAAACGTTTTTCAGTGTTCAAATTATAAGCCATGTGCGGGATTCTCCATCCTTGGAGGCCAAACCTAGTTATTTACATTTAAGTACATTCTACAGCTGAAATAGAAGTTTCAAGGCTGGACATAGTGCTTGGTAAGATGCCCTGGACTTTGCAGAAAAGCAAAGATTGCATACTACATAACTTTAATGGTCATTTCGATATATGAAAGCACTTGTAAATGTGACATTGAAGTATTGGCCTTAATGACAGATGCTGTTGGTAGGACTCTAATGGTTACTCATGGTATTAAATAACTACTTCCATTCAGTGACCAAACTAGGTCTTACAAGGTAAAGTGCCTGGGACAAAGACTTTCTATTACTTACCTCTGTGTTTTCTAGTCACACGTGAAGCATGACTGGAGCTAATCCTTATTTGCTGCTCATTGGTGATCAGTTGTAAATTATAATCTGAAACAGTCAGAAATATCTTTCCTAATAAGTGTTTGCAGAATCCATTAATAATAGACTTTGCTTTTCACAAGTCATTTGGTAATAGCAGGACATGATTCCACATAGACCAGTAAGTCTTTGTTCTGCTGCACCTGAGCATATAGTTTTAAGCACTGGTGTTTTTGTGGGCTCTCTGTGTTTCTTCTTGTTTGGGTGGTACTTTTTGGTTATCATGTGTCATGCCTTTAAGAAAACAAAGTCTGATGCTAACGTAACTATATTCAATTCTAAGCAGGTAATGAAAGGTCATAAAACTACTATTTAAAAAAAGAAGACCAGATACTTACACAGCTTTTGTTTGTTGAGGTTTTTAAAATGTATTTATTTATTCTATCTTTTCAGTCCTGGCCCTCCAGAGCACCTCATCACCAATGATGTCTTAGTGGTAAGGGTCACATATGCATTTAGCTTGGAGTCACTTTGCCTTCCTGTTGATTCTCTCCTCTCCCTACCAACCATCTGACATTTTATCTAGAAAAAAAGAAGCTACCATGATAGATAATGTTGCTTCTGCTTCTGCTTCTATTTATTGGTGTTCAAAGTAAAAACTGCCGTGTGGCCCAAAAAACAAAGGTTATAAAAGGGATGAGTCTGTAGGCAGCTATAGTAAGTATTCAATATAGTAGATATTATATATAGGAAGGTTATCTAATGTAACATGGAAATTAGTTTTTTAATAAAGTGTTATTTTAATCATTGAAACACGGAGTCTTCTTTTGGTACTAGTCAGCATATGGTACATTACCTGTCTCCTTGGGCTGGCCCAGCAGCTAAGGAGTACAAAGTACTTCGTGCCAACCACTCCAAGCCTGCACATGATTTCCAGATGCTAGCCTTTAATACCCCGAGGCAAAATATCACATATTCTATTCTTTCCCCCTCATTTTCTGTGTGAAGCATAAGAGCTGTAATGATTGGCATGTGTTTTTCCTGGAATGACTTGGAAAACTGTCCTGGCTTGAGTTATGAACTGGAATGACTCAGGTGGAGGGTAGGGTGGACAAAATCCATGATCTCCCTACATCAGGACCAGCGAGAAGATGCCTTGCAGACTAATCATTGCCACAATACACAGAAACTCATCGTCAGGTCTTTTCCCCCACCCTTCCTAAATAATTATCAGACGTATGCATAGCCGTGTTCGGGTAACAGTGTGCTTTAGAGAGATTCCTGATTTTTGGGATAACCTGAAATGGGTATAAGAACCTCTGGTGATGCACCTCTGTATGGACAAGCTAGTTCTGAAGTGGTGTAACTGGGCTACTGCCCTGGGGTGATGAACTCTGAATGTGCAGTTGTATTGCTTCCAGCACTGAGACCAGTTTAGTTGGCTCCGTATTACAGCTCGGGGTTCTCTGCATGGCATTTCATTACTTACTGCAGATGTGGCATCTGCTATCTTCATACTTTTTCTCTCCTGTCTCCTGTACAGTCCCGTGAGGTTTGCTGCTTGGAAGTGCAAGTGGACATTAATGAAAGCAGGAAATATTTGAAAGGTATACCGATTTCTCTGTGAAGCGAGGGCATGGCCAAATCAACCCTATCGTAGCCACCCAGACCAGGGTAGAGGGTAAAATGTAATGCAGTGAAAGTCCCTGAGCTGCCTCCTGTTGTCTTGTAATGCTGATCTGTGGGTTTTTCGTGGAAGCTATCGAGTTTGGACACAGCAGACTTTGCTGTGGAAGTCTGGGAGTGCTGACTGGCGGAGCACTCCAAGCTATGGGGTGAAGGCAACAGTACCGGTCTCCTGTTGGAGGACTTACCACAGGGAATGACTCCAGCAGAAAGTCTGCCAGCTCTGTTAGCTGTTTTTTCCCCAACAGTGGTATTATTCTCTAAACAAATCTCTTTCCACTAGAGGGTAAAAATCTGGTGCTTACGGTGCCTGCATCTCATGAGAGAACACAGAAGACTACGGAACACACTGATACTTTCTACTTCCACTGCATGAAGGCTTGGGAGCCAGTTCTCAAAGTCAGGCTGCAGGTAATGGGCACTATCCAGTACCACCTTTCCTACGGCTTGCTTCTTTCCAGTGTCACCGAAACAGTAAAAAACTGGATTGTTCCTATTCTGTAAATAAAACCCATGGGTTTTTTTTCTCTGCAGAAAGTTTCTGATAAGGAAGATGACAATAGCAATTTAAGTGACACCTTAACGGTACCACTGAAATTTCTCCCTGTTGGACATAAAGTGAAAGTAACCCTCCCTGTAAGACATGTAAGTGCTTCACCATTTATATGATCTTTTGGAGAGAAGAGTAGAGTAGCCCTCAGAATTTAACACCAGAACATTTTTTAAAAATAAATCAATAAGTAAGTTTGAGTGACAGTTTTGGGCAAATCTAGGTTTGCTGTGAGAAAGGTTAAATTTCTCAGAGAACTATCAATCTTCCGTCAATAAAATCAGTGATTAGGAAATCATCCTGGCCAGTTTTAGATGCATTTCAGACCAACCTCTACTGTCCTTACCCAGTTAAGGGAGAAAATTCAATACTCCAGGCAAGGCTGTGGGATGCTCCACTGCTCTGTATCAAGCCAAGGTGGTTAGCTCAATCTATATATATGCATTTGAGATGGCTAAAGTTACACAAGTTGAATCTTACTCTCAGAGGACAATTATGTCACATTCTTTTACGCGTACAGTTAGGATGGTAACTGGTGGAGAAAAACAACTCCAAGTTGCTTTAAAAGCAGTGGCAATGCTGTTGTGTGGCCAGATGAATCTGCTAACAGTAGCCAGACATCCTTCCCCAGACCCTACAGCAAACGCGAGGCAAAAATAGGATACGAATTTCTCAGCAGCCTTTCCCATGAAGAGAAGGGAGAATGGATGTCTCTTTTGCCACTAGTGATTCCCTACCCTTTTGGTCTCTTTTACCTCCAGTAGCTCTTTAGAAGGATGTAGTGACTTGTATTTCCTCTTCTCTCACTGTCTGGATGCTGCTTTTCATCCTCAAGAACAGGAGTGGGGCAATGTGGTATCACTGCTGAGTTACAATAGTTCATGGAGGTATATTCACAGTGAGGAAGGAATCCTGTTTCACAGCCAGGTTCATCTAGCCACTTTGACTCCTCCTTCCCCTTTTGCTTGTCTGTGAAGTATCTTTGGTGTTTAGTTGCTTTCCTTCTCTTTCCTGCTACATTTTTTCAACAAACTGTATACAAGGGTGGAAGTGGTGGGCCATTCTGGGAGGTACTGAAAAATCTGTATTTGAAAACTTGTTTTTCCTGGTCATTTACCTTCCTCCTGCTCTGGTTTCTTTGTTGACAGAATGTGCCGCTGCAGTTGTACCTACAACTAAATGATTGGTAAGAGGACTGGTTTTTTTTTTTTCCATAAAGGTCTTACTGCTCTTTGAACTGTGAATTCTAGAATGGCATATCCTTTAGTTAGATACAAGGAATGCATGAGACCAGGGGCAAAATATTACAATGGTTAAGTCACCATTGAAGAGTCACCATGATAGATCAAAGTTAAATATCCTTGGTGCAAACGAGTCATGCCAAGATGCAAAAAAATAATTATGAGAGTTTCAAAGTGACTTTTTTTCAAAGTCACTGAGTGTCCTTTGCATCAAAGAACCAAAATCTGAGATTGGAGCCTTCTTCAGAAGGGACACAGAAGTGGGGAAGGATGCATAGGGAAAAGGGAATTTGAGATGAGCAAACCGTGTGGAGTCCATACAGTGCTCAAACCATGCAAAAGAATCCTAAGAAAATAGATTCGTGGCTCTGGTGATATCAACAGAAAGAAGCAGAAGCTAGGGAAGATGAAATGTGACCCTGTAAAATAATGAGACAGATAAAAAATAGATGAATGTTATTTGAACATCTTTCTCACTGCGCTGTTTCTGTGTACATCTATGGTACAAATCCCCACGAAAGGACTTGTTAGGTTCAAGTTGCCCTTGGCTCAGAAATGAAGCAGAAATAGAAAGGATTCAGCTTACAAGGCTACTGAAAGTCACAAAGAAGCCTCTCTTTTTTTCACATTTTCTGTTCTTAGCTGGCTGTAAAACTTAGACTGCAACAGAAATAGAGACATATAGAAGAAAAGCAGCCAATTTCTTTGAAACTGGAAGCTGCATTTCTGTCTCTTAAGTCTGAAGAGTGAATCCTGATTTCTTTAATGATATTTAGGATACTGGAGTTGCTGAAAATAGATGCGTATATATTTTAAATGCCAACCCTGTGGCCCTGGTTTTGTTTATGTTTCAGCACAGATAAACTAGATGTGCGCTTAGGGTACGATCTGTGCCAAGGAGAGCAAGAATTCTTGCAAAAAAGGAAGAGAGTGGTTGCCAGTGCCCTGAAAAGGGTACTTCACCTGGAGAGAGATCTGCATGGACACGAGGTCTGTGAGTGGGAATCTAAGGATGGGGTGTGGGTCTATTGAATTAGGATTGGCAGAACTTCCCACAAAATTTCTGGTAGTTTTTTGCATGTTGATGACAAACCTGGTGATTTGAATGGCAGCAGAACAGGAGTTTCCAGTGATACATGATATGGCATATCTCATACTCAGCTAAAATCTCAGCTCAGCTATTCATGCCTCCATTCCATGGGTCAAATTCCTAAGGATATAATACAGCAGTCTTCAAAGCCATCGTTTCCAACAGCATGATTCAGTGGGTCAGCAAGCTATGAGGCGCTGGTACATTGTGTTAGACACAGACTAGCCAGACCACCGAAAACAAGTACGAAAATGGGAGTATTTGAAATTCACCTCACATAGATAGTTTTGAAACCATTGTAATCTTCCTTATTTAGGCTTTTTTTTTTCATTTTCAGAACACTTTTCACAAAAAAATCAAAGTTCTTTAGGGTGGAGAAAGAACATTTTATAACAAGCTCTAGCTGAAGAATGTTTTCTTGCCAAGATCCAGCATGAATCTTTCAGTGAACATTTATTTTCTTGCTGGAATTATAATTGTGGAATGGATGCTGTCCAAAGAATAATTTTGTTTGTGTAATATTTTTTTTCTTAACTCTGCACAGGACTTCCTTGAATCCGTCCTTAATTACATTTATTGCAATTTTTATTACTTACTTATAGTGAAATAAAATAATTATCTGTTATGAATCATTGCAACTCCAATTATAAGGAACAAGGGGAAGAAGGACAATTTAAATCACTGCATGTTCAAACTTGTCCGAGCTTTGGGGTTAAGGGAACCCACTGAGTATCTGGAGGATAATTTAAAGAAGGTACTGGTAAAGACTGGCTGAATATTGATTTAATTTCATTGTCCTCCAGTGAAGTCCGTTGCGGAAATTATCAGACCTGTAATTTGACCTTTCCAAGTAGGCAACTGAGTAACTTTTTGAAGATAATACTTATGTTTGAACAGGTCCCAGTGATAGCTGTTATGGCAACAGGTGGAGGTCTCAGAGCAATGTCAGCAATGTTTGGCCACCTTTTAGCTCTTCAGAAGCTAAATCTGTTGGACAGCGTTACCTACATCACTGGGGCTTCTGGCTCGACATGGTGAGTATAAAAAATGGGATTTGTGTTTGGAATTCCTGTGACAGTACAGTACACACCATGAGAGAGGTGCTAAGTCTTACAGTGTTAATGAGTGAATGTAATTCCCTGCTAAATCCATTAATGTTTGCTCTTGATTATAGCTTCAGTTTAGGCTTACAGATTCTCTTCCTTGATTCAACTGGTTGGGTAAATGTAGTAATTTTCCAAAATAATACAAATAAATGGATGATTTTCTCACATTTCTGCTCTTTAGGACCCTAGCAGACCTGTATGAGCATGCTGACTGGTCGCAGAAGACTCTGGAGGGGCCACTTAAGGCAGTAAAAGAACAAGTGACAAAATGCAAGCTCAACCTTATGTCTATAGAGCACCTGAAGTATTATCACAAGGAAATCGCTGAAAGGGCAAAAGCAGGACATGTCTCATCTTTTACAACTCTCTGGTCACTTGTTCAGGAAATGTTCTTACATGAACGAGTATGTATCTGGTCCTGCCACACATTTGGGAAACATCCGCTCGTTTTCATTAGAGCTTTACTCTTGGAGGGCATGATATAATCCCAGTTTGGAACAAATCCAAAGTGACTGAAGCATTAAAGTGTGATTGGTACACAATGATGCAGGATCCTGTGGGGTACCTGAAAGGTTTGAAGGTGCCTCTGTGCTAGGGTGCCCAACAGCTAGCAACTTCAGGAGGAAAACCTGCAGAATGAACCGAGCAATCCCCTCTGAAAAATCAGGTCTTGCAAAGTCTGTTTCTGGTTGAATGCTTCAGAGTTACTGTAATCTGTCCTCATGTGAACATTACTCTCAGCATTAGTAAAGGTCTGTGGGGATGCAGGCAATCAAGGCACTTGGGTATTAATGAAAAGGTTACTAAGTCTCAGAAAGGCAAGGAGGGAGTAAAGTGCAAGTCTCTTATGAAAACGTGACTCATAGGCTGTGAAACATCTGTTGTCTGTCCGTACTCAGGTAGCTTGTGTAACTCTTCCAGAGGTTTATGGTGACTTTTTTATCTCTTTGCTTAGCCAAGAAAGTACAAACTCACAGACCAGCGCAAGGCATTGAAGCATGGACAAAACCCATTGCCTTTCTATGCAGTCCTCAATGTGAAAGAGGAAAAATACAGCACTTTCAAATTTAGAGGTAAGTATGCCTAGAGTTTCTTCTGATACTGAGTAGAATCATAGAGTCATAGAATCACAGAATGGCTTGGGTTGGAAGGGGGGAACCTTAAAGTTCACCTAGTTCCAACCCATGGGCAGGGACACCCTCCACTAGACCAGACTGCCCAAATACTGCACTGAGGAGGGTATGAAAATGGAGTGGAACATGATTCCTATGATGGGTTTGATATGGCACTTTTAAATAGACACAGGCTACATTCAGCAGAAGGTATTAGAATGAGAAGAAACCTGAAAGAAAAAAGCTGTACTTGCATTTGGTTAGGTTTATAGGTACTGCTCTACTGCCAGATGTGTACAGGGCAGCTTGAGTCAGGAAACTGCACTGTGATCTTCTTTTAGTTTGGAGTTCATATCTCTTCAGGCTGCTCTGTTATATCCTGGAGACTGACAATCTGGGGTTAGTAGAGGTTTTGTGCCAGTCATCCCTTGCAGGTTGGATCACTCTTGCAGCTTGTACATTTGCTGCTTTTGGTTTAGAGAGGCAAGTGGGGTCATTTATAGAAATATAAACCTAAGCTTTTGAAGTTAATGTTAGGTTCTTTCTGAGGTGAAGAAACAAGTCCCCTTTCTATGCAAGTTCTATCTGTGTTTGTATGGAAGTAGACAGCGTAGTTTGCAATACAAAGCTACAGTACAGAGCTGCTGAGACAAGCAAGATCCGTGGAGCATGTGGATAGCTTTATCCTCAGGGAAAGGTTTTGTTTTCTTATCTGTGTGACAGTAAATATGCCATGTGTCAATTCTTTTGTAGAGTGGGCGGAGTTCTCTCCTTACGAGGTGGCCATACCAAAATACGGAGCCTCCATTCCTTCTGAATATTTTGATAGTGAGTTCTTCATGGGAAGACGAGTGAAGAAGCTGCCAGAATCTCGGATCTGCTATCTGGAAGGTAATCTAGCAGTGCAATATAGTTCATCACAGCATGGTAGAAAGCATGCCTAACTACCCACTGGTTTGTACAGAATGCTTGTTGGCAGCAGGTCTGCTCTAGGCCTTGACTCAATGGGCTTTTTAGTCCTTTTTGTACACTACTGCTCATTGTGAAGCTTCTTTCCTCCTGGCCTCCCTTTTAACTTAGACAGAATTCAGAGAGTTGCAGCAATGTTCCCCTTCCCATTTTCTGAACCAACCAAGAAGGTGGAGAAGGCAAGTTGTAGAAACAATAAGCCTTTCTTCACTGCCCAGTCATCGACTCGTCACCAGCTGTATTTCTAGGCAATACTGATGCCAGAGGAAAACTGAAAGGAGCTGAAAGTAAAACATAACGCATCTAGAACAAATCACAAAGGTGAGAACCATCTGAGCTTTGGGGGTTGAGAATGGTGTCACTAACCTTCCCTGTCCATAAGGATGAGGGGAAGCCCTTTTAACCTCCAACAACTGATTTGGCTGGCCAAATGTCTAAAGACAAAGAAAAGGGGCAAAGCAGCTAGTCAGAGGAATCCATCTGCCCCAGGAAGATTTTAAATCCTTGTCAGATTTTCAGCTTTAGATACCCAAAACCAAGGGTCCAGCAGAGACAAATCCCATTGCTCTCGCTGTAACATCTGCTACAGATTGAATTGGGTCCTCATGTGAACACCTGGCCTGGGGCTTATGGCATTCTTTTCCAAAAGCAGACTCACGTATGGAGCCAATTCTATTTTGATCTTGGACCAGTTGAACTCCATAGAAACAAAACATGCCTGAAAGTTAAAAAATGGGTCTTGGATCAATTTAAAGAATAAAGCAATTTAAAGAAGGGTCTTGTGTTTATATGGCTTCACCGTGCTCCCAAAGCATGCTTGCATTCACACATACACAGGAAACACTCTAAAAACATAGTTTGAGTGACTGATCCGTCCTATTGTGTTATGGTACTCGACAGCGAATGGTCTGTGAGACATGCTCTCTTGAGAAAGAGCACTGAAGTGCTGACACCATTATGTTTAAACTCCGTGAGACCCACTGCTTAACCTGTGTCCTGACAGGGTCAGTTCATGTGAGCCAGTAATATGTAGCATGTCTACGTGTAATAGTTGGTTGTTAACATGTGATGGTGCAGTGTTTTTCCCATGTGAATTGACTTGCAGGCCTTTGGACAAACATCTTTACTAGGAATTTGCTGGATGGCTTGTACTGGTCGTCAAATTCAAATGAATTCTGGGAACGATGGGCCAAAGACATGGTAGATATAGGTAAGAGTTTCAAAATCAGTATTTGCTTTTGACCACTGCTTCCTATTCTGGAGAGGATTAAGAAAGACACCCTTTTTCTCCTGTCTCTGAATAATCCTTCCCATGTTCTCCCTAAATTGCGGCATGTCATGGGTCTTCCAGCATGTTTCTCACCTATATTAGAATGGTCAATATGTGGTTTATTTTAATTTATTTTATTTTTTGTTTGTTTTATTGAAGTTAATTTTATTTATTTTATTTTCAAACCAGAAGCACACTTTATGCTTTTCATTTAAAATTGGTCTGCTAAATGACACCTCCTGTGACTGCAAATGAGAAGGATGGCTTTTACTTGCTGGCACAGGTACAAAGCCAGTGTGTCACATGAAAGAGTAAAAGGCAAGAGCTGTGCTTGCTTTAAACAACCCCAAATATCTCCTCATTTAAATGGGCTTGGTCATGTGTATATGTTTTTGAAGCAGACTGAAGGAAACAGGGAGGGGAGGGACCCAGCAAGGGCATCAAAGGTGCCCTGCAGAACAGATTGCTGATGGTTTTTTCTCCCCGTTCCTTCTCTATTTCAGAGAAACATTCCCCTGAGGATGATGTCCCTATCATCGAACCTCCATCTTGTTTGTCAGGGAAACTGTATGAAATGTTTCAGGACATTATGACTAAGCGTCCACTTCTGGGAAAATCCCACAACTTCCTGAGAGGCTTAGAATTTCATAAGGATTATATCCATCAAAAAAAATTTGTTGAATGGAAAGGTAACTGCAACAAAAAGTTAACTGCAGTGTGCAGGTAACACCTGAGATTTTTATTTTATTGAGGTTTTTTTAGACTTTGGAAATCTCACATTTAGAGATATTTTCTCAGGGTTTGGAAATCTGCTAAGATGGAACTATGTTCATGTTGTCTGTTTCTTTAGTGTAACAGGTTAAAATTAACTAGTCCATGGGCCACTCTTTTGCCTCCTGAAGACACCTGTAATTTGGGTCAAAGCATGCTCTTCTGCAGGAAGTTTGCCCCTCTGCATAGATACAGTTGCCAGAAGGTTCAGAAAGGGTAGAGTCTTTCGAGGTCAAGAAACAAAGGTAATGTCGGAAGTGTAAACCAGCAGGTGATTATGTGGATCAGATGAAGGAAAGGACTGGTTGCAGTCATGGGGACATCATCAGGTATTTCTGCCTGATTCTTTATCCATCTGAAATCTCTCTTTAACCACTCAGAAACAAATAACAAGACACAACAACAGAGAGGTAAAGCCACATAGATTTAGACTGTACATATCAAACAGAATTCACCGGCTTGGTGAAGGGCAGTTTTGTCTGGCCTGTGCTCTGCAGGCAGGCAAAGTAACCAGTCATCGGAGTTTGACCTCGAAATCTGGGAAACAGTCTGTGAAACGACAGTGAGGTGATGGAGCTCAGGTGTTTGCACATCACAAACCTTCCTGAAATCCCAGCATACTCGTTTATTTCATAAGCAAGTAGCAGTGTGGGAGAACTTCACATTATGGGTACTGGAGTACTGTGTCCAGATCTGTGGGCCCCAATACAAGAAAGATGTAGAACTGTTGGAGAGGGTTCAGAGGAGGCCACAAAGGTGATTAGAGGGCTGGAGCACCTCCCCTACAAAGAGAGGCTGAGTGAGCTGGGCTTGTTCAGCCTGGAGAAGAGAAGGCTGCAGGGGAACATCACTGCAGCCTTTCCATCCCTGAAGGGAGCACAGAAACAGGAGGGGAATCAGCTGTTTAAAAGGGTAGACAATGGCAGGACAAGGGGGATGGATTAAAGCTAAAGGAGGGAAGGTTTAGATTAGATATGAGGGGGAAGTTTTTTACAGAGAGAGTGGTGAGGTGCTGGAACAGGCTGCCCAGAGAGGTGGTAAATGCCCCGTCCCTGGAGGTGTTCAAGGCCAGGTTGGATGGGGCCCTGGGCAACCTTGTGTAGATCCAGGCCAGGAGGTTGGTGGCCCTGCCTGTGGCAGGGGGGTTGGAACTATATGGTCCTTGGGGTCCTTTCCAACCCAGACCATTCTATGATGATTTTTAATCTGACTTCAGCAAGAAAAACATGTGTGCTCTGCTGCCTCTGAGTCCTCCTCTTTGGCAACTTGGGTTTTTTTTTCCCATTTCACGCAAGGTACAACACTTTTTGGGTCTGGCTGCCATTGTTACATGAAGTTTGCTGAAGTTTGGTGGAGGTTTTTTTGTGGATTAAGGCAGAGCTCACAGTGAGCTAAGTGCTTTCAGAACTTCTCAGTAAGCAAAAGGTCCATGTCATAAAAGTCTGCTCTAAAAAGAAACAACTGAGAGAAGGAGAAAACAAGTAGCATAAGAATGGTGGGTGAGCAAAGGAGCTTAGGAAGGCGGGTGAGGGATGAAATTGTCAGTCAGTAAATGTTAAAAAACCCAATTTCCTTTCATTAGCTGACTAGCAGTTTTTTAAAGACAAATGGGTAGAAGCAGATTTCAAGGAGGATGTGGAGGAAGAGAGCATGGGTACACTAAAGATTACTTCAGGGTGGATATTCTACAACTAAAGTAAAATAGGTGGAAAGTTTGAGATCTGGAGTGGGAAGATGAGCAAATTTTGTGTCCTCTCTTGTCTGCCTGCATGAGCCCAAACTAAAGCTGGACCTGGAGCCATCCCTAGAGTCGGAGCAAGGGGAGATGCCAGCTTTGTGGGTAGAAATTATAATCTTGCAGTAGGGTGAAGTCTCTAGACTGTAGCTGTGTTTGCAGGCCTCCCTGCAGCTCAAGTTCTCTCACACTGTAAATGCCATGTGAAAAGCCTTATTTTAGTGGTGAGAACTCTTGAGAACTCATTGCCTGGAATTAGTATAGTATGCTTAACAGTAGAGTTCATGCTTTTGAGGGAATTCCTGAGGCAGGATTTGTTTGAAGTCCTATTTTGGGTGTAGGATGGAAGAAGATACTCTCCCAAGGAAGTGCCTACTGCTAATTCACGTATTCAGCCATGCAGTTCCATCTCATCTCTATGCTAAGAAATTGGGGGTAACGGAATCTCAACTAAAAACACTCAGCGGGCCAAATAAAATTAGAGTACAGCACTCCCCCTGTGAGCGACTACAAGCACGTATCTCTCTCTACCGCAGAATCCCTGAATGCTAAAATAAGCAAATAATTTTCTAAAGCCCTGACAGTGAGGGAATGGGAAAAAACTCAAACCCCCATGAGTTATTACTTCGCGCTGCTGTCAAACATTCCAGGCTACAGAACAAGCTGGAGTTACTCTGCACAGTTTAAGACAACACTACAGAATGAGGCCAAGGAGGCAGAGAGGTTGAACAAAGTGAGGTGATGGAACCTGCCTGCAGTCTTTCTGTGCTCAACATCTTCTTAAAATACCTAAGCAATAATACAGGGCTTGAGGGCTTTGCTGCCTTGTTGTGTGAACGGTATTTTAGTGTTCAAAACCATGCAAAAGCTTTCTTATTCCATCGGTCTGGAAATGGTACCAAGGGAAGAGTAGCCTACAAGGGAGGCTGATGGGATTGTTAACAGGGAAAGAACCACCTAGCTGCCAGAAACTGGGTTTAGATCCCAACCTGCCAGTTGGTATAATCCACATTTGGCTGCTTCTGCAGTTAACGTGAAGTTTAATTAATTTAAGCAATATTTTAAGCTGTTGGTAGGGGATGCTATGTGCATGACCTGGTTTTGTTGGGGTATTTTTTGCAGCATAGCTAAGAAAATTTAGAGGAGAGATCACTGTGAGCAGGTTGAAGTCAAGTTTTTCACCCTGGGAGAGTAGCCTAATCCTGAAAAATGCAAAATCAAAAGAAATTCTCCCAGTTCTTAGGGGGAAAAAAAAAATCAGCTAAAATCTGTATTCTGTGACAAATCAATCTCCAGGGCAGCTGGGAGGCTAGCAGAGTCTGTGTCTCACCTGCCCTCTGCCTGACTGCCTCATGGCTTGCCTGGGGGAGTGTGACCACTGGCCAGATGTGCTCAGATATGTGAAAGAGCCCAGCAGAGGGCTACGAAGATGGGTCTTAGGGACCTGCTTTGGCAGGGGGGTTGGACCCGATGGTCTCTGGAGGTCTCATCCAACACCTACAATTCTGTGCAGTTTGGAGGGTGTGCTCCTGAGGCCACGTTTGTGGGCTCATGGTAAGGAGGGAGGTGAGCCTCGTCCCTAGGGCAACCAAGGGGCTGCCCTTATCATGTAGCACAGTCAGATTTACTGACTTCTCCTTTCTCACCAATGCACTGCTAATGATATTAAAACTGTTTTTCAGACACAGTGCTGGATGCTTTCCCTAACGATCTGACACCGCTGCAGAAGTATCTTTGCCTGATAGATGTTGGCTATTTCATCAACACCAGTGGTGCAGCACTCTTCAAGCCAGAGAGGAATGTGGATGTCATTATCTCACTTGATTACGGTTTGGGGAACGTGTTCAAGGTGAGATTGATTTGCTCTGCTCCTGACAGCTGTGGTAAAACTCTTCCTGTGAGGCTGCGAGGTTTAATAGCCAAATTCGTATCTGATGCTCAAGTTACACAATGACCAGTTGCTCCAAAAATGACTAATTGGTAAAGGTGTGGAAACCATCCTCACATCAGAAAGATTACAGCTATAAAGGTAACAGAGTCTGTTGGTGTCCTGAAGGAGAGGACCGAGTGAGGCTTGTAGGTACCATGCTTATATAGTTCTAAACACATCTTCCAGGGCTTCTCTAGGTCCACCTGGGTGGTCAGGAAAACTATTTCTCCTTCTTTTTGTTTTTTGTGGTGAGGAGGGATGGGGATTGATCAACAGGACAGAGTATGCAGATGCTTGTGTTTTTAAAACTTCCAAGTAAGCAGCTGTCTAAATCTTGATCATATATAGTCAACAGCAAACTAGTCACCATGTCTTGAAGGAGGAAAGACACATCCCTCAAGGCCAGAACTATCGAAACTATTAGGCTACTTTCTCTGAAGTGGAATGCTGCATACACGTCCTAGGATATATGGGGAGCTGCAGAGACACTTGGTTGCTGGAGACACGACCTTGATTTTTCCTGCTCTGTCCTCATGACAAATTCCAAGTTTGGCTTTTGGGTGCTCCCTCTAGCTGTAAAAAAACATTATAGGGTGGTAAGAAGCATCTTCTGACTGGTGAGTGGTGGCAGGAAGCTAGGTTGTTCTGTGGCTGCTTTGGACTACATATTCATTGCAGGGCGATTCTAGGGACTGAATTAATTTGCCACTGTGTTTCTGTGGTTGATCCCTCAGAAAAGCTGATTCTTGTCTTAGCGCTGTCTTGAAGGCAATGATGTTCTGTGTCTACAGCAATTAGAGATGACGTACAAATACTGCAAGATACAAAAAATCCCATTCCCCAAAGTGGAGCTAAGTAAAGAAGATGAGAAGAACCCGAAGGAATGCTATGTGTTCTCAGATGCAGAGGACCCCAGGGCACCCATAGTAATCCACTTCCCCCTGGTGAATGACACCTTTAAGGAATTCAAGGAGCCTGGTAAGTTCCTTCAACAAAACTATGCTTTTTAGTTGAGTTTGGGCCACTTGTCTCCCCAAGCACAGATCTTATTTGTCCTTTGTAGCAGTAATTCTAAGCAGAGGCACAGCTTAGGTGTGAGATCATCCTGTCTCCTTCCCACAGGTGTTGTACATGTGTATTTTCCTCTTCCACGTGAATGCAGATGCCTGGTCATCTGTCAGTCCAGGTGTCACTTACTGCATTGTGCCCAGATCACATGAGCTTCCTCCTCATGGCAGAGGAGAAGGTGGTGTTAACTGTGCTCTTGTTAAACCCTCTCACCAAATCCAGGGTTACGTTCCCCATATACACAGCACAGCTGTCTCTCTCACCCGGTAAGCCATGACGCCACAGAGGGGGCTGAGGCAGACCCCTGCCTAACCTCCACATCCTGCTCAAGAGGCAGGTTAGCAAACCACAGCTCACCCAGTGATGGCGGGCAAGACGCAGGACAGAACAAGGCTTTGTGCCACAACTCGCACTGCAAGGCACACTGGAGAAGACAGCAACGGTAAGGCATTGGGGGAGAGGTAGGGCCAGAATTCCTCCTTGATCTGGAAGAAGCCAAGTACACCTGCCAACTGCTGCTTCTCTCACCTTCCTCCTGTGAACTGAAGACCCAGCAGCAAGCAGGCAGGCTGGGCAGTGGTTGCTTCTCCCATGCTTCCATGCCTTTGTGCTGGCCACTGTCTACCTGGGGAGATGCAGCAAATCTCCCCACCAGTAATAATGATGTTTATGGCCCAGGAGTCAGAGCAGAAGGTGCAGGCACATGGCAGTTAGCAGCTGGGTCAAGCAACTCTGCTGTGAACACGTGCAGAAAAAGAAACGGTGGGAGGTGGAGGGGATGTGTTGTTTAGTTGGCATAAGGGTATGAAACAAAGAAGTTACACGAGCACTGTGTGAGATGAGGGTTCCTTCTTTTACTAAACAAGGACCAGGAAGCACTGCCAGAACTGCGGTGCTCATCTGTGGTGTACGCAGGGGAAAGCCTGTGTTGGTCACAGAGAAGGGCCTTGTCCTGTACTTGCTGAAGAGCTTTTCACACAAGTTTGGCAGCCCCGGGGACATAATTAACAGGCCGCAGGACTGGATATTGTCTAAATGGTGATGCACAGTGAGATACAGCCATCGATCTGTGGCTGGCAGGTAAATAAAACAAATGAGGGTTTTTCAGGGTCTCTCTGACTGAAAGATGGATGGGACTGTGAAGAGCAAAGCAGCTGCTGCAGCTTCTCAGCACTCCAGGCCCAAATCTGTGAGCTGTGACGCTCACCTGCATGTCTCTGAGCAGTTGGTGATTCATCAATCAAGCTGACAGCCAGCAACTGATGTGGGTGGTTGGGAGAGAAGGGTCCTTGGCAACCAGGTTGCACACATTTCAAATCCAACAGTGGAGCTTTTAATTCCTAAATGGCTGAGTGACACCTCGTGGAATGCAGGGATTTATTTTTCCTGCTTTTAATTATCTGAATTCTAGAAAAGAGGGAAGCAGCTTGTGAAGTGCCCGTTTACACCACAACTATAGACTGGACTTTTGCCAACCCAAGAGATATGCAGCTGTAACCGGACATGGATAGCACAGATAATATGGAGCTCTCACTATTGCCAGGCTTAATGAAAAAAGACATGGAGGCTTTTAATACACCCACTTCTAATGACAGTCTGTGCCCAGCACCCTGAGATGGCGCCCTCCAGAAACTGCTAAGTGAGGCTAAAATGTTAAGACTGCATCACAAGCAAAGCTCCTGTGCCTTCTTTTTTTTTTTTTTTGAGAAACTGAACATGAGCCAGCAGTGTGCTCTTGCAGCTCGCAAGGCCAATGGTATCCTGGGCTCCATCGGAAGAGGGGTGGCCAGCAGGGACAGGGAGGTGATTGTCCCTCTCTACTCTGCCCTTGTGAGGTCCCATCTAGAGTACTGTGTCCAGATCTGGGGCCCCAAATACAAGAAAGATGTGAAACTGTTGGAGAGGGTTCAGAGGAGGCCACAAAGATGATTAGAGGGCTGGAGCACCTGCCCTACGAAGAGAGGCTGAGGGAGCTGGGCTTGTTCAGCCTGGAGAAGAGAAGGCTGCAGGGGGACCTCATTGCAGCCTTCCAGTCCCTGAAGGGAGCAGAGAACCAGAAGTGGAATCTACTTTTTAAAAGGGTAGACGATGGCAGGACAAGGGGGAATGGATTGAAGCTACATGAGGGAAGGCTTAGATGAGATATGAGGGGGAAGTTTTTTACAGAGAGAGTGGTGAGAGGCTGGAACAGGCTCCCCAGAAAGGTGGTGGATGCCCCATCCCTGGAGGTGTTCAAGGCCAGGTTGGCTGGGGCCCTGGGCAACCTTGTGTAGATCCAGGCCTGGAGGTTGGTGTCCCTGCCTGTGGCAGGGAGGTTGGAACTGTATGATCCTTGGGGTCCCTTCCAGCCCAGACCATTCTGTGATTTTCCTGCAGTTCTGGTAGACACCACAGGGAATCTCTCTGCAGTCCACAGCCCCACTGGCATATCAATATATCTTTGATTTGGGCATATGTGGTGGTTTAGCCCTGGCCGGAGGCCAGACGCCCACCAAAATCAGTCTATTGCTCCCCTTCTTAGTTGGGCAGGGGAGAAAATATATATATCAAGAGGCTCAGGAGTCTAGATAAGGACAAGGAGAGATTGTTTTATCAGCAATGGTGTGGGCAAAACAGACTCAACACAGAGTGCAGGAAAAACTATTCTAATTTATTACACTACACTAAAAAGAACAGTGAAAACCGGAGTCAGGAACACAACCAAATCTTAAAGCAAATGCAACCAGATCTTAAAAACATGTTCCCCCCACCACACTCTTCTTAGCAGACTTTAGTCAGGGTTTATTTGCTCCCTTCTTCCCTCCCATTCGCAGTACAGGGGGGGCAGGGACTGGGGAAAATGGGGTTCTCAGTAGCACCTTCCCCCCACCCCTCCATTCTAAGCAGACTTCCCTTTAGCCATGATTTTACTCCCTTCTTCCCTCCCTGCTCGCAGCACAGGGGAGGTGCAGGGACTAGGAAAAAAATAATGGGGTTCCCGGTTACTTCTTCATGAGCTGTTTCCTTTTCCAGATCTTAAAACACCTCTACCTCTCCCCCCTCACTCCCTTTGTAGCAGACTTCACTCTAGTCATGATTTCACTCCCTTCCTCCCCCCCGATCACAGCACAGGGGGGCAGGGACTGGGAGATGGGGCTTTGGTCAGTTCCTTGCAAGTTGGGTTCCTTCTTGGCCGGGGAGGGGGCGTTCATTCCACACACCCTCCCCCTGCTACCCTGTGGGTCCCACGCACGGGAGACAGTCCTCCAGGAACTTTCTCCAACATGAATCTCTGCCCCCAGGGCTTTATCTCTTCATCAGCTGCTCCGCCTGGATCACTGCTATGGCGGGCAGCCATAAATCACAATGTCTCTCAGTCCCAGTCCTCCATGGGGTCACCAGCCCCCCCCAGCAAACCTGTTCCAGTGCAAAACTCTCTCTGGCTCATCTCTGTGTCTCTGATTCTCTTCATGGGCTGCAAGTGCTGGCAGCGGCCTATCCCAACATAGGGTCACAGCATCTTCTCTATGTCTCCACCTGCTCCATCCAGTGTGGAGCCCCTTCACAGGCTACAGGTGGGGTCTTGGCCTTTTCCATGGGGTTTCTCCATGGGCTGCAGAGGCATCTTTC
Organism: Porphyrio hochstetteri; assembly: GCA_020800305.1. Taxonomy (NCBI): domain Eukaryota; kingdom Metazoa; phylum Chordata; class Aves; order Gruiformes; family Rallidae; genus Porphyrio; species Porphyrio hochstetteri. Next base: position 47,436,535 of record CM036908.1, read on the forward strand.
TCTCTGGCACCTGAGGTGCCTCCTCCTCCGTCCTCCCCGGCCTTGGTGTCTGCACAGCTCGTTACATCTTTTCACTCCCTTCTCCCGTGGCAAAATGCAGCTGCTTCCGGGTTGCTTTCTCCTATATGTGATTCTCAGAGGCGCTATGACTATCTCTCATTGGATTGGCCCTGATCAACAATGATTCTGGCCTTGAATTGTTTATACTTTGGAGCTGTGGAGAATTCCAGCAGCTCCTTGCAGCAGCCATTTTCTGCACCCCTGTTCTTTTCCAGCACCCAACCATGCAAACCTGTGACAGCATATTTGGTCCAGGCTGCAAGGACACAGGTAACAATAGAGGAAAATCATAGCTCTAGTCATTCTGTAGATGCGTAAGTGTGAGGCTGCTTAAGTATTTTATAGAGGCAATTAGGATGTGCTTTCAAGCAAAAAGAGTGACCCAACAAGGATGCATGTTGGCAGCTCCAAGGTAACCTGAACCTGAGAAGTGGAGCTGAAAGACGAGAGGCTGATGTGAGGTGCTTAGCTCCCTCTGCACCCCCATGCTCTGAAAGAGGTGATCCTGCCTGCTTGGCGTCACAGGGCCTCCTTGTGTGTCCCAGGTTGTCCCCTCCCTCTAGTTGGCAGGGAATGCTAATTAAGCTCTGATCATGAGTTTTGGAAGGCGTTCCAGGTGCACAGCTTGGCTGAGTGTCACGCGTACAGGGTTTGGGAGAGGACATGGACCCAGGGGCATGCTCCTCAGGAATGACCATCTGCCAGCTCTGCTGAGGGGTTTCCAGGCCTGAGCATTAGCAGGAGGGGGATGGAGGAGTGGCTGGGAACACTGACCAGAAATGGCTGTCAAGGCATGGGGGGAGCCTGTTATTAACAGCTGGCTCTGCCAAGTATATGAGTCCATGCCAACACCATGCGTTTTGTGCTCCAGATGCAGCTCACTGTGGTGGCTTTTGTTTTTCTCTGCAGGGGTAAAGCGCTGTCTCTCAGAGATGGAAGAAGGAAAAGTGAATCTGGAGAACAACTGTTCACCCTATTACCTCATTAGGCTGATCTACTCCTCTGAAAATTTTGACAAACTTGTGAACCTGAGCAAATACAACATCCTCAATAACAAAGACCTGCTCCTCCAGGCAATCTGGAGTGCCGTAGAGCGGAGGAGAAGCGGCAGGACTGGAAATCTCCCCAGCCACTCTGGAGCTGGATACTTCTAGGCTGGTTTTTTTTTTTTTGCACTTTTTCCCCACTGAAGGCTATGACAGGCACATTACAACACGACAGTCACATTATGACAGGTCACAATCACATTACAACATGTCACAATGGTTATCGTTTACAGGAAACTGATGAAACCTGTACATTTCTGATCTTGCCTTATTCAAGTTCCTAGCTTTCAAAAGGGTTTATTGAATCTCCTTCTCCCATGTTTTTGGGCCACATGAGCCTCACACTGTGGTCTTGGTAAGAAATTAAGGTCCTGGTTAGCATAGAATTTCCTGGATCTCCCCGATGTTATGAAGTATGGTGATGGTGATAGCTCTTCGTATGCGCCTGCCCCCTCAATCCTGAGCCCATTGTTGGTATCTTTCCAATGCTTTGTTGCAAACCAAGTCCTGGCCATTTGCATTCAATGATGTCCAGATTTTCAGACAGGCTGAGCGACTAGCACTTGCACTCAATTGGTGGGCTCAGCTTTGAAGTCAGGCCAAAACTCACATGTCTCTCAACAACGGCCAAGCTGTAGCATGGACAACTGCATTCTGTCTGGCTGATTCCCCTTGCTGATTTAGGAATTACTCCTTTTTTTCCCCCCATTCCCCTGCATGAGTTTGGCACAGAAACACCACTCCAGGCTGCCACGAGAGGGGCAGTTACATTTCAAAGGGAGAGGAAGTTGCCTTCAGAGAACGAGCATGGTTCTTTTGAGCACTGGGTGGAGGAAGACCTCTATGTACGGTGTCAGTGATTACATGGATTTACACGGGTAGCACCTTCCTGCATTAAAGCATCATGAGCCTTAAACAAGCTTTTGATACAAGGAACTCGAGGGGAATAATTACCACAGACTCAAGTACATTTACTTTAACAACGGCAACCAAGACATAAGCTGGGGCTGAATGTAGGGTAATGTAACTCAGCGGCAGAGCACGTAGCCACTGTGTTGTCACACCCTTCCTTCCTTTTCCAGTTTTCTATCCCTAACATCACAGGCAAGGTATTTTTAAGAGGTGCTGCACTAAAATAGAGCGCAAATGAAGAAAAGGAATTTTGTTATCACGCCTCCTTGCTAGAGGAAAATCCCACGAATAATGACATCTGGTTTTCATTTCCTTTGGGGCGCAGTGGGAGACATTGCCTTCAACATCTTTACAGCCCTCTGCTAGGTTACAGAGACAGTAGGGAAGGATGGTGAGCAACATGGAACAGCACCCTACGGAAGTCAGAGAAGTTTCCAGACTTCATAGCACTGAAGGATTTGGACCTGCTGCTGGCTTACTGCATCCAAACACTGCCTATTCACAGTACCCCCAAGGAAAATCTTACACATTTCTTCTGTGTTGGAAGTTTACTTGATACCTAGAATTAGTTTTACTTGAAAACCAAAAATAAGCCAAAGAGATAGAAACAGGGATCTGCCTTTTGGGTATACCCAGACAGCTCAGAGCAAGAGCATTTACAAGAGGCTTCATTGCCTGAACCCTGTATCTGCTGCAAGCAACAGCAAGGGATAAAGCTCAGTATTATTCCATATACGATGCTCATTTGCTGAGCTGAGGAATACCATGCAAACCCCAAGGGGCCTAACAGCTGGAATGAAACTGTAGAGCTCAACTCAGACCATGGGAAGATAAGTACTAATTTGCTATCATCTGCTGGAAGAAGTGAGAGCCATTTTGAGATGAAAGGTGAGATGGCAGCCAGAGGCTTTCTCAGAAAAGAGCAGCCGGACCTGTGACCTTCACATAGGAGAGCCCATTCTAGCACAGTGTGCCATGGTACCTGCACATAGAAGCACACATGGCTATGTGCATGCACACACACAGAGGGTCCATGCTGTTTTCATGCTCTGCTGGCTGATCCTACAAAGAAACCTCTTGCTGTTACCCCTTTGCACAGAACAGGAACTGATTCCAGCTGACTCTGAAGAGGCTACATGCTCCCCTGTCCCACAAACCCTGATTCACCTGGACTCTGGTTGTTGGCTCCTGTGGTGGTTCAGCCCCAAGCAGTGGCTAAGCAACACACACCACTCGCTTACTCCCAGAGGAGAAACAGATAGAGCATCCATGGATTGGGATAAGAACAGTTATAAGGACAAAATCACTATGAAAGTAGAAAAATAACAGCCAACTATACTCACGTCCAATGATAACACAGAGTACCTTACCGACAATCAGAGTGCTGCCCAATGCCAGGACCAACCAGCTACCCCCACCATACTCCAACTGCCCAGGAAACAGCCAGTACCACCCCTTCCCCAACCAGCCCCTTTTATGTGATGTCAGGTAGTGTGGGAACAGTCCGGGCTGACTCAGCTCACCTGGGCTGGCTGCTCGGGGAGGTTGACTCTGGCCTGGCCAGAACCAGGATACTCCTGTCAGCATGGACTCCCCTGCTTGCCTCAGCCGGGTGGCAGGAGCAGAAAGGATGGACAAAGATCAAGTGACACCATTGTGCTGTCCACCTCTGTGCCCTCACTGTGTTGGTGCACTTGAGGCATCAAATTACTGCTTACATCTTCTTGGTATTATACAGGAGGGGCAAAGGGCTGAGCTGGAGGAGTGGGACGGGGGCTGAACATGTTTTTGGGAGTCCCAATAATGGCAGCTTATAGCCGCGCTTCTGCTGCAGAGGTTGAAGGACAGAGTTTAGTGAGGTACACTGGTGGTCACAACACACCAGGATTTCTTCTGATACTAGACCAGTATCTAACTTAGGCTGGAAGACTTGGCCTTCCGGAACGGAGAGTCAGTGCAGCCTCCCTGAGATAGAGCAGATTTGTCACGAACAAGGCCAGCAATGATTAAATCATTGCATTTCATTTGCACCTCATCCATATCATAAACAGGAACACTGTTTTACCTCATCTACCTATATTTTACACTTAGCTGCTGCTCTTTTCTTCATGGCCTACAGTGAGTGGACCGGTAGGCCTCACAAACCTTGGAAGCGGGTGTGAGGCAGCTCAGCCACGCTGAGGAAATTGCATCTGTCTGTCTGTCTCTCTCTCTCTAAAGGCTCCACAGATGGATAACCAGGCATGGTCATAGTGCTGCTAATGCAAACAGAAATGCCTGCTAAAATGTGAAAGAGCCAAAAAACCCACAGGGTTTTCTGGTAACCCTCAGTCAGTGGAGAATAACTCTGCTGAGGGTCTGCTAAACCCTCTTAGAGGGTGCGGGAGATAGCTGTGTGGTGGGAAGGGGGTGTGACACTCCCTTGGCAGGGGGAACTGTCACCCCAAGTTGTGCCAGCACTTAAAGTTGGACTGGGAAACTGCTGTTTCATCTTGCAGCCAAGAAGCACAGACAAACATGTGGCCCTGGATCTCCTCAACAGCCCTGTGGCCTTAAACAAGAACAAATTTGGGGTGGGTTTTTTTCTTTTTAAATATATTTTTGCATTTCAGAGCCTGAAATGATGTGAGGGCTGTATTGTTGCCTGTCAGGGCGGATTTGTTTTTGTGTGGTTGGACTGTTGCTCCCCACAAGGGTGTATGCTTGTGCCTCGTCCCCAGCCTTGCCTGGCCTTGTGCCACACATTGCTGAGCAGCTGCGTGAGCGGAGTGTGGGCAGGCCGAAGCAGGAGCTGCGAGGAGAAAGCTGCCCCTCTGCATCTCACTGTGAAAAGGTGTGCAAATGTGTGTGTGAAAAGGCACGTGGCATGCTTATATACCAGGCCTTGCTGCCCCGCCCCCACCTTTGCTTACCCACTGAAGATGAATGCATGTGTCCAAAAAAACCCCTCATCCGAAATGCACCCCAGGTCACTGCTCTCCGACGAACCCCCACAAATATAAAGCTTGCTGCCAAACGCAGAGGAAACACAAATTTGCTCTTAGAACTCTTAGCTACCCTTTCCAGAAATTGCTTGCTTGTGTCTTTTAACCATTTACCGATATATTCATTAAAAATAAAACACTGCAACAGAGCACCGGGCCCACGGAAGTTTTTCTGTATGTCTTTCCCATTTTATTACACCAGGTGCCTGCTGAGCACTTTGTAGGGTATTCACTGGTTTCAGGGTGGGGGATGGACAAATCAGAAGGACAATGTTCTGGTTGTCTGGAAGGAAAGCAGAACAAAATCTACATCCAGCGGTAAGTCCCCTGTTCAGTGGCTTGGCCCGGCCACGGCTGTATTTTGCCTCGTGCTGATGTGATTTAAATGCCTTTCACTGAACTTTACTGTTATCAAGTAAATGGTGAGTTTAAAATGCTGAAGTTAAAAAAAAAAGAGTTTTGGTGGGATTTTTGGGCAGTAGGGTAGGGTTTTTTATTTTTTTTTTATAAAAACCAGCTAAAAATTATCAGCAATAAAGGAGACAGCACCAGTTTTTCCATTACTGTCATTTGTTGCACTTTTTGTGGGACTGGCAGCGGCTCCAGCAGATGTACAGCCGGCACTAGCCAAAAAAAATACCAATTACCAGATCACCTGGTTGGATATGAGTGACTGCTCTGAGTCAGTCAGAACACAAATCTCAACTCAAGATGTTGAATGTATTTACAAAAACCTGGTGTTACACTCTGGCCTTCCCCCCTGCTGGAAATTTATTCAAGGCAGAGGAGAAGACCAAAAGCAAGGAGCAAGAAGCTTCAGGCTGGCTAAAAAATGTACGGAGGCTGAAGTCCTTGCTAGAGGAGTTAAGGACTTGAAGCTTCCACTTCTCAGGGAAGAGCTTCTAGCCACGGAAAAAAAATAATGCCTATTATCTGAGTGTCATGCTGTGTAACTTTTGTTTGGCTCAGAGAGATAAGGAAGGAAGGGATAACCCACTCACCCCCTTTCCTTATGGTTGCACCATCCCTTACCACCTAGAGGCTAAAATCCAAATGCCTGCACCAGTAGATGGGCATTTAAGCCAAAATAAAAGGGTTTAACAGGCCCTACCCCTTGCTGGAGGGTTCATCTGATCACTCCTTCATTACCCTCAGTAGCCTGGGCCTAGTCTGGCATGGCAGGACTTGAGTCTGTGTCTCAGGTGGTCAGTCTCCTCCGCATGTTACTTTACTCTGAGGTGCACCAGGAATCTCTGTCTTTCCTTTTCGGATCTGCCCTCCTTATTCCTGACTGGTCTAAAAAGCGAATTCAGAATTAGAGGTGAAACTTGTTCCCAGAAGGAGCTCGTAGTGGGGGGATGCACCTTGAATCACAGAATCACTGAGTTGGAAAAGACCTTTAAGATCATTGAGACCAACTGTTCCTGTCCTGTGCTAAACCATATCCCTGAGCACCTCATCTACCTGTCTGTTAAACACACCCAGGGATGGTGACTCAACCCCCTCCCTGGGCAGCCTGTTCCAGGCCCTGACAACTCTTTCAGTGAAGAACTTTCTCCTAATATCTAATCTTACCTTGCCCTGGGGCAGCTTCATGCCGTTTCCCCTTGTCCTGTCTCCTGTCACCTGGCTGAAGAGACCACCACCCAGCTCTCTACATCCTCCTGCCAGGTAATTTCAGGCAGTGATTCAGGTGATTCAGGAGCGGGTTGATAGTGCTTTCTATGAGCAGCTAGAAGTAGCCTCGAGATCCCAGGCCCTGGTCCTTATGGGGGACTTCAACTACCCAGATATTTGCTGGGCAAGCAATACGGCCAGTCGTATGCAGTACAGACAATTTATGCAGTATGTTGAGGACAATTTCCTGCTACAGATGGTGCAGGAACCCACAAGGGGAGGGCGGGTGCTGGACCTTGTTCTTACTAACAAGGATGGGCTCATCAGGGAGGTGAAGGTCGGGGGCAGCTTAGGACAAAGCGACCACGAAATGATCCAGTTCAAGATCCTGAATGGAAGAAGCAAGCCAAAAAGCAGGATAGCTACCCTGAATTTTGGAAGAGCTAACTTTGATCTCTTGCGCAACCTTTTAGGAGCTATCCCGTGGGCTATGCTGTTAGAAGGCAAGGGAGCCTGTGAGAGCTGGCTAGCATTTAAACAGCACTTCTTCCAAGCACAGGATAGGTGCATCCCTTTGAGTAAGAAATCGGGAAAGAGAGGCAGAAGACCTGTGTGGATGACCAGGGAGCTAATGTGTAAACTCAAAGGGAAGCAGAGGGTTTATGAACTATGGAAACAGGGTCTGTGCACCTGGGAGGAATATAGGGATGTTGTCAGGGCCTGTAGGGATGCGACTAGAAAGGCTAAAGCCCGCTTGGAGATGAAACTGGCAAGGGATATAAAAGATAATAAAAAGAGTTTTTTCAGATACGTGAATACTAAGAGGATGACCAGGGATAATGTAGGTCCCTTGATGAATGAGGCGGGTGTCCTGGTATCGGGTGATGATGAGAAGGTGGAAATACTGAATGCCTTCTTTGCCTCAGTCTTCTCTCCAAAGGCCCCTCGGGACCCACAGATCCTGGATGAAAGTAGGAGTGTTTGGGGAATGAAGAGCTTCCCTCTAGTTGAGGTAGGGGTGGTCCAGGAGCGGCTCAAAGGGATTAATGCACACAAATCCATGGGGCCGGATGGGATACATCCACGTGTGCTGAGGGAGCTGGCGGAAGTGATTGTGGAGCCGCTTGCTATCATCTTCGACAGCTCTTGGAGAACAGGAGAAGTACCTGAGGATTGGAGGATAGCCAATATCACTCCAGTCTTCAAAAAGGGCAAGAAGGAGGAACCTAGCAACTATAGGCCAGTCAGCCTCACTTCTGTCCCTGGAAAGGTTATGGAACAGCTTGTTCTGGATGCCATTACCACGCAACTGGAAGAGAAGAAGGTCATGAGGAGTAGTCAGCATGGGTTCACCAAGGGGAGATCGTGCTCGACCAATCTCATAGCCTTCTATGATCTCATCACCGGCTGGGTGGATGGAGGGAGAGCAGTGGATGTCATCTACCTTGACTTCGGCAAGGCTTTCGATACTGTCTCCCATGACATCCTGATAGAAAAGCTGAGGGATCATGGGATAGATGAGTGGACAGTGAAGTGGGTTGAGAACTGGCTGTTGGACCGGGCTCAGAGGGTCGTGATCAGTGGAACAAGATCTGAATGGAGGCCTGTGACTAGCGGTGTTCCCCAGGGCTCGGTGTTGGGTCCAGTCCTGTTTAATATCTTCATCGACGACCTTGATGAGGGAATAGCATCCACCCTCAGCAAGTGCCGATGATACAAAGCTGGGAGGGGTGGCTGACACACAGGAACACTGCGCTGCCATCCAGGGAGACCTGGACAGGCTGGAAAGCTGGGCAGGGAGAAACCAGATGAGGTTTAATAAAAGCAAGTGTAAAGTCTTGCACCTGGGGAGGAATAACCGTCAGTATCAGTACAGGCTGGGGGATGACCTGCTGGAGAAGAGCTCTGTGGAGAAGGACCTAGGGGTCCTGGTTGATGACAGATTGGCTATGAGCCAGCAGTGTGCCCTGGTGGCTAAGAGGGCCAATGGGATCCTGGGATGCATCAGGAGGAGTGTGGCCAGCAGGTCGAAGGAGGTGATCCTCCCCCTCTACTCTGCCCTGGTCAGGCCCCACCTGGAGTATTGTGTCCAGTTCTGGGCTCCCTGGTATAAAAATGACAGGGATCTCCTTGAGAGAGTCCAGAGAAGGGGTATGAAGATGATTAAGGGCCTGGAACAGCTCCCCTATGAGGAAAGGCTGAGTGAGCTGGGGCTGTTCAGCCTGGAGAAAAGAAGACTGAGGGGGGACCTAATTAATGTTTATAAATATCTTAAGTATGGGATGCAGAGGGAATTGGACAGCCCCTTTTCAGTGGTCTGTGGAGATAGGACAAGGGGCAATGGCTGTAAACTGGAGCACAGGAAGTTTCGCACCAACATGCGGAAGAACTTTTACACAGTGAGGGTGACAGAGCACTGGAATAGGCTGCCCAGGGAGGTGGTGGAGTCTCCTTCTCTGGAGAGATTCAAGACTCGTCTGGACGCCTATCTGTGCAATATGTGCTAGGGAGCCTGCTTTGGCAGGGGGGTTGGACCCGATGATCTCTCGAGGTCCCTTCCAACCCCTACGATTCTGTGATTCTGTGATTCTGTAATGGAGACGTGAGAGTGTTTTGTCTCTGGACAAAACCCTGCCCACCTTCCATTGCACACCTGCCACTTTCCTACATTCGTATCGCTCTTTGGCATCAGGACTTAAAGTGCATGGAGATGAGTGTCCCAGCTGAACCCTTGTGTGTGTATAGGCTGAGGCATAGCAAAGGAAAATGCCAAGGCACTTTACTTCCAGGCTTGGACTTCTCCCTGGAAGAACACTGGCAGTCACACCTCTGCTTGTGGGGAGGAGCCACAGTTCGAAAACCACACTAATTATTGTTTTTCCCCCTCTGGAAGAGGCAGGAGAAATTTACAGCTAACAGTTTCCAGGCATAGCACGCTATCAGAGAACCCTGACCTTGCCCTGATGTACAGGCAAATGGGTTTTGTGGGGGCAAAGGGGAAGGAACGGGTAACGCATTTCGGGTCAAAACCTCCTCTTCCCGAAACAAACAAACCTGTCTATCCTACAGCATGCAAACAATCCTGCTAAATCATCCCCATCAGTGTTTTTAACTGGTTTGGGTGCTGTGCAGTGACTCATGCTGGTGAAGTGCCTCAGGGACACACGTGGGTTGGACCTGGGCAGGAATTAGGGCACCAGGGTGGTCTCCATAGCTCGCTGCTGTGGTTGCACATTGTCCCTTGGGAAGCAGTAAAGCCTAAGACGTTTAAAGATGTTCTGGGAAAAAAAAAAACCCTATGATATTAAGAAACATTGAATTACCTTTGACAGATAGAGTTTTGCTTGGGGTTGGGGTGGGGGGAGATGTGCTTGCTTGGCACTTCCATGTGTTTCTTCATCTTGCTTGCTCACAGTTCTTTGAAGAAGAAAATCTGTGTCTCCTGACTTACCCTGCTGGAATCTACAGCTACCATGGATTTCCTTTTCGTCAGAACCTAGGACCCAGATATCCAGCCTAGTTTCCCTACTGGAAAGGTGTGACCAAGGTTTAACCCATTGCACCGCTACGGTGCCCAATATTTAAGCATGCAAGGGTTTTCCTAACAACATAGAACAATTTACTGTTTGGTACCAGAGAAGAGAAGAAGTAGGTCAGAGTCCTCCCTCCCAGAAACTGCATGCAGCTACCTAAGATAGTCCTGCTGTGGAAGCTATTCGGTACCAGCCTACATGACCGGGTTCCTTAATGCTAATGCCAAGGCATTCTATCCAGGCAGCAAGATACCTTGGGCAAGGGTTTTAGCCTTCTGCTTCTAGCATTCACAGCTAATTAATCGATATGAGTACTACAAGTAGCATAAAGCTGTAACTGTGTGTGATGATAAACTACCCTCTGGAGCATATTGCAGTGGGACAACTGCAGGCAGAGACTTAAAAGAGCCAGGGGTATACGGAAGCAGCACAATGTCAATGACACTGTTAACAGACAATATAAGCCACACTCGTGCTATGAACCAGTTCCTGGAGGTATGAGAGTTATTTGCAGGAGAGAGTTAAGCATCCAAGCACAGAGCAGAACCAGGTTGACAGATTCACAGAATCATAGGGGGCAGAAGGGATCCCCAGAAATCATTGGGTCCAACCCCCCTGCCAAAGCAGGCTCCCTAGGACAGGTCACACAGGAAGGCATCCAGACAGGTCTTGAATCTCTCCAGAGAAGGAGACTCCACACCCCCCTGGGCAGCCTGTCCCAGGGCTCTGTCACCCTCATCGTGAAAAGGTCTCCCACATATCGGTGTGGAACTTCTTGTGCTCCAACTCGAGGCCATCACCCTTTGACCTGTCCCCACAGACCACTGAGAAGAGACTGGCCTTTTCCGCCTGTGTCCCACACTTAAGACTGGAAAGCCGAACTCAGTGCTTGAGATAAAACCATGCTTCACTTTGCCCCTTCCTGGTAGTCAGCACTGTAGGAAGATACAGGGTCAAATAGCTCTGGTAATTTCATCTTCGGGCACACTGCCCACCTCCCACCAATGCATCACGCGGGAGGTCCTCCCACTGCCTCTGCAGAGCATGGTGTCTATCTCACCTCAGCCTCTTTGGGGTTTCAGCTGGGAAAGCTTCTCTGGGATAAACAATGTTGAAGTGTCTCATGTGCATCCCAGTTAAGAGCCACACTTTCAGCAGTTCCTGCTGACAGTTACTAGAGTCTTATTGAGCAACAGCAGCTCACGCCCGGTGGGAAGCAATGGCTCGAGCCGCCTAAGCTGCCTCCTTGGTGCACGGCACAGTGCCAGGTCTTAAGCATGCAGGCAAGGACATGGGGCTTGAAATGTGGGTGTACAGGGATGAGGAAACAGGAGCTGCACAGAGGTGGAGGGAGTCCTCATTTGGATCACGTGAGGCTTCTGGTTGGGAAGGCAGAGCTGGCCCAGGCACACAAGCCCTGGGCAATCCTGCTGGTGGGATCAGCAGGCCTCTCCTATTAGGGACATCACCAGGAGACCTACACTACAATAAAAGAGCTTTAAGGGATTGGCCCTATAATTACCAGTGAGCCTTGGCTTACCTATGGGTGTGGATGCCTGGAAACCCAAATCCTGCTCGTTCTTCAATTAACATTTGCAATAATGCACTGAATGCGTACATGTAATAATGACAGGCATCTATCTCACAAGCTGCTTTTTTCGGGCCCTCCCCCTCTCATCCTGCTGGCAAATGGCAAAAGAGATGTTTACCTCTTTCTCTGGCCAGTGTAGTGGTAGATACTACATCTCCGCCCAGAACAACTGCAGAAACTACCTTTGAAAAGTGAGTATTTGTAGCTTAGCAAAAATCATTCTGCAACTGTGAGGTGTCCTTAGGAAATTCATGCTTTCTAACCGCTAAAATTGCATCCCACCCAGGCTGACAAGCTTTTCCATTACTTAACAGATGTTTTACAGTGAAACAGCATAAGGTGCACTGAGTGCCAAGCTCACCGCCCCCCCCCGCCAATTAATCCATGTCATTTTGCATTTTTAATGCGTGAATCACTTTTGAAAGGTTGAGTATCTTCCCTGAGAGAACCAGGGAAAACCTGAAAAGTTCATTTTATTAGGAAATAACTGCTCTCTTATTCACCTTCTTCCCAGGAGTGATGCTCAACTGGCTGCCAAGGTGGGCTTTTTTGGCTCGTAGAGCGAGGCTGCTGCCTACGTTCAGTTGCAGAACACTGGTCAGAGCATTGGAAACAGAACTGTTAGGCTAAAGCAGCCCTAAGTCTGCACAGTGGGTCCTTCACATCAGCACCTCATGGCAAAAAAGGAGCACGAAAAGTGTAAGACAAAGCATTAAGTGCAATTATCTTTCATCTGTGGAGGCTGGGGCTCAAGTTGCAGTTACTCATAGTCTGATCTCATTTGAGACCACAGCAATGCAGTTCGGCGTGACTGATGATCCCTTGGGCGGGGAAGTGATGCCTGACAGCATCTAATGTGCCTCATTTGTTGGTATCAAGCTCACACAATTTAAATGCAGGCCTACAGCTCTGACCATGTGGGTTGCTACAGCTCAATTCCTGAAAATGGTGAAAAATGCCTTTCTGGGAAATGCTTCCATGGTGATTAGATCATCACTCCCCCTCCCGGTACACACCGCTGACTTGCCATCTAGTTTCCAACACAAGGAAGCGTTGGGAAGGAAATAAGACCCTTGTTTCCAGAAAAATTCCTGCGGGCCATGCTCTTACTTCACAGTAAAGAAATGTTTTAAAGGCATTTTAAAGTTTCATTTGTTTCTCCACCATTCCATCAGGCTCTGTAACTTTAGCTGGGGTCAGTGACCTAGCATGGGGCCTCATCTTTACACTCTGGGCCTCAGTTTTAGCCACCCAAAAGGAGCTGGCAATGCAGCATCAGCGTTGGGATGGCAAGTTTGGAACATGAGCATCTCTGCACACAAGCACATGTGTGTGCGTGGGCATGCACACATCTATCCATCTAGGTTCTGCCTAGTCCCTTGTAGGAAAAGATTTGGTTCGACATACCTATCCACTTAATCCACGGATTCCATAACATTATTGCCCAACTTTTTGTTCTAATTTGTTCTGATTCCTTCTCTCAGCTCTGACTGCTAGGAGCTGTGCTGAGATAGCCTGGAGGCAAACGGCCTGGTGAAGGGGAACATGAAGTGGAGCCTCAGAGTACAAGTCCACGAAGTCTTAGAGTGGTCTTCATTACTTGGATACTGGTTTCTTATCTGACATACGAAGAAGAATCAGAGCATTAGTGACAGGAGATTTCCTCCTGTGTGGGACAGGGACATCAGACAGCTGGCCAGACAGCTGCCTTTGCTCCTGGTCCAGAGCCCAGATTTGTGATGTTGCAGGAATTGCTAATGTTCCTTTAGCTACCTTTTGCTCGTCAGCCATTCAGACAGCAATGACACAGGAGTCCAGAGTAGCTGTAGTGCCACTAGGGAGACAATATGGAATAGGCCAAAGTATTCCATACTTTGTTTTCCCCAGTACTCATAGGTAACGCCTGGTCCCAGACCTCTGTGTGTGCCAGCAGGGTTAGTGAAGGAGTAGGGAAATCCAGCACTGGGGAAGCAACAGATTAGGGTCTACTCAGAGAAGCTAGACGTTCAGTAAAGCACTAGTCTAGCAAGCTGTGTGACTCTCAGACTGCTGCTCTGTGAAAAATTATGATGCTGGACGAGGTCTCTCATGAGGGGATACAGTCTAATGTGAAGGGATCTGGTAAACTATGCACAAGGCCCAGTTAGTTTCACCAAAGCCACTGGTGAGATCATGCTGCAAGTCCTCACAGACTTCACTCCAAGCACATGAAGGACAAGGTGACAATCCAGAACACAGCATGGATTTACTAAGGGGGTAACAGGCTTGGGCCATGTAATCACCCTTGGTGGTGAAATGTCTTGTGTATGTGGTCATGTGGAGAGAAGTAGATGCAGTGGACTTCAGCTTTAGTATGGCTCGTCCCTTGTCTCGAAGAGCATTCTCCTTTGGAAGTTACAGAGGTCTTGCTGGATAAACAGATTTATAGGTGGCTTGAAAACTGGCTGAGCTGCCTCATGCAGTGGCAAGAATTAATGGGTTGACTTCTATATATCGGCTGGTGACACATGGAGTATCCTGGGTAGCTGTGACTAATACTGTTCCTTGGTGTCACCAGTGAGCTGTGCAACAAGGTAGAGCATGCCCATAGACACTTGGGGAGAACACTACAAAAAATCAGAAGTAGCTAACATGACAAATGGCAGAGCTTCAATCCAGAAGGACATTAAGGAAACCTGAGGATTGGACCAAGAGAAAACTCATGAAGTGGAACAGGGAAAAGTGCAAATCTCAGCTCCAGGCACAGAATTCGCCCCCTTGTCAGGTCAGCACACACTGAGCAGCAGCAGCTGCCCGAGTAGCAGTTCTGCTGAAAGCATCTAGCAGTGATAGGGGACACCAGTGTCACTAGGAACAAGCAGCGCAAATACCACAAATCCCATACCGGGCTATGTCAGGGGTCACCCCTCCAGTCAGGAGTGATGAGGAGCAATACGTGTAACATAGAGAACAGTTTGGGGATGCCCAGCTGAAGGGGGAAGCAGAGACTGAAAGCAGCCTAGTGTCAAGATGATCAGGGGTTAAGGGAACACCACCTATGAGGGGAGAGTGGTAGAGTTGCATGTGCTTAGTCTGGCCAAAGAGAAGGCAATGTGACAGCGCCTTCCATTACTGAAGTGCAGGTACATTGTTGATGGGTCCAGTGCTGCTCTTGGTAATGGTATATGACATCACAGGGGGCAACAGGGCCAAGTCCTGGCTTGGAAGGTGGTGTGGGTTTGTGTGGCAAGGGGTGGGAGTGGGTGTGGGGAAGTGGGCCTGCAGGGGTGGCTTCTGCAAGAAGCAGCTAGAAGCTCTCTGCAGGCCCAACAGAGCAAACAATCAGTAACAGTTCTGTTTGTAATGCTCAAGGCCACACCCACTGCTGACCAAGGCTGAGCCCATCAGCAATGGTCACAGCGCCTCTGTGAATCACATTTAAGAGGAAAAAAAGCCACAAACAGATGCTTTTTGCCACCAGAGAAAGGAGTAAGAAGATGTGAGAAACTGTGCAGGCACCAAGGTCAGGAAGAAGGGGGGAAGGTGGCGCTCCAGGTGCCAGAGATATTTTCCCCCGCACCCTGTGGAGAAACCCATTGTAGAGTGGGTGTCCCTCCGCAGCGTATGGAAGAGGATGGGGAGCAGAGACCCAACCTGCAGCACGTGGAGAGGCCCTGTGCTGGAGCAGGTACATACACATGGAGGACACTGACCTGCGTTGGAGCAAGCTCCTCTATGTGTGTGTGTAATAAATTACAGGGAATTTTTTAATTCCGTGTTGAATCTGTTTTGCCCATGATGCTGATTGCAGAATGATCTCTCCCTGCCCTAAGCCTCTCAATATATATTTTCTCTACTGTCCAGCTGAAAGGAGGTGTGTTAGAACAGCTTTGGTGGGCGTCTGGTCTCCAGCCAGGGTCGTACCACCACAGAAGGTTCAAACAAAACTTTAGGAAAATATCCACTCTGAGTAGAGCAGCACTAAACAGGTCAGCCAGAGAGACCGTGCCACCCATCCTCCCGAGGGTTGTAAGAAACATACCTGATCTGTTCTCCTGTTGATGGTTACTTGGCTTTGAGCGAGACACTGAATTACAGACCTCCAGAGGTCCCATCCCACCAACACTTTGGTGTTTAGCCCAAAGCATGCTGCCTTTTCAAAGTAAGAGTTAAACTACTTGGTAAAAGGAACAGACTCCTGATGTGGTCACCTGTCCTTGCTGCACCGCTGCTGCATCGTGCCAGGACTTTGCTGCATGCACTGTGGGGATGAGTTCGTTAATCTGCATGCACCTGGCACGCTGTTCAGCTATAGGAGTTTAGAAGAGTTGAAAAGGTCAACTTAATGAGAACAAGTTGAAACTCTGTATGGATAACACACTACAGGACTTGTTTTCGCCTTTCCCCATATTTCCCAAAAAACCTATTCTATAGCTCCTGCTCAGTCCAGCTTCACAATAGGCTCTCATAAACTAACCTAAGTTTTGGTCTTTTGAGAGCAGCGGTCTGGGTACTAGACTTCCTCCTTGCTATCCCGCTTTTCCTCTCCTTTTACGCTGCAAGACTGATTGTTCATGCATTATTTTAGTTTCAGATTCCATGAAAAATGAGTAACACCACAGGACTTTTTTTCCTGGTAACCTCATGCAGAAAGAACTGGCAAATACTTTGGGAATTGTTGGTTGATATGTTGTAAAAATGAAAGATTGTGAAGAATACAAAACACTGCAGGAAGTAAGAAATAAATGTTCCCTTTGAGACTTCTGCTCCTGTGGTGTAGAGACCGCCCAATGCTCTTAAATCTTATCCATTGATATCTGCAAAGCTACTTGCAGGTGGCTGCTGTTCTCTCACAGCTTGCACCTGGTGCTATGCTTGGCGCTCCCCACGTCTGTCTCACAGAGTCACTTCCACTGAGCTGTCCGGCTTAAAGGTCCCTCTGCTCTTCCTTTAGCTAATTTGGAGTAGGCATCGCTTAGGTGGTATGACAAATGACAAGTCATCATGTGCACAAAAGTATACCAGATGTGTTCCTGTTTAATTTGATTTAATGGCTTTATTAGATTTAACACATAATTATATAAGTTCCAAGGGTAGTGATTAACTTAAAACATGCTTAAAAGCATTTCCAGAGGGCTGGGTAAAAGAGATCGTGAAGAAGGGTCTGGTATTCATTGAGGCAAATGTCATTTTCCTCTTCCTGCTTCTAGTAGAGATGGAAGTAGTTTTGGTATATTACTGCTTTGTTCTAGGCTTAGGGTGCTGATGGAGACTCGTGTCACTGCAGTCCCATCTTCCTTAAAATCTCTGGGAAATTCTGCAGACTCTCTCTCCGGTTTGATTTTGAAGGAAGGTGTTCTCCTGTAACAACACGCAAATCAGGTGCAATCTGGAGGAGTTTAGGTCCTTTGGTACATGGAACTTGTTAGGCATCTAGCTCAGCAGCCAAACTCTATCAGACAGAGGGACTAGGATTTCCCACTGTAGCCTGTAATACGTTAGCAATTCCTGCAACAGAAACTGATTTACTCCACAGACCCAGTTTCTGACCTTTCTGTGACTGTGCTCTCCATGCCTCTGTTTGGATTCTCAAAATGGACCTTGAGAGAGGTATTCAAACAGTGCAGCTACAGAAAACTGGTTTGTCTCCTTAGATGAGGAGGTTGGGTTCCTCTCAGAACCCACTGGAGAGAATATTCAGAGGAAAATCCAAAGCACCTATTGTAGATTCCTGCTCCAATTTCCTCATCTGTTGGAAGAAGTCTCTCTCTGTTAAGCATACGGGTAACCCAGGATTCTGATCAGATACTTTATTTCAGTAACTTCGGTGCCTGCAACAGGTGATAAAAGAATTCCACTGGGTGTCCCAATTTTAAGTAATCAACCATAGACAAGTATGGCTGACATTAGCGAGGCAGGCCCCTTTCTAAAAACTGGCTCTAGCACATCATAAATGGCACGAGTAATCGAGACAGGGCCACACTCAGGAATCATGTATTCAGGAATAATGTATTCTTAGATTAGAATCATAGAATTGTTTAGGTTGGAAAAGACCTTTAAGATCACCAAGCACTGCCAAGTCCACCACTAAACCATGTGCCTAAGTGCAACATCTATACCTCCAGGGATGGCAGCTCCACCACTTCCCTAGGTGTCTTGTTCCAGTGCTTGACAACCCTTTCAGTGAAGAAATGTTTCCGAATATCCAGTCTAACCACTCCTGGTGCCATTTTCTCTTGTCCTATGGCTTTGTACTCGGGAGAAGAGACCAACACCCACCTGGATACAACCTCCTTTCAGGTAGTTGTAGAGAGTGATAAGGTTTCCCCTCAGCCTCCACTTCTCCAGGCTAAACAACCCCAGTTCCTTCAGACGCTCCTCATAAATCTCGTGCTCTAAACCCTTCATCAGCTTTGTTGCCCTTCTCTGGACACGCTCCAGCACCTCAATATCTGTCTTGCAAAGATGGGCCCAAAACTGAACACAGTACTGGAGGTGCGACCTCACCAGTGATTAGTACAGGGGGTGATCATATCCCTAGTCCCGCTGACCACACTGTTTCTGTGACATTAGTGACAGAGGAGCAGGACTTTTCAACCCCAGGGCAATTTCCCTTTGCAAGTGATTGCTGCCTGAGAACTAACAGCACTGAAGTCTGTTCAGCCTTGCACAGAGCCCCCACCTCAGGTGTGAACCTTTGCTGCTCAGTCTTTCAGCAGAGTCTCTCTCTGGAAAGTCCCACAGTCTTGTCTGGGAGGTCTCTGTGTTTGGAGAGAAAGGCTGCACCATCGCTGTGCAATGTGATCTGTTACTGTGTCCTGCAGAGTCAAAGAACAAATAAAAACCTTCTGAAGCAGTGTTAGAGGCAGAGTTCATTACTTCTGGGTGCACAAAAATTTTCTCTATTATTATAACAATTATAGCATCATTGTTATAACTTTGCTCTGGCTTCCTTTCCAGTAAGCCACCACATAGTGAGGTGTCCAGAAATAGATATAGATTTATAAAAAAAAGCTGATGATCAAGATCCTAAGCAACTGTTTAATGAAAGGATGATTACAGCCCTTGAGCAAGGTCCTTCTCTGGGAATAAACCTGATGTTGGCCACAGTACAACTGAAGGCTGCTCGGGCATTCTCCTGCCAGGTCATTATATCGCAAGGTGGCAGGTAACTTGTGTACTGCAGTCTAAACCCCAGACTAAGGAAACTTGCTTATTCTCTTCTCTTTCACTGTCACCTGCTAAAAACGTAGTTCGTTCTTGAGGAAGTGAGGACGTACCTATATTGCTCTGTAGTGATTGCAGCCAGTCCTCCATCTGCGTCTGAGAAGATGCTGCGAAGAAATACTCTGCCCCATCTCTCAGCCTGGAAGTAAGGACAGGAGAAGGTGAATTTCGTTGCTCCTGCCTTATCCTTTCTGTCCCTGTAAGCGCGGCAGGCACTGTAAGGCGTTTCAGTTATGCCTCCTAACAACATACAGTCTTAGGTGACCATGGGCAAATACAACTGGACAGGTGCCCGTGTCGGCACTTCTCCATAAGACTTACCGCAACATGAAGGCGTTCTCTTTCCTGATGTAATTTACCAGCCTCTCACATTTGGCGCTAAGAATGCTGATGGAGAGGAGTGTGGGTACATTCTAAAGGAGGATGAGATTAAAACAAAATGTATTCACAGAATCACAGAATTGTAGGGGTTGGAAGGGACCTCGAGAGATCATTGGGTCCAATCTCCCTGCCAAAGCAGGCTCCCTAGGACAGGTCACACAGGGAGGCGTCCAGATGGGTCTTGAATATCTCCAGAGATGGAGACTCCACAACCCCCTGTCCAGCCTGTCCCAGGGCTCTGTCACTCTCACTGTGTAAAAGTTCTTCTGCATATTGGTGCAGAACTTCCTATGCTCTAACTTGCAGCCATTGCCCTTTGTCCTATCTCCACAGACCACTGAGAAGGGGCTGGCCATTTCCTCCTGCATCCCATACTTAAGATATTTATAAACATTAATAAGGTTCCCCCCTTAGTCTTCTTTTCTCTAGGCTGAACAGCCCCAGCTCACTCAGCCTTTCCACATAGGCGAGATGCTACAGGCCCTTAATCATCTTCATAGCCCTCCTCTGGACTCTCTCCAGGAGATCCCTGTCTTTTTTATACCAGATCTATATCTGCGTCTTTTCTTCTAGGATTCAGTTTCACACTAATCTGCAGACTACACACCCCTACTGTCTTTTTTTGCTTCTAACTTTATAACTAGGATCACTGAATAGGAAAAACCACGGAGGGACAATGGACAATACATTGCATTATATCTTGAAAGCAATTATTGAATGAGGTACTTCTTTTAAGGAATATGCTTGAAAATTTCTGACAGTGTATTTATTCTGTCTTAACGTTGGTGTTAGTTGAACAACTGTTGAGTTTTCACCACGCTGACATTTGAAAGATAACTGATTACCCCAGCACCAAATCATAGAATCATAGAATGGTCTGGGTAGGAAGGCACCCCAAGGATCACAGCGTTCCAACCTCCTGCTGAGGCAAATATAAGTCGATTTTCTTTTAAATGCATTTTTACGTAGGTAAACATAGATTGCTAGAAAGATTCAGAACCGAAATTACCTTAGATGCTTCTTTTTCATCGTTATAGAAATCAAGCTTTAATCCATCAAGTTTTACATAAAAGGATTTCCAAGACCTTGAGCCCGGCTACATGAAGAGAAATGGTAATAAAATCCAATTATTAGTTGTAATCCAATTATTAACTATACATTTCATTTGAGCAGTGAAATCTTTCATGTGCATGTTCCGCAGGAAGCCAGGAGCTGCCCACATTACCATCACAGAAGATCTCTTAGTCAGGATTATCTCCTAGATAAACAGAACCTGCTGGTAGATTCTGCTGTGGGTGATTCATCAGGAAGGGTCTCTGTGAGTCCGGATGGAGCAAACGACATAACCTGGTGCAAGCAAGCTCTACACCATCTTGTGATCAGCAACATCTTTGAGAGAAGGTGGGTAATCAAAGTTATACCTGGTTTTGGCCACTAAAAGCTCCACTTTTTTCCTCGGCTGGAATGCTGGTCACCGTCTAGCTTTGTGAAGTATGTGGTTTCAATCTAATGTGTCAGCAGGGCTGCTGAATTCTTCTTTCCTAAACTAACCCCACTGGAATGCTACTGAACACTGCAAAAGCAGTTGCTATTTCCTACCTCAACTATGTCCCACTGAAAGGTTAGTCTAGTGCCATGAAACTTTTCTGGATGCAGGATCCTACTACTTGCACATATTTTGTCATGTCAGTGAAGCAAGCTGACAGTTTGGTCATTCAGAGAAAAGGAAGGAAAAATTCCTGAGGAAGATAAGTTTCAGTTTCACAGCAGACTAGGCTCTGGTTCATATATCAATTAAATGTGGACAGACCCTGTTCTGCATGATTCCCATGACAGGCAAAAATTCCACTGTTTCTTAAGAACTCAATCAAGTACTACCAAAGTCAGTGGACATCACACTTCATGCATTTTAGTAGTAACTGAATTAAACCCACAGTCCTGAGCTCCTTTTCAGCAAGAATTTATCCTTAAGAAGTTAAACCAGAATCTGGACTTTAACTCAAGCAAAGATGAATTAACCCAGAGTGATGGCATTTGTTTCTACCTGTTGTCTTCCTGGAAGGAGCTGGTCTCTCTTTTCGAGGAATCCCTCCATGCGCCGGAGATTCGCAGGTGCCTGCGACACACAGTAACATTGCTGCTTAACTTTAAGATGACCCTTAAACATATAATTTCTGAAGGTCTTTCTAGATAAATTCCACACAAACTGATCTCTAGCCTTTACATTCACAGCACAGCTAAAAGTCCTCTCTAGGTTGCAGTCACATACCTAATACACTACCCAAAGGAAGAGAATTCACAGCCTTCTACAACAAATCACTCATGGAATCTATTCTATGGTGGAGTATTTATTAATATTATTTTTATATTATTAAACACAATTTACAACTTAAGTTGCTGAAGTTATTTGTACCACCCCTGCAATAATACTGAGTTACACCGGTGTAAGCTATACTGGTACACTTGGGTATGTGGCAAACACATTCCTCTCAAAATGCAAGAGGGGAAGGGAACAATTTTTACCTGTCCATGAGTTAACAGTGCATTTCCTGCAAGGGTGAGCAAACAGGAGTTGCTGGTTCTAGTCTTGCACCAGGTCAGCTCTTTGGCAAGGGTGCCACTTTGTCCTGCCTCTCTCTGACTTCTAAATTCAGTGGATACTAAGCACCACCACCTCATGTAGAGGGTAAATCAGCAGTCTTGCCTCTTTGTGAGAGCATCTCCCGGCTCTCGCTAAGTGATCTGCTTAGTATTCTGCAGCATGAGCAACCACTACTTTGGGAAACAAACCCAGAAACCAGCACAGTTGTCAAGACCTAGGCTATAAACCTGAGCAAATTAAGAATTGTTTTAAGCTATACCTAGATGCTTACATGAACTGCCTTTTTGGAAAGCATGTCAACTGCAAAGGCACATAAAATGTCTCTTACTGTTTGAATCCATGAGTGTATCCACTGAAATGCCCACTGTATAGCACTCTTTGTGACTTTCATACACACTTTCCTTACTTTGAGCAGCAAGGAGATATCCAGAAATCCCTGGGACTTACCGAAGATGTATTCTCTAATCTCTCCCAAGAGGAGTTAGAGAGCAATAAGTTCGGTGATTTATCTAGTGACCTCTGGCCAGGCTCTGGTGGAGTTGCCATTACTTTTGTCTGCAGGTTAGAGAAAGAGGAGCCTCTAGGACTTTTCTCCTGAGGTGATAAAAGGCCCGTGGCATACGATTCTGACAAACTGCTGCTGCGTTGCTGGCTTGTGGGAGTAGGAGATAAAGGAGAGCTTGAAGAACTATGACTTTCCAAAGATGTAGCTTGTGGGCCCACAGTCTTCGATGTAGGTGGAGAGATTATCTCACTGAGCCTCCTCTCAGCTTTCATTTCTGTTTTGTTGCTGCTTAGCACTTCTGGAACTCCCCCAGCCACGAGTTGTTGAAACATTGATGGAGACTTTTCAACGGGAGAGAAAATAGTTTCAAGTGGGGCTCTCCAGGACAGGCTGTGTGAGGGCACAGATGGTAGTGGTGTTGTAGTTGTTATCTCTATCACTTTTGGCGGTGCATTCCTTCTGTCAGATGTTTTTCTTTTCAGAGAAGGAACACGTACAATTTTGCCTTTATCCTTCTGCTCGCTCTCTTCTGTTTCCACTTGTTTCAGAAGATTCATCTCCCTCTGTAGGACAGAAATATTACATTTTTGAAAATTACCTTCATTGCATTCATGGATACTTAATGATTTTTTTATATATATATATATATTTGAAGTGCAAATATTTTTTCAAATACACTCTCTCCTGGCATTGAATTGACCTACTGCTATGTGCTGAGCAATATTTTGTTGCCCAAACCATGAATACCAATGGCAGTTAATTTCAAATACAGCAAATCCTGCACTTGCTAAGTTCTCTAGAGGCTGAGTCTTTAATAAACTCTAGAGAAACTATGCTTTTCTACAATGGCACAGCTGCTTTAAGTTTGCTGTAGGAACAGTGAATGTTCGGAGGGGGGTGTTATGGAAAATTTTAGAGTGGAAGACCTTTGTCCCTTCATTTTGCAAATCCAATTTACAGAATGTCCCAGCCAATTTGCAAAATGTCCCAGGCAATTTGCAAATCACTGAACAACAGGCAGATTTAGCTGAGTTAATTTTTAACCTAATGCCAAACACAAAGGCTATGTTTTGCTGGTTATTTCCAGAAAATAATTTAAACAACCATTGAAACAGGATCTGGCCGAATATTTTTGGTACTTAATATAATCCATTGTAGAACTCTGATGCCAGAAAGAAAAAAGGCCCATTTCTGCCTTGGTCCTCCTTTATTTTCAGCCCTCCAGCACTGCCAGGTGGCTGCAGCTCCCTACTGAAATCCTGAACGAATCAACATCTCCCATCTGTGTAGCAAGGGTTCACCCTGTTTCTCAGACAGCAATGCTCCTGCACACCCTTTTTTTGCTGCTCCTGGTAGAAGAAAGCTTCCACTTCTCCCCTAGCGCTTTTGCAAGGTAGTTGGACTCTTGATCCACATACACATCTCATTCTCAGCTGCTCTATCTGAACTATCTCAGCTTTGGTCATTTATCTGCCCCACCTCATCACAGGAGCTCAGTCTTAGAAGGAGTGACTGAGCCCCAAACATTCAAGGGCCCACATCATCCTGTCTCATACGTGGCTTATCAATCGTCTACTTCTCACCTTAGTTTTCCTGCTGAGCTGAGCAAATTTCTCCTCCTGAGCTGCAAGCATCTTCTCAAAATCATGGTGTTTCTTTAATAATTCCTCTACTTCAGACACTGAATCCTGCATGGAAAATTTATCAGATACAGAAGTCCAAAATCAAGTCCATCAGAAGGGATTATGCCTGAAATTTTCCAGAATTACCCATTCTGTTTAGCCAAAAGATGGTTCTGAAATTTCTGTAATTGAATGTCTAAAGCCCTGGTTGTGTGTGTGAAAACACTTAATTTACACTTGAAAAAAAGCCCTGTAGCTTGCAGTCTGCCTGCTGTATATGAAAAAGAGAGCTCAAGTAACAGCCTCCTTTTTTCTGTGAAACCATGTGGTACCGTGGCTTCCAACCAGAACTGTTTACACACAGATTAAGTACCTGGATTCCAGTTTGTGCTAGACAGAGATTATTCCTGCCCTAAAACATACGCATCTTAAACCTCTATCTTTCTCTCTGCTTAGTTTTCGATACCTGAGTTTATGACCTTATTTTCCTACCTTATAAACCATCAGAAGATAGTCAACAATAAGGAAAAAAACCCAGAACTGTGGATGCTGGCATTTAAATAGCAATTTACAAACTATCTATCAACCCACCATTCTACCGCCCAACATGAGGTGAGGAAAAGTCCCTTTTCCTTTTGAAACAGAGACTCAGCATGACAGGGAAGGTTCAGCCCCCTGGAGGTTATTTTGTTAGGTGAAAAAGCAGTCTGGAATATTCCCCAGTCTTCTACCATCCCTTGGAAGCCACCACCTCCTGGAGCCCATCACCATGTAAAATGCAGCAACTGTCCTGGGCTCACTTCTGTAAGAGCACAGAGCTCCTGCACTTTCCAATGTTAAGGTTCCATTACTGTTTAGGTTGTGATTGACTTCAGGACAGAGCTGATAGATGCTGCAAGCACTCTGTATGTGCTAAGAAGCCTTTCAACAGTGTTTTGCTGTCCTTACTCACCCCACAGCTAGGATCTGAAAGAAAACACTGTTGCTACTCACCCCATAGCTAGGATCTGAAAGAAAGCTCTCCTTGGCAGCCAGCCATGCTTCGGCTTGTTCTAGCTCTCTGTGGAGCAACTGGATCTCCCAGTTTTCTTCATACAACTCTTTCCTCATGTCCCAGCTCTCCTTTACCTTCTTCATCAGCTCTGACAACTCTAGCAGTTTTTCTTCAATCTAGAAAAACATTTGCAGTGCCAGGAGGTGGAAAATACAGACTGTCACATGACAACCAACTAGCACAGAATCTGCCCCCCTCATCCAGAAGAAAAACCTAGAAAACCTTATAGCCTTAACATAGTTTAGAATGGACACGAGTCCTCATTTTTCTTACTTGAATTAATTTAGTCTGTATGTTGCATATATTAAAATTGTATGCATTTTTCACGTACTGTATGGCCAAAACTCTGCTATATGCTTTCCCGCAATGAAACTCTGTACCCCAGGTAATCTGTATTAAGTACCAGAAGATTTAACAAATACATCCAATTATGACAACAATGGAGACCCTGAAACTGTGATAAGCTGTCTTCCTGCAAAAGCAGGAATGTAATCTTGCATGAACTCTGTAGATGTTTTTGATGTCTGGACCTACAGACGGTATCAAGACAAGGTTGGAACCACTGCAAAGGTCAGTCGAGGAGCACAGATAGCAGGATCACAGAAATGTTAACATTCTTTCCCCTTTGGCTCTATAAAGTTTCTGAAGAATTACATATTTTTTGATGTATTCAGGGACACCAGTCCATCCTGTAGTTGATTATATTGTGATATGTTTTATCCTAGGTCTTGTGTAGTTAAATGCTAAAATCTCATTTGTGTGGCACATCTTTTCTGTGGAATAGTGATACCCCCCAGCCGTAATCAATCCAGTGACTATTCTTTTATGGTTAGTTTCAAAATCAGTTTTTAGAGGAGTAAGAACTTTTATAAAAAGATGTTTTCTTTTTCTACATGTCTGCAGCTTTTAATACTAGAGAACCTGATTGTCCTGTTTAATTCTTTTGTTTTGAAGGAGACAAAACTGCAATCCTTGCCCGTTTGACCTCTTCTTTGTTCACTCCTGTTCGTAAAACCACGGAATCATTAAGGTTGGAAAAGACCTCCAAGATCATGTTTAACTGATCAACACACCTCCTGTTCGTAAAACCACGGAATCATTAAGGTTGGAAAAGACCTCCAAGATCATGTTTAACTGATCAACACACCTCCGCAGACATGAAATGTCCATTCTTCATCAGATCACCTCCTGCCTGTTGCATTTCTTCGTATTTTAGCCACTGCTTCTCTATCTCACGCTTGTATTCCTCGTGACGCTTGATAAGAAGTTCAGCTCCCAGGACATCATTTGCCAGTTCCTCAGATATCACTAGTGCGTGCATCTCATTGGCCCACGCCCTACAGAACAGAGTCAAAAGGGCAAAAAGGGAAACAAACCTGAGGCTGTTGGACGCCCGCTTCCCATGTCTGTAGATACCTGTATGCAGACTGTTATGTGCTCACAGAGGATATGAACAAACACATTGATGGAGGTTCACTCGTGCACATATGGGTTTTTGACATCTCATACGGTATTCCCAGTGCTGTTTCAATGCACTGCCTGTTAGAAAGGCAGCTGCAGTATCTGTACAGAGTGAAGCATTGCACATCCAAATCCTCAGAAAGGACTGTAACTGCAAGTGCCCAAGCTGTACACATTCCCAGTACTTTTGGTCATGGTAAAGTGGCACAGAGACTTTCAGATGTACATCTAACCTTATCACCATGCCTAAGAGCACTTCATATATATATATAGAACACTCATGCCAAGATGCACATTGACAGATACTCTTTGAGGCAAATTTTCTACTTCATGAGACTCAACTGGCATAAAGCAATGCATCTTGATTTCCTGGAGCTCAGGATCCTTGGTATAGTAAACATCCAACAGTCAGTGGTAAATACTTCACTGTCTTTGTATTTCTACTTCTGTCATGAATTAACTCTTTCATTAACTACACTGTATTAAAAACGTCCATCTCTCTTCCATGAGAAATCCTGTTTAACCCTCCCCCCGATCAATTTCCATTTAAAATTTATTAATTTTGATGTAAATGACATAAAAATGATAAAATATAATATTTTAATGTTGGCCTGCCATTTTGAGTATAGCATGTTCCCATTAGTAATTTCAACTTTTACATTAGATCTCTGCTTATAGATACTTTGGCATGATTGATTTAAAAAAAATGAGATGTTTACCTCAACATAGTTTTTTAAAAAATGTTTTGTAGATGTTTTAAACCTTCAGCCACCTGTGCTAATTCAGATTAAAATAAAAAAATAATGGAATTGAGTTCTTGGAAAAAACTGGCTCCTAAAAAGAATGGACAGGAGAGTGTGCATATGGGCAATGACATTAAATACATGTCATGAAATACATGCTTTCAGCACTTGAGCAAGTGTTAACCTATCCTAGAAGGTTATCTTTAATGTAGCTGCTTTGACTGAGAAAAATGGGCATTGGTATCTCTGCGGGTCTACAAATTACCTGACTATTTAGCAGAGACTTCCTCATCTTCCTAGAGAATCAACAGTATTTTCAGTTGGAATTGTGAGACTTCCACAACTAGCCAGAGTGACTGAATTCTTCAAGACTGTCTAGGAAATACACTGAAAATGTGGGTTTGCCATGCGCACTGTGCTGACAGGGAGTGGCATGGTCACCTCTGATGTGTGGTAAATTCTGTGAAGTGGTGTTGAGAAGATGACACTTATGACTATTTGGAGAGATTTGCAAGCAAGCTGCAGAACACATGGGACAGAAGTCAATTAACTAAGAGGTGTAACTTAGAAAATCCTACATGGGAAAGACATGAAATAAGGCCCACTGCAATACTCAAGGGACCAACACATACATCAGCTCCCTGCAGTCATTGAAGTAGAGCTGGACTCGTTCTGCCTGGTTCAGTCTTGCCTTCCTCTCCAGAAACTTCTTGTCCAGGTTTTCCCAGCACTCATCCACATCTGTGAGTCTATCCATGATGTTTTCTTTGACTTGGGGGTATGTGCGGCTGAGGTGCCAAGCCTCTCCCCGAATCCGTTCCAGCTCTTTCATGATGGCTCCTAGATCTCTCTGGAACAGAGACCAAGTCACTACTTAGATCTATTGAAAGCAGATTTTAAAGGTGGAGCATATCTTTTTAAGCCACTGGTTGCATAGAGGCTGGAAAGATGACTCTAAGACTTTTTCTCTTAGTGCCTTTTAACATTCATCATCAAAGAAGCTTCTTTAGATGTGACACACTGATTGTTTTGGTAAGGGTGGAGCTGAAGTCTTTTGTAGTTCAGATCACACCTTTGTAATTGTAACAACAATTTGGAATAGATTTTAGAAGATAAGTTCATCCTTAGAAGCAAAACCATTAATAATAGAATATCACTATGTTCAAAGCAGGAGGAAAAGGTCCGCATTTGTGAAGCACAAAGATTATTTCAGTAGGCAATAAAATTATCTTTTGATGGCCTACAAACAAGACACCTGAGAGGATTTCAAATCAAGGAGTTTCCTTTTTTTTTATTTCACCATTTATACTCTTCTGTCACTGCCTCATGACAGATCCCCTTACCTCTACTCCCTCAAGCTGGCTGAGAAGTGTCTGTACGCCTGGGAGGTCATATCCATAATCTTCTATATCCACCACTGCCTCTTTCTCCTGCATCCAGCCCTTTACTTCATCCACATCATGATCATACTGGTGAACTTGTTGGGCTGCTCTTAGATTCTGGATTAAAGAAACAAGTCAATGGTAATACTATGTATCATGTCTGCAGCACAAGAAGAGGCCAACCCTAATAAGTCCTAATAAAGTCCAGGCTGAACAAGAGCAGGAGCAAAACATCTTCCAGATTAAGTCACCTCAAAGTGAGGTGTTCAAGCTAACCTCATTCCCCTAAGTTCTCGTTGTAAATGGAAATAAACAGTTGTCTCTAAAGAGCAATTCTTCCCTATGTAAGATGAATTATCAAGATGGAGAGCATGAATTGCCCTTTAAGGGTAGCACTCTCAACCACAGAAAGTACCCTAAAAACTTGCTTGGAAGAGAGGCCGACAACGCACCCAGTGAAAATAAGAGGCGTTAAGTGAAAATTAGGTCTTCTGAAATGAGAGGATTAAAAAACGTTCTAAGACTATTAAACTATAAACTATTAAACTACATTAAAACTATATATTAATTCACATGCATTTACTGCTGCTAACAGACTATAGTGAAACTTGAGCTACTTCATAGCAAAAACATGTATGCAGTTGCAGTAAAAAAAAAAGCTTGAGGACATCTGGCATTATACATTCCCCTTAAAGCAAACAAAAATGTTGAGTTCTATGTGTCCTCTCTGCTTTACCAAACACATCTCTGACCACAGTTTCATGAGAAGGGGTGAGCTGATTTAACAGCTAACTGCTGCCAAAAGGCAGGGGGTTTGCCTCTGTCTCCTCTATCACCTTCTCCCTCGTGTCCCTTCTTTGACTTAAAGTAACTAAGCAAAAAAAAAAAAAATCTGGAGAGCTTTCATCTTTAATAAACTGAAGTAGCTCAATAAAGAGTCCACAGAATGTCAGAGCCAGCCTTCTGTTAGTGGTGGTAAACCATTAGATTGGCTTCGTATTTCAAGAAAAGCAGGGTAGCAGTGAATTAATGAAAATAGAATGACTCTAGGCTGACAAATATCTTTCAACTCTAAGCCTTGCCAGGGACAGTTGGGTAAGCAGTGGCTATAAAGGAAAATGGATAAAGAAAGAATAGAACTGAATATACCTATTGCTCTTATAAACCTTGTGTTTCAACGTGAGCAATGCACTGGTTTGGGAAAGGAAGAAGGACATGGGAAACTGCAGGGAATTCAATGCCTCAGTTTTTCATGTATTTCCTACCTCTGTCCTTGTTTGGATGGCATGGCATAGTTTCTCCCACATCTCACTGACTTGCTTTGTTCTCTTCTGGATAACATCCATCTTACTGTGGCCCTCCTTCTCTAGTTTAGAAGCTAACTCATTTAAGGAGACAATTTTGGAATGCCCCAAAGGTTTCACCTCATTTACAAAATCTTTAAACTTTTTCTCCAGCACCTGTGGGATAAATGGGAACACAGATTTAGATGCAAGAACTTCTGTCCACCTCTGTGAGAGGGGTGGAGGAATCACTTTCTCTGTGCTGTATAGCGGTATGTATTACAGCCTGCAAGTGCAAATCACATGATAAACCCAGATGATCTGGAGTCAGAAGGCAGCATCGATTGTCTTGATCATTTTTACATCTTATGTCACCAAGAAAAATCACCCACATTCTGACAAGCAGATGATGCCCAGATCAAAAGCTAAGAAACACAACCTGTTAGGTTGTCCACATAGACAGCAGTTGTTGAGGAGTGGACGCTATGAATTACACCTCTGCACCGTGTGCCCTGAGAAGAAATTTATCCTTGAAACCAGCAGCTAGAGGTGTACACCCTGCATCCCAGTGTTTTCCACTGAAATTGTTACAAGACCATGGCCCAGGTCATGTAAAAATTTTTAGGCCCTGTCAAATGTATAATCAGGGACAGAAGTGAAGTGTGTTGATGTCACCTGACATGAACAAAAAGCTAACTTCCTGATACACCTATTTTTTTTCTGTTTGAGGATGCTACCTCAGAGAGCCCTGTATAAGCAGACAGAAACCAGTCTGAGTTCTTGCTGCAGAGATAATCAGTTTGTTTGGTTTTACCACTGTACCATGCTTCACTGTCAGCAGCCATACGAAAATTGCAGCAAATATATTCCTTCTTTGCCACACAATACTTACAATACCTTTTGTTTTCTTTTACCTCAACATCAACTAAGTCCTGCCCATAGTCATCGGACTCTGCAACAGACAGTTTACTGGAAAGCCATGCATCCATCAGCTGGAATTCTCTTTCAAACTGATAGAGCTGGAATTGTTCCTGCAGGCATTTTCTTTGGGTCTCAGCCTTCTGCAGAAGAGACTGATAGTCTGCTAGGATCCCCTGGAGCTTTGAAAATATGGCTGATCTGCAAAGAGCAAGAATCAGAAGGTATGTATCTGTTTTACTGTTCTTTTTGAACATTGTCTTTTCTGACAGGTTGAATTTGCAACACCTTCAAAATACAGAATGAAAACAGTTAACATCATGGAGAGAGTTACTGCCAAGCCGTTAAAACCAGCTAGTTTAGGAAATTAAGGTGTCTGATAAGAATGGCTGCTCTTTTCAGTTCCTATATCCCCAGATATAGCAACGAAAACCAGCAAGCTGTCAAGAATGCCTGTTTCCTTGCCTGAGCACAGTGGCTTTTTAACCTTTATGGTAAATGAGAACTAGATGTCAACTCCTGGGAACAGGCAACTGACAAAGAAGGTGATTTGAACTAATAGGCCTGTTAAAAAATCCCCAAACAATCATGAATATATTAAAACAATTATCAAGCTTTTTGGGGGCTGAGTGTATGTTATGGTGGTAAAGGAGGGATTGATGTCCCCTAAAGTCATATTTCTGAATGAGGCATCAAACAGCTACTGAAGGTTGAACTTTTCCATATTTGCCTTCTCTGGTTGTTTCTGTTCAACCTGGAGAGAAGCCAGTTTTCACTTTCCTACCTCTCTGGGCTATCTTTGTTTATTAAGCTGGCACCTGTCCTCTGTATTTTCTCGATCCGGGGCCTGAAACCATCCAAGTCCAGCTTCGTAGCTTCGAGTTTACGAAGTAAAGCTTGTGTGGATTCTTCATTCTTCCCGTAATCAGAGGTCTCCAGAACAAAGCTTCTCTCTGCCAGCCATGCTTCCACCTCCAGTAGCTGTATAAAATACAGGGATGAGCCTGAACACAGCTGTGATTTAGGTCAAGACAAAGGAAACTGGAAAGCAGTGGTGCCCAAAGAGAAACATCAGTGAAAAGAGAGAACAGCTTAAGTGCCTTCCTGTAATGCCATCTAGCAAGACTATTCATAAAATTGTGTACCCAGAACCCAGTAATTGTGGTTATATGTTTATCCCTCACTGCAGTTAGTTAGAAAAGTAACTGTTATCTCTCTTCTGTACCCATATTTACCAGATAAGAAAAATCAAGACAGTATGAATTCTCCCCCATCTCACACTTGTGTCCATTCAACAACACAAGTGTTAGTTCTTTTAAGCAAAGAAAGACCCAAATAAATCACCCATGGACCATCTTTACCTCATTCATGAACAGATGGGCCTCATATGACTGCATGAGATGCCGTCTTCTCTCTTGAGCCTCTGCCTTCAAGGTTTCTACAGCAGTCTCAAGCTCCTTTAGATGCTCCATAATCTTGTGAGAGGCTGAGTGGCCTCCCCTCACCAGTTTCTGCCCCGTACTGAGCACTGCTTTGGTCAAAGCATCCCGACTACTTATCTCATTCTCCAAATTCTGGAAAGAGTAAAGAGTAAAATGACAGACCAAAAAGAGGAATAGGAGGAATTCTGGGGGGAGGAGTGGTTATAGAAATCAAATATTGCCATAAAGTTTGGACCTTGGTGTGTATCCACCTGATAGTGGGAAGGGAAGAGGTTCTAACCACAAACCTCTTATCTGTACATTCCACTGAAATATACGCATTTCTACACCATTCCATGGAGTTACTCGGATTAAAACATGTCAAGGGAAGAACAATCCATTCACCCGCTCAACAGTGTGTACCATTTGCCAATGCCTTTGTAGACTATTTGCATAACCAGATGCAGCTTTGTGTAACAGCCCTTGCAAACACTGGATACACACACTACTAGGGAGCCTAGAGGACAAGGAGAGAAGAGAACCACCCAAACCAGTTCTCAAAGACTTCAGTTGAAATTAATTTTTGAAGACTGGTACATTTTAAAGCTAGATGCATACCTCCACATACCCCTTCATATGATATTTTCCTGGGTGGACAAGAACAATGCCATCAATTTGTCTTTGCATATGCATTCCACATCTCTCGATGCCCGAGCACCTCAAGCACAAACCAAGTCTACTATTTTACAATGGTTCTGTTTATTGTCACAGCTATAGTTTCAGAGTTAGACTGCAGTGCTGTGTTAATGTAGAAGTGATGCCTTCTCTGAGGAGAGGATCTGCTTTTTCAAGTATCAGACTTGGCTGAAGAAGAGCTCTGATTCTAATCTTGGCTTTAACTTCCCCCTATTAATTTCAAGACAGCCACTATGTTGTCGAAAAGTGACACTGCACCTGACCCCAGCAGAATGAAATCCAGTGGCAATAAAACATCTTGTACTGTGTATAATAAGCTATCAGTGTGAAGAACAACCATGCAGTTGAACACTTAGGAATACGTGAGGGAGGAGGGAGTGAGGGGAAACTATTTCAAGCAGTTGTGCATGCATATATATTATATTGGTGTAAAAATGCAGGTTTGCAAGAGTTTTTCTTTTTTTTTTGGTAAGGTTGGTACATTTCACATACTATTTCTTTTGTGGTAACAAACCAAGGACTGAATTTTGCAAATCTGGCTCATTAAGACAAAAAAATATAGGGTGGAACTAATAGTATATTCTATTAATCACTTTTATGTTATTTCTAACATTTGTTTGCCTGCCAGCCAACATTAAAAAAAAAAAAGATGTAGATACTTAAGATACTAAAAATTGAGAATTCAAAACTTATATTTTAGTCCTGCTTCCAAGAGAGTAAACAACAAAATGGCAGGAAGAATTGGCATTTTATTATAATCTCTCTCTCCCATTCTCACAGTTCACTGAAATGTTTTGATACCTCACCATTTAACACAAAGATAATTGCAGCCTAAAGTAGTATCTCCACTGCTCCTTCAGTTATCCCAAATATTTTCTCAGATTAATTAAGCTCAAACATTCCTTTCTTCTATGAACCTAATTACTTCCCTAACATATCAATCAGCTCACAATTTTTAGGAGTAATTGTACACATAGCAACATTTATACTTTTAATCTTGATGAAACAGCTTTTTGTTCTTACTGTCTAATCTGAAAGCCACCAACTGTATCTTGCTTAAATACAGCATTTTTACAAATAGGAGAATTACACCAAATATTAAGAAGGTTCATTCAATTCAGAATATACCTGTGTGTGTTACTCAGGAATATTCTGGAAGATACATTTAAAAACTTTTTACAGTTCTTCATTAAATTGTGAGTAGACCTAGGATATATCAACTTTGAAAGAGACTTCATCCCTGTCCCAGTAAATAGCCTGTAGCAGTCTTGACTTTTTATCCTAAGGACATGTAAAACTTTTTGTAAGTTCAGACTTTATTTGTAGATATGCAGATTGCACCAAATACTTAGACTCTGTGTCTCTGTGTGTGTATATATATATAAAACCTGTTTTTCCCAGCCCTGTTGCAGATTGAACAAATTTTCCCCAAAGACATTTGGTCTGGCACTTAAACAGGATTTCTTTTGCTAATATTAAACACCAATGGCTGCTAGAAACTTGTGGCAGGATTTTTTTGTTTCTTCCACCTCATGTTTGCAAAGAGGTTAAAAAGTTAAAAAACTGTTAGGAAGGCAGCTACTGTTTTATTGGTATTTGAGATGACAGCGTTCTAGGCACTGCTTTCTCTGATGACCCACCTGAACGCTATGAAAAAGTTCAGCAGCTGTCTTGAAAGCTACCACTGGAATGAAGGTTGTCTAAGGATTTTGTTAACTCCTTCCCTCCAGAACAGAAAGAGTTCTGGGAAAAGATTTTTCCTGGGAGCTCATCCTGAGACATCTACGCAATGAACTTTTTTGGATATACTTTCTGAATTTCAAAGTGTATTTTTTAGGACATCTGATGCCCAAGGTAGCTATGACAGCATGCACAAATGTTTGTAAGATCTATTTTATATTACAAAGGCCAGGTTTTGCACTCAGTTCACAGAAAGAGACAATGTGTCTACAGAAAAGCATGTGGTGTTGTACCTACACTGCCGCAATGACAAGCAGCATGAAATCCCCACAGGCTGCCAAGTCACGGACATATCTGTCAAAAATGTCATCATCAGACAAGGGTAAGAGTAATCCATCATGACTTCCATTAGCCAAAGCATAGCAGATGAAGTTTGCCAGAGGCAAATTGAATTCCATGTTCTTTGGGAATGGTTCTCAGATCACGTTACCTGGTGCTTTTCTTGTAGACTCTGAACAGTTGCCAGGGATTGGCCATAATCCCTGGAGGAAGCCATGGGTAGCTTCTCATGAACCCAGGCCAACTCCTCATCAACATCTCGGAAGAACTGGTACTGAAGTCTGCTTGCCTCCAGACTCCCACGTCTCTCCTGCAGAGGATCACGTAGGCTTTTGTATCTGTAGGTTTGAAAGGGAACCCAGTGAGGGCCACAGATTAACACGAAATGAATACAAAATGTTCTTTTCAGAATGATTTAGAAAAGAAAAAATATACAGGGAAGAAGAAGACTGATTAAAATAGGAAAAATATGGCAGGAGACAGACAGATGCTCACACACCTCTGTACCAGTTGATCCACTCTTTCCTCTAGTTCATCAGCAAGGAAATGTTTCTCCTTCTGGAATTGCTGAGCTGTGATTACAAGCTCTTGCAGCCGGTCCCTATGGCCAACAATATCTTCCTCCAATTCCTCTTGCTTCTTCAGGTGACTGTTCAAAACCACCAGATCATTGTTACTATATGGTGCTTTCAACTCATTTTCCACATCTTCCAACCATTTCTCCATATCCTCTACACTTCGTTGAAAATGAAGGCCCTGAGGACAAGCAAGAAGAAAAAGTCATGTAAACCTTTAGGACAGACAATGTGATGTAAAAATCTTTCCCACTTTTGGTACAAATTGCACATGGACATAGCGAAACTTCCCAGCACTCAGTGAACTCTTCCCAGATGTGATGGTGGTCCAAATGAAGAAGAGAATTCAGTCAGAATGAGCTGACGCAGAGAACATCAAGAGCTAATCTTGTGTTGGACAAATACAAATGATGGGCACAATAGCTTAAAACCAATCCATTTAAAGGGAGAGGTCTGTTTCATACCCACAGAGTGTCTAATAGCCCATACAAAACTCACAGTCGTGAGAAGGCATGTGCCTGGAGCTAGAAGAATGAAAAGCAGCTGTGGGATTCTTTCTTAATGTGTTGGAGAAAAGATGCCATTGGGACACATGCAGAAAATTGACACATATGAGTGACCACATTTTCCCTCAGTATCCTTCGCCGGAATCCTTATCCAAATAAGCAGCAGAAGGCAACACAGTTTGCAAATCCCTTTCCTTCCATAGGGATCTCCAGTTCTCCTGCTGATTCCATTCAATGAGTCAACACTCACTAGTTTCTTTGCTGTAATGGTCTTGAGAAATCAGGTCTGATTGTATGTCATAGATGAGATATGTAGCAAGGAAGCCATGCTCTCTCTCCACTGGCAACCCTGTATTACCTTGTAAGCATCCTGCAGCTTGGCTCGTTTATCCTGGCAATTTGCTAGCAGTTCCTCCCATAGCTCTTCCATTTCTTGTAGTCTGGCCTGAATGGCTTCAGGGGCATAGTGCCTCTCATGGAGCATCTTCTCCCCCTCCTAGTGTAGAGAGAACAAAGTTTTCTTCCTTTGCTGAAAGCACCAGAATATATCACTTTTGCCTCCATAAACAAAGTCTACTGGCACTGCCATGTAAAGGGCCAGCTGCAGCCATCCCTTCCTGACATAACAGATAAAGGCTAGAAAGGAAAGACAAAGAAAAAAGATAAGGGCAAAAGGCATACTGAAACTAGGACAGAGACCTAGTTTTTCTGGCCCTGAAGTTATTTGAAAGGCTAGAAGACAATATTAGAAGATAAAGACTAAAGAGGATCTTCATTACACAAAAGCTACATTGCCTAGAAGTTGTCAATGATCCTCCTTTGCAAGCCCTCATTTTTTTCTCTGATGTCCCCCACCCCATGATCACTGAGATTACCCAACCACCTGTCCTTTTCTTTTACCTTCTTTGCAAGTTGAGAGAACTGTCTCCTACAAGTGAACAACTGTATGAGATGACAAAACCTCTTTTATCCCCGTACTGCTGTGCCACTGTGTTATGTAATAAAAGTCCATCTGCATTTCCAATCCCTGAGATGCAGATGCTGAACAGGCTGGCAGAAAAACCAGTAGAGGGGGCACACCCAGACCTCCAAGTGGAAGATTATGTAGGTATACCCTTAAACTGGGACTAAGTTAGCATTAAAAAGCTAAACTGGGCTATTTCTACATTTTTCAATGGGGAAGAGGAGGAACAGCAAGAGAACGACTATACCTGTTCAGCAGCTGTAAATTTTGTTGGAAAGAGCAACTATAGCGAGGCTATTCCCAATGAAAAAGGGCATCAAGAAAGAGACTGTGCAAACAATTCTTTAAAACCAGATTAGTTTAGGGAGAATTGTAACTCCTCCCTTTAAGCCTGCTGTTGTGTCTGCACAGCAGGGTTAGAAGGTTTATAAAAGGAAGAAAAAGAACCAAGTAGCTAAAATACTGGATGCAAGTGGGTCTGAGGAGGGAATTTGCCTTTAATGTTTAGTTGTCTATTGCAAAATACAGCAAGTAAGCACTGTGCTGAAAATGAGGCTAATAAACATGTAACAGTCCTTTCAAGCTCATCATCTGATCACAGCTTCTGCCAACTATCTGACAAGGCTTGTCAGACTTCCCTCCTCTCTCTCCTACTGGCATGTCTCTGCAAAAGCAACACTTGAAATCTCTTCTCGGTTCTTTTTGTTGGATACATCTTGTCTGATTTGTGCATCAGCTAGGTTCCTGGCTGGAAAGAAACAGGTGTACCTCTGAAGTGGCATTCACCCTAGAGAGAAGTCCCTAAAGTCCATGGATTGAATCTCTCATCGAAAACATCATCTCTTTACATTGCGTGCACAGTGAATATAGATAGCAAGGTCACACTACACAAGAGAGAAGTTAAAAGAAACCAATGGACACAGAAAAATTCTTGATGGATTAAAAGAGTAAGCTTCCCAGTTCCCTCAAAGACAGTATGAATGATGTCGGTGAGGCAAGAGTGGCTCTTCCTTGTTTGAGATCACTAACTCAGAACGTCTGCAGAGTCTTTCATGCCGGTTGCCCACCCTCACCACTAACCCCACTTCTCTCACAGATTTGATGGAGTCCAGGCGATTTCTGTTGGCCATGATCTCTGCTTGGAAAGTCTGGTGCTTCTGCAGTTTCATCTGCAGGTTGCTTGGATCCTTCCAGCTATTATCCTGGGCAATGATATTCTTCTCATTAATCCAGGCAGCCACCTTTGGGGAGGAAAGCGCAGAAATAGGCAAAGCATTCAGTGGTTTTTTTCAGCTCCAAGCTGCCAAGTTCTCCTTTAAATATGTATAAAACATGGGACTAGTGAGCAGGTGCACAAATGAGTTGTATTTTCGAGGTTCTGCTTCCCTAAGCTTCTGTCCTTCACAGTGAGTGAACCCTGCACCTCTGTTTACCAGCACTGGTACTTGGAAAGGGGGCCTATCTCCATGAGATAGTCCCCATGCAGTGAGAAAGTGTGTGGGCACATGCATGTGTTGGAGGGAAAGGGAAAATATTTCCCTATTTCTAACCCACTGTCAATGTCTTACAAGAAAAGAACTAGTTTGTCTGTTTCCATGAAGTTTAAAACGATGGCACATTCTCTTTGAATGAATTTATTTCTTCTGCATTTTGCTGGCATCCATTGGACAGTAGATCTTTCATCTGGTGACTGGAGGGAAGCTGTGACTTGAAAGCTGAAAAATACCCCTTTACTCTTATTCTCGTCTTTCAATCTCATCTCATTCCAGACTCTATTCTGTGATTGTTCTCACAGTAGATCCCTTCAAGGACTGATACCTATGCAGCACACTATGTTATAAGGAATGAGAATATCATGAATCTTGTGTAATTGTACCTCAAAGGAATTCTTCAGCAACTTCTGCAGAAGCCTTGATTCCTCTAGCAGGTGTCTGCGAGCTGCAGCATTCTCCAGCAATTTCTCTTTTCTGGGATAAAGTCAGATGTGTGAGGTAAAAGGCACAGAGTGAATTAGATAGGATAAGTGGTTTTGATTTTCATCTCTAAAACACACATGATCCAGCCCTCCATTCCCTAGGAGAGAAATGTCCATAATACGCAGACTCCCATGATTTGGATTGCCAGAGAAGTTGCTCAGGTCACTACAGAAAGGATTACTAGCAGGTTGATGCGTGTAAAGTACAGGCAAATTCCATATATACAGTTTTTGTCTCTAGGAATCATCATTACTGCCTTTCAGAGCATAAAAGAACATAAAGCCAGCATGTTTCTTATATGGAAAGCCTGTGATAGGATGGTCTTTGTCACCGATAAACCAAAGCTACACCATCCTTTCACCCACAGTGCTTTATTCATGTTAATGCAGGCATGACACAGTTTGATCATATTAATAAATGCATACATTCACTTTAATCCTAAGGGATCTCCAATCTCTCTTCGTAAGCTCTATGTATATCTTTCCATTTACCATAGAACAGAGTACAATTGCTTCTACTGTCAGCATTTAAGATAAACAGTATGCAATGTGCTAGGATGGAGTAATTCACATGAAAGGGCATGTCCTGATCAGAAAAACTGCAAACCCTAACAGATAAATTGAGCAGGGCTTTAAGATCAGCCTTGGAGCAGTGAAAAAGCAGGTGCGTACCGAGTAACCTTTCTCCATGACATTTAATGATAATGAACTATTTAATGGCACAGAAGGCCTCTCTCTCTTGTTTGCAGCACTGTCCCTAAGGCCATGCCAGGATACAGAACTAGAGGAAAACTGCCTTTTGCTGAATCCTGCTCCCCCCTCCACTTAACTGCATTTCGGAAACCTCCTAATGAAATATTGACTAGACTCAGGCAAATTTGGGCAGGACCACACTGCAAAGTGCAAAGTTAAGTAAATGCAAACCAGTTTATGGTTCTCTTAAATCATTTAAAGGTACTAGTCACATGGGGAGAGCATCATTGCAAAAAAAAGGTATGGATGACACTGAAAGGTTTGGACTTCACCTCCTCAGAACAGCCTGGCATCTGCTGTTTATGTTGTCTGAGTCATAATGCTGGTTCTGTATTAGCTGCTGAGCAAATGAAGCCATCTCAACAATCTTCTCCATCTGAGCTTCAAGTGCTTTTTCAAACTGTGTGTGTTTCCGCTGCAGGCTCTCCACACTTGACACTGAGTCCTGCATAGAATTCAACAAAAGGAAGCTGTTTTCAGTCAGAGTTTTTCCATCCACAACACTGACAATCCAGAAGCTAAATGGCATTTACCTCATTTGCAAGCTGCTGAGAAAATTTATTACTCTTTGAAATTTATTGGCATTGAATTTGAGACTTGGAGTGTAAATAGTGTTCTATGCATGGCCTGAGGCCATTATTTCAGGGTCAAAACTGAACTAACTGCTGGGTGCTTAGCTTCTCATTGTTGTGCTGCAGAGACTCGATCACTTCTCAAGAGATTATGCATTAGCTCCTCGCTGTAAATCAATCTTAAGACAGATACTATTTTGGAAGCCTCTGTAGGATACCGAACTGACATTGGAGTCAAGTAAACAAGTATGTCACAGAAAGAGATTTAAATTAGTGCCTTGGTTTTAACCAGCGGAATTTGGAAGAGCTCAAACCCAGATTTCAATTTGAGGACTGGAGTCTGTCTTTGACCTGGAGAGAAACACAGAAGTTGGGATTCACAAATGTTACAGGAATTCAAGGTTAATGATTCAGAGTTCTCTTTTCAGCACCCCTCTGCACTTTTAATTTTAGAATCGGCGGTGTCAAAATATCGTTACTGCAATAAACTATGCTTTCCCACTATTCTAAAGAAGGCAATAAAGCTCTCATCAGATGGATCAGAAAAAAGATCTGAACTTCTGGGTGCTTACACAAGTCACAGGAAGGGAATGTACTCACAGAGCATTTTCTGTACATTGCTGAGCTAAATATGACTGGAAAAGGGGTGTCTCCTTCTGTCTCGTATGCTTCAACAGAGGGACTGTAAATACATCCCTACAGGCTGAAAATTACAGGGACGGATACCAACCACTAGCATTATATGTTTCTCATACCATTTGTACCAATTAAGTCTACACTGAACTCTGAGGTGTAATTGTAGTTCCAGCAGAGACAAGAAATTTGGGAGCATTACCTACACAAGGTGCAGGGCATCAGAAGCATCAGAACATATATCCTGTATAGCTTTTGCAACCCAACCATCAGTCTGCAGTTTCAGTTATTGCAGTTACTGGTACCTGAGGTGGGTAATTTAAGCTTCACTGGGTATGCCAGCAGTCACAGCAGCGATGACTTGCACACTGCTAGCAAATGTATTTTGGTCAGGTATAACCAGAGAGATGCAGTCTGATTTTCCTACTATAATCAGAGTGGCTGGATTGTTTCTTTGCTCTTGGGGCTGAGAATCCTATCCTGTGTAAAGTATCAACAAAAGAAATCTGATCCTAAACTGTCAACAAGATGGAGCATCAACTTCAGGAGAAAGACCACAGGAAGGTTCAGAGTGCATCATCATCCTTCACAGGTCCCTTTCCTCTAGACCAACATCAGAGAAAACTGTAATGTCTTGAAGAACCTACCCCTAAGTCCTCGTTAGCTAGGAAAGCCTCTTTGCTGCTGAGCCAGCTCTCAGTCTGTTCCACATAGCCATAGAATTTCTGTACAGGGGAAAAAAAAAAAGTGGTCATAAAACACGGTGTAAAATAGAGGAAAACCTGACTTTAGGAGATTAACACTGCAAAATCACAAAATTCCAAGACTATTCAAAAAATGAACTACATAGCACTTGATGGTAATAAGCATTAGATGCCACAAAACCCATGTGCAAAAAAATTGTCATTTATAATATCATTACTTCTTTTTGTCTAAGACATAGGATATAATATGAGTAGCTGTAGCATGCTTGCTAATAGTGTATAGCACACTGTGTAAGGTAACTAGCCAATAAAAAGCCCTGAAATAAGTAGAATGTAATACATAAAGAAGCACGAAAGGAGTCCTTACCATATGGTTGAAGTTCTCATATAGATGAAGCTTTTTAGATGGGACTAGTAGCACCAGCTATTATTTAAGGTACTTGACATTCCCTGTTGTAAAATCTCAGTTTAAGTTATTTCTAAATTTTGCCAACAAGCCATTTGAGCAGGAATTATGTGAGATGACTGTTACAGGGAGGCATTTCTGTTTGCAGCCCAAGCAGTTCTTTTCTTAAAAAAAAAGCTAGGGAAAAATACAGTAGTTTGTCCATGCTAAACTTTTCAGATTGTTTTTGTTTTTTTTTAAATACTTGCCTGCCTCCTTTATTTTTGGGGAAGGTTGGAGAATTTGGTAGAGCAGCAATGTTCCATTTAAAGTATGCACCTTTTGCCAGCTGCATGAGAGTTTGACCAGATTTTGCTAAGTTTTGTAGCCTTTGAAAAACATTTTGTGTACATATTCCACAGAAATTTCTCTGTAAGGGTACATATTTGTAAAGGTACAATTTCTAAAAGTCCTGTCACCACTGAATGTGCTTGGCCCTCAGCACACCTTCTGGAAACTGGTGAAAAATCCATTAAACACTGGATATTATTAGCATATCTGTCATTTTACCATCTTAGAAATTTGCTCTTTATACTGAGGAAAGCTGTCAGCAGCATGTGCATTCTCTGTTGTCTGTCTGTCTTTCCACTCACCTGTAAATCTTGTGCCTGAAGCAATTTTCTATATTGCTCCTGCCACGCTTGGATCAGTTCAGACCAGGCTTGTTGTAGCCTGGAGAGAGACTGGTGAATCTCAGGGGTTGCGTAGTGACCAGAATTCGCAAGTTCTTGACCACAGTTACTAAGAGAGTTGAATCTTTCCACTCGTGCTTCAATCTCCTCCTAAAATATATTACTAAGGTTGATATCAAAGGTTTATGGAATGCCAGTTATTCAGAATACAAGCCTTAAGGGGAAGAATATGGACTATAATTCTCCAATATTTGTATGGAAAATCATTCATCTTTGAACTATGTTACTGAAAGAGCACAGAACTGCCTAAGAGAAAATAAATGTGGACAATAAATGACTTTATTGCTCTAGGAACAACTGGTCTCCTACAGATCAGAACTGGATTAAATTAGAAATCAAATAGAAAATGCTTAGATGTAAATGAACATAGTTTTGAACATCCATAATACTGTATCCCCCTCAGCCTTTGTACATAAAAAAGGTGGTTCTTATGAGACACAGTGGCTAGAATTTTTACTCTAACACCAAATAAACTGGCATCAGATTATTCTGTTAAAGGTACCATTTTACTTACGTTTGTGGTGTTAGAATGAAATAAATTTAACTTTCTTCACCTGGCCTGAGGAATACACTGAATCCTGAATGTCAAAGCACTGCAAGCAACTATGGCCCCTGCAAACTGGGTGTGGAATTCCTCATGTAAACAATTTTAAACAGAAAATAGCCACGTGCTGAAGTGATAAAACACATTAACTCATAAACCACCTTAAAAACTATGGCATGTACATGACTAAAACCTCTGAGTTTAGGGCTTTTTCTGGGTGTAGTGTTGCCCAATGACAGATAACACAGCTGTAAAATAAGCATTCTATTTGTCTTTAATTCAGATTAGTACCTTGTGTTCAGCTCTAGTCTGTCCTAAGGGCTTTGGTTTGAGTCACTAACCTGAATGAGAAAAAACTTGCATTTTTCTTGTCCTGTCTATAATTTTAGTCAACCCAATACAAAACATATCACCTGGATTCCTCCTTTTCTGTGCCATTCTCTCCTTTAACACATTTGGGTTCCTTTATTAGCATTACATATTAAAGACTTAGGTCTTGCAACTATCTAAATTTGGAGTATATTACATCAGTGGTTTGTCACAAAAGATTACGAGCAAAACCATTAAGTCTGTGACATGAGAGACCACCATTAAAATAGAAGACTCTGAAAGGTCTTCATACTAAATTTAAGTCTAGAAAACTACTCAGAACCTACAGACTATGTGGGCTCACAATGGGACCCACAAAGCATTCTGGGAACATGATTTTTAGAAAAAGTTGCAGTACTGCAAAGTAAAGGTAACATAACAGCTGAAAGATATCTATGATGCTTGGGAAAAAGTAAAATATTAACTTTTTCCTAAGCTTAATTAACAATATCACTCCTTTAGAAAAATTCACTAAAAATCTTATTAGCCACCCAAAAATTGCGTGGTGATTAGTACTGGGATATGAAGTGCTTCAGAACTGAATTATGTAGTACCACCCAATGGTAATTTACTACCCTGAGCCAAACTGCTGGGGTTTTTTTTCCCTC
This sequence comes from Porphyrio hochstetteri, assembly GCA_020800305.1. Classification (NCBI taxonomy): domain Eukaryota; kingdom Metazoa; phylum Chordata; class Aves; order Gruiformes; family Rallidae; genus Porphyrio; species Porphyrio hochstetteri. Next base: position 47,480,911 of record CM036908.1, read on the forward strand.
ACAGGCAAATGGAGTTTACATGACAAAATTTAACCCAAAGCTAGAATTATCTTTATGGCAATGCAACTAAAGAGATCAGTAGTCAACATGTTTTGATACAGAACCAGCTTTTTACCCACAGAGTTGAACAGCAGTACAGGTGACAGCTCCTGGGGCTTTCTGAGACTTTTTGCAGAGACACGAGCTGCTGAACCACCCATGAGATGGGGTTCTGTCAATACATAGGTGACTTTGATACCTGGCCTGTAACTGGAAACAGTCTTTTCACCATGCCATTGACAGATGCACGCAGTAAAGTTCTACTGTGTCTGCAGCAATTAACTCCCATGGATTCCCAGCATGTTTAATTGGAAGCAGTGATGATACTTGCCTTTCTCTCCTGATGCTCCTCGATCATGCTTTCTGCTTCATTTGTGCTTTTAGGAAGTCCTCCTGCTTCCATTAAGCCTGTGATGTTTTGGCTCCAGTCTAGCATCTCCTTCATCTCCAGGTTAAACTTCTGCAGCTGATACGAGGCTGCCAGCTTCTCCTTCCTGCCACAAAATGTGCAGTTCAGTGTTATCCAAACCGAAATTATCTAGTTGCCTCTCCCTTCCCATTTGGAGAATCCAACAAGTTATGAGAAGCCAAATGAAGAGGATTCAAGACTCTGAGTGTTCCTTTACAGCTCATAACAGTCCTCACATTAAACCACAATTGCAGAAGATGCTCACTGCCTTGGAGAAAACATGCTTATCTTATTTTCTACATCAGATGATTAGGGCAAGAAAGATACAAAAGCCTTTATAGCTGTGGCTTCCAGTAATGATTACAGCTCACATCTCCTAAGCCTTTCTTGGTTTGGAAAAATTCAAGAAAAAAGTAATCATCTTCTAGAACCATCAAAAAAAAAAAGTCTTTCACAAAGGCTTCATGATAGATTTAATATAAGAGTCTGGAGGCATTTTACTGATGTTGTTTAGTGGCATAAGCCACTAACTCATTGTATTAGTTTTCTGAAGGTCACATAATGGAACTTTTCTTGTACCAAGTCACACTTTTTCCAATGCAGGTCTCTTAGCTGCCTGTATAAGCTTCGTAAAGCATCCTCAAACACTTTTAAAAGGCCCCTGGCAACTATAATTGAGATCCCAGGGAGTAGCTTTACTCCTGCTGAGAGATAGTCAGACCACTAAAAGTCTTTACCTTTGCTTGGCCTGTCCTTGGAGTCGAAGCCAGTTGTTTTTCATCTCCTGCTGCTTCATAGTCAGTTTGTCATTTATGGATGGATTCCTTGTAGAAAGGCGGAAACATTCCAATTCCAATGGCTGGGAAGAGATTTATAGTGGGGTGAATTTATGCCAAATGTTTATATCCATTCCTGAGTTTGCTTTTCAGTAAAATGAGTTCATTTTAAGACCCCAGTTCTCAAAAGTGGCTACTTAAATTACCATAACAAATATATGAAGGGACTTGTTATACACACAAACAAATTGTGTTTGCAAGCAATCATCTATGTGAAGAAAATGATTTGTGTGTTGCTTCCCTTGCACTAATGTTAGTTTACAATTAAGCAAGCAGTTTTGCAGAGCAGGGAGAAACATACAGGAAAATGAAGTGCTAATTGTAACCTCTATTAGCTTAAACTAACAAAAATGGGTAACAAAGTAAATGGAAACATGGCAGTACACAGAGGCAAACAGATTTACCTTTCCAGCAGAAGACTCAAAAGTTATTTCCATTTCAGCTGAAAGCAGCATCAAAGCACTACTTTCAGCTGTGATGATGCTGTTTTCCTTAACCTGATAAACAGTACCAAACACTCACCAACCCAAGTTTAAATTCAGTGTCTTTCTTGTAAAACTCCCATCCAATTGGTGAAAATGAAGAATTTTAATTATGCAGAAAAGAGAACATGCCAGTCTGGTTTTCATAGAATCATAGAATGGTCTGGGCTGGAAGGGACCCCAAGGACCATATAGTTCCAACCCCCCTGCCACAGGCAGGGACACCAACCTCCAGGCCTGGATCTACACAAGGTTGCCCAGGGCCCCATCCAACCTGGCCTTGAACACCTCCAGGGACGGGGCATCCACCACCTCTCTGGGCAGCCTGTTCCAGCACCTCACCACTCTCTCTGTAAAGAACCTCCTCCTCATATCTAACCTAAACCTTCTCTCCATTAGCTTCAGTCCATTCCCCCTTGTCCTGCCATTGTCTACCCTTTGAAAAAGCTGATTCCCCTCCTGTTTCTCTGCTCCCTTCAGGTACTGGAAGGCTGCAATGAGGTCCCCTTGTTCTCTAGGCTGAACAAGCCCAGCTCCCTCAGCCTCTCTTTGTAGGGGAGGTGTTCCAGCCCTCAGATCAGATTTGTGGCCTTCTCTGAACGCTCCCCAACATTTCCACATCCTTCTTGTATTGGGACCCCAATCCACAAGCAAAGTCAAGATATTATACTTCTTATATGGTATTTGTGGTAGTGTAAAGAAAACCAAAACCAAAACTTTGCTCATCTTTCTGTTTCCATGCAGCACTCCCCCATACAGCCTTGCTAACGCTATCTATGGAATGCTGACTAGTCATCACCCATGTTTCATAATGGAATTAGGTAACAAAGTCACAATGTGGGAAGGTATCACACATTGCCATCACACACATACTATTGTGAAGAAAAAGTGCAGAAAAAGTCTGCAAAAATATTTTCCATACGAAAATGCTTAACAACGGCCAACAGCGAAAACTGTGAGAGGTTCTCAGAGGATTTCAACTACTGTGGTTTGGCTGAAAACATTTCTTTTTATTAAAGCTATGCAAGAAAATAGAAGTTCAGACCCTATTGATCAATATTAGTCCCAAGCAAACTGGCTATTTTACAAAAGTCAGAGCTCATCAGGAAGGCAATTCTAACTCAAGATTTCTGGGTTTGATATCTGTGTCACAAAACCACATGCACTGTGGGCTTTGCATTCTAGGTCTAAACAGAACTAGAGTTGTGATTTTCGTTCCAGTGAGTACAGAAACTGGGGGAGAGAGGGAGAATTAAATTTGGATTCTACACTTTTCAAAAGATAAAGAATAGTCTAATCTGTCTTGTAGGTGAGGGTCAGAGAATCAGCTAACGTGCTAAAAAGGGACTTAGATTTGATGTGACAATAACAACTTTTGATATGCTTAAGTAGGGTTAAGCAGCACAGTACTTTACTGAGAAGAAATCCGTGCTGCATTTGCACTGCAGTGCAATTCATACTGATGAATCTGAAGAATCACAGAATCATAGAATCATAGAATGGTATGAGTTGGAAGGGACCCCAAGGATCACAGAGCTCCAACCCCCCTGACACAGGCAGGGCCACCAACCTCAGGCCTGGAGCTACACTAGGTTGCCCAGGGCCCCATCCAACCTGGCCTTGAACACTTCCAGGGATGGGGCATCCACCACCTCTCTGGCCAGCCTGTTCCAGCACCTCACCACTCTTTCTGTAAAAAACTTCCCCCTAATATCTAATCTAAACCTTCCTTCCTTTAGTTTTAATCCATTCCCCCTTGTCCTGTCATTGTCTATCCTTTTAAAAAGTTGAATCCCCTCCTGCTTATAAGCTCCCTTCAGGGACTGGAAGGCTGCAATGAGGTCCCCCTGCAGCCTTCTCTTCTCCAGGCTGAACAAGCCCAGCTCCCTCAGCCTCTCTTCGTAGGGCAGGTGCTCCAGCCCTCTAATCATCTTTGTGGCCCTCCTCTGAACCCTCTCCAACAGTTCCACATCCTTCTTGTATTGGGGGCCCCAGCTCTGGACACAGGACTCCAGATGGGGCCTCACGAAGGCAGAGTAGAGAGGGACAATCCCCTCCCTGACCCTGCTGGCCACCCCTCTTCTAACGGAGCCCAGGATACCATTGGCCTTGCGAGCTGCAAGAGCACACTGCTGGCTCATGTTAAGTTTCTCATCCACCAGAATCCCCAAGTCCTTCTCAGCAGGGCTACTCTCAAGAAGCTCTTCTCCCAGTCTGTATCTATGTCTGGGATTCTTCCGGCCCAAGTGCAACACCTTACACTTTGCAGTGTTGAACCTCATTAGGTTCACCCGGGCCCATCTCTCCAGCCTGTCAAGATCCCTCTGGATGGCTTCCTTTCCTTCTAGGGTGTCGACCACACCACTCAGCTTGGTGTCATCCGCAAACTTGCTGAGGGTGCACTCAATTCCATCATCGATGTCATTGATAAAGATGTTAAAGAGAACCGGTCCCAAGACAGACCCCTGGGGGACACCGCTTGTCACCGGCCTCCACCTGGACATAGACCCATTGACCACCACCCTTTGGCTACAGTCTGTTAACCAGTTTCTTATCCACTGGATAGTCCACCCATCAAATCCACATTTTTCCAATTTAGAGATAAGGATGTGATGGGGGACTGTGTCAAAGGCCTTGCACAAGTCCAGGTAGATGACATCGGTTGCCTTCCCTTTATCTACTGATGCTGTCACTCCATCATAGAAGGTCACCTGATTGGTAAGGCACGACCTTCCCTTGGTGAAGCCGTGCTGACTGTCCCGGATCACATGCTCTTCCCTCATGTGCTCCAACATGTCATCCAGGAGGATCTGTTCCATGATCTTCCCAGGCACAGAGGTGAGGCTCACTGGCCTGTAATTCCCTGGGTCTTCCTTGCTCCCTTTCTTATAAATGGGAGCGACATGACCTTTTTTCCAGTCCCTGGGGACCTCTCCTGACAGCCACGACTTTTCAAATATGATGGAGAGCGGCTCAGCAACCAGATCAGCCAGCTCCTTCAGGACCCTGGGATGCACGTCATCCGGCCCCATAGACTTGTAGACATTCAGTCTCATGAGGCGGTCACGGACTTGCTCTGCTCTTACAGTGGGGGGGTATTTGCTCCCCCAGTTCCCACCTGGAGTTCTAGGGATGCAAGGTTCTGGGATTTGAGAATTATGAGAATCCTGGCTGCCAGAGAAGACCGAGGCAAAGAACTCATTCAGTACCTCAGCCTTCTCCTCATCAGTTGCAGCCAATTCTCCTTTCTCATTTACCAAGGGGGGTACGTTCTCTTTGGCCTGTCTCTTCTGGCCAATGTACCTGTAAAATCCCTTCTTGTTGTTTTAACATCCCTCGCCAAGTTCAGTTCCATCTGCACCTTGGCTTTCCTGATCCCGTCTCTGCAAGTCCAAACAGCATCCCTGTATTTATTCCAGGCTACACACCCTTGCTTCCAGAGCTTGTATTTGCCTTTCTTTTCCCTCAGTTTGACCAGCAGGTCCTTGCTTAGCCATGCTGGCCTCCTGCCCCTCCTGCCCACTTTCTTATTCAGAGGGACAGAGAGCCCTTGAGCTCTCAGAACGGCATCCTTAAAGAGTAGCCAGCTGTCCTCAACATTTCTGTCTCTAAGGACCACCTCCCAGGAGATCTTGGCCAACAAGTCCTTAAACAGCCTAAAGTTTGCTCTCCTAAAGTTCAGTGTCCTGATCCCACTCTTCACCAGGCCCACATTCCTTGAGATCGCAAACTCAACTAGAGCATGGTCACTGCAGCCCAGGCTGTCTCCAACCTTAACACCTTTAATGATCTCCCCCACTTTGGTGAGCACCAGGTCCAGCAATGCATCGCCTCTGGTTGGTCTATCCACTATTTGAACCAGAAAATTGTCATCTACAGACTCCAGGAGTCTCCTGGACCTCTTGCAGCTCGCAGTGTAGTTTTCCCAGCAGATGTCCGGGTGGTTAAAGTCCCCCATCAGGACAAGTGCCTGCGACTGCGATGCCTCCTGCAGCTGAAGGAGGAAGGCCTCATCAGTAGTCTCACTTTGATCAGGTGGCCTGTAGTAGACCCCTATCACCAACTGCTCTTATTAGCCCCATCCCTAATTCTGACCCACAGGCTTTCAACCTGCTCCTGGCCACTTCTCAGGGAGAGCTCCTCACAGTCTATCCACTTTTTAACATAGAGGGCAACTCCACCACCCTTCCTTCCTAGCCTATCCCTTCTAAAAAGTCGATACCCTTCTACAGGGGTATTCCAGCTGTGGGAATCATCCCACCATGTTTCCGTGATTGCAACTAGATCATAATTTTCCAGTGACATCACGGTTTCCAATTCTTCCTGCTTATTACCCATGCTGCGTGCGTTCGTGTAAAGACACTTCAGCTGGGCTTTCTGACTCAATACCTTCTTTGAGGAGCCCACCCTCAAACCTCTGGGAGGAATCTGAAGTTTTCCCCCACTGCCTCCTAGAGGGACATTAGAAGGTTCCGGAAGAGGGGTCAGCAATACTACCTCCTCTGAGGAGTCCCCAGAAGTTCCTATGGGACACTTTAGAGGTATTTCCCTACAGTCTTGTAGAATTTCAGCATCCCCAAGCCCTTCTCTATCTTGTTGAATTTCACCCTCTTCACCCTTCGAATCTAGTATAAAGCTACAGGCTACTTGCTCTACCCTAGCAAGCCTCACTATATCCCCTCTCCCCTTCCTAACTAGTTTAAAGCCCTGTCAATGTGGCCTGCCAGCTCTTGAGCTAGGATTCTTGTCCCTCTTGGAGACAGGCGGCACCCATCTGCTGCTATCAGGCCAAGTGCTGAGTAAACGGCCCCGTGATTGAAAAACCCAAAGTTCATAAAGGCAGCATCAGCCCCTCAGCCAACTATTCAACACCTCCGTTTTCCTGGCCCACTTCGTGTTCTCTGCTGCCCCACATGGGATAGAAGAAAACACCACTTGCATTCCCCCTCCCTCAATCAGCCTCCCTAAACCCCTGAAGTCTCTTTTAATACTTCTCAGACTTCTTTGAGATTTCATCACTGCCTGCCTGAACAATAAGTAATGGATAGTAATCAGAGGGACGAACCAGATCTGGGAGTTTTCTAGTTATGTCCTTAATCCGTGCCCCAGGGAGGCAGCACACTTCCCTACGGGTAGGGTCTGGCCTGCATATGGGGCCCTCTGTTCCCTTGAGAAGAGAATCCCCAACCAAAACCACCTTTCTGTCTTTCCTAGTGGAGGCAGTCTTGAGGAGTAGAGTTGACTTCCTCACTCTTGGCCTCCTATTAGAGGGATTGTCCCCTACCTTTCCATTTGCCTCCTCTTCAACTTCCAGCACCTCAAACCTATTGCTTAGAGGGACCTGAGGAACCAAGGTAGGCAGGGAGGAGGTTTTCCCACGGTGCCAAGCCGGGACTATCTTCCAACCCTCTCCATCTTTCTGGTCAACGACTTCTCCCTGTTCTGCCTGATAGGGCTGGGGATCCATCATTTTAGGGGGAAAATTTCCCTGGTGACTTACCCTCTGGCATGCCAGCGACTTGCTCCACCAATCAATTTCCTTCTCACACTCCCTAATGCTTCTGAGTGTCTCCACCTCTTCTTTGAGATCTGCCCCCATGCTAAGCAGATCTTCCATCTGCTCACACCTCACACAGGTGAAATTGTCGCCACCATCTACCGGCAGGAGCAGGCTCAGGCACTCCCTGCAGCCAGAGACTTGCATGACCTCACTCCTGGACAGCCCCTCAGTCTGGGTCTCATGACCATCATGACAATCATGCTGATCTTTGCGCAAAGCAGCAAAAATGAACTTTTTTTACAGTATTCTCTCTACTTCCCCACTTCTTACCTCCATTTTGGACTTAATAACACTGATTTCTCTCTCCATCTCTTCATGCCTTCGAATCAGGTTTTCCACACTTTCCACATCTTTCCCATAATCCAGTGCTTGTATCAGTACACTCTGCAGGGGGCAAGACAACGTGCAAATGGGGAAGATGACAAAAAGCAAAAGGATCATATCTTAATTCTGTCAAATAGTCTCCCCCTTCACTTCTTTGTATTGCCAACTGAACATTCTTAATATCTTTTAAAGTATCAGCAGGGCATCTTGTCTGCAGATCTTAGTGAGGCGGAACAAGAATTCACAACTCCTTGAACAGTTGCAAACCTAGTTAAGGTGCCTCTGGTCATTCACATATAAAACAAAGACAGGAATGTTTCCCTGCATTTCTCAATCTTTCTTTTCCCTTTTTTCCCCCTATATATCAAAGCAGACAAATATTTCCTATTAAATTGTGGAACAGAAGTTTTCAAGTGTGTTTTATGAAAATATGGAAAATAAACTTGACCTTCAGAATCGTACCAGAAATTAAATCCCATACAACAAAGAAATACACGTGTAAAAGTTTTAATAAAGATTTCAAACCAACAGGCTTGTAACCTTAAGTAGTAACAAAAATTATAATACAGGATAGGTAATTTCAGCTTCATTTTCTGAATAAGACTTTTAGACAACTTTTCAATGTTGCATGTTTAAGATGCCTACATTGCACAGCAGGGAGAGATATGCAAGCTAGAACTGAACGAACTAGCTTTGAATTTGGAACACTAGAACTTGCTATAATTCAAGCTAAGGATGTAATTCAGAAAAAGCTCTGTGGTAGCTCAGCTAACGTGCACATCCATGTCAGTAACACAGCAAACAATAGACACCAGCCCCTTAGTTTCTTAGCTTTGTATCCTACTTACTGCATCTTCCTGTGTTCCTTTCCTGTGGAAGGATTTACTAGACAACACAGAAATTTCCACAAATGTAAAGATGCTGCAGCTTAATTAGAAGTCTAATACTCCTTACAATTAGTGGAAAAGAGGACTCACTGCTGGAGCATTATTATCTTCCTTAAGAGGACATCTAAAATAGGTCAAACACACTAAGCTCTAGAAGAACATAATTCTATGGATAACTACTTTAAAAATACAGGAACCTAGCACTAAAAGTCATAGACAATACCTTTTGATTAGAGACCATTAATTACAATCATAGAATCACAGAATAATTTAGGTTGGAAGGCACCTCTGAAAGTCACCTACTCCAATCCCTGCCCAAAGCAAGGCTACCTTAGATCAGATTGCTCAGGGTATGATCTAGTTGAGAATTGAATGTTCCCAAGGACAGAGAATTCCCACTCTCTACAGGGTTACCTGTTCCAGTGTTTTATTTCTCTCATGAATTTTTCACTTTTCACCTATTTGGAACTTTCCCTGCTGTATCTTGCACCCACTGACTCTTGCTGTTTTTCTATGAACCTCAAAGAAAAATCCAGCTTCATCTTCTCTGCAACCTCTCATTAGGTAAACACAGCACCCCCTTTTATTGCAGATTCTAATCTGTAATTTCTCACAATACATTTCATATGTTTCTTTTTAACTGTGAATGACTTAGAACTGATAATCTGCAAAGTATTTAATGACATTTCAGACTTCCTACAAACTAGATACACAGACAACCACCAATGGTCACTGCTGGATACCCAATGTCTCTCTGGTCATTGGCATGCCTGTGTTTATTGATGTTGGCAAAATAGAATATTTTCCCATTTCAGTTAATCAAAATCTGAGCACTCACCTTCTCAGTAATCCTTTCTGTGATGTCATCAATTTCTCTGATTAAGGCATGAATCTCTAGGGCTCCCTCTAACTTCCTCCTGAATGCATTCAGGTTACCATGGAAACCATTCCACCTTTTATTGAAAAGAATATTTTAGAGGTGTATTTCAGAGGGGAAGATTTCCACAACCAAGTTACTTGAGGCTCAGTTCTAAGTAGAAGGGCAGGGTTTCTGAACTCCCTTATGTATCGATCCTCAATTCCCCACAATAGGGACACATCATAGAGATAAATCACAGAATCACAGAATTGTAGGGGTTGGAAGGGACCTTGAGAGATCATCAGGTCCAACTCCCCCTGCCAAAGCAGGATCCCTAGCTCATATTGCACAGATTGGCATCCAGATGGGTCTTGAATATCTCCAGAGAAGGAGACTCCACACCCCCCTGGGCAGCCTGTCCCAGGGCTCTGTCACCCACACTGGGAAAAAGTTCTCACGCATGTTGGTGTGGAACTTCCTGTGCTCCAACTTGAGGCCATTGCCCCTTGTCCTGTCTCCCAGACCACTGAAAAGGGGCTGGCCATTTCCCCCTGCATCCCATACTTAAGATATTTATAAACATTAATAAGGTCCCCCCCTTAGCCTTCTTTTCTCCAGGCTGAACAGTCCCAGCTCACTCAGCCTTTCCTCATAGGGGAGATGCTCCAGGCCCTTAATCATCTCCATAGCCTCCTCTGGACTCTTTCCAGGAGATCCCTGTCTTTTTTATACCAGGGAGCCCAGAACTGGACACAATACTCCAGGTGGGGCCTGACCAGGGCAGAGCAGAGGGGGAGGATCCCCTCCTTTGACCTGCTGGCCACACTCCTCTTGATGCACCCCAGGATCCCATTGGCTCTCTTAGCCACCAGGGCACACTGCTGGCTCATGGCCAACCTGTCATCTACCAGGATCCCCACGTCCTTCTCCAAAGAAGCATCAGCCTGGCAAGACTATGGCTTTATTTATTCCAAGTTTTCAGTATGGCACGGGGGTTTGAAAGCTAGAAAGTACTGATCCAGTTTCCTTAAACTCTCAGTAACATCACAATCCCTATCTTCATCCTTTTGGTTCTTCGCTGGTGGGCTATGAAGTAGCAAAAGCAATATGCCTTTCACCAGGATAACTATGCAAACAGATGGAAGTGTTTTAGCTTTGTGCATTTAGTGTGTAAAGTGCATATTTATCACCAAGAATAGAAACATGGCTTTGGCTCTGCTGGCTTAGAAGTCCTTCTCTATAACACCTTTGAGAGCCTTGAAAAGGAACTCCACTGTTTGATGTTTGATAGTCATGATGTTAAAAGGAAAATATATGTGTCACAATTTGCCATTTATCCCAGTCCAAGACTTCCCTTTTTGCTTCTGCTTTACATAGAAGCTTTAAAAGCACACTTACTTCTCATTGAGCTGCTTCCGGCGCTCATATATTGTCTTCGTTTCTTCCTTGTTCTGTCTCTCCAGTTTCATGGCTAGGGCATTGATAGCCCTGATATGAGCATCATCCACTGTGGTCTCCTGTAAAGTGAGAAAGGAACAAAGGTATGTGTTTGAAATGCCTGTGATTAAGGAAGAGTTTTACCTCACTACCAAACATTTCAGACAGACGGGGTTTGCTCTACCTCAACTGCTGGTGTTACCAGTAAAGGCAAGAAAGAACACTGAAGACTGTAGATACAATGATCTTGGTCTAGATGAGGAGCCTCAGAGCTTCATTCCTAAGTCAGGCATTCCAGCAGGGCCTCATTTGTTGCAGAACATAGGTGCAGTCGCTGGTTACATAGATTTCTGCTGCAGAACAGCTGCTGTGTGGCAGATTGTTCCCCCATCAAACAGGTAGCGAAGTGACTTGTGGCTCTCCTAGGCCTGCTCACTGTTTTTCTAGGCATGTTTTTGTCCAGAAGTACCTTCAACAGGCTTAAAATCTGTACAGCCTTGAGAAACCCAGACAACACGTGCCACTGTGTTTTCTTCTAAAGCAACATGGCTGCATTTTGAAAGGAATTCTAAGTCTTTGAGGAAACTTGATTTCTGTGTGCATACCATAGAAAGGATAATATTTGCACATTGGATGTATAAACTGGACTATAGTGGAATAATTGTTCTTTTAGAGCATGATGGATGGCCAACAACGAACACAGCTCCAAGATTCAAAAACATTCTCAATTTTTCTAAGACCAGTAAATCACAAGCTTAGCAGGGCAACATTAATCACTGGTGTAGTAGAAGCACAGCTGCAGGATGCCAGCACGCTGTAAAAAGAATTATTGACTCCATTTGTATTTTATTTATGCTACATCCACAAGAATGTGCATGCTTTCCATATGTGCTTTACTATTACACACAACCATAAAATAAACAAGAGAAACCAGTAGACAGCCAAGTATTCAGAAACCCCACAGCCTTTTCTCCCAGGTAGCAGCAGCAGGACATCAATGTAAGATGATTGCTCTCTACCCTCATCTCAGATTTGTCTAGTGGGGAGGCCTAGACTCGATGGAGTCTATGCTGTGCCAGGATCAGCTTGCTTCTGTTTGTATCACCCCATGAAGTACTGCGTAACTAAGCATCAGTTATGAGGGTGTAACTGTCCTGGCCTTTTTCTGCAGGAGTCATGTTCAGAGTGACACAGGAACAGTGGCTATAACCTGATAGTATCTAAGGCCAAGATTTTCCTGTGGCATGTAAAATCTGCCTTAGTTAATGGAAGGACTTTCCTATCCAGAATCTCACCTAGTGACAACTGAGGGACCAATGAATGTCTCTTTGATAACTCTCTGGTGCTGAAGCTGAGTGTTTTGACTCTCTACCCAATTCCAGTACGAATGCACTGTCACAGGAAATTCTGCTGGGCTCTGGAAAGGGGAGCTCAGGGCTTTCTCTCAGGTGTCAGGCATATCTATACTATTACTTTGCAACAAAAACAGAAGAGAGGAGCTGCCTTAACAGAGATTAGCAACAAGAGGGAAACAAAAAAATATTAGGAGAGAACCTCAGCGTAAAGCTCGCTCACAAATTCCTAGACCTTCCTCACAGCTTCCAGACTAGCAAATCAGCAAAGCAATCTCTCCTTTGTGACACTTAGACCTGCTAGTCCACATCTGCAGCAGTTCACAGAAACAGAGAAAACAAGAGACAGCTGCAAATGCACATGGCTGCTCTCCAAAGGGTAAACCATCGCTCTGTTATGTTCAATGTCTGATTACTAATGTTGGGATTCATGAGTAAACATACATGCAAAGGCCCCCAAATATACCTGTTATTTTGGGTGAAGAAATATGAGAAACTTGCCTGTTCTTCAAGAGAAGGGAAGGGGGAAATAAAGGAGGGAAATGGAATAGTGCTCAATTTTTTTTTTTATGGGCTTGTTAATGGAAGGTCTCTATCAACTTTCAGGTTCAAACAAATATGGCTGAAACAACCACTTTTAATCCATTTTTTTGGGTGGAAATGAACCAAACTGGAAACCTATTCAAATTTAGGCTCAGGAAGCCAGCTTTCCGGTCATGTAAAGCAATCTAAAATTTTAGGTTGCATCATGAGCACTTGACAGCTCAGTTTAGACATCAAAGCAGAAGGCACAACGAGGGAAAAATCTATCTTTTTTTAATGGCTTGCAAAGCGGTAAGGCTTCCTACTCTCCTCACCTCCTGCAGGTACTGGAACTGTATTTGCTACCTGAATCAGGCTGAAAAGTTAACTGCTGCTTCCAGCCATGCATTTGTGCATGAAAAACACCTCTTACCCCTGATGTTGCTCCACGGAACTCATTCAGCTTTTTCATGAGCTGCAGGCAGTGTTCATAGTCATTTCCCACATCACCTACATTTATCATGACTTCCTGGGGAAACAAGCAATAGACAGGCAAACATTCAGGCTAAGAGTACAAGAACACAGCATGTCCCAGTGATTATGCTGATGCAGTAAGTTCTGTGAATCACTGACTTACAGCTTCTGAAGTACTCTGTTTAGATCTTTAAATAATTAGGAGACTTAGTTCCAACTCCATCTCCAACCTATTACTAATTATAGAAGCAACCTCTAAATGGAAACAGTGGATCAAGTGACACTTTACTCTTCCAAAGAGAAACTTTCAGATCTTATACACAATGAGAGTAAGTGCCAGTTGCCAAATGCTTCAAGTCTCTTCCATTGTAGTCTGCTTTAATTTCTGTGTCTAGATAGACACATGTGGGATGACCACCAAAAATCACAATCTCTGTATGTACACATTTTACATGAGAACATATTCTGATATGGTCCAACAGACTCTGGCATGGAAACTCCAGAAAATTTTTAGAATTTGTTGAATCTTTCCTTCCATATTGTTTGCAGAAGATGTCATGATCCTTCCAGGCAAAAGCCACTGAGAAAACATCCCGGAAGATGACACATTTATCAGAAGTTCACTGCTAAATAGCAAGTCTCTACTGTGCTGATTGAATTAAACACTATAATCCATTTACCTTCTCCCTGATCCAGGCTTCCACCTGATCCACCTTCTGGAGAAATTCCAGGAAGTCCCGGCTGTCCTCCAGCATCTTTCCACGAGCAGCAACAGCTCTCTTCAGTTTCTCCCAAAGCTCCTGAAGCACGCGGATTCGGCGACGGATCTCTCCTGATTTTGGGTGGCCTTTTGATACCAGGGCTTCTCCTTTCTTCATAGTCAGAAGAAGAAATTAGACATGAAGGTTGCCACTAGTTTTTAATGTGATTACTGCGCTACATGACCTTTCTAGGAGGACTCCCTCATTTATTCTACCCTGGGTTGCACAATAAGTTTCTAATATAAACTCTTACCATGCAAATGATACTGTTCAGCTGGAAAGCTTTTCCATCAGGAGGGAATCAACAACACTAAGACTTGAACATTTCCCTGACAAGGATGACACTCATGGAGTGGAAGCACCAAGAGAGGTATTACAGATGATTGTGCTCTTTGGCTGTGTGATTCACCCAGTTTCAACAAGAGTGTTCACAAATTGGGCATGAAATCCTATTTACCTTCTGCAGGAGTAATCACACCCCAGGCAATGAAGAAGCCAGTGGTATCTTCCTATTTGGGCAATAAGGAAGTATGGAAGTTCCCTGGATAGAGCAATTAACAAATCTCCATTGTAAATTAAGAGCTTTACACTTCCACGGCATAGCAACTGGGTTCTTGTCACGTTAAGTAGGATAATTGATATAGAAGTGGTGAACAAGCTACCCTCCTTTTTCATTTCACCTGACTTTCTTTTGGGTAACCAAAAACATTAGCAGAGGGAGAGAGTTACCTTATTAACAGCTGTGATGATTTCTTCATTTGCCAGAATCTCTGCCTCAAAGACCTGATGCTTCTGCAGCAGCTTCATTTTGTCCTGCAGATTGCTAGGGTCTTGTATGGAAGGATCCTCTAGCTTCTGCATGCGCTCACTGATCCAGTCTTCCGCCTGCAGCATAGTTAGCATCAGTACTGTGTGCTGTCCTGCCCCCTCCTAAGACATCCCATTGGTCTATGCACATTTCTACCCCTGGGCTAGGTGGATTGAGCTGGGAGCAGAAAGCTGAGGTGGCTCTCTAGTTTCTGAACTATTCTATTTGATAGGAAATAAAAACAAGTATGAACAAAAAAGTATTGATATCTAGCCACAAGGATAATGAAAAATTCCTTGAACACCCCAAACTTAACACAAGACGTAACACAGATAATCTTCTAGATTGGATATAGAAAAATCCTTGAGCAGATACGCAGCCATGACAGAGACATAGTTAAAATGAGATTATGACAGCTGAGTTTTGGCTTTAGGGCTCTGAGTTTCATCTCCTATCTCTGTAAATGACCTACCTGTAAACTGGGTTAAGATCCTTAAGAATTCTGTGCCTCTCCTAGAAGACTGCACTAACATTTCCAGATCTCAGCAATGTTGAGAGACATAAATGGGAAATGCAAAGCAAATAAAGCCTCACTGATAAAGCTGAGGACCAGCCAGATTATTTGGAAGCAAATACAACTCAATTTGTTTCTACACTTAATAAAATTCAAAATGATCTTGTCAGGAACATCTGATTCAGAGAAACAGATGAACCATGAGGGCTAACAAAGGGTTGTGTGTTTCTCTTTGGACATCCCTTTTTAGGGGATTTAAATGTACAGAGAATAAAATGGACAAGAAGATAGTGAGTTTTCCACAACTTTCTTTAAAGTCTGCTAAGCATACAACCTTCTAGGGCTGAAGGAAGTATTTTCTGTCCATCTCAGTGCAGCACTGAGAGCTGCACATGTCCTCAGCCCACTGAAGTAACCTAATGTTTTGACAACACACGAAAATGACTACGCAGCAAATTTAAGACAGCCTTCTCAGTTTCAAAGCATCTTGTCTGACCTTGTTAAACTGTGCTACATGCACACAAGACTTGACAACTGGAGGATTTTGTCAGTTAATTAATGATTTGAAGTGTTGTTTCAGCTGCCAAAATTCTATAAACAATAACAGAAATAGCTATCACTAGCAGCATGCTCTTCAGAAACTGTTCCCTCCAAAGCACAGTTCCAGACTCAAACTGGAGTCTTATGTCAAGGTTGCCCAGGACAGCACACTGTCATCTGCTGTTTTGATTTCTGACACCCTCCTCACAATCTAAAGCCTTCTCCCACTACCCAGCCACACATTAACGCTTCAACATCGCTTTACTGGCTTCTCAGTTGAACGGCTCATCCATATGGTTAGGATGGGAAACAAACTAATTCCCTGTATATAGCCACTTAAAGGGTGATTTCTCTTCTATTCCTTATCAATAAGCAGTGGGTGAATGACAGACTGAACAAAGCCATTTAGAAAAAAAAAAAAAATCACATCTGCACTCTTAGTGGCTTGGTTTATTTTAAGGCTGACTTAGGAGGGCCCTAGCGAGGGCGAGATCCTTCTCCTGGTCCCATGTCCACACTGAGCTATGAAGCAAAGCTGATCTGTTGTCCCAGTATCTTTCTATGGAGAGACTTAATGTTTGTCCAAACAGGCATTTTCACTTTATTGAAGACAACAGGGAGACTAGTGATATGCTCAGTGTAGGCACATGGGACTAGTCGTATTTCTATGGGACTCAAAAAAGGTGGGCACTATCAATTTAGAAATCTGCATTTTCAAAATATCAGTTACTTTAAACTCAAGAGCACAAACTTTTTGTAAATAAACTGATTTTTAATAACATTAAATATTTAAGCATATAAAGGGATGCACCTGTGACTGGGCCAGATATCTAGAGATAAAACCTAATTCTTTCTCTCACTCCTCTGAGATAAAGTAGTGAAAGTTTTCCTTTCTCTTTTACAGAGAGTGAAAAGGAAAGGAAGCTAATGTGTCACGAACGTGATGAGCAAGTTTCAGAGTCAGCATTAAAACTCAGAGCCAGCTTTAGAAATCAAAACTTTTAACTTCACTATCTTCCCTCTGCAATAACTCAAATATGTGTATTTCTAAGTAGCAACCTGCTTAGCTGCCTGACCGAGGTACAGACTTTTTCACCATAGGAGAGTCTGTAAGTCTGTCTCACTACTTTGGGGCTAGAAAAGCAGCCTATTCCTAAACTAGGAGAGTGTGTCCTGTTCTGTGAGCTGCACGTGATCTCTAACTTAGGTTAGTCACTGCAGGTTTTGTGCAGAAAAAACAAAGCCCCATGTCCTGAAAAGGGTACCAGTTGCAGCTGCTAGGCTTATAAGCAGACCATATTAGGTTGAGCTCTCCACTGTCTCTTCAGTAATCATAGACTGTGTTGTCTTTGTACTAACGTCTGTAGATCTCTGTGTAATTTACTTTTAGAGAGTAACCAGGAAAGTAGTAATGGTGACAGTAACTGCTATTTTCTGCTGACACAAAAAATCCAGTTTCATCGATGGAAATTACTTCAGATGATTGCAGGAGGAAGGTTTTTCCTAAGGAGTGGGATCTGAGCTATGGGTCTTGTTCTCCTAAGTAAGAATAAGCAATGACCTCATTTATTTCACAGCTAAACTCACTGTTTGTGTGAGTGTGGCCGAAGTTGCCATAGTGGCGTAGATTATCAGCCCACCTAATCTCTGGCAAGGTTACCCTTGCCCTCTTCATCCAAAGTGCCCTTGCACTTCATCCAAAGGAGGTAGGCAGCTCTTCTGCCTTCTGCACCCACCCCAATCTAAAACCCTCTTACCTCTTCCAAGTTCTGGTAGAAAAGTGCCAGCAGAAGGGCAGTCTGCAGCTTCTCCCTCCTACTCTGGGATAGATCTTTGATCTGCCGCTTCCTCTCATGAATGGCATTCAGTTTTTGCTGGATTTTTAGCCCTTCCAGTCCACCAATCTTTTCTATTCTGCTTGCTTGTTCTTTAAGAGACATCATCTGAGGCAGCAACAAACCTGAAATTACTTTTATGCTTTCAAGTGGTGTGAAAGAAACAAAAAACAGACTCTTTCACACCTAAGAGATTCTTTTTTTTTCTGGAATGAATGAAGCATAGCAGGGACGCATTAACCAACATTTCCCCTTTCCCCCCTGCACTATGTTACATCTATGACATTCTTGTCATTAATCTCTGCAGCGCATCTTGACTACTTAAATGAATTAAATCTGTAGCTCCAGGAGTCTGCACGCCACTGGTCATCCAGTGCCAGGAATCATGGAACAAGCCTGACACCGATGAGTGCTCAGTTTTTATTGCTTTGTGGAAACCAGGTGTTAGAAGGTGGCTCTCAACATGAGCAATCAGTCTGGCAGGCAACTGGCACAGGTTCTGCGAGCTCATTCCATCTGGGGAACCCAGGCACAGCCCCAGGTTTGAGACTAGCCCTAAGCCTGGATCAGTTCCAACAGTGTCCATCATCCAGGCAGATTCCTTTACGTGCAGGTGAGCAATTCAGCATCTGTTCCAAAGGTGCAAAGAGGCTAGCCAAATGGGTGCAGACATTGCATACCAAATGCATATTCAAATAATTAGACAAGTCATCCCCTCTGACCTGCTATATTTTACCTGCTTTAAAAGCCACTGATTTTTTTTAATGAAAAAAGCAGAAACTTTTGATATCCGTAACACACAATATGGCCCACTTTAAATAGTTCCTGTCTACTGAAAGACAACCCAGGCAGGACCTGGTCAGGCAGTGTTTACTGCCTCTTGCTAAGCCTCCCCATTTTCTCTTTGATTCAAGCATATCAGGCGTATTGCACGTGTCAGCAATTTGATGTGCTGCTATATTAAAAAAAAAAAAAAAGAATAATTCTAGCTCAAGGGTTGGTAGAATATTTGTTGTTGATTTTTGTACCTTTTCATCCTGTGATGCCAGAAGCTTCTCAAAAGCCTCATGTTTCCTTATCAGGTGTTCTACTTCATCTACAGAGCTTCCGAGATCGCTGCTTTTCAAATAGATCTATAAAAAAAAAGTTACTGTTTTTCTCAGTTGATTAACTATCATATAAACCTGATTCATAAATGTGTGAAGAGGTATTAACTCTGCAGTTGAGAATACACTTGAGAGGGAAAACAAGGAACAGGAGGCAACTGAAATTGGAAATTAAATAGTAGAGCTCCATGGTCTTGAGGAAAAAGGAGAAGAATTAACAGGTGCAGGTAAGGAAAGTGGTCTATCACTGCTTATCACAATCTCTAAATCATAAGGCTGGCAGTGAATTCTTGTAATCCCAAGCAAGATCAACAGTGTCATGTCTGACAGATGTCTGTATGGTTCCTTCTCAGAATTCCAGTAGCAGAGACTTTGCAGCCTCCCTGGGTAATTTATTCCAGTGCTTCTTTAGTTTAACCATTAGCAAGATTTTCCAAATATCAGGCCTGAAAAGGCATTGCTAACACTTCACCTCATTACATACTTCCCCGTTCATCACACTTAAGAGATAATTTCTTTTACATTTGCTTCACCATTGCACATGTTTGTAGGCTTTTTCAATGTCAGGATTTCTGTCTCCTCTAGGCTAAAACTACCCTGATCTGATCAATCATTCCACAAAGGCTGTGTCTTCTGACTCCAATTATTCTTATTGCACTCCTCTGGGTTCTCTCCATTTCACAGACTAGAATCATAGTGTCACAGTTTTGCATAGCTGTGATGCCAAGATGGCTTCTGCAAGCAGCAGCTAGAAGCTCTCTGAAGACTGTAAACATCGGCCGATTCAAGGCCAGAGTTGCTGCTGACCAGGGCCAAGCCAATCGGAGATGGCTACAGCACCTCTGGGAATCACATATAGGAGAAAAAAACTGCAGGCAGGTACATTTTGCCACCAGAGAAGTGAGTGAGAGTATGTAATGAGGTGTGCAGACACTAAGGCCAAGCCCAAAGTAGAGAGTGGGGGGAAGAATAAGGCACTCTGGGTGGGGGAGAGAGAGATTCCCCTGCAGCCCCTGGAGAAGACCATGGTGGAGCGGGTGTCCCCTCGCAGCCCATGGATAAGGACAGGGAGCAGAGACATCTATGGCCTGTGAAGAGATTGATCTGTGCCACGGCAGGTTTGCTGGGGTACTTGTGACTCTGGGGCAGACCAGGCCGGAGCAGTCTGGGCCCGAAGGTCAGCACCCATGGAAGGGAGCTGGGCTGAGGCAAGTGGTGAGGAGATGACTCCCCAGTAGAGAGGACTCACACTGAAGAAGTTCATGGAGGACTGTCTCCCTTGGGTGGGACCCCACGGCGCCGCAGGGGAAGGGGGTGTGTGTTGAATGCCCCCCCTTCCCCCAGCTAAGACAGAAGACAACTCGGGAGGAACGGACTGAAAACCCCCATTCCCTGTGCCGCAATGAGGGGGGAAGAAGGGAGTGAATTTATGATTAAAGTAAAGTTTGCGAAGAAGGAAGGGGTGGCGGGGAAGTACAACTGTTAAGATCTGGAGGAGGAAAGCAGCTTAAGAGGAATTGACCAGAACCCCACTCCCCATTCCCTGCCCCTCCCTGCGCCATGCTGGGGGGAAGAAGGGAGTAAGATCGTGATGAAGTTTAAGTCTGCTAAGAAGGGAGGGGTGGGGGGAAGGTGCTTTAAGACGTGGCCACGCTTCTCATTACCCAACTCTGATTCACTGGGTGTGTAGTTGTAGTAGTAATAAATCAGTTTTCTTCCTTTTATTCTGTGTTGAGTCTGCTTTGCCCATGACCCTAATTGCAGAGTGATCCCTCTGTCCCTATCTCGAGTCCTAAGCCTCCTAGTATGTATTTTCTCCCTTTTTCGGCTGTAAAGCGGAGAGAGTGAGTGTCTTGGTGGGCATTTGGCCTCTAGCCAGGGCCAAACCACCACACATAGAATCAAAGAATATCCTGAGTTGGAAGGGACCCGTAAGGATCATCAAGTCCAACTCCTGGCTCCACACAGAGCCGGCCAATTCAGAGCATGGGACTGGCTACATAATCCCTTAGGTCAGCACACTGAATATATTAACTTACATTAACTAACATTCAGAATAATAAATGACAAACTCATAATCAACTCCATTAGTACTTAGGGAAAGCCACAGGATTATAAGCAACTGCTGAAAACTAAGCGTACACATCACATTGCTATTTCACAGTCTATCCTTTCTAGCTTTGTTAGCTCTCATCATGTATTTCCACTTATTTTTAAATGGAATTCCTAATACTTGATACAATAAGTGGCAATAAACAATACTTATCTATTATCAACAACAACAAGCTTCTCTGCAGGCCAGTAGGAATTTATTCTTTTCCACTGGAAAATAATACTCTTTTTTTACTCTTTCTTTATTCAATGATGAGACAACAGAAGGAAAAAAATCCCACGCAGAGGCTCTGATGGGACATGAGCAAAAATTACCTGTGGACAAGGTTAACATATGAGTGAAAATGACAGGACAGATTTTTGGAGTTCAGGCTGCTACGAGGGACTGCATTTATTGGCTGGGACATAGCACTGTGTAATCCATTTTGTGAGCTCATGGAACCATAAGTATTTCGTTAAGGATGAGAAATTCCAACCAGTAACTCTACCTGCATAAAATGTAATTAGCAGAGATGGAAGAAGAACTTGAGATTATCGATAAAGTTCGAAAGAATTAAGAAGCAGGAAAGAAACTATAGAATCAGTGAAACAACAAAGCTGCTAATGGTTTCAGAAGAGGGATGGTACAGAACATAAACATGCACAAGAAAAACAACTTCTAGAGAGATCTCTCTTGCTTTGCAAAATATTACATTTCTGTAGCAGTCTTACAGGGTGTTTTTTACAGGAGGGAAAAGATATTCTTACAGTGACTTCTTACAGTGAAGAGATATTCTTCAGCAGTGACTTTAGAGAGCCAGTAATGATGTTCTTTGTCAGCACAGAAGTACTGGGTGACTTTAACCCCACAGAGCATCTTCTAAAGGAGAAATATCCCAGTCATGTTATGTGTGGAGGAATCCACACCTACTTGTCGGAGTCTGAGTGCACCAGCTGGCTCTGAGACCCCTGATTGTCCCCCGGACAACCCCCTGAGGCTCAGCCCTGGTCCCAGCCCTGCCTGAGCTGCATTGAGGGGAGGCCTGAGCCTCCACCTGGATTGATCCCAGATTTCAGCCATTACCTCGCTTTGACCCCTGATCTCCAGCTTGTTGAAGGACCCTGTTACTGCTGCTGCCATTCAGCCTTCTGTGGCAACTGTGGCTAAGACGACTGAGAGACAGACTTGGCCTGACTTTCTGGTTCAGTTTTGGGGGGGTTAATGAGAGGAATATTTTGCATATACAGAAAAAATGCGCAGAAGAGTATCACGCCCAGCCTAAATATTCAAACTGCTGTATACGAATCCATGCCAAGAATCAGAAGAAAGGTGAAGAAACCCCAACACAGTAATCATTGTCAAGAAGAGGGGTAGACCGCTGTACAACAAGCCTAAGTTTTTAATAAGTGTAGCCCATAAACCACAAGGATGCCTGAAGATATACGTTACTGCCTCTGTTACACCTCTGTTAAATACAACCCCCACCAGAAGGCAGATATGCTGTCAGTTAAACATTAATCCTTTGACCTATCCTACTCATCAAGTGTATGAAATTATGACAGATTTTTTTTTTTAGAGTATTTTTGGATTTGGTTTGCTCTTGTGGAGGAAGATCTCCACACATGTGGGCTCCAGATCTGTCTACTGTAATGCTTTATTAAACCACTTATAATTAACAACCATGTTTACACTGCTGTTGCAAACACTGAAAGAAAAAGTTACTGGCAGTACCTAACTCACTTCTGTTCAGGGTACCCAAACATACAGTCACACACTACATCTATATTTCGATGTTTTGAATACTGCCCTGAAAGCATGATAGCTTCTTTGTCATATTTTGTGGTTTAGCTACCATTTTTGGCAAAAAAAGATTTATTGGAGGAAACAGAAAATTCCCATAATTTTCCATATACCACCCCAGGACCTTTATTTAGTAACTGTTACAGGTGAAACCTCAAATTGTGATACCTGAACCACAGAATCATAGGGGTTGGAAGGGACCTCGAGAGATCATCAGGTCCAACCCCCCTGCGAAAGCAGGTTCCCTAGGACAGGTCACACAGGGAGGCGTCCAGACAGGTCTTGAATCTCTCCAGGGAAGGAGACTCCACACTCCCCTGGGCAGCCTGTCCCAGGGCTCTGTCACCCTCACCGTGGAAAAGTTCTCCTGCATATTGGTGCAGAACTTCCTGTGCTCCAACTTGAGGCCATCGCCCCTTGTCCTCTCTCCAGAGAGGCCATTTCCCCATGTCCCACACTTGAGATATTTATAAACATTAATAAGAAATGAAGACATGAAATGAGACATTAATGAAGAAATGGTCAGCCATTAGTTTTCCTGCTCATATATCTGTGGTGGAAGAAAAAGACAAAGGACGTCTCTTGAAAAAGATGGTTACTTTGGAAAAAGGGGTGTGGTATGGTGAGTCATACGCAGCTGCCACTGGAGTGCTCAGCGCCTTGCTCCTATTGACCATCACTAACACAAACAACACTAAATATTCAAAGCTCCATTCCTTCAGCTGTTAGAGCAGTGGAAAAAAGTTCTCCTGACTTTTGCAAACTTTGGACCAGGTCCTTCAAGTAGAAGGCCATGCAAATGCTCTTGGGAGCCCAGGTTTTAATACTGAGAAAGCTGGTGCATGAAATAAGAACTGGTGCAAAAGACAACTGGCTGTGTACCTTGCAGGAGAGGCGATGGCAACATGCTTGGAAGAAAGCAGCCCCAGTAGCACTAACGGCGCTACTTGAAGAGCTGGGAAGTAAAAACTTTCCATTCGTCTTCTAAACAGAAATCTTATGACAGCAGTTGCTAGATCCAGAACTGCAATGTTTTTTACAATCAAGCATGTTATACCAATCTGAAAGCAGAATGGAAACTGGCTCCCAAGCCACAGTGCTGGCCTATGGCCAATTACATCACTTTCTGGCATATTTTTAGACGGGTCCCCAAATTCCTGCTTTGAATGAGATGTGTTGATTTCGAATACAAAATGCCGTATACCTCTCCTCTGGTAACCTACCACAGTCTCCCACAGTACACAGCAGGTATAAACTTTCTTTCAAGTTTGTTTCTGCTATGAATCACAGCCCATGACCAGGAATTTAATGCTCAGTCACAAAAAGCACCACGACTTGACCATTATATATATAATGGACTCTTTTAAGTGAAGACTTGCAAAGACGTTTAAAACCACAGAACGGACTTGACCATTCCTGAGATTTGAAATGGAGCACGTAACAAATAGCCAAGTCATTAATGCAAAGCACAGAATGAGGTTTTATCCCTACTTAACTGGAAGTTTTCCACTATTTCTGAGCTCCTTGCATAGATCTGGCCACATAAGACCTCTTGCATACAAGTTAATGCAGAACTAAATGCAAAGTCCAATTAAAAGAGAAAAGTTCATTTAAAATAAACTAGTATTATATACAGCTTCATTTGACAGCATGGGCCAGCTCTAGCTTTTGGAGAAATACTGAACGAAACATTTTAGTCATTAGGACAACTACACTCTCTGGATGCCACAGCTTCATGTTTATATGCACTGGAAGTTGACACAGCCCCAAAAGAAATCGGTCTTCCAAGAAATGCAATTTTTATTTCTCTAGAAGAAAAAGTATTTTAAATACTTGTGCAAATCTGTTCCCTTCTGCTTCTGCTCCTCGCCATATAACAGACTCCACAGATTTTGCTCCTCATTGCCTACCCTGGGGCTTGCTGCTGAGATTTCTGGAACTCCACTGAAAATCTTTCAGCTCTAAGTGTGTACTAAAAGCCATAATTACTCCCACTTTTAAACTCTTTCACTTAAAACATGTAATCAAGTCCAAACTATCTTCTCAGTTAGATAACACCAAGTTTTGATTTTACTCCTTTCTGGTAAAAGTAAATACAAATAATTGATGAAGGAAAAAAAAAACATTTAAATTTGTTTTAGCAAAGTAAATAAATATACTTAATACCATGATAATATATGATTCACAGTATATTGTACTATGCTTCATTTCAGTAAAAGTTATAACAAGGTATCACACTATAACCATAAATGGAATAAAACACGCTGAAGTTGTTTACAAAAAAGCCCAAATGTACACCTTTTCTATCATACTGACATCATCATATTATTGGCCTCTGATGTCATAATCTAGATGCTAAATTCTAGTGTCAGCTGTATTTAAAATTTCCTTCCCCCCTCCCACTGCATGCTGTCTCGTTAGTATAAGGATATAATTATCTGATACTGGAACGGTACAAGGGAAAACAAACACCGAGAGAAGCCAGTATTTGTTTTCTGCTGACTGCTGTGACCCCTTCCTCCCACCTATCCCCTCCTTCTTCACAATTCGCAAGCTCAAGCCCTATCTTGTAAGTAGAAGGTGTTGGACCAGAATCCTATGCTCATACAGCATCATCATTAAAATATTTACTTATGAAAAATGTGTCTGAAGGCAGACTAAACCCCTCTTATACTCCCCATAGTTTCACTGCTATTAACTTTGCTGGGATATCCAAATTTGAGAAGCTATGAAGACAAAATTCCCTTCATTTCCCTCAGGAAAGGGTGGTTCCTCTCTTTTTCTGAAGGGGCGAAGTGATTTCTTCCTACACACTTAACTATTTTGGGTTTTGGAAACATCTATTACTTTTAAAACTTACAAACCCCAGGAATTAACCATTTAGAAATGTAGTATAATGTGACAAGTAAAAAATATGAAAACAGTGAAACAGAAAAAAAAAAATAAGAAAAACTACACTAGGATTTATCCCAGTTTCAAACTGACTAGCAGAGAAGAAAACCGGTTCTTGGCTCTGAAGTCTCTGAACCTCCAAAGTGCTGAGTGCTACTGCTCAGTTATGCAAAATCCATAAGCATGTGCATAGCATTGAGCATGTCACGTTGACAATTGTACTCTAAGGGATAAATAAGTGCTCAATCAGATCAGAGTGCTCAGCTTCATTTAGGATGGATGAAGCTGTAGCTGCAGCCTCAGTGACAGCAGAACAGAAGGAGCCTTCCGGTGTCGCATAAGTCATCTCTAGGGAGTGGGAACAATGTGGCAGAAGTCTACAGAAAAAAATCCACGTGGCCTGATTAACACAACTTGAAACTTTTGCTTGCAAATGTTCCTAAAATGGAATGGAAATCTTCACCACTCTCCTGCCAGGTCCAAAGGATGCGATGTTGACAGCGATAGACGGACACCATGCACCCTCTGTGTCTCTGTGAGTTGAAGACATGGTGTGAGCTGGTATGTTTGTCAAAAGGTTATCAGGGTATACACTTTTTAAAGTGCATGTTTCCTGGGAAGGTCTCAAACCAGATCTTGCCCAGTGACTAGAAAGCAATCCTGAGCAGTAAACTGGATTCACTGATAGAGAGAGGCCAGCCCCAATCTCCACAGGGTGGAAGGGTGGACCAGCTATATCAGAATCACGTGTTTTGATAGAGATTGTTGGACTTGGGCTTCTTCTAAATTCTCTTACCACCTGGATAGGCACAGCAGTCCAAGGTGTGGCAAGTATCAGGGTGATTTTGGAAACCTTGTGGTGAGCAGGTGTTAGGCCATCACATGGAGTCTTCCAAAACTCTGGTCTAGATGTAGGGTAGTTCTGAAAGAAAATCAGCTCTGGATTTAAATCTTTGCTTGTGACTTCATTTCCACTAGCCGCATTTTCTCTACCAGTCAGCACAGCTGGAGACAGCCATATATCTCTGGAGACTGTCTGCTGGGGAAGGCCAGGATACTTAGAAGAAGTCATGTGGAATCTTGTGATTTGAAGGGCTGGAGAACCACCTGAAGGGAAGCCTTGTTTTGTTTTCTGGGGTCCTGCTGGAAGACCATCTGGAGTTTCAGGCACCTTCTGTAATTGTGGCATGAGCAAATTTGAATGAGCATGATCGCTTCTATGGGAATCTGCTCGAAAAGGCTTTATCGTCAAGCTGCAAGTTGAAATGTAAAGCTTCATTGAAGCATGAAGGTCTTGCATTTGGACATTGCACTGGCTACAGCCTTGTTGGGATCTGAGAGAATCACAAGGTTCCAGGGATGCATGTTGATCTTTGCTGTGGAGTGTAGAAACAGCTGGAATAGCAGACAGATCAACATCTAGGCGCGATGTCCAGCTTGGTGGAGTTTTGCAGGTAAGGACATCAGAAGGCAAAGACACAGCAAGCTTCAAGGGATCATTTCTTTTAGGAGAAATACAATGACCACTTTTTCCTCTTTCTGAATATTGCTTATAAGGTGTTGATGTTGACCATGTTCGAGAACCTTCATATCCCTGACAGCTCCTGGGAGGACTGAAACACCTGGATGTCTCATCAGGACTGACACAGTGACTAGCACTCCTAAAACCTTTCTTCCGGTCTGTGTGTGTCAGGACAACATCTAGCCTTGAACAGTAAGCTCCAGAAGACATGAGGCTTGGTGGTGAGCTGGCATTTCCTGGAGCAAGCTCTGCAGTGTGAGGATGCCATGCTGATGCTGGCATCTTTTGAAAAGGCCTGTCCTGCATAGCAGATTCAAAAGGAGGAGCATCACTTCTGCAGTGAAGACATAGGTTGCAGGTGAAAGTTTGCAGCGATGGTCCCTGCATGACACTCTGAAGCTTAGTCCCAACCGATGCAAAGTCAAAGCCACAGAAGCTTGCCTTTCCCCCTGTTTTTAAAACCAATTCTTAATCCTTTTTCCTTTGTTGCTGGAAATTTCCATTCTTCCTCTGAAGCAAAGGAGTGCGAGCTGAAGAAATATTCTCCAGGAAAAAAAAAATCTAAACTAAAAAAAAAATTTAAAAAAAAAAATCCACATTCAAAATAAAAATGCAACAGCTCTTCTAATACTGCTACCACCCCCGTCATGTCTGCAAAGTGATAGGAGTGTGGGATGGGCAGAAAGATAACTTACAGAGCATGAGGCTCTGCTCCTGGAGTGTTCTGACAGCAAGACTGCAGACAGAGTAGGAGGGAGCCAGAAACGCCTGCCAGAGACAGCCTGCGAACTTGCTGTTATTTCATCTGTGAAAAATCAAAAGGAAAGCAGCTAACCTGAGCAATGTATCTGCTGCTGGGAGAAGGTTAGAACAGAGCAGAATGTACCGGACACCACTTCTGCTCAAAGCAAAAAAAAACCCCAATCTTTAAAAATTTTCTTTCTTTCCTCTCTTTCTTTCCTCTCTTTCTTTGCTCTCTTTCTTTCTTCAGCTGTTTCTTGTCTCCAGGCTGAATGGCAAGAGCTCAGTTTGTAGGGCTTAGGACAGTTTCTGACAGCAGTTCCATGAAACGGCAAAACTGAATTCATCATCATCATAATAATAATAAAAAAAAAGAAATTAAAAAGAGAGATGTTTGCCTAATTTTCTCCACATGTGCTCTATTTTCTTTAGCATAGAACAATCTTAAGACAAAATTCTGCAGAAATCCTTTGAAGGTTTAAGTAACTTGGATGTAATATAAGATGCTGGCGTAAAGTCAAACCTGTCGCACTGGCACAGGCAGCGAATGAGAGAGCAGTTCTCAGTACTTCTGAATTTAAAACGCTCCTCTGTTGCCTTCTTCCTTCCCCTGTTCCACACTGCTAGGGGAGACACTTGGTCTAAGGCATGTGAAGCACTGGGAAAGTAGGATCCAAAAATTATGGGATGGCAGAAGCTCCTTTGCCAACATGCAAAGCAAAGTTAACGTGAATGAGCTTTGCCTCAAAAACAACAGTCAGAAGAAACATGAGGGGTGGAGAGACTGCTTATATCTGTTTGCCTGATAGGAATCCTTTTTGAATGTGTAGTTGTTTTTGTCCTTTCTGAAAGCAAATGATAAAATTCACATTGGGAAAGTGGTTTGAGTGTCTTCAATTGATGCCTTGGCTGAATGCTTTTTGAAAATGTGTTTGAAAGGACTGCTTTCCTACCACCCTGCCTGTTTCCTTAGGGAGCATCACTGTGCAGACACATTTCAACTCCATATAGTAGTAACAGACATCCAAAAGGAAAAGATTCCTCCTCCAGTTGCTTTTCAAATGCAGAGAAGTAAAACAGAGTGATTAAGGAACCTCAGTTCACTGTCAAATCCTATATACTGATCCATAAGGCAGATGGTGGCAGCTGCAAGGCAGCATGGAGAGTCTTGCAGCACAGGAATAACCTGTTTGAAGAATGATCACATTAGAGAAGAGAGAACAGAGCAATGCAGGGGCATTCTGGGAATACAGGAATTCCAGCTGTAGAGGAATCAGAACAATGCTGCTGTTTCTATTGCCGGTCAGGCAGATGCAGTGCATATTAAAGAAGGACTGAAATTGAGTAGAAGGTAAATTCCTTCCTGTTCTTCCATGAAGAGCAGCAAATGAGCTGTATCTTCCAATGAATTTATTGTTTTCATCCCATAAATTCTTCAAAAATACAGCTTATTTGGTATGTAAGCACATATAATCCCCGACTTCTTAGCAGCAAAATAGCCTAAACCTGCAACACTCTGCATTAACACTCACTGTGCACTAACGCTGCTCCTGACATTGAGGTGATATTAGCAGGTCTCAGATCAGTAAAGCTGACTTAAAGACAGCAAAATATGATTTAAAGTGTGCAGGCAGCAGTGGAATTTGTAAAGTACATCTGAGATGTGCTTTCACCAATAATCTTTAGCTCTGAGGCAAGCTGGTGTTCTTGGGTAGCTTCGTGGTACTTTTACTCAGTGCCAGCTGTGGGTTAAAACCAAGATGACAAGAATGGACAACACTGGAGTGGGTCATCATGGAGGAAAAGCAAGTAAGTCCTGAAAGGAAAGCTGTTCATAGTATTGGCATAATTGGTGCATCCAGAATAGCGAGACTACAACAAGAGAAAGATTCTGATAACAGAACTGCCCTTCACAGTCCTCAAGGTCACAGTCTTCATTCTCAGTCTTTTCTTTGGCTGAAGAAACTTGTGGTAGGGGGCAGGCAATGTGACTGATCCTACCAAGAGAATTTATCGGGTCTGTGATGAACACCCACCCCTTTTGTGGCAGTCCACCTCATGGCCTACAGCAATAGTGAACTCATCTGAAGAGAGAAGTCATACGAAGTGCAGTTTACCTGTACAGAATGTGCTGGGGGCATACAAAAAATGCCAGGTGCAATCGTTTTTGTGTGGGAGTAATCTAGTCTTCTGCAACCAGGACTCATGACTGAGGGCCAAGAAGAAACACTACCCACAGTAGCGTCCTACACATTTACCTCTGAGGTATATACAGCAAACATGTTAGTATAAGGGACCTTTCCAGATTCAGATTTGAGCTGCTGCTATCAGATCATAGAATCATAGAATCATAGGGGTTGGAAGGGACGTTGAGAAATCATGGGGTCCAACCCCCACTGAATGGCAAAGCAGATGCCATATTCACGGTGCCTCTGCATGATGGGTGATCTCCATTTCATGAAAAGAGAAAGGATACAGTGGCCAAAATTTTGTAGAGTTTACATTTTCCCTGACGATGCTACGCGTGCAGGAGTGAGCAATGACATTATCACTGCTCGGTAGGGAACTGAGAGAGATAAAATGCAAATTATGCCATTGGCTAATTAAGCACCAAATAAAAAATTGTAATGGGCAAAACTATGTAGTATTTTACTCCAGGAACCTGAAATGAGGTGAAACACTTAGTTTCATGTTTGGGTACAAACTCAGAATGCAGGCCATACTCATCAAGAGTGCCAACTGTAGGGAATTATGAAGATACACTTTTCCTTCAAGGAATAACTAACAGAAAGCTCCAAGCCCATACTTCCCAAAGGGTTAAATATCACTGTATGGCACAGCTTAGGGTCAGTTTTCCCAAAAATTTAGTGCCAGTGGCAAAGCACTGGTAGAAAACAGAGCTCAGCACAAACTAAGAGCCACTATGTTATACTGCTAAGTGGTCTAACTAAGAATTATTTTTCCTTAACAAGAAATGACCCAGATGTACAAACTCCTTCGGCTTTGCTTCAGCCCTTCAGTTTGGCAACCTGCAATCCATTGATGTAGTGTGCATGCCAAGTCTCAGTACAGTTGTAGCAAACTATCAATTCATGAACCTGCATAGTGACTGGAAAAGGCATTTGAATTCTACCCTCAGTTTTGTAATAGCAAATGTCAGACACCAAGCTGGAACCATTTTCATGTATCCAGGAAACTGTGTAACAGAAAGAAGATAATTTAATATTGATGAAATAAACCCAAAAACTTTTTCAAGAGCTACAAGATGATGATAAGAACATCCTCCTGTCTCTCTGCACTAACTGTATCAGCCCTCTCTCTTCATCAGACCTTTTTCACTAGCTCATGTTTCTCTACTGCAAAAACAAACCAATATTCCTTACAATGAAATTCTTGCATAGATGTTCTCCACATTGCTATCAACTCCATTGCAGAATTGAGAAGTCAACTCCTTCTCCTGGATTAACTCACATTGCAACATCCATTTCCCACTAGAAGCATTTTCCCAGCACTAACTCTTACCCTGGGGTGAGTTTTCCATCAGCACCTGCAAAGCAATCTCCCTGTCCTCCTTCAAACCCTCTTTACAATTTCTCTTCTCTCTGAAGCCTGCAGGATAATTTGCTAGTGGTTAAGCCGTTGGCATGCTGAGGTCTGTTTGTAGAACTGACTAATACTGGACTGTTGTCTCCCTCTTCTGTTGTGACTGTCATCTGTTAGCACTTATGTTTGTTTACCATGAATTACCTTTCAGGCAAAGATCATCTTTTTGTTTCTGGTTCCAAACCTAAGCCCCATAAGAAAAGCTGGG
Source organism: Porphyrio hochstetteri (assembly GCA_020800305.1). Classification (NCBI taxonomy): domain Eukaryota; kingdom Metazoa; phylum Chordata; class Aves; order Gruiformes; family Rallidae; genus Porphyrio; species Porphyrio hochstetteri. The sequence goes on from CM036908.1 coordinate 47,512,514, forward strand.
GGTCTTGTACATTGCTACAGTCTCCAAGCGATACCACAATGCAAACAGTAACAATAAAAAGTGTGTCTTGTCTATACACAGATGCAAGGATATGAAGTTTTAGGTGAACAGTAGTGCCCCTTTTAGTTTGGAAGAGTTCAAATGCTTGCAGAGTTTAACTGCTTATTTCAAGTCTATAATTAATTCACTCACCTCTTGTGAGTTCAGGAGCATGTCTAGATGATCCCAATCCTTGTAGAACATTTGTTCTTGGTGCATTTTCTTCAGCCACTCCTTCTTCTGTTTCCATTCATTGTATACATTTTCCTTCTCTTCCAACAGAGCCTGTAGCTTCTGCTGAATCTGAAACAATTTACAATGAAAAACTCATCTTGGTCTCTGTACTCTGTGGGCCAGGGTAAGGTGGGAGGAGAAAGGATTAAGTGGAGTGGTAAACCCCTTAAATTCCAATGAAATTCTCGAACTGAAAAAAGCAGAGCAAGTTCTAGGACTTCTACTTGTGCAGACATATAATCAGAGGTGCCTTGTTTCAGGAAAGGAGGAGTGTTTCTTAGAGCATATACAGCAGCCCAAGCCAAGAAGAAAGGAAGGTAACTGTTTCTAAAGTGCATCTTTAGAGTCAAATCCTAATTTCCTGTTATCTGTAGTCATAACAGTGGAATTACAGCACTTCACATTGGGATAGGACAGATATTTAAGTAAGTTCTCAACAGAGCATATTCTCCTGATCAGTGAATACATGCCTCAATGTTAGACTTCATGTAATTTCAACTTCCAAACCGTGCACATCCCCAGGCCTGCTACAAATTATTTTTTCCTACATTATTCTATGGGCAAAGGACTTAACAGTCAGGAAGTTTTCTAGTCACTACAGTAATACTTTGGAATATCACCAAATATTCAGAAAATCACTTGGTCAGATAGCAGAGCAGTTTGCACAAACTCTGTACCTTTCTGAAAATAATCAAGAGACGTTAATGAATTATCAAGGGATAAGTAAACTAGTAGACAGGAAAAGAAATAACGTTGTGAGAATCTTAGAAGCTATTTGTCTTGACTAAGCTGACATTTTGATCTCCATCATTCATTTCTAGGGGAGTTAAATATACCAGCATAATTCATTACTACCGAAAGCATTTCAGTGAATCTTTAAACTCTCATATGTTTGAGTGTTTTCATTCTTTGGTTGAGAGATTTTTTTTCCAGTCTGGACTGGGATGGAATGTGAAACACAGTATTTTGTGTGAAAACACAGTTTGGGAAGCGGGTAGAATTATCTCCATTGCTCTGAACACAGCAACCTTCTCAATAAGCCCAGTTTTGCTGCAGTGGACCCTCAGGAAATGTCAGCACTCCTCTACTGCTGAGGGAGGAAAAGATGTTTTCGTGCCCAAGCTGTGTAACACTCTGAGGCAAATGTAGGTTATGCATGTGTATAACGCATGAGTCCACTCATGCATTTGTATGCTCAGAGAATCACAGAATCGTAGGGGTTGGAAAGGGACGTCCAGAGATCATTGGGTCCAAGCCCTCTGACAAACCAGGTTCCCTAGGACAGGTCGCACAGGGAGGCATACAGACGGGCCTTGAATCTCTCCAGAGAAGGAGACTCTACACCCCCCTGGCCAGCCTTTCCCAGGGCTCTGTCACCCTCACTATGAAGTAGTTCTTCCACATATTGGTGTGGAACTTCCTATGCTCCAACTTGAGGCCATCGCCCCTTGTCCTGTCCCCACAGACCACTGAAAAGGGGCTGGCCATTTCCCCCTGTGTCTCACACTTGAGACATTTATAAACATTGATCAGATCCCCTCTCAGGCTTCTTTTCTCAAGGCTGAACAGTCCCAGTTCTTTCAGCCTTTCCTTATAGGGGAGATGCTCCAGTCCTTTAATCATCTTTGTAGCCCTCCTCTGGACTCTTTCCAGGAGATCCCTGTCATTTTTTTACCAGGGAGCCCAGAACTGGACACAATACTCCAGGTGGGGCCTGACCAGGGCAGAGCAGAGGGGGAGGATCACCTCCTTTGACCTGCTGGCCACGCTCCTTACAGCGTGATACGGTACAGAAAGGTAGTTACACTGGTGTCAAGTGGCTGAATGTGGGTGACTGCATTCAAATGAGTTTCAATTACCTCTTTTGATCCTATTTCCTCATCTTGCAAGAGTGACTGTCCTAGCTGTACAACGAGACTGTACTTTTCTTCTCGTGCTTCAATCTCTGCCAGTAGCTGTTGATGCTGGGTAAGTCTCAGGCTGCTAGTAGATATGTCCCGAATAGTCTCTTTGGCTCTCATTTCCCTTATTATTTCTGCTGTCCATGAGAAATAGTCCCACACCTGGAACCCAAGAAAATGTGAAAGTTGGTGTTAGAGGTCAAGCTTTGGTTATCGGGCAGAAAAATCACAGGCTGGACTGTTCTAGTGAATAACAGTGGAAAAACATCACAGATAAAAAAGAAAATACTTTGTTAAGGCTTAGAGTACTTCTATGAAGTTTAACAAGGGTGGATGATGTGACTGCAGGAATTTCTACATACTGTGTTAAATCATACATATATGTTTTGTAATATAATCAAACTGTATCGTATCACATCAATGATAACATGACATCATTTATTGCCCTGTAGGCAATCATTCCTTAAGTGTTTTCTGCTGCTACTCCTTCACAGAGGATAAAACAGTATCACCCAACTTTTCTGTGACTGAGATTTGGCTAATATAAGCCTGTCTGAAACTGAAGTTGTGAGTATGCCCTAAAATCAGAGTGAGAATTTTCAGGTGAAAAGCAGATATGCTCACTCTAATAGAGTTGGGAAAAAAGTTTGTGCAAATTCCAGGTCCCAAAAGATTGCATAAGTGTGGAGGAATGGCTCCGTGAGAACGGCCACATATTCCCCACTCTCTACCCCTGCGAACAAAACAGCCAGAATGAAACATTGCTCTAAAGGAATGTGGAGCTAGCAGCAAAGTCAGATAATGGGTTAAGGAGTGTGGACTGTGAATAGAAGGTCCTAATTCTGAAACATTCCTCTGAGACAAGATAAGATACAGGCCTTGCACAGGCGTCCGCTCTATCGCCTTCACTGTTCTCGCTCCCCTCCCCCGTGGTTCCCAGCCATGCTTTGTTAAGCTTGCTAGAGACTATAGAATCACGCTGCTCTGTAGAATAAACGAACTGACTGCTTTTAGCCATATTGGTGTGTGGTCTGATTCCTAGCGCCGTCCCGCTCTTTCGAAGCCCCTGGACCTAAAAGTTTCCCAAGATCTGGATTAGGACGCGGGGAACACTCGACACATAAGCTTATCAAGTATGCAGATTCAGCTCTTGATTTGTGGAATTTTACGACCGACATTGGTGCTAAAGCACAACATACAGAAACACAATTCTGGAAGGAGAGAGGATCATAGAATCACAGGATCATAGGGGTTGGAAGGGACCTCGAGAGATCGTCGGGTCCAACCCCCCTGCCAAAGCAGGATCCCTAGTTCATATTGCACAGATAGGTGTCCAGATGAGTCTTGAATCTCTCCAGAGAAAGAGACTCCAAAGCCCCCTGGCCAGCCTGTCCCAGGGCTCTGTCACCCTCACTTGGAAAAAGTTCTTACACATGTTGGTGTGGAATTTCCTGTGCTCCAACTTGAGGCCATTGCCCCTTGTCCTGTCTCCCAGACCACTGAAAAGGGGCTGGCCATTTCCCCCTGCATCCCGTACTTAAGATATTTATAAACATTAATAAGGTCCCCCCTTAGCCTTCTTTTCTCTAGGCTGAACAGCCCCAGCCCACTCAGCCTTTCCTCATAGGGGAGATGCTCCAGGCCCTTAATCATCTCCGTAGCCTCCTCTGGACTCTCTCCAGGAGATCCCTGTCTTTTTTATACCAGGGAGCCCAGAACTGGGCACAATACTCCAGGTGGGGCCTGACCAGGGCAGAGCAGAGGGGGAGGATCACCTCCTTTGACCTGCTGGCCATACTCCTCTTGATGTAACACTAGTTTACTTCCAAAATCTGATGAACTGATAAACACGTTTACAATACCTTAAACTGAGGCATTCAGCCGAGGCAATTATAAGCAAGAAAATTAAAAAACAAATCAGATAATTGTTTTTGACTGTGGCTGAAGATACTTCACAGAACTGTAGAGGTTGGTAGGGACCTCCAGAGATCATTGGGTCCAACCCACCTGCCAAAGCAGGTTCCCCAGGACAGGTCACATAGGGAGGCATCCAGACGGGTCTTGAATCTCTCCAGAGAAGGAGATTCAAACTTGTGCAAGGAAAAATAGTTTGACACTTTGTGTATGTCTTTTTCTGTGTTTGATTCTGCACCTTCACCTGTCCACTTTAGGTATTGCATTTAAAATCTGTAATAGGTGTTCTGCACTTACAGGTCAGTGTGTAAAAAAACTGGACTTCAAGGGACCCTGCTGGGGATTATATGGGATGGTTAATTAAGTTTTGTTATAGTTAAATTGTGTTTGGATCAGTAGAATTCTGAGGTAGTAAATGGTCTTTTGGTTTTTAAGTGTATTTTAGAAGAATTTTATATAGTAAGTGCTGAAGATGAATGCTCTTTTACTGCAGAGATCTAAACATTTTCTCTTGTGAATGGTTATTGGTTTTTCCATTGAAGGAAACTATGTAATGGAAATAGCTTCTTGCCTGCTCCATTTCACCCATGGGTTTTTATCTTTGTCATCGAAATTGTGCACAGCTCAAAGCTGGCTTGTGAACCATCCAGTCAGGAAAACATGTTTTCAGAAAAACAACACAAAATTGAAATTGTCCAATTTGGGGTCCTATTAGTTTAGGCTTTAAAGCCAAGACATTATTTTCTTAAAGCCAGTGAACACAATTAACTACCAAACGACTCTGTAAAAGGGTCCCATATATCGTGCACATGTTGGCATAGTTTTGATTTGCAGAACTAATTCACACACAGCTGGATGTCACTGTAGACACTGACATTGCACTTGGCACTGCAAATGTCTAAGACTCCCTGAGATTTTAAGTTAAGCATTAGGAAAAAAATCCATAAATCTCAGAATAGTTAATGCAACGGAACAAGTCAAGAGCCAATAAGAAGTTATTGGACTGCTGCTGCCAGCGGCATTTAAGGACTAGGCATGTCTGCAGGAAACTCCCAAGCACAGCCTCACTGACACCATGCAGATCCTACCACAAACTTTAGGAAAAGAACCTCAGATGATTCAGAAATACTTCAAGTCTATGCTTAAGCTTCTCTTCCTTGACAGACCTTCTTGGAAGATTTGGAGCTCTCTGCTCTTACTGTGTGTTGTCCGTTCAGGTCAGCTCTATTTCATCAGATTAAAATTGTACTTGATGGGATGCAAGGAGATATACTAGACAGTTGTGTAGAATTCTCATTTCATGGAAAGGCTGATTTGTTTTTATTTCCCCTCTTAATCAACGTACAATTTCATAATGAAAAAGCCCCATGAATGAACAAAGTCGGTTTAACCTGGCAGGCAGCTAAAACAACCACAGAGTTGTTTGCTCCCACCCCTCCAGAGTGGGATGGAGGAGAGAATCAAAAACACAAAAAAAGGTAAAACATGTGGGCTGAAATAAAGACAGTTAAATAGGACAGAAGAGGAAGACAATAATGCTGATGCCATCATTATTAATACTACTAAAAAAAAGAATACACAAAGCAAGTGATGAACAGCGTGATTTCTCACCACCTGAAACCTATGCTCAGCTAGTTCTTGAGCCAAACCACCTCCTGGGCCACCTCCCAGTTATATACTGAGCATGACATCATATGGTATGGAATATCCCTTTGGCCAATTTGGGTCAGTTGTCCTGGATGCATCCCCTCAGCTTCTGGAGCACCCTCCACCTTCTCATTGGCGGGGCAGTATGAGAAGCTGAAAAGACAAACTGAATCCTGAGTGACTGTATTTTAATGGATAAATCTATGAAGATCCATCCTGATGAAGATCCCCAGACTGAAGACTTCAAGAATCTAATATATGTTAGAAGAACAAATACTAGAAGCACTTTGCCTTGTTCTTACTGTCATTCCTAGATACTGTCAGAAAGATAGTGGTCAAATGAACCTTTCACCTACATCCCCAGAGCCGCTCTAATTTTCCTGTGTCATACTCCATTTTATTTTATTTCCCCATCGTCAACAGCTCTGCACAAGATAATGGATTCTTAGCAGTTAAAACCCAAACCAACCAAATCCTCCAAAAATCAAGGTGCCATAAGCATCCTGTAACTGTACAATATATTTTCAGAAATAAATATGACGGGTAATGTTGGTTTGAACACTTCTAAGGGACTTAAAATGGATTTTCTCTATGTGCAAAGGCTTCTCATGCTAGCACAAAATCATCATGTACACGCTATTGTGGTCTTGTTCCCAGCACACCACCTAAAGACAAACTTGTGGGAAGGTTTTTTCACCAGGTGAGCATAGCAATACCATATTTTCAGCTTTCCAGCAAACATGGAAGCAAGACTGTGAATTGCCAGAGTGACACTGAAGTTACATTTGGAACAGTTTAAGAGCACCACGAATGTAAAGGTGTTCTAGAAGCCTACATTGGCACTCTTGCTGTTGTAGTACCTACTACTGCAGTACTTGTAACAATAATCTGCTGATTTGCAGTAGTGTAGCTCAAATGCCTTGACAGTGACTACTCACATTTGCAAAGTATTGTGTCAAATCATAGCTCAGTGACCTACTGAGTTCTTTGGAGACAATGCTACTGTGCACTGCAAATGATGATTTACACTGCTATAAGCATGTCACTGTGTTTAAGCAACTTGAGAACTTCCTGCAAAGACCAGCAAGTTGCATGTGATACATTCCATGAAGTTAACTGAGGATTACTGCATGCCCTGAGAGAGACAACAAACTTTTAGCCATTATAAATGGGAGCCTAACATCTACTTTTATCACTCAGTGGGAACTGCAGTCTTTGAAAAGACTACTGCTACTGCTGCAAAGCGATGGCCATTTCTGACAACTATTGATTATCCCATACACGGTTGAGTACAAGCTTCCCATCCTACAGGAGGTAAAAGATCTTTATCCTCTAACATCTTTCCAAATTGCTGCAATCACTTAAATATGTGATTAATCCAGATTATACCTGCAGCCTTTTACATCAACCTTTGCAGCTCAGAAGTACTCCTGTGATTCACACGCTTTGAAGGCAGCTTTCCCCTGTGTACCAGTGGACAAAAGGCAGGCATGCTTACCTGTGCGTGAAACTGGTAAAGCTTGTATGCTTGTTCCAGAAGTTTCTTGCGCAGTTCCACTTTAGACTTCAGGGCCTTCCAGTTGGTCACTATTGCCTGCTGCTTTGCTTTCAGATCTTCCACCTGCTTCTTTGAGCAATGGGTCAAGACCTGATCCGCAGCGTGGATCAGCTCCTGAAGCTGCACACAGTGAAGAAAGAAGACGGTAGGAAAGAGCATCCAGCTAATATCAAAAGAGTTATAATGGCTCTCTTAATTGTACATGAAACTACAATTCCAGCAGTACTTTCTGACCTAACTTTTCTCAGGCTAAACAGCAGCTTCCCTAATTTCAGTTCTATGGAATAACAGTGACATCCAGTGTTTGCTATGGCTCATCACAACAGGGATTTTTTTTCAAATTAAGCAGGCACATGTTGTTTCTCTGTTTTACTATACCTTGTTTTCCACACTGACCATATAGATTAACTATATGGTCAGTGTGGAAAACAAGGTATAGTTACAGTTAATCTATATTCTCTTCATGCATATTTTGCAGGCTCTTTTACCTTTAAAATAACAAGCAATCAAGTGGGATCAATCCTAGTGTTACTGCCACAAGGCCAAGACATGAAGCCAGTGATAACTAATATTGGGATTGCTACTTCAGTAAGCTCAATATAACACATGCTGTGTTGACTATACTGTTACATTTACTAAAAAAAAAGTGATGAAGAGAAAACTCATACTAGTATTATTGGTCTAGTTGAAACTAAACAAATGTCCTATATACAATGAAACTCTTCTCATGAGCTGAAACTTTTTGCAAGTTTGTATAATGAGCCCTATCCTCCTTTATTGCAGTCCAATTCCTACCCCCCTAAAGTGGTTGAAAATTCCAGACTGCTGCCCCATCCTTCCTTCCATAATCCTCTATAGTCAATCAATGCATTTTGTGTTCAATGAATATTCAGTTTCTCTGCACACAGAAGAGATTCTGGATTGTTTCCTTCTAATCATAGAATCACCTGGAATGCTTTGAAGAAGGCAGTAAACACATCATAAAGGTTGGCATAGTCATACATTTCAAACAGTGATCAAAAATATCCCTGTGAATCACTTCACGAGTCAGTGCTTATTATAATAGGTCCCTTTATTTGTAAGGTGTTAAAGGACCTACTTTGTCACTGCTGTCAGACCTTGAACATGTTAAAAAAACCATAGGACTAATGAGTATCATTACATATTTTCAGATTCTTGACAAACAGTCTGTAATAATTTGGTTCACAATACTAAATCAGTACTACAGTTGTTTTGGAAACTTGAATTTTGGCTAAACTTGAATTTTGGCTACAGATTAAAGGCCACAAGTGACTTTCATTACCTGCTGCTCATTCCCAGAGAGTTCATGCTCTAGGGCCACATGGTTCCGAAGCTGGGTTTGCACACCTCTCATGTCCTTAGCAACATCATCTGGAATCCTTTTGGATTTCTCCTAGAAGGAAGAAATCAAAGAAAGCTTTGTTACTTTCTGCTTCCAAGCAAAACACTACCAACCCACTTCAGTAATTTTGTGCAGCGCACTTTGTACTGCAGAGTTCAGGACATCCTGGGTTGCTCTAGTTGGTAAAAAGAAGCTGGAAGAATCTGTCCTTGTAAGTATCTCACTGACTAAGTTTTCCAACTTGACTGTGAGAGATGAAAGTTCAAGTCTTTCCTTTATCAGACAACACAGGAGATTGTCTTACAGGCTTTGTGTTGGGAATCAATCTTGAACAGTTACTGAAGTGACAATGATGTGAATTCTTAAAGTAGCAGTGCCAACCAACCATTTCAGGCCATTCATTGGGATACATGTGGTCTATCTATGGACTATCTTTGGATAAAAAGTTCAGTTATACACCCTCAGGAAAGACTGAAGATAAGAGAAACAGAGAGACCATCACATGAAAGGAGACAATAAACACTTTCAGCTCAACAAAGGTTCTGAGGGAATCAGTTGTTAGACAGACATGCACTGGGAACACAGCAAGCAAAACAAAAAGGCATTCCAGCTGGAGGACAATGCTGTTAGACTAAAATGGTTGGAAACTTGCTCCAGGTCAATTTAGCTGCAAATCAGAAGAACAACTCTAATATTTCTGTAACAGATTCACAGTCTAGTTTGGGGTACCAACAATGCATCTTACTAAGGTGCTGTAAAAGAACAGGCATGTTGTTATTGCCTACATTATGATATCAGTGGAGTTGGTGACTTAAGCAAGATCTTCTAGTATTATGTACCTATGAGAAATCTGACCAGTGTACACAGGAAGGCACAGGCAAGATGACTGAATTGCTCTCCCACTTAGTAGTGAAGCCTATTAACAAGACAAAATGCAAGAAGCATGTGTTGGTTGCCTGGACCAAACTCAGTGTGGGGATAAACCAACAGCTGGTCTGTGAAGTGTTTCTGAACTATCGCTTGTCACTGACACGAATTAACTACTTCAACCACCGAAGCTAAATATGCACCATGTTCTGAAAACCCCAGCTGGTGTATGGTGAAGTACTGTGACATTTGATTTTCCATTCATGACAGGGAAAGAAAACAGGATTAACATAGTTGAATAGGGCAGCCTCTGCTGGCATAAGTGAGTAGAAAGTCTATTGCACGTAACCTCACAAAGCCCTGTTGCCTTGCAAACAGTGGAAGCTCTGTTGAATTGCTGCCTCCTGTACACCTCAGCATTAGGGAAACCACATCTCTCATTACAGCAAGGATGTGTTTTTTCCATTAAATTCTTCAGGATGCTCAGATAAAACAGATGGCCAAAGATTCTACTGGGACTTCTCCCCTCCAGTTTCAAACTCTGTGACTGTTTGAAATGATTATCAATACTGAGCACTGAAATGAGAGGAAAAGAGTTTTGGCCCAGCTTTTAGCATCAGGTCACACGGTTGTCAACATCCTTCCAGGCTAATGGTCACTGTCATCCAGGCAAATGCCTTTTTTTATGGGGAGTTTTTTCTTCAGCACATAAAGCTACAACGGTGTACAAAGACCCACCACCGTGTGGCAGTAAACAATTTCTAAGTCCTGATGACTGCAAACAACATTACTTTATGTGCTGCCCTGTGAGACAACTTATTTCAAGCTCTGGTCTTCTCAGCTTATCCTACAAATCAGCAACTCTAGCTGCATCTGATTTCACCAATGGTTCTCATAAGATGATCAGTCAGGCATTTAAGGATTATTTTTTTTAACACTGAGTAATCACACAGGTTTCTTACTGAGATTTTTTTTTTAAGTCAGCAATAAGCACCCAGAGAATCATAAGAATATCCCACACATTAAGACGAAATAAAGGTTACATTATATGAGACTTTCCCATTATTTTTTACCTCAATATGGGCAAGAGCATCTGTCAGATCTTGGTAACACTTGTGAATCGCCTCAGCATCTCTCAGCCGCTCACCTCGTAATTTGGTGATTTCCAACAACTCCTCCCAGGAGTTCCTACAAGGGAGGATGGGGAAAAGAGCATGGAGATCATTTAAACTAGCAGCAAAGGAGATGAAAAGTCTGAAGAAAGACTAACAACAGAAAAAACTTTTCATTTGTACCATTAAGTTCTGCTGGAGTGACTCTCTGTGGGACAGCATGTCTCTTACCCTACTCTGTCCACGTTCTCCTATCTGCTCCAGGCACTTAAATAGATGGTCCTAGATAAGGGTGCCCCTCTCCAATATGCCTTTCAGGTTTTATATGCAGGACTCAGAGGACTGAGTAAGACCCTATTTATTATTCCTTCATACTTCTCTTTTGGGCCAGTTTGGAGCGATGCCAGCTACAAGAAGCTTAGAACATCTTAATGTTCTGCAGATCAATCACGGCATTCAAACTTGAAAATCAGAAGCAACTAAACACTTAGCCTTTCACTTAAGTGATCCCATTTCAAAAGGGCAAAGGAAGTTCACTCAACCCTTACTTGTAAAACCCCTCTGATGCAACTGATAAAATGCCAAATCAGCAAGCAGATAATGTCTGCATTCTAGTCATCTATTTTTAAATGAGGCATAGCTGCAGCTCTGCATCAGTGAGCAAATCACGTATTTTGCGATTAGAGGATTGGGAGGACATACCTCATTCTTTTCTAATTCCTTCTCTTTTCTAATTCCTTCTCACTTCCTCCTCAGTAACTAACTGAAAGGCCCAAGCATTACAGAATAACACAAGCTTCCTACCTTAGCTCTTTCTGTTTCTGACGAATTTCCCGGGACTCAGAATGCCCACCGTTTAGCAAGTTATCTGCCAGCTGCTGGCAAGCCACAACTCTCTTCCCAGCTGCTTCCAACTGGTGACGGAATGTGTCATATTTGGCACAAAGTTGCTTTTGAAGAAAAAAAAATAACAAAAAGGCATTTTAAGTGCTCTCTTTTCCCCATAGCTGCTAACATACAGATTGGTCATTTATGCTAAGAGACAGGTGTAGGCTGATCATATTTGGAGATGGAGAAACTGCAGAGAATGACTGGATTTTAACTTCAAAGACCATGAGGAGCTGCAAACTAGTAAAACAATGAAGTTTGTGATGCAGGTGGGAGGTGGAAACATTATTACCATGAATAAGAAAAAACATTCCATGTACAATATATGTCAATTATTAAATTAAATGTGTATTCAATACTATAACTGGATAATGTAGTCCAATTTTAAGATTTAGAATGCTTTAGGATATATTGAAAGACATTTTTGAAATTGGGATTCTGAATGGCTCTTGATTTCTAGTGGACTGACGTTAGATTAGTTTCTGAGCCGTGTATAGAGCTAAATCTATAGATGTTTGGACATCAGCGTTTGTGATGGAAAAAATCCTTAGTGGACATCACACTGAATTATCTGGTTATTAAAAATAGAAAGGAGTTGCTCTCTGAAGGTGTAGACATTTTAGTGTGCAGTTGTTTCATGCAGTTCAGCCCCCATGGTAACAGGATGTGTTAGGCAATGCTGCCTGCCTGTTAGAACAAGTCAATCCATCCTACCCATGCTTCATTCTTATCTCTTCCCATCTCCCAGTTATTTATACGTATTGCATACTCTGTCTTATAAAGTTTCAAGGATTACCTCAGAACTTTCTTTACGGTCTTACTATGTAGAGCTTGGTTGATTTTTGATATTACCTAAAAAACTCACCAAAACATGTTCATAATCATTTCCATAGTCTTCAGAGCTGACTGTTTGTTTCTGCTGAGTGATCCACTCTTGCAGGTCTTCATATTCTCGTAGAAACTCATGCAAGACAGCAGTCTCATTCAGCTTCTTTCCTCTGTTGGGAGGAGATAAGACAATGCAATTAGACCAAAGGAATATAAGATGAGGGCAATCATTCAATTAATCCCCCAAAACTCGCACCATCAAGACTCAATATTTTTAATGAGAGCACTGAATTTATGTCATAAGATTGGAAATTGTGTTTGTAGGATGACAGCTGTCAGCCAGGTCAGACTCATTGCCTGAGTTTCCCAGAAAGGCACTGTGCCTAGCTGAGCTCTCTCCCTGGATTTGTGTTTTCTTGTGCTTTTGTTTGGTTGGTTTGCCTTCCCATGAGAATACCCTTTATTTCTTTTCCAGATCTATCCTGAACTGTCTTTCTAAAGATAACTGTAAGTAATGATGAAAAAGCGAAGAGGAAATCTTTCTAACTGAGGATGGTGCAGCAGGAAGACAAACGCTATGAAAGCCATTTTATGCAATTCTGCTCCTATTGCCTATGCAGCAAAATCTCTGCAGCATGCTGCATATTTCTGATCATCTAGAGTGTTTTATAATACTGCCTGACATGCTACAGACCATCCACAGTAAACAAAACATCAAATTACCATCTGCTAACACTGCCTGGCCACTGTGCAAATGTTCAAGGAAAGAAGAACCTGGTCTTCCCTGTTTGAATCAGAAATGCTCATCTCTGAGAGAGACCAGCCCACCAAGGACAGAGGTACAGACTAGAGCACCAATAAGACATCATGAGACCCACGTTAACACTGAGCATCAATGAACATAAACCACTTCTGTGGTATTTCCAGATTGAGGATTTCTTTTTCTGAACTTTTCATTCACAGGATTTTCTCCTGATGCTTTTACTTTTTAAATTGAAAGCACGAATAAAACCCAAAGCATTTCCTCTAGGCTTAATTATTTTTAGTATTCAGATTAATTTATTTGTTATTATACTTGCCGAGCTTCTTTCGTTTTTCTGAGTGAAAAGGTTTGTGGAGAAAAAAACCTAAACTGTTCAGACATTTGTTCCTTCCTGACAACAAACTGCAGATGTTAAAAAACCTCTGTGTACAAGCAACCTGTGCTGTTGTAAACATGTTACTGTAACAATAACAGAAAGGAAGTGAATTTAAAAGTAAATAACTTGTTCAAGAATAAAACCCTTCCTAAACTTGCACAGCCCCTGGGCATAAAAATAAGGGCAGCTGCAATTGTCTCCCTTCTGCTATGTAAAGAATTAAGTAATTTCCTAGTAACGTTAAGGAAATCTTTTAGAATTTTTTTTTTCCTTTTTCATAGCAGATTCTAAATAATACAAAGGCAAATCAGAATCTGGCATCTCGTCACTTCACAGGAGGATGATGAAGGGTAATGGGGAAATTTGGAGGCTTCAGATCCTTAACATGTACCAAAACTCCCTGAATAAAATATGAAGTTCTCACTTAGCAATAATTGAAGGCTCATAGGTTCAATGAATTATAACAGAAAACCAAGAAATTTCCTAAATATAATTGAAAAAAAGAGGAGTTAATGGATATGATCTAAATTCAAGTGAGGTAAATGGAGATATTCTTTACTGACTTCAGCAGGCCTTGAATCAAACCTAGGATCCAAGGAGAAGTTCCAGTTTATACCTGGCTGCTGCTAGCTCCTGTAGCTCCTGGAGTCTTGAATTAACTTGTTCCTTTGGTCCATCAACCTCAACATACTGGATGGAGCCCACAAGAGGAAGGGTTTGGGCACTTACACTCAGTTCTTTCATCAGATTTTGATAAATGGCAATCTCGTGTTCTAGTGCCTGGCAGAGAAAAAAATGGACTAAGAGCAAGTTGTCCAACATATCCACCGTTCAAACTTTTGCACCAGCCTACAGTGTAGTAATTGAGACATTAAAACAGGAGAAAAACTTTCTGGAAGCATGTGACATTTCCAAGTCTTGATCAATGTCAGATCATTTTCTAGCAATATTTTTTTTTAATGTACATAAATTCATACAAATCAGGCAAATAAACACAATTAGAATTTTCTGATGCATTATTAGGCAGGGAAAAGTATTTCTGGAATAATATGGTATCTATATCTTTAATTTTAGTTTAAAAAATAAGGCTTCTGCATGCATCTGTTGAGCCTGAAAAGCAGATATCAGATCACAGCCAGTTTTGGCCTCATAAAAATAAAGTGAGAATATTTACCCTTCTTTTTTTTTCCCCAAACTACATTTTTTCTAACCATATTATAGTAAGCTGCATTGATCTCTTCTATCCGTCCATTCTCAGGTAGACATACATCAATGCAAAGTGTCTTGTAGATGTCTGGACACTTATGTACCAAGGAGAGAAAATTTTACAACCTCTAGACAGACCAGATCAGGCCAGCACAGAGAACTTAAACAGAGAAATACCTTATGTTTCTTGAGGAGTTTCAGTGTTCCATCTTCATCCTTACCATAGTCCTTGCTTGTCACAAGTGGATATTTCTCTGCTATCCAAGCCTCCAGGTCTGAAGTATTCATTAAAAACTACCAATTAAAGAGAAAGCAAATTAGTTTCTACCTCAACTTTCAAAATATGTACATCCTTTTATTGACCTAATAGATGCTATAGGGAGGTTATGCTGTATGGTTTACTGTGATGTGTTAGTAAATAAAAAATAAAGAATATTTAATCCCAAGAACTACTCTCCACACAGTTCTGTCAAATCATACAAAGGTGAAGGAGGCCTCAGATGGAAGACTTCAATGCAAGATATCTGAGGTCTTGTCCAGGCATCAAAGCTCTGGCAGTAAGTTTCAAGTTGTCTTGTTTTTCTTTCTTCACAGCTTTATCCTTACTTGATTCTTCCTTTACCTTATTCATGGAGGGTGGGAGCTAGCTATATCAGGTCATGGTGATGTTTGTCCTTCCCTCCTGGGTTCAAATCACCATAAAGGATGGGTACAGAACCCAAGGCAAACCTCTAGAGCACCGGGTCTAGACTGGGGGCTGCATTCAACCACATGACCCAGCCCTTCATTCCCATGAGTCTGGCCTCAAGCCACTGCAGTGAATGCCAGTCCCAGACAAAGCTGTTTGGCTGTGCACTTTAAAACTTTGGTCCTACTGTGTAAGAACTTTGCTGTACTTTGTACCTCCTGGAAGCCAACTGAGTGCTGCAGCTGCTTCATCCTTTCCTCACAGGCCTTCTCCAAACCCTGCCAGGCAGTCACAAGCTCCTGGCATTTCTCACTTATTTTCTGAGCTGATGGGTGCTGGCCTACAACCATTGTCTTTCCTTTATCCAGGACCCGCTGGATTTGCTGTTTGTGGGTGTTCACTTCTGCCTGCAGTTCCTGGGAAAGAGATAAAAGAAAAAATAAAGGGTGTATAAGGACAAAGAAATTCCACATGATCGCAGTCCTAAGCAAAACAGGCTTTTGGTAGCAGTTGGCAGAGTATAGCCAGTGGACACAAGGACTGTCTGCTTTTACAACAGCTGCAGCTTCAGCCACCAAGTCTGCTCTTGATGCTGACACTGAGAGAGGAGATAAAAGGCTGTAAGGTGCTAACAGACATCTCAACTTCCCTAGGCTCTCAGCATTCCAAATCAAAGTCCTTGGCCTGGTGCTCTGACTGGGTTGAACCTCTTCTCCATAATTACCATGCACATGACCTTTCCCCTGCCCAGCAGCTAGGGAGGTTTGGGAGATAGAGCAGGACAAAGAACAAGACACAAAGCTGGGTGGTTCAGAAAAACAGTGTTGAGCTACTGATGGGAAAATAAAATACCTCAGAAGATTAATGGGCTGGAGTATGATGGGAAAAGAGACATTGACAATAGTACTGTGAAAATCATTAGATTGCTTCTCCATAAAGCCTCCTGCACTGGTATTATAACCTTTCTCATGGAATTTCCAATCCAGATGTTGCAAAATCCAGTGTTGCCTGTGGTGCAGGGCAGCTCTGAGGTGCCCCTCTGGCTGTGAGGAGCTGCTACAAAGAATCGAACTCTCCGGAAATCAGTGTTAACCTGTCCTAATAAATATATTGACTGTGGCTTCAAACCATTTCACAGGCAGTACACAACTAAACAACAACCATAAATGGCTGTTACACACTCTCTCAGAGAATCTACCAAGCACAAGCCTGAAGACTGCGTGTATAATGAAGCAGTAACCATTGAACTAAAATACAATGAGCATGTGAGTCAGAATATTCAACCCAGATTCTATTTAGTGTGAGATGTATTAGCTTTGTATCCATTTTTAATGGGAAGAGCTACGTAATTGCTGAGAACACTGCAAAATATGGCAAATTTTGCAGCTCCCACAGGAACTTCATGATTGTTTTGAAAATTATCCTCCCACTTCTGACTTGTCTCAACCCACTGGAACTGTTTTAGCTGTAATCAGTAACTGAAAGTAACACTGGAAGTGTGGCAATACATTGTGGTTGCATCAGCCTTCCTGAAGGTAAAGGTGTAGGTGCAGGTTTGCAGACTGAGGTGAAAAGCAATATGCCAACATGCTATCACGCACTTGATTAAATGAGTTACCTTGTGTTTTTGCAACAGGCTTTGGGCAACATCCAAGGACTTTCCAGAGTTGGTGGAATGAGCAATAGGCAACCGCTCATTAATCCAGTTCATTTCCATGCCATGATAATGGTAGAACTCATAGAGATCCACTGCAGCTTCCAGCAACTTACGCCTCTCATTAAGAGGTGCTTGCAAAGACTCAAACCTAGAAGTCATCCATTAAATACATGTTAAAACAAAGCTTTATCCTGATTCTGCCTAGGGAATCAGGCTATGATACCACTGTGAAGATTAGAAAACACTGGACACTTACTAGCAACTAAATTTCAATGGTTAATGCATACAAGAATCCTTTCTCTGGAAAACTGCTTTTGACAAGTAGACTTGTATGGTAACGCTTTTGAAGTCCTAGGCTTGTTCTGCGATGTTCTAAGGAACTTATTGCTATTGAATGCTAGATGGCTGCACCTCCTAGAAAGCAGGGGATGATCTATGCATGAGACAGGAGGAGTGCAGCAAGCAAGGAGTAAGGTCCAGTAAAGATTGAGATGATCAACAGGCAGCTGTGGAGGTGCAAATCAAAGTACAGTTGTGGTATAGCTGTGAGGAGAAATCATTCCTAAATATGGATTGAACCTAATCAACCAAAAGACATTTTCTCAAAGGTAGAACAAAAAATGCTATTTGTCACTAGGGGTGAAGACAAAGAGTGACATCTCACCTTTTCAGATATTTCTGTGTTTCATTCAGAATTCTCTGGGAGTCAAAGTGGTTGGTGGCCATTTTCCTTGCATGAGATACAATAGAGTTCATTTTGTCTGCCAGCTCGCGTGACTCATTTTCCAGCTGTCTGTGTTGCTTGAGTAGATCACGGCTGGACCGCAAATCATGGCCTGTCTCAGATTCCTGAAGAACTTTCTCAATTTTCTCTATCTTCTTTTTGGCATCCTGCCAGGAAAATATTATGGCACACTCATACTGACCTTTCAGCATAATTTTCTCTCACTCATATCCTCCCATGACAGCTTCCTAGACACAATTTTCAAACCCATATGTCCTTCCTTAGTAACATAATAACCAGGTGTCTCTAAGAGGCATCTCCTGGGAATATTTTGTTTTGGCACACTCCTTTGGAGTACTCTTCTCCCTGAGACACTAAAGCACATCATTAGAAACAGTCTCTTTGAACTATCTTCATTGACATAATGCAGAGCAATCAAATAATTTTCAAAGACTTCAGACTGTAGCTATGACACAACAGCAGTTCCATCACATACTGATATTGAAACAGCTTCACAGCACATTGCTCCTCGTATACAAGTTCCCTGGATAACAATGTACTTAGTACCATGCCTCCAACCCCCAAACTCACTCCAAGCAAGCAGTTACTTTCACACAGCACTGACCCATGCAGAGAGTTTTGATTGTTTTCCTAGCAGAGGTTGGCCGCACAGATGCAGTGCTGAGCCTGAGTTTAACAGCTTTGTGTCTTGATGTTATGTTGGCACTGTTACCCTGCTCATGGCTTTGGAATGAGGTTGGTCAGCATTACGTTGGGTTTTCTCTAATGAGACTGTAGAAAAACTGGACACTTCAAAACACACTTTTATCTGGATGGTATTCTGTTGGTTTGGTTTTTTTTGTGAGGACCATAAAACAGAGGAATCAGACACCTAGGCCCATCCCTCCCCTCTGTTCCCCATCACCTCCTGACCTGGAGCAGTTCCATGAGCTGTTCTTGCTGCCCAGCCTGTCTGAGCTTGTCACCTCGTTCTATCATCTTGCCATACAATTCTTTCCACTTCCTTTGAAGCTTTGACATCTTCTCCTGGATGGAAGCTGCAGCATAATGGTTGTCTTGAATCAATTGATTTCCTTTCTGGAGAAAAACAGCACAAAATCTTTTTTTAAGCAGACCAGCATCTAGGAAGCTCGGCACATGATGGAAGACTTAGCTCCAAAACTGCCTTCACCTTTATCAGTGTGGCAAAGTGTTCCTCATTAGCCATCATTTCCTTCTCAGCAGCCTCATGCCATTTCAGTTTGCGTAGAACATTTGTTGGATCACGATAGGATTCATCTGATGCAATCTTGTACTTCTCTTCCACCCATATCAAAAGCTCAGCAACATCACGATTAAACTCCTTACAGAAACAAACAGGATTAAATTGATTTAACTTCTGATTCTGCGTGGGTTTGCATTGCACCCTTGCTGTTAGGATCAAGCTGTGATTTTTTTATTATTAAGACCCAGAACAATAATAAATCATGTACACAGTATGAACAGCAGTCAAAACTTTGTGTTGATATTTTGCACTCAGTGTCTCCCTTTCTGATTTGGTATTTTTCTATGGTTATGGCTTTGAAAGATTTATCACCAGTGCATTGCCAGGCACTGGAGAGTGAAATTCTCTGTCTCCCAGCCAAAGAGAAAGTGAGCTTCAGTAGGAATGCTCAGCAGTTTGAGGTTTATCCCATCTTAAGACAAAGGGTAAAATTACTTCACCACATGCCTGACCAAATCTGCAGTATCAGTCTTTTTACCTGCAGTTGCAGAGAATCCAACAACCTCTGTTTTCTCTGGGCATTGCTTTGTATCAGCCGCTCCCACCTGCGCCGGAGAGTCACCATTCTCTCTTCAATACTACAGAAAAAACCAGGAAGCCCAATACAGTAAAGTTCAGTGCAGTACTAGTCACAATAGTTCCCTTTGGTTGTACTGTAGTCATGATTACAATATAAATGGAATCTGGTTCAACACCTTGTTGGCAGGAGTAAGGAATATATGTCCCAGTCCTATACTCATGCTGGGCTCATCTGGAAAGCAGCTGTTGCTTGCCAGCTTCTTTGGATTTTCCTCTTGCACGGCTGTGTTACATTAGTGAACTGCAGTCAAGTATGTTTTAGTCAAACATCCAGACCTTTCTCTTTCCCAAACAATCTACTTAACTAATAATTTTATTTGTGATGTAAGTGTGATGAGGCTCTGGAATGACCTTCTTACAGTAGTAGTGCTGGCAAGAAATCAGATTTTAGGATCAATTTTATAAATTTGTAGAGGGAATTTTCAAGACATTGTAATTTCTGATCAAAGAATACGGCCTTTTGGACCCAAGAGGTCCATTCTGACCCTACATTTCTAATTCCTGTTTATGCAGGAGACCCCTTACTACATCCTAGTGGCTCTAGCGCAGTAATTACAGTTCAGCTTCGACTAAAACATGAAAGCTGCTCCTGATGAATTATTTCCTTGTGAATCTACTGTAACTTTTTAACACCAAACATTAATTCTGATATATGGTACCAGTACATGAAGGAAACTTTCTTTTTTTTCTGGGTATTTAATGAGTTTACATTAAAAAAGTGTTAGTACTTTATGTTATTTATGATGCAAGGTGAATTATTCTAGTGTTCTGTTAAATGCCACTTTTAACCTACAGCATTCCATTTATTTGCCCTGAGAGCAGAAAAAGCCTGTGTTGTTTTTTTAAATCTCTTTTTTGCCCCCCATCCAGCAGATCACAGCTTGGAGGTCAACTAAATCCTGGCTCAGAGAAAGCTCTTCATCTCATCCTAATCACACTGGATCATGTTTACTAACACTAAGTAATAAAGGAAAGTGAGTTTGTACTCACACATGGACTGCAAAGTGCCTGCTCTCTATTAAATTCACCCCATTTTCATTAAGCGCTTCAACTCGTCTCTTCAGTGCCATTAGCAGCTGTTCAAATTCCTGATGTCGCTTCAGCAGGCTTCGAACAGCATCAACGTGGTCCTGCATGTAAGGAAAAAAAAAAAGTCTTTTCTTGGCCATAGGAAATTTGTGTAGCAATATAAAAAAAAAAATATAAAAGGACCTTATTTTCCCCTTTCTCTTTCAGGTAGGAGATACAGTGCAATTTTTTATGTGCCTAAGGATGTTCAAGACTACAAAAAAAGCCGTAGGTGTTTAGGTTTGTATCACATCTAGTTCCTCCGTGTTATGTTTCCATTACGGTGCTGTTTTCACCTTTTAAGAAAATCTGCATTCAGAATTTATGCCACTGCTCTGGCACAGAATCACAAGGTTGGAAAAGACCTTTAAGATTGAGACCAACCATTCCTGTCCTATGCTATTGTAGGCAATTGTAGGCAGTGATGGGGTCTCTCCTCAGTCGCCTCCTCTCCAGGCTAAACATTCCCAGCTCCATCAGCTGCTACTCATATGATTTGCCCTCCTCCTGGCACGTTTAGGGATGTGCAATGCAAAAGGCTGTACCTAAGTAAAACTTTATTGCACTTATTGAGCCAAAAGTATTGAAGAAAGATGAAAGATGGTGAGATACCTGTTCCTTCACTGATCTTGTAAACACTGCCTGCATTTGGATTTTTCCCTTCGTTTGCTTTAATGTTCTCAAAATACTTGATGAAAAGAAAAAGCTTTCTTTTAAGTCAGGCTTTTACTTCACCAAAAACTGTCAATTATGTTCAAACTGAAATCTTTATTTTTAATGGTCAGTCATCAAGTGGATGAGTCAACTGTATATAAACCACCTAACATGTACAAACACATCACCAAATCACACAACTCTAGCTGTTTTTAATATCTTTTGAGAGACAACAAGCTTTGTTTGCATTAAGATAAGTAAGAACATAGGAACCTTAATAACAACCTGAAAGTCTAGATTCCAAGTATTAAAATGCCATGACCATAAGAATTAAGGAACTGATCTAATTAAGATATTCTTGCTAATACCTGGATATGGAGACGAAGTAGAAGAAAACAAAACCAGCTGCTGTACATACCCCAAGGTCATTCCCCCGGAGAAAGGCCTCATGGCCAGAGAGGGCTGCATTGATACGGTCTCCCTCTCTATTGAACTTCTGCAATTCCAGGCCATCCTGAAGGTTTTTCCACCTCTGCTCCCACATTTTCTCCAGCTCTTTGTTCTCCTTGGCAAGTATTTCCATGGACTGGTGGACATCCATGCTCTTGCCGTCACTGGGTTGCTCACGGATTACTTTGCGACCTAACTTTTCCAGCTGCACAAATCTTTCCGGAGTAAAAAAGAAAAGTGAGAGTCACTGCATGAGGGAATGTCAATTCTCTTTCATCCCAGCTCTTTGCTCTCATGGCAGTGCCTAGACATTAGGCTTCACTCCCTTTCAGACTTTTCCTGCTAGCCGTGGTTGTGCACTACAAAGTGCAACTGGTTGTTTGCTCAGGGGTACGTGCTGGAGGCAGTAGGTAAGGTTTCCCCCATTTCAATTGCAGGCCCAGATAAGCAGGCTTTCCCATTAAAAGGAAGAGTAGGGAGAACTCAGTATCTGGAACTTAGAACGGAGCAGAAGGAGAACTGAAGATGATGGCAACTGGAAGCAAAAGGCCTGAGAAGGGAAGGACTGGAGGAACTGAAATAAAGGCAGATGGCACTGTGCAAGAGGTCAGGAGAGCTTGCGGAATACTACTCCAAACACGCAGCTCCTCCTTCCCTCTCCATCAACTACCAGGATAGCTGTGCAAAAGCAAACTGGATCTTGTGTTCCACAGTCTCCTTTTGACAGTACGTTTCAAGACCATTTGAATAAACTTTCTGCATGACTTTCATAAACAATTTACGCGTGACAGACATGTTTCATCTTCGTAGTACTGTTGTCATAACACCCCACTCAGCCTACCCTCTCAGAATCTCTCTACCTTTCATTTTGAGATGTAATTTCTTTCAGCAGGTCCTGATGTTCCTTCAGCAATTGCTCTGCAGAAGCCACATCCACACCCATTTCTTCA
The DNA here is from genome assembly GCA_020800305.1 of Porphyrio hochstetteri. Taxonomy (NCBI): domain Eukaryota; kingdom Metazoa; phylum Chordata; class Aves; order Gruiformes; family Rallidae; genus Porphyrio; species Porphyrio hochstetteri. The sequence goes on from CM036908.1 coordinate 47,535,265, forward strand.
CTGCTCAGCTTTTCCCGAATGCCTTCTGCCCACAGCAGAAGCCTGCGGCTGTCTTGCAGGAAGGACTGTTGATTTTGGGCCTGCTGAAGAAAGTCCTGTTTCTTTTTGGTCTCCAGCTTTAACTTTGCCAGAAGTCTCTCCATGTTCTCCACCTGCTCAGTGATAGCCTTGCTCTCTGCAGGGTTGGTGTCTTTAATCCTACAAAAATAAATATAATAAAATACATTCAATTGGATGAACGCTTCAGGCTTTTAGGGTGTGAACCAATATTTTTTAAAAGGAATGGATTAGGATATTTAGACATTCATTAAAAAGAAAGTCAGCAAAGGCAACAAATGCTCCACACTAGCAAGAAATATTGATGTGAATATGGTGTACTGCAGAAAGTGTATCCCTGTGAAAGACTTTGGTAACACTGTTGTGGTTCAGTGACTCACTCCCAATTGTCAATGTACAGAAATCTTAAAGAAGTAAAAAACTTTTAATTTATATTTCAAACGCCTGTGCACAATTCTCTGCTTTCTTCCTTGCTTCCTCCCATTACTCTCTTTATGACTTAAATAATGCTTCCACATTTTGAACTAGGTAAGTCCAATTAGTAGAGATAATTTGTTAGAGGTACAAACAACCCTGTGGTATTTATCTTCCTACAACAGTGATGTTTGGGACCAATCACTTGACCAATCATCCAAGCCATACTCAAGAAAGGTGATCTCAATCCAGTCAGTTCCTCAGATTGCTAGAAAGAGAAACTTCAGAGAAACTTCGTAAGTGGCTTATTTTCTTTAGAGTCATAATTTGCATCATGAACTCAGAAAATTAGCAAAGACTATGGAAACAAAGAGCAGGTTCCTTACGACTTTGCAACACTCCTCAAGTATTCAATTTTCCTCTCTATCACCAGGACTTCTCTCTCAATTGTAGACAGTTTACGCTTGTCTGACTCCAGCACAGCAGGTGAGTTCCCTGGTTCCAGAACTCTGAGTTGGACCATCTTGTCTTGCAGTAACACTCCTGTGCTCTGACAGTCCTGAAGAAACATCCTCACATCAGCTACTCCAATAAGCTCAGAGCCCTTCTCCTCCTTCAGAGTTTCCATGCGTTCCCACCTTGGAGAGAGATAAACTGATTATTTGCATCCAGCCTCAGCCACTACCCCAAGAATTGACTTTACCTGGGTAGTAGATTCAATTTACAGCCTTTGTTATACATGAGCTATATCCTCTTTCTATTAAGAAATATTGTATAAAGATTTCATGAGGACTTAAAAGGGCTGAAAAAGGGGAACATGAGTACCCCCCCACAACCCTGAAGTTCATCTCACGCAAGGGGACTCTGCTCAGCTGGTTAGAACCCACTGGATGCAACAAAAATAAGCGGTCCAAATCCAGACCAGAATCCAGCTGTGCCTTCCAGTTCCATCCATGTGGCTTGGTGCCATATATGTATGTACACAACTGGTACTAAATATACTGGGTGAAGTTGAATGGGGTTTGATGTTCTTTTCAGAATTTGTGAAGGACACTCTCACGCAGATGTAACCGTTTCCATTGCTACACTGCAATACAGACAGAACTTCTCTGAATCTAGTACTGTCACCTGAGTGATTCACATTATGCTTTAACACAGAGAGACACGAATTGCTACAGTTTAAATATCTCAGTGTCAGGGACCTAGAAGCACCCATCAGTCCTGGAGACATGACACCGGGCTCTGGGACAGCCTACAGCCTGTGTGGCAGAGGGCTGCCCCCTTCCCACGAGTGACACTGCAGACAGGCTTCCAGGCATCTCTGAGGAGTGGGACTCACCTCACGCCCCAGCTACCATTGCAGGTCTGCCCTGCTCACCTCCCTGTAGGATTGGCCCTGTGTGCTGTGGCCTCTCTCCCCATGCCAACTCCCCATCCCAAAAGGAGCAGCCTGCCCTTTACTGACAGTCTGGTCCAGGCCTCCCACAAAAAATGGGCTTCCTGGCCAGGCCGCAGCCCTGCCTCCTCACCACAGACTAGCTGGGCATGGGATCTATAGGCATTCCCCTGCCTGCCCTCCTCCCTGGTTGGAGCAGCGGGACAGGCCCCGCTGCAAGGCCTAGCCTGGGCCCCAGGGGGCACCCCTTGCCTCTCGGCACCAGTCCCTGTCTGGTGGCCATAGAACCCTCCCCTCAGGCCAGTTCTGGGAGTGAAAAATCGATCAGATGGTGTCCTGGTTTCAGCTATGATGGAGTTAATTATTTTTAGCAGTGGATGGAATGCCATGTTTGGGAGTTAGGATGAGAACAGTGCTGATAGCACCCTGATGTTTCTAGTTGTTGCCGGGCAATCAAGGACCTTTCTCAGTTCTTCATACTTCCTTACTAATGAGAAAGGAGGGGACGCAGCCAGGACAGGTGACCCGAATTGGCCAAAGAGGATATTCCATGCCAGTTACGTCATGCTCAGTATAAAGGGGGACTGGGGGGAAGAGGGAGAGACAACGCCAGGACGTGCAGTTTCTGGGGACGGTCGGGTTTTTTTCCGGGACGGGCTCTAAGCTGTGCGGCCTGAGTTCTGTGGTTTGGTGAGAAACTGCATTGTGTATCACCAGTTTTATCTATTTTGTGCTTTAAACTTCTGTTATTGTTATATCTAGTTTTCTGTTATTGTTTAGTAAACTATCCTTATCCCAACCTGCGTGGTTCTGGTTTCTAGGTTGTGGTTTCTTTTCCTCCTTTCTTCCTTCCCTTTTCCCCCTCCCCCAACTTTCCCTCCCCCTTCCTTTTAAAAGTACAAGCGACTGTGTGGGGTGCGGCCCTCGGCTGGGGCAAAATCACGACAGATGGGTATGTTCTCAGTGTAGGCTAGATCAAGCAAGGAAGGCCAGCTCTCCAATTGACCCCACAAGACAATCGGCTGTTTTATCAGTAGCGCCTTTACCTGTTGTTGATTTCTGTCAGCCAAACCTGGATCTCAGAATATTTGCTGGGACTGATCTTTCCATATTTAACAGCTAAGTTTTCAATATCGCCCAGTTGACCTTTTCCTGCAGCCAGTTCTGTTAAAAAGCTCTAAAATAGAAAAGATACAACAATGCAGAACTTGAGATTTTTTCCATTTCTATGGACATGATTCTCAGTAATCCACCACATCCATAACGGCTACTCCATTTACCTGTCTGCTGACACCATGCACGTCTATGCATGTAATTCCCTTACAGCCCTCCTGACCTCCCCTAGTGTGTACACTACAGCTATGCACACGTGTCCCGCTCCGCTGGGATACAAACACACTGCAGGATTTGTTTTAATCATTAGGGATTTTTCTTCAAGTGGTATATAAGGCAAACCACAAAAAAAGAAGACTTTTGTACTATGATATTTGTACAAGATACTACATCCATGGGAGAAGACATCATTACAATCATAGAATCATAGAATGAATGGTCTGGGTTAGAATGGGCCCCAAGGATCACAGAGTTCCAGCCCCCCGGCCACAGGCAGGGACACCAACCTCCAGGCCTAGATCTACACAAGGTTGCCCAGGGCCCAATCCAACCTGGCCTTGAACACCTCCAGGGATGGGGCATCCACCACCTCTCTGGGCAGCCTGTTCCAGCCCCTCACCACTCTCTCTGTAAAAAACTTCCCCTAATATCTAATTTAAACCTTCCCTCCTTTAGCTTTAATCCACCCCCCCTTGTCCTGCCATTGTCTACCCTTTTAAAAAGTTGATTCCCCTTCTGGTTCTCTGCTCCCTTCAGGTACTGGAAGGCTGCAATGAGGTCCCCCCGCAGCCTTCTCTTCTCCAGGCTGAACAAGCCCAGCTCCCTCAGCCTCTCTTCATAGGGGAGGTGCTCCAGCCCTCAGATCCAGCCCTCAGATCATCTTTGTGGCCTCCTCTGAACCCTCTCCTACATCATTCTTGTGTTGGGAGCCCCAGCTCTGGACACAGGACTCCAGATGGGGCCTCCCGAGGGCAGAGTAGAGAGGGACAATCACCTCCCTGTCACTACTGGCCACCCCTCTTCTGATGGAGCCCAGGATACCATTAGCCTTGCGAGCTGCAAGAGCACCCTGCTGGCTCATGTTAAGTTTCTCATCCACCATGACACTCAGGTCCTTCTCAGCAGGGCTGCTCTCCAGGAGGTCTTCTCCCAGTCTGTATCTATGTCTGAGATTCTTCCAGCCCAAGTGCAACAACTTACACTTCGCAGCGTTGAACCTCATTAGGTTCACCCAGGCTCACCTTTCCAGCCTGTCAAGATCCCTCTGGATGGCTTCCTTTCCTTCTAGGGTGTCAACCACACCACTCAGCTTGGTGTCATCCGCAAACTTGCTGAGGGTGCACTCAATTCCATCATCGATGTCATTGATAAAGATGTTAAAGAGCACCGGTCCCAAGACAGACCCCTGGGGGACACCGCTTGTCACCGGCCTCCACCTGGACATAGAGTCATTGACCACCACCCTTTGTCTACATTCTGTCAACCAGTTTCTTATCCACTGGATGGTCCACCCATCAAATCCATATCTCTCCAGTTTAGAGATAAGGATGTGATGGGGGACTGTGTCAAAGGCCTTGCACAAGTCCAGGTAGATGACATCGGTTGCCTTCCCTTTCTCTACTGATGCTGTCACTCCATCATAGAAGGTCACCTGATTGGTAAGGCACGACCTTCCCTTGGTGAAGCTTTGCATAGTATGTACAGAAGAAATACCTGATCTGTGCATGACTCCATATGCTGAAATGAATGTAAAGATTCTCAAAACTTCATTTCTCAACTTTATTGCCCAAGGTCAAACTGATTTAAAAGCTGTCTTGAGAATTGGGCAGAGAGGGACCAAATGAACTTCAACAGGAGCAAGTGTGGGGTCCTACATCTAAGGAGGAATAACGCCAGACACCAATACAGGTTAGGGGTTGACCTGCTGAGAAGCAGCTATGAGGAGAAGGAACCGGGAGTCCATTAAGGATTGCATTAAGAAAAGTGTGGCCAGCAGCTTGAGGGAGGTTATCTTTCTCCACTACTCTGTCCTGGTGACGCGACATATGGAATATTGTGTCTAGTTCTGGGCACTCCAGTTCAAGAAAGACAGGAAGCTATTAGAGAGGGTCCTGCAGAGGGCTACAGAGATATTTAGGGGACTGGAAAATCTCTCCTATGAGGAAAGACCGAGAGAGATGGGTCTGTTTAGGCTGGAGAAGATTGAGAGGGAAACTGATCAATGCTTATAAATATATAAAGGGCAGATGTCAAGAGGACAGGGCCAGACTCTTTTCAGTGGTGCCCATTAACAGCACAGGGGCAACAGGCACAAACTGGAACACAGGAAGTTCCATCTAAAAGTGAGAAAAAAATTGTCTTGACTCTGAGCATGACAGATCATTGGCATAGGCTGTCCAGAGAAATTGTGGAGTCTCCTTCTCTGGAGATATTCAAAACCTGCCTGGATAAGATGATATGCAATCTGATCTAGGTGATCTTACTCTAGCAGATGATCCCTTCCAACCCCTACAATTTTGAGAGTCTGCGATGCATAAGAGAAAAGGGGTACCTGATATTTTTGCTGCACGACCTCCACATTGTCTGTTTGAGGCTGAAGAGTCCGGAATATGTTCTCTTTATCTTTCATCCATGACTGAAATTCCTCACAAGAGCTACAGAAGCGGTAATATCCAATCATTTCTTCCAGAGCCTTTTTCCTGTCCTGTGAAACAGATGAAGACTTAAGTATTGTTGTAATAATCCCTTGCCTTTTGAAGAAAGAAAAAAAATTAAAATCTTTGCATCTGCAACACACAGGTGGCAGCTTAGTAGTTTTGCCAGACACTGCTGAATGAGAACAGAACACGTTACCTTAAGACCAGAATACTTTTTCCCAGAGCAACAGTGGTTTAAAGCATAAGAGAAGCAGTTGGAGTATGCTCAGGCCCTGGCAGGCAGGAAAGCCGCTATGCGGTTGGCTCCTTCTGACTGAAGATTTACCTCAGTAATTTCAGGAATATGTAAATGTTCCATAAAACATGTTTTTGTTGCTCTTTAGGGGCAGTTTGTGGCAGGTGGGAGTAAAAAGTAAGAAGTGGCCAATGTAGATTACGGTTGTTTATTTTTTTCTGGTATCAGTAAGACAGTCCAAAGATATAGGAATCGCAGCAAGTGAACATTAGGGAAAAAGAAGAATTCCTAAGAATCCACTCTTCATCCTGTAAAAAGACTAGAAGGGAAATGGGAAGTTTGCCAATATAAAATATGTTTTGAAAGAAAACTTCAGTGACAAACTGGGCCTTGAAGTCCCACAGGATTGAGGTACATCATTGAACTGAAAAACAGAAGGCAGCACAGCACCTAGCTTTATTTTGCATTGCTTCGGACTTGGCTGTTTTTACCAACCGCAGAAGTCCAGAGGTGATACTATACCTCAGCCATGCTCTGTAGATTTCTATAAAGTGAATCTATTTCATCTTGGGTCTTCCAGATGTTTTCTGGAAGAAAATGAACATCTGGACTGGAGGTTCCAGGGAATGCATTTTCAGATGTTGCCCAGGTTCGACTGAAGGATAGCTTAGTTGTCTTTGGATTTAAGTCACTTGGAGTTTCTGTCTTCAGCATCTGTTAAGAAAAAAATTAATCAATGGATGGATATTTCTGGTTTGGATAAAAATTTAACATGGAAAAAAATTTGGACTGAAATCAGACCTGAACCAAATACCTGGAAAATAGTTTTATTTAGAGAATTTTCATTTAGCTCATATTAAAATTCTCATTTTGTGCCCACATCAAGGTTAGTATTGCTTTTTTGATTTTCTTGGTTTTGTCCTAATTTTTAAAATTGCCAACTAACCAAGAAATTGACTATGCTGATAGTTGTATTTGTTTGATGTTTTAGGACCTGAAAGTTTCCAGTTTCAAAGCCTGTGAGTGCCCCAGTGAATAAATGCTTTTATTTGTATATTGATACCACCTCGTCACATGCTTTTTCATGTTTAATAAGAAAAAGAAGAAATTTGTTCTAATAAAAATTAATGTTGGAATGATGAGGTAAATGAAAGACCCAAAATGGTACTCCTTGCTCTCAAACTGGTTTGGCTAAATATTGAGTGATCATGGAATTCTGAAAGAAGCAAACTATGAAACGTGTTGTCTCCCTTGAATTCTGTTGTCAGATGAACTGATCTCAAGTCAAAAGTTCCCTTTCTAGTGAGTGAAAAAGAGGACCATCTGCCAAGGTTCACTTCATCCCATGTGCCTTAAATATCCATCCTGGAATAGTATGAATGGTTCCTGGAGCTATGGGATAGTTTATTGGTACTTTAGCATGCAGAAAGAATTTGTAAATGTGTTTAGATTAAATGTCTGCTTTTTAAAGACGATTGAAATTAGTAGTGTTACAAGAATAAAGAGCGAGAAGGTATCTGTGAGGACCAGTAGAGGGAACTTAGATGGGTACATTTTTAGCATTTCATTGAACACTAACTAGGTGGGCTATGAATGACGAATGAACTTCTTTGTAATCCAAACTTCACCTAAATTTCAATTAACATTTTCCTCTGAATTAAAAAAATACTCTTGTTTAGATAATTTGGAATATTATATTCTGGCAAAATAAAAATGTTTTACATAATTAGGAAACATTTAATTTACATTCTTCCACAAACTGTAGCACAACCTGTCATCTACTTACTGCAGCTGGAGCTTGCCCTGCTGCAACGTCAGCCTGCTCTCTCAGGCGTTTCATCTCAGAGGAGTAGGCTGCAATCTCCTTCTCCAGGCGCAAGTGACGGTGCAACAAGGCTTCAGCGCTGGATTCATCTTTCCCATAGTCCTTGCTGGCCAGAAGGGGATGCCTTTCTCGCAGCCATGAATTTGCTTCATCGATGTCAGCGAAGTACTGAAGGAATACAGGGAAGAAAGCATTTGGTTTCACATCCATGAAAGTATCACTCCTTCCTCTTTTGAAAATTGTGAATAAGGAGAAATGCTGTTAGGGCTGTAGCTATAAAGGTTACTTGCAGGTGTTGTGCAAGCTATGGATAAAGTAGCTCTAAATCTGTGATGTGTTTCATGACCACTTCAAGCACACCTCATTCACAGAATCACAGTGAGTAAATAGATTGCTTATGTAACTCATTAAAAACTCCTAACTAACTTGATGGGGCTTAAATAGCAGTCGTAAAAAGAATCCACAATGTACAATGCTGGTAGGCACCACAGAATCCCAACAGATATTAAAGGAATAGCCCAACACCAAATAGCAAACTCTGTCGACAAAAAAAAAAAAGCCTACTCTTTTGAAGAATTTGCAGTCTGCCTGGCTATGGTTGTAAAAAAACACCACAAGATTTTGAGATATAGAATAAGGTACAACATAAAACAAACAAATTCTGCAGTTGTGATGGAAAAAGAAAGAACAAAACCACCATAATATTGTTAAACTTCCTAGACAGGGCAGAGAATTTAGACTTTGTCAAGAACAAAGCCGTTTAGTTTCCCTCAAGCATCTCATGGGAAAAACAGACTGAGCAAAAAAACTTAGGAAAGAGAGAAAAAAAATACCTGAGATACCATGATGCAATTTGTGAATGCTGCTTTTACAAGAATTCTTCATTTGCAGCTGTGTGAATGCTTGTAGGTGTAGAAGTGCACATCAGAATGGGAGGGTCAGATGTTTCCCAGGCTTTGGAAAGTTCCTGGTCAATCCAACTCTTACGGCATGTTGCTTTAGTTGTTGGATTTCTGTATTTGTTTTTTTTCTCCATGATAGAAAGATGTCACACAGCTACCCAGAACCCATCCTCAAAAAAGACTCTGTATCAGCACTATCATGTGAGATATTTCCAACAGCATTTTTAACTGGGAGCAACTCCCAGCTGCTGAAACCTCCTACCTGGCTGACTTGCAGGAGGATAGAGACTTTGCTGTGGGACATCTTTCTGATGACCGACACCTGATGGCTTCCTGCCACTGTTGCCCTGCATGCAGGGCATGGGGCAGAACTAAATCGCATCTGTCCCCCCCATACCGCAGACCACAGAGGAATCCTGCTTACCTGTTTGATGAGGGCTGCTGCTTGCAGGCGGCTTTTGCGATCAGCCACCTCATCTTGGAGTTGGTGCCACAACTTCTGGAGGTTTTCTCTCTGCCTCAGAATGTCCTCCTGGCGTGCCGGGTTCTTCTGGGTCAACTCCCAGCCCCTCCTCATGACATCTGCACATACGGCCCTGTGGGAATTGCACTCCACTTCGAGAGCCTAGCAGGAGGATGTGAGACATTTCAACACAACTCACTCTTCTCTGCTACTGCAACACAAATGCTTACAAGAGCCCTTTGTCATATCCACACCTATGACTTCTCCCTGAGCCCTGAGATGATTGCCCCTTGGCTCCCCACACACAAGTTACTGTCCTCCTTTTTGCCTTTGACATGAAGCTTGTTATCTGTGTCTCTGAAGGAGACGCTCATTTGTCATCCACCAATTCAGCTGTCTCAGGCTTTCCATAAGCAGCAAAGACACGATCAGATGCACACAAATGTATATTAAAATTACAGAAGAGGCTCCTGTTCCAGTTTTGTCATGCAAGTTCTCAAGTCCACAGGTCTCTTACCATGTTCACAGTGATCCTTTGCCATAAGAATGCAATAGCTCACATAGTTAAACTTTTGGTATTAGCCCACAGCAAGCTCTTAGGGAAACTGTTAAGAGATTTGTAAGCTTACATAATGTTATCCATCCTGCCTGCTGATAACAGTTATCTTTTCACCATCTCTTTCTTTCCCCACGTATCAGTTGGCCAGGAAAGGTGGATGAGAAAATAAAAAACTAGCAACCTTTTTTCCCCTCCCATCCAAAGTAAGCTAATATGGAGCCCATTGTCTTTGCTAGAAGATGCCCTTCTAGTCCAGCATGAAACATGTTCCCCCTCTACCCTTCCCTTTCCCTCTTGGAAAAAAGTCCCTACACTCTACATTTTTAAAAAAATTCCAAACCCTGGTTGTGACACTTGACATAACAAGTGGGGTTTGACAGGTTCCTTGTAAGTGCTGCGCTGACTGAACTGAAGGACGTAGATGGTCCAAAATCTTGCTATAATACAAAGACAAGATACCTTGTGCTTCTGAATTGAGGCTGTAATCTGGCTGACATCTTTCCCCAATGTTGTTATTCTTGCTAGCTTCCATTTCTCAGAGATCCATGATTCTTCCTCTTTGCAGTCACGGAAGAATTCATAAAGCTTCAAAGCTTCTTCTAGCTGAGATTTTCTTAAACAAAGCAAACAAACCGTATATCTCAGTCAAAATCAGGATCCCACAGAGACAATGGTAGCAAAATCAAAGAAGAGCTCAGAAAATCCAAAATTTGAATGCCTTTAATTCCTCTTTGTCATAGATTAACTTATTCATGGAAGATGACAAAGGAAACAAAATTACATTTCCCTCTTCCCCTAGGAGATGAAGAGATAACCACATGCTATCCAGACTTCACATAAAGCGAGTCAGAATAAATGCCAAGAATGAAGCTATTCCTCATCTATGAAAGGGAGGGATCTCTTTCAGTGAACGGCAATCAAGACACTCAAGTTGCGTGACCTATGACTGTATAAATAGAGAAATTAAATGTTCAAATGCTAGGAAGCTGTGTCTTCTGATCAAGGGAGTGATTGCTCCCCCTAATCAGGAAGAACAGAGCCACGAGCATAACCCTACCGTGACTTGCTCAGAGCACTAAGATTCTGGTACAGCTGGCGAAGCATCTGAACTTTTGCATAAAGCACTTCTGGTTTAACTGTGGTGTTCTTGCTGATTTCTGCTGTCCTCTGGGTGATGTGGGTCAGTCTGTCATCGTAGGAAGAGATCTGCGAGTCAACCAAGTTGTGTTTCTGCAGCAAGTCTACTACTTCCAGGAGCTGCTTCCCACAGTCCTGGGAATTCACTAGCACCTGCAAACAAAGTGAGAACCAAAAAGGCATTAGCAGAGTGTGCATCCAGGGGCAAACAAATTAGTTGAAAGGTTCCTGTTGAGGCTCATAGCGTAAAAGAATGAGGTCAGCTGATTAAAGCTGAACAACTTCCTAATTAGAGGAATAATTTTCAATTTTGTCAGCTAATGGCAACAATCCAGCATTTCTATCAGTAATGGCCTCTTCAAATAAGCATCTGTTTCCACACCTAAGTTATTTCTATTGATGAAGCACTCAAGGTCTGAGAGTTTGTGGGTGCAGGGAATAGCCTTTTGCTATACCCTGCTCTGTAGGCAAACAGATTCACAGTCCGTATTTGGAGAATTCTACAATATCCCGTTTCATGGTATATTTTGATCACAAATTTCAGGTTCTTTGTTTGTTTGTTTGAAGAACTTCCTTGCCTTTGGTATCTATATAATGAAAACAAATACTTTATTATTTTCATTGATGGCCAATGAAGGTACCAAGTGCTGAAGTCTGTCTTCTTTCTAACTGTATCAATGGATACAATTATGAATCCTATTGTAGGATGTCATCCTACCTTACCAATCTTCTCCCATAACCTCAGGCTATCACGGTTCCAAAATTAGCACAATTAGCTGTTCTTTGTTAACGAACACTGAGGCAAAAAGTTTCATAATCTACAGATAGCTCTTGCCTTTAATGGGAAATTCACAACTTCATGTAGCATGTTGACACATTCAACTTAGATACAAGGCAACCCGTAGTCTTAAGGATGTCTTTACATGAGACAAGGCAAGACCAAAAGATGTATACATACTTCCTGCCATTACAAAACCAGTATGAAACCAGTTATTTCATAGAATCATAGAATGGTCAAGACTGGAAGGGACCTTAAAGTTCATGTAGTTCCAACCCCCTGCCATGGGCAGGGACACTTCTCAGTAGACCAGACTGCTCAAGGCACCATCTGACCTGGCCTTGAACACCTTCAGGGAGGGGGCATCCACCATTCTCTTGAGCATTTCATATGCTGAAGAGAACCTGGGGCTCTGACACTGGCAACACTTGGAAATGATTGCTAAAATATTTTCACTGTGCACTTACAGTTGAGCTTCTCTCTCACACAAGTTTAGATACCTGAAAGCTAGAAATAAACCTGATCTAATTCCCCCACCTGCAAAATCACTGGAAGTACCTCCAGAACCTAATTCAGAAGAATTATGTGGAATGGGAAAAGGAGGCTGTTTTGTTCCACTTTTACACTTCTAAATTTAGGTTCATTTTACTCCGTAAGTTGAGCCTGCAGCGAGCACCCCATAAAACCGTAACTGTATTTCTCATCAGGGAGACTTTTTGCTCATGTGGTTACCTACAGTGACAAACTGAAATGCCCAGTTAGGCATCTAAGTAAAACTGCTGTGTTTTCTCTATAACTGATAGACTTATTTTCTGTTGGCACCAGCCAGTCCCTGGAACATAGAGGAATTTTTAGGGACACATGCTGGCAGCAGTGCAAGCTGTGTGCTGGTGGAAGGGGCTCAGTACCTGCAGCTCTTTCAGCTCCTCTGTAATGGCATCAACGTCCCTCAGGAGGCCCAGAATTTCCTGCATTGTACCCAGGGAGTGTTGTCGCCTCTGCAGCTGATCCAGAAGATCCCGCCATCGCTTTGAAATGCTGTTTTGCCTACAAATGAAAGGAGACAAATGCCCAATTTGGACCAAAGACTTTGAGCAGCACTGAGAGATTCTCAGTGCTTGCAGCTTTGGAAGAGCTAAATGAACACAAACTCTTGCCACTATTCCGAGAGGACAGGCCAGGATCACAAAAAAGGTCAAAGTAATGTTGTTATCTAATTGGTGTGCTCATGGAGAGGAATTTTGACTAGCACATGAACTCTTTGACTTTTTAAACGTAGACACTGTTCTTTATAGATCCTCATACCTAACATCCCACATTGCTTTCACTTGATACAATGGAAAGGCTTGGGAAAAAAGTCTTTAAATGGTCTTTAAATGGCTGCTTAAAGCAAAAATTAATCTAAACCATACAACGAGTCACAGTGTGATCTCATAAAGTGCTTGGTTTACTCTTGTATAACCATCTTTCTTTGTTTTCCCATATGTTTCTGATTTTGCTTGAACCCAGGAAAGCACTGAAATACCACATGAGAAGTTCAGCATTCTTAGCCATTCCTAAATCAGGCTATACCGATAATCATAGAAGTGACAATATCTCAAGATTTGCTCCAAACTGGAGTCAATCTGAGAGGACTTTGTCCCTTAACTAACCCATATCTCCCCAAATTGTAGACCAAAAAAGAAATGTGTGGAATTTGAAGGAAGATAGATTTTTTTGGCAGAACTGGTATTTTCATATACAATGAAAATATCTTAAAAATATTTTTTCACCAGAAATCAGTCTGAGGGTTTGATCATTCAAGAAAAAAAAAAAAAAGTCTTAAAGATGATGAAGCATTTGCCTTATCTGGTGAAACTTTTCAGAGGTAGAAGTTCTACCCATGAGGAGCACAGGGCTATGATTTACAGCTACAATTCATTTTCTTTTACCACACACAGAATTTCAACTAATTTCAACCTCCAGCACTACGCAGACTCATGACTGTCACTCACTTCTTCACAATTTGATCTTTGCCATGATAGTTCTCCTGGCTGATGACGGTAGCCATTTCATCCAAAGCAGTGAAGCGTTCCCTCCTGGGGAGTACATCTGCCACAATGGCTTCCAGCTTCTTACTGGCAGCCTCCATCCTGTCTATGCTCTCTGGCCAGAAGTCCTGCTTCCCAATCACTTTCCTCATATCTTCCAAGTAGGACTCACGCAGGGCTGCCTTCTTCAAGAACCTCTGGGCCAGCTGTTCCAGCCTTTCTAGCCTCAGCATCTCCTTCTGCAGTGCTTTTCCCCGGCTGTGCTCTGCCTTTTCCAGGATAATCCAGTACTTTTCCACATCCTGCAGTGTTCTGCCCTCTGGGGGCAAGTATGGCCGTTGGTTGTTGGCTCTCTGCTTGGTCCTGATGTTGAAGAGATGGGCTTCAATCATGCCTTTCTCGTGATATTTGGGGGGTTTCTCCATGGTGCGGAAAGTCTTGAAGTTGGCCATGAGCAGCCACATTTCCTGAAGAGAGTTGGGGAAGTGACGGTCATCTAGTTCTGTCACCTTCTGTTTAATCCATTTCAGGAGGTCAGAGACCATCTGCTCATATAGAATCTTCAAGTCATCTATCTCCTTCAGGAAGAACATGATCTGTGATGGAAATACAAAGTTACAAGTAACACATGAAGCAAGGTGGGTGAATAGAAAACGTCATCTTTGTAAACAAAGTTTAGGTTCCACATAGTTGAATATGTGTCAGGAAAATAGTACTTAACAAGCAGATTGCCAGAGTCATCACATTTTTATACCAATGTGGTGATAGCTGTCACATCTGAGGCCAGGTGAAATCCTAGAATAACCTTCCATAAAGCACAGATATAGAAATATTCTCATTTCCGTTTTTATTTAAGACAAGGATAATTTTGGAATACGCAGCATGGATGTTGAGGCTATCAGCTAAGAGGCTATCCTAAATGAGGTGACTAGAAAAGAAGAATCCCAAGCTGAGGGTCCAGATTTTTCGTTTCATAACAGAAAATAAACCTTTTCTTTCCCCCATTCTCATTCCTAAACCCAAGACAATGCTATCCTATCCTATTTAATATGCAATTCTACCCTCTTAGCCTCAATGCCTTCAGCTCTTAGGAGACCATCTGACAAGATCCTGGTCTTCCCATGTGCCCACAGCAGACTGTGGTCAAACAGCCCCTTCTCAATCTCTACTGTTAGACCTATTTCTCTTTATAGAAATGATAAGAGACTGTCTCATAGCCAAACAGGGATTTGGCACACAAACAGGATGTTAACTCCAATTCAATACTAATTTGCCAAGTCTAGGATATTTTCTGTTTCATTTACGGTCTGACCTGCCTTTATTTCAAGTTTACGTAAATACTGGAGCAGAAATTTAGAGTTAAATCCATAAAGAAACAAAGTATTAGAATGAAACCATCCTTTTTTTCCATTTTATATTTTTCTTCATCGTTGCCTTTTTATTTTGTAAGCTTCCCTCACCCTAATTTAGCAGTCCTCCTGATGACCTCAGGCTTATTGCTGAACAACATTGTCTGCCTCTATCATCCCCCTGAGCTTCTCTGCTCCAGCCAGGCAGATTAGTAAGGGAGGTGGCCCTGCGCAAAGACCCAGCCCCTGCAAGTGGTAAGCTGCTTTTACCTACCAGAAAGCGCACTTGATGATGACGTAGAGTGCCACAGTGTTGGAAGAGGAGTAAAACAGCACCAACCTTTAGTGCAGGAAAAGCAGCCTGTGACAGCAGGGCTCCCTTCTGTATTTTCTGCCATCGTACCCAGTTCTCACTGAAAGAACCTAGTAAGTGCATGGTCACCTCACATGGGTGGGGGAAAGGAGATTTTCCTCCCTGAGCTGATTCTGTCTGCCATCCTTGGTCACATACTTTATCTGAACTCAAAGGCTTCCTTGACACGTTCAGGCTTCCCTCCCCAATCCTATTAGCAAATTCAGAGCTGCCTATTTGAGGGGACTAAGGACATGAAGAGATTAACACCTGTTTCATTCTCCTTATGAATGTTAGTGTGTGTCAGAAGTGTAGGAAGACAGGAGTACAATATTAGAGATACGCTAAAGACAGGGATGGAGGCAAAAAAAAAATGGGGGTAAGTGGAAAGAGAGAGAAAAGAAAGAATAAATAGACCTACACCAAATGGAAAAAACAGTGGAGCACAAGAACTGAAAGACAGAGTTAAGAAATACTGTTTTCTCCCATCTTACAGAAGTTATGGCTTATTTGATCCTTATAGTTCCTCTAATTCATGCTCGGTGACTCAAGGAGTATTTCAGGTTTATCAGAAGAAAAATAGCGTCTCCTGTCCAAAATCCAGAGACTCACACATAGATCAGTCAAATCGTACTGCCCAATTTTTGACTGAATTCCAAGCCCTGCTCTCATCTAATGCTTCTCTTTGGGAAACATCCCTGTTACTGAAACATGTTTTTGGATCCTCTTGTTCTTGTCCCAGACACTTTGTTAGCTGAGAAAACCCTGGTTTGCAAAAGCTTTTCACCCTGTTACCACCAGGGAAGTCTTAGGATTTAGGATTTTTGCACGTCCCATCAAGCAATAAATTCCCCCTGTCAACTGCACAGGCAAGTCTGTGAGTCCAGATGTTCTTCTAGGCCCTGTCTTGGATGTGCAGGTTTTCTGGGAGCTATTTGCCTTGTATTTTTCACAAAACCAGAATAGATTACTCTGAAGGTAGAAAAGAAATTCTCTCTAAGGAAAGTGGTCTTCAGTGGAATACCTACAAAATACTTTCAGTTTTCCATCATCAGGTTGCAAGTAGTTTTTAATATAATTCATGACCATATGTGAGACAAAACGCAAGTGGAAACTGAAAATAATCTTCTTTAGCTTTGGTGCTGTGGTTTTTTTTTTGTCTGTTTTTTTGTTGTGGATTTTTCTCCTTCTTTTACACTGCCTCCTTTTTCATGTCTTGTTTTTGGTGGTTTGGAGGGGTTTTTTACCTTTCTTTTCGGTTTCTTTGGTTTATTTGTTTTCTATTTATTTCATACTTGGCAAAGTACTTAGAGGGAAAGGATGAGGATTTTCACAGGAAATAAAAATCTAAAGTAGTCTCACAGTTTAAGACATCACCTTTCTTATTAAATCAGAAAATTGTTGACTAGGTCTGCTTTTGCTTAGCAGTAATCACAGAATCACAAGGTTGGAAAAGACCTTTAAGATCATTGAGTCCAACCGTTCCTGTCCTAAGCTAAACCATATCCCTAAGTACCTCATCTACCTGTCTGTTTAACACACCCAGGGTTGGTGACTCAACCCCCTCCCTGGGCAGCCTGTTCCAGGCCCCGACAACTCTTTCAGGGAAGAACTTTCTCCTAACACCTAATCTGACCCTGCCCTGGCACAGCTTCATGCCATTGATCCTCCCAAGATTAATGAGATTTCTATGCCTCAAGCATCCTTGGAGCCACATCAGTTCTCAAACAGAAACTGTGAGGTCAAAAAAGGATTAATTTTCAGTGAGATAAATGCATCTACAGACAGTTTGCAAGAATCAACGGATGATAAAAAAAGGTCTTTCAAATGGCTGTGCCATTCGATTCAGTTAAAATGATCCAGAAGTTGAGCTTGCACCCCCAAGGCCTCCCAAAAAAACCCCAACAAACCACCGAAACCCCAAGCATTTCCAACATAAATTTAGTCTTATATATTTAACTTCTAACTTCTGCAGATAGCAACGCACTTTGGTAAGTCGCTTTTGTATTGTCTGGCCTTGTTTCAGTCTGGAGAAGTAGTGGTAATAGAGTGACACATAAGTCATGATGGATCTCTCATCTGGGTAGGGTACTGCCACATCCTCAGCATCAAGCAGTTTGCTGATTCCTAGGTCTTTCGCAGCAACATCGAAGGCATTGTTCAGGTTTTTGATGGGCTGGTCCTGCCGCAGTGAGCTATAGTGTATAAGATCAGGCCTGGGCAAGGAGAAAAGCAGGGTGTGGAGGGAAAGAAAGATTTGTGTTTGTCATAAGTTCTTTCAGACTATAAACAATAAACTGTTTATTAGACTAAGGAATGTAACATTAGGGCTGAAATTACTCTGACCCTGAGCTTCATTCAAGAGCTTTGCCCCTTGCCCACATAGCAGGAAGGCAAGTTCAATTTCCTCTCTGAAAATGAACTATTGCTCCAACAAATGTATGCCCTTCACTTCTTTCTCCTCTTCACTGATGGGTGAAAACCAAAGACCACTGGAGGAGAAGTTCTGAAAAGGGAGGTAACACCCAGCCTGGGGAAGTTACAGGATCCCGCTGTGGTATCCCCCTGCCAGAAAATGTAACAGAACTGTTAATGAGAGAAGAAATGTTCAAGGTTTTCCCAGGTGGTTTCTCTCTCCTGCCTTGGACTGTTTTCTTCACGCTTTTTCGAAGGGTCATAGAAAGAGACTGAGGTTGCTTTCTCTGTTACATTTGAACCAGAAGGTGTCTATACTTACAAAGTTCATACAATAAAACCAGTCCTTAAAATAGTAACTTTGGAAAAAGAGCACTGGGAGCATGATGGAGCAGTTACAATTGGGCAGCATTGTTCAGATGTGTGACACTCCCTTGGAAATTCGATTTTATGCCCCACTAAAGGAACCAGCAACCAGGAACTTTTGGCCCTTCCTTCCTCAGAGAAACAATATCCACGTAAGAAAGGACAGTCTTCAGTGAGAAAGGGCAAAGAGAATTTCACAGTTTCTTGTAATTCAGACCCTGGAACAACTTGTGCTGGAGCTAGGAATGAGCAATGACTCCTGGGCTGATCCATCAGATCTTACCTGTGAGCATGTATGAGTGCATTGAAGGCCAGCCCATCACTCCAGCTTTTGGAGAAGTCTTTCACATTCACGTTGGAATAGCTGGCAGTTTTATGCTGACACCAGAGTAGTAAGGCTTCGTTGGCAAACAGAACCTCAGCTCTGCCTCCAAATTCTTCCTGTGAAGAGAGCAGGGAAAAGAAAAATCAGGGTGAACAATGTATGGAACTAGCATGATTTGGTTTACACTTATGTTCCCAAAGATCACTTTGTATTCCTCCTGTCCTATTCACAAATCCCCTCAAAGTCCTGACATGCAGACTGCAAGTGTCATGAAGGCAGAATGATTTAACATGAAAGTAGAAGTTTCCTGTTATAGTAAAAGTTAATTGAATGAACTCAGGAATTATAATGTGAAATGCAGATGTTAAATGATTCTCTTCTGCAAGGTCTGCAGGAATTAAGTGGAAAGCAATGCTCAGTTTATTTGCTTCCTTAGCTGTGAATTAGAACTTGGAAACAAAATATAATGTATCTGGGTCTAACTGGAAATTATTAACTTTGATTTCATAATACCTTCATAGGCCCTCATCTTTCATGTACTTAGATTACACGTTAAATAATTTCAAAAAGAATACCTCTCTTCAGAGAAAGAACACATAAGCAGCATGCAGTTCAAATCGAGAGAGCACTGTCATCAAAGAAATTCTTTATGGAGTCAAAAGTCAGTAAAAAGTTTGTGGAAGAGAGTGAGGAACTTTAATATCCTATCTATCTCCAAGTTACTGTTTTTTGGTTTCTAAGAAACTACAAAGTGAATTAAAGTTTAGAAATGGCTGGCTGAGTAACTGGGTAATATTTTAAGATGTGCATGATCAAAGTGATCCTTGCCAGCCTGAAACTCTATGGTCTCTGAAATGCTCTAATCAGGCAGAAAGACAAAAGACACCATTTTACCTTATCAAGTTGGATAGATGAAATCTGAAATCGCAGTATAATGATCCAGATAAGTCCCAGGATTAAGGTTCTGTCACCATCTACAATATTCTCAGGGCCGATGACTTTTACTTGTACCTGCTAATAAACCAATATCTTCTCAGCCTAAAAGTACTCATGTCCAGCTCTCTAAAGGAGATAATTTGTGTAACAAGCTGTTATTGAAGAGGGTGTTTGGGCTGTTTTCTTAAGTAAAAAAGGTTTACATGATCTCTTAATTTGTCTATATACCCATGAGCTCCCATGATCACAGTCTAGCTCTCCTGTGCATCAAGGAGGAGCTTTAGCAAAAGCCTGGCAAAGGGACAGTATTCTCAAAGATTGGAAGTTCCTACAAGGATTTTGAAAACTGGTCATTAAGGAGAGGAAAGAAAGACAATTCAGTGCTCCTTTCCTCCAGAGGAGCGATGGCAGGGTAAACTCAGAGACCATCTCCTCAGTCTGGTCTCCAGTCAGCTGTTCAGCTCATTGGGCTCACCAAACAGTACAAACCGACCATCCTAAACAAGCTGTGGCAGGGTTGTAGCTTATGCCAACAAAGTGGCATCTCCTCAAGAAGTCTGAGAATGCTATACTGGCTCCTGCTATTTTCATGATCCCCTCTCTGGAGGCTGGACTAATGCCACAAGTGATGGCTGGCTGGTCCAGCTGGCAGAGCCTGGATGTACACATACCAGTGGGCCTTACACGACCTGCACACTTAGCAAGCATGTGTTAGCCAGAGCCTCATTGCATTTGATTTGCAATTAGCAAAAATCCAGACATTATATACTTCCCTATGTCTACTACTGTGAAACCCCTCTGGTCCTTTGGGGTTCACAGCACATAGAGATTTTTAAGAGGCCCACAATAAATTGTTTGCATCAAAAATTAAAAAACACATGTACTGACTTGTAGCTGAAAAGAAGATGCAGAACTGGAATAAATAAAAAAACACTGTAATGACTCCCTGAAACTGATAAAATCAGAGCTCTAAAAATCTCCATTTTTACATCAGGTAGTTTCAACTTTGCTCAATGATGTTTGCTCTCCCCCAACATTTGGGAAAACATAACATCTAGAAAGATATAAAAATGCAGAGTATAGAAATCTGATGACTTTCTTGAGTAAACCCCTTGACCTGTCCTCAAAGAATCTTATTGTTTATTTGGTGGTGGGGGGATTATAATGAACACAAGCTATAATAAGTTAGTAACATACACAAACCATTGGGATCTCCAACACCAATATTAACTTACCTTGGATTTCAGAAATGTGATGGCTTTGCTGTTGTTCTCTAGAAAGTGCACTCTCATCTTTCCCCGGTTTGGTCTGGGCAGAGTTTCTCCAGAGAGCAGTTCCAGGAGTTGCATGAGGGAGATGCCATCCTTCAAGTCTGTGTAAATATCTTCTATCTCGACCTTTACCTGCAAAGACCAGTCAGTCAATACAGACCCCAGATGAGCATTTGGCCTGCAGAACCCTCTACTTCTAACACTAATATTTCTCCCTGTTCCACTGAATCTTCTGCATGATGAACCTCATTTCACAAAAAACAGATTTGCAGGAGCACTGACATTATTTATGAGAACAGGCTGAAGTAAACAAACCAACTCACAGCTAAGCAAATAAAGAAAAAAAAAGGGGATTTTTCAAAATAAAATTAAATAAATTGGCATTTTTAATATCAGTTTGGAAGTGCTGACATTTTATTTTAAATTACAGTTCAAACGAATCTCTTCAGCTTCTCACTCTGAGCAATGCATTTCACTTAAAAATTGACCTGATAATCCTATTCAATGCCACATTTTTACTCCATAGCCCCAAGAAAGTCTGTGACTTCCTGCTTAGACCTGTGCTACCACCCAAAGTTTCCAGATTTTTAGCCAGAGTCTCACAATAAGCAAAAGATTAAGATCTTCTACAAAAACATATTTTACTGTGCCAGTGGTGAGGTCACCCAGTGTTTAGGTGATACAACATGCCAGTGTGTACTCTGACCTAACAAGAACTCACCTTGGGTGTTTCCTTTCGGCCTTATGCCATTACTCATCAAGAAGTGATGTTACCAAACCATACCAAACACTCAACAATAATTCACTGTGATTCTGAAATTGAGGTAAATAATCCTTTTGTCTTCAAGAAAAGAAAAAAAAATTCTGATGCAGTAGCCTTTGTAATTCAGAGATGTAGGAGAAATAAAGGAGAAGTGATAGACATGGACTTTTTCTTTCCTGACCAATTATTAATCAGTTTAACAGATCTTTTCTCCAGAGAAAGAAGAAAATACCAAAAGTGGAAAAGCAACTCAAAGAGACTTTAAGTCTGTACTGTGTGTGTAACAAGAATTTACAACTTTGACTGATTACCTCCATGAAAATATCCATTTACTTGCCAACTTTATTTCTTTTTGCACATTATATAAATGGAAAATACTACCTATGGTGTATTACCATAAAAAAATAAAGCTTTTCTATTCAGTGACACCTCTATAAATGGAGGATAGTTCTGTTTACATTTGTAAAGAGACAGCCTTCACGTATCTGCTTCATGCCTCACCCAGCAATAGTTTTAATAACTTTGTTGCATCATTCTTCTCATAAAGATACCAGTTACAGATTGCTTAGCAAATCCAGTCCAATAGCATCCTCAGTGCTGGGCTCAAAGTAGTCAAGAGTGCAACTGAGACTGCTGCGGTGTCCCGTAGCATGATCCAGTCACGTTGAAGTGTGTGTTGAAAAGCTGAGACTGCACTACTGAGAAGCACGAGATAAGCTGTCAGTCTCAGCACCGTTCCTTACCGTATATGGTTTGGAAAGCTACCACAGGCTTTTTTCCCCATACTTTTATGATAGATGAATGAGTGCTGTGCAGGAAGTTGACTGGCATTTTAATCTTTGAACTTGAAGATGTTTTTAAAATGAGAAAGTGTTTCTGGTTAGCTACAGATAAACATGTATAATTTGTGGTTAGAAAACAGAAAACACCATAAAGCCCTAACGTCCTGTGTGTGGCAAAATGAGAATGTGTTTTGCAGTTGTTCTCTCACGGGAGTAAAAAGAAATGTAAAATGTTGCTGTGCTCTGAGACTGCCTTTGTACTAATTGCCAACTTAAAGAATCACAGAATCACAAGGTTGGAAAAGACCTTAGGATCATCAAAGTCCAACCATTCCTGTCTTATGCTAAACCATATCCCTCAGTACCTCATCTGCCCATCTGTTAAACACACCGAGAGGTGGTGACTCAACCCCCTCCCTGGGCAGCCTGTTCCAGGCCCTGACAACTCTTTCAGTGAAGAACTTTCTCCTAACATCTAATCTGACCCTGCCCTGGGGCAGTTTCGTGCCATTTCCCCTTGTCCTATCTCCTGTCACCTGGCTGAAGAGACCATTGTCCACCTCTCTACAACCTCCTTTCAGGTAGTTGTAGGTGGTGATGAGGTCTCCCCTCAGCCTCCTCTTCTCCAAGCTAAACACCCCCAGCTCCCTCATCCGCTCCTCATAGGATTTGCCCTCCATCCCCTTCCCCAGCCTGGTTGCCCTTCTCTGGACTCTTTCAAGGACCTCAATGTCATTCTTATGGTGAGGAGCCCAATGCCGAGTACAGGAGCACCATCACCTCCCCAGACACACTATTTTTCATACAAGCCAGGATGCTGTTGGCTTTCCTGGCCACCTGGGCACACTGCTGGCTCATATTTGGTCATTCAGCTTATTCAGCATTCCACTGAAAAAAACCAAAATGCCTCTGAGACATAATGTAACAGCAATTAGCCAGAAAGTAACCAAGAGGCTGGGTCCTGTTTGGTGTCGCACAAAGTCCATTTTCCTTAATATCAACCACAGAGTCCAGAAAAAGGAATTGGTTTTGGATGATGTAATTCCCTACTGTGGTACAGCTACATCGTTTGTACCTGAAGTAGAGTTTATCTGCAGTAAGTCTGGAGACTTTTGGAACATGTTAGTAACGTGGCATACACAAATCGACTGTACGCTAGCTCTGAAGCTTTTTGGAAACCTGAGACTTGCTAAGAACAAACTGGTCTGTACTTGCATGGTAGTATGCCTGAAACTGCGAGATTTAAGGCAACTTCTTCAGAGTCACTGAGCAGCAACTCAAGCTGGACTGATCAGGCAAAGCAGAAAGTCTTAAATTTTGGCCAGGCAATTAAGAATTGACCATTGTTTGGGGAAATCCACACATTTGTAGATGCTTTACTTGTAGGAAAAAGAAAGGCAAATAAAGTTCTCCCTCTGAGATGATCAGCAAGATACAATAGACATCACAATATGACAGGGTTATATAGTCTACAAAAATGAACCCTTATTTCATGGAAGACTAGTAATATGGACAACAGAGACAGAGGTAAGGTAAGAGATAAAGGCTCTGCTTAGTCAAAGCCTTCCTTGTTTGCATATATGTGTAATGTCAACACTAAGGAAAAATAATTTCAAAATAACATTTTAAAAAAGATAAAATACAGTGAGCGAAACAAAACCATCAGAAAAAAAAATCTCCAGATTGAAGGATCTTACTTACATTATTCCTGAAGAAGACATTGTTCATCCAGTTTGTAAAGGTTTTCTTTTGCATGGACATGCGCTGCTCTTGCAGCTTTTTGATATGATCTTTTTCATATTCGGTACCCATGGTCATATCTAGGAAGCCAGAAACTCCAGTGAGGTTCTCAGCACTGAAGGGATCTGCCTGGCCAGCTACAAAATCCAGTAATGTGCCCAGTGTATGTAGGGAACCCAGCCCCAAAAGGTACAAGATTCAATACCACACCCAGTGTAATACCTTAATTTCCTTTTGCTTGTACTTTGCACTTCAATTTCACTCTATTTTTGGCTTACTTGAGTTCTCCCTTTTAAAATGCATCTCT
Source organism: Porphyrio hochstetteri (assembly GCA_020800305.1). Lineage (NCBI taxonomy): Eukaryota > Metazoa > Chordata > Aves > Gruiformes > Rallidae > Porphyrio > Porphyrio hochstetteri. The sequence continues at coordinate 47,559,437 of CM036908.1, forward strand.
GGTTTCAGGATGAAAATGTGACATGTATCTATGCAGCTTTACTTCCTTTCAGCCTCTCCCTGGGCACTTGATCCCATGAGGAGCACCATGATCTGAAAGCCACCAATAACCCAGTAACTCCCTTGGGTATGCTGGAAGCACATGAGAGAGAACTGATCTTAGACTCTGTCAGAAAGAGGGACCTGCAAATCACTTCCCGTGCTGTGCTTGGAAGTGTACTATATTCTCTGGTTGAGATGCTGCTTTTTGGCTTTCAGATCACCATGTTTCCAACAGAAATCACGTAGCTGCTTAGAAAGGAAATGCTAGAATCATAGAACTGTTTTGGGTTGGAAGGGGCCTTAAAGATCATATAGTACCAAAGCTCCTGCTGTGGACTAGGACACCCTCCACTGGACCACATTGCTCCATCCAATCTGGTCTTGAGTACTGCCAGGGAGGGGGCAGCCACAGCTTCTCTGGGCAGCCTGTGCCAGGGCCTCAACGCCCTCACAGGGAAGAAGTTCTTCCTTATATCCAATCTACATCTACCCTCTTTCAATTTAAAGCCATTATCCTTGTCCAGTCACTCCATGCCCTTGTAAACAGCCCCTCTCCAGTTTTCTTGTAGGGTCCCTTCCATCAACCTGCAATCAATCAGCCTGGTTCTTTCTCTCATCAGTTGAGTTTTCACATATCTGTCACTGTAAGGATGGTGCCAAAGGTCCATAGTCAGATGGACAAGTCAGTGGGCATTATGCCTCTTCCCCAGGCTGTCACAGACTTATCTCCCTCATCCTTATCAGTGAACAGTAAGGCATGCAATTCACCCCACCACCCAAGCTGAACAGCTAATTAGAAAGGAGGACTGTTCCCTTTCGAATCTGTGAAGCAATAAACCAATTTCAGCAAAAATGGCCACCTCTTTTGGGAGTCATTTAGCTTACAGTGTAAATCTGTAACAGCAGTGACCTTGCTGGTAACAAAGTGAAGAGAATCACTTTAAAAAGAAAATCAAAATCAGTGACCAAACGTCATCTGCTTGGACTACCGCCATAACTACAGTCATTACCTGGATGGCAGCCTGGCTGTGAAACCAGGAGACCTGTTGTAAAGGTGAAAGAGGAGAAAGGTGCCTGCTGCTGTCAACCCACTGCAAGGAGAGAAGGGAATGGAAAAATGAAGAACTCTGGCAAACTGCAGAGGTGAGGAGCAGTGTGACCTGCTTCCCAAATATCCCATCTCTGTTTTGCAAAGGCCCAGTTCAGAGCCATTCTGGGCTCTGTGCCCCTTTAGTTCATAAAACATAAAACACCAAAAAAGCCCACCCCATTGTCTGTCCTAGTGTGAGAAGACAGCAAGAGGGAACTAGCAACAGCTTCCACTGCAAATGGGAAACTGCTTGTCTGATAGTTTTCCGGCTCTCAGATGAATAATTTTGCCATTTTACAAGACATAAAGGTGTGGGAAGTACAGAAGGAATGTTTGGCCACCACTTTTTCTTATTTTTCCTTTTTTTTTTTTTTTTTTTGTTTTTGGCAGGCATTTCTTAACCCCCAGTTCTTTTGATTTCTGCAGAACAGTGACAAGTCTGACACCTGACAGTTCGACAACACCACAGGGAAGGATTACAACCCCAGAGATTAAATCCTTAGGAGAGGAAGAATTTAGTAAAGCTTGAAATAGATCTATAAACAATACTATTTTCATATCTTTCAGGCTAGTTCAGCACTGCCTACTTTTTTCATCTGGAGAGCAGACATTTAAAGAATCACCTTTCCCTGCCAGCGGGGTTATATTAACTCACTCTCATGCAATAAACCCACATAGTGAGCCCATGTTGTAACACCATTTCTGCATTTGCCAGTGTTCTCAGAACGTCCTGCGGGCTCCTTTGTTTTAAAAGGAGTTGTCATGCAAGCTTTGCAGCCACCCTGAACAACGACAAAACTGATTTCGTTTAGGTGCAAAGGAAGCTTGGGCGCAACAGCGTTTCTAACCCGGTTTCTTCAATTTGGTTAGAAACTCTCCCCAAGTTGGATGATTACCTGAAGACAGGTCTGTAATAGATTATCTGCATTTACAGGATGCAGAGGTAGTGCTAAGAGGGAAATCTGGCTTTAATGATGTGTAACAGGAAAAAAGATCAAAGAACATTAAAAGAAAGGGACTTACAGGGGTTTGGAGGAGCTCCTTTCTGACAGTCAGCATTTGGTCACTCCGGAGAATGACTTTCAGTTGTAGATTCACCTCTGTTCTTACACTGAGGTTGTTTTTTCACGTAAAGCGACCTTTGAATTCAGGAAAAGAGACAAGGTATTTATGATTTACCTATGAACTTTTCATCTGATATGAAGGAAATAACCCATCAGAACACAAGTAAAAGTTATCACAAGCCTCATCCAGTCCTTACGCTCAATAATAATATATAAGTGGCACCAAAATGGCTGTAAAGCAGTGAAAATAGTCATCCACCATGCTCATGCTTTGTAATGAGCACCTTTCACAATCATGCAGAAGGCTCTGACTGATCACAGGCTCTAAAAGAATTCCTACCTGGGAAACTGAGCCCGATAATGGAGCCTGACCGCTTAAATCAGTACAGGCTGGGGATAACCTGCTGGAGAGGAGCTCTGCGGCGAAGGACCTGGGGGTCCTGGTAGATGACAGCTTGGCCACGAGCCAGCAGTGTGCCCTGGTGGCTAAGAGGGCCAATGGGATCCTGGGGTGCATCAAGAGGAGTGTGGCCAGCAGGTTGAAGGAGGTGATCCTCCCCCTCTACTCTGCCCTGGTCAGGCCCCACCTGGAGTATTGTGTCCAGTTCTGGGCTCTCTGGTATAAAAATGACAGAGATCTCCTGGAAAGAGTCCAGAGGAGGCTACGAAGATGATTAAGGGCCTGGAGCATCTCCCCTATGAGGAAAGGCTGAGTGAGCTGGTCCTCTTCAGCCTTGAGAAAAGAAGACTAAGGGGGGGACCTTATTAATGTTTATAAATCTCTTGAGTATGGGATGCAGGGGGAATTGGCCAGCCCCTTTTCAGTGGTCTGGGAGACAGGACAAGGGGCAATGGCCTCAAGTTGGAGCATAGGAAGTTCTGCACCAATATGTGGCAGAACATTTTCCCCAGTGAGGGTGACAGAGCCCTGGGACAGGCTGCCCAGGGGGATGTGGAGTCTCCTTCTCTGGAGAGATTCAAGACCCGTCTGGACCCCTCCCTGTGCGACCTGTCCTAGGGAGCCTGCTTTGGCAGGGGCGTTGGACCCGATGATCTCTGGAGGTCCCTTCCAACCTCTATAATTCTGTGATTCTGTGATTCTATGAAAACGAAAGCAGGGCAGAGGGTACAAAGATCAGAGATATTCCCAAGCGGATAATCTGGGATATAGCAAACGGGAAGGTGAAATTGGGAAGTGTTAGAAATGTGCTTGCTGCTGCTTTGAGGAAGCTCATGTGCAGAGATACCTGCTGCTGGCAGGGCAAGCTGAGGTGGGGCTGGCAGCGCCAGCGGCTTCCAAAGTTTAGTGTCATCAATCTTCTCATTAATAACAAAAGGGAAAATAATTCTGGTAACTAATATAGCAGTGAGTCACTTACGAGGTCACACCAGCACAGAACACTTTGACCTGGAATTATTGCCAGGAATCAGAGGGTCACTGCTGGGAATCACTGCCAGAAAACAGGCAGGCATCTGAGATCAGAAGCTCCAAGTCAAGATGCCTGGCTCGGAGATGAGGTAAGGGAATAGCAGTCCTTTTCCCTTCTGGCAAAGTCTCAATCTCTTCCCTTCTAGCTACCATCCAAAAGCAACGGGAAGAAACACGTAAGAAGAAATGAACAAACTCCCCATAACTCAGTACAGACAAAACTTGATCGACAAAATCTGTATCTTCATACGCACCCCAGAGAAATCTCCCATCCAGTGCCATGTAAAACAGCTAAAAATAAAAAACTGAATCCATGTGTTACAGGTATTACTCAAAATATTACCTCCAAATTCCTGGATGTTCACCAGCCAACTAAAATAAAGTAATTCTTAATGATCTTTAGATGGAAACAGGAGGAAAGGGACATAAATTCAGCAATTGCTTACTTTTTTTAAGGCTTTGTGAACCCATTATTTGGTTATAATTCTACTCTTCCCTTTTCTGTCTTGCTTTTATTTATATGTATATGCTCCTAAAGGTAAGATAATAGTCTGTTGGCTTAATTCTAGTACAGGTTTGTCTAGGTGGTGTTCGTGGAGAAAAGGTCCTTGATCCAATCACATGGAAGGCAGACACTAGTAGGCAAATTTGCCCTGGATGCAGGCATTTCTCCCTTTTGCAAGTTAATTACTATCTAAATGATTACACTTGTGAAGCACTAGCTTTGTTTTCTATGACAAAGCAAGACAATCTAAGAACTGGTATAAAACTTCATCAACTCCTCAATATCCATCTCCATTTATAGTATCTACCTGCAGCACGAAGTTAAAATGGTGGACATTTGTGTGACCCTGACAAATAAAGCTATTTCCTCAGTTATTTACATCCTAACAAGATAAGAGGAAGGGCATGACAATATTTGTGTACTGTTTCCTCATTGCTCTGGGCTAACTATGGGCCCTCTCTTCGTGCCTTTGCAGAGAAGGGGACCCTTGCCACCGACCATAGGAGGATGGCCCATGATGGCAGCAGCGCTTTGTTTCTTAAACAGGGAGGATGCTGATGTGGGATTCCCTTCTGCAAAGTAGCAGCCACATTAAGACATGTTAGGTTTTTAGCTCCCAATCTCATTCTGCTTAAGGAGGAAAGAGAGACCATAGAGACCAAACAGGCCTCAAGCCCAAGCAGCTTGGATGCAACCCCGAAACTTCTCTGACCCCAGCCCTTCCCCCGCTACTCTTCCACTCCTGCACATCTTTTTTTTTTTTCTCCAATTACAGTCATTGTCCTTCTCCCACAACATGTCTGTGAATTCCCAGGTGCTCCCTAAGTTGGGAAGAAATGTTTAATAGCCCACTGCAAAGAGCATAAATGCAATGATCACAGGATTGGCAGAGGTTTGCAGATGCAGAGTTTGCTGCTCCCTCTCCCACCCCTGACCTGAACAAGATCTGATGGCCATGGGCCTTCCCAGGGCAGCAGAGCCCAGGTCCCATGGAGGCATTCCTCATGGCAACACTGGCTTCCCCCTTCATCGCCCTCACCCACCAGGATGGAGGAACTTGCCAGAGGGCAATACATCTGCACAGGTGGATGCAGATGCCTTTAGGTGCCAAAGTGTCCCTAAGAAGGCCGTTCACAGCTGCCGGCCCTGTAACCAAGCCCTTCATTGCACCAAGCTACTACATCCATGCCCTGAGCTGCCACTGCACAAAGCCCACTCCGACTTGAAAGCCACGTGGCCTACTCTTACGGAGGGCTGCGTTTACTCACACAGCTCAGGCGAAGGGATTGGCACAGCCTGTCACCCTCCATTATGTGCTTTGAATAATTTCACCTTCCTGAAGGTATAGGAAAATCCCCTCTGATCTCTGCTGAGGAGAAGGTTCCCCAAATTTCAGAGAGAGAAACATTAAGTGCAAACATGCACAGCAGTCCAGCCCTCTACCCCCTACTGTGTCTCTAGCCCTGCTGCCTCCACATGTGCCTCAGAACAACAAAAATGTGGGCCTTGACTCTGTGGAGTGGGAAGGCAGCCCCGGCTTAGGGCCATGGTCTTGTAGCCCACAGTGTGCCAAATCGGTGCAGAAACTAGCCAGCTGCCTGAGGCCAGCAGCCTGGGTCCCACAGGTAGCCCTCCCCTTTGTCACCCTCCCCAGCTCAGGTAAAAAACTGATGCTGAGTCTCATCAAAGCAGCGTGGACACAGGTGAGATGAACCATAACCGCAGAATATATCCCAGAATAGATCCTACCCATCTCCCAAATTACTAGTAAATCTTAGACCTTGTTGTGGGACAGGAGAGCTATGCTCTGGATACTGGTAACACTGGAGAGCAGCAGGCAGTAATTACTGGAAGAAGCTGCTCATTTCGGGTACTAAGGCTGAAGAAAAGCTGGGGAGTTAGTCAAAAGTAGCTTAGGAGAAGCATGGAGACCTCCAGCCATCAGTCTACAGAGCTTCCCTGCTTTCACAGGCCTCTCAGCTGAACCTTGTCCCGAAATAGCCAAATACTTCTCCCAGCTTCTCTCCCTGACGGGCTCCAGTTCATCACCCCCCAGGCACCACCTCACCCCCCACATACCTGCCTTCCCAGCGCCTTCATCACCAGCCACCCCAGGGTGCCACCCACCCATGGGCAGGAGGGTCTGCAGCGGATGGAGCCCCAGCTCCTCTTAAAGCTGAGCTCAGCCTGGGAGGATCGAAACTGGCATCCTGGGATGCTGGGTTGTTATAAACCTCAGCCTCCCCATGCTCTAGTCTAAACTAGAAGTTGCTTTTCTCTTTGAATAGTTGGCCAGTGGCGACATGACATCAACAGGGAGCAGAATTCAAGCAGAACAGTCGAATTACATCATCCAAAGGAACCGGAGCCCCTTGCTGTATTTGAAAAAGAGGACAGCTTAAAGCAGAATCAGATGGATTTATTTTTCCTGGCACAAAGCAGATCAGTCATCATTCTGAAACAGAAAATATGTGTTTGCTTGTTTAGTCATGAATTAAATACATTTTCTCCTTGGAGCTGTTTACATTATCTTAAAATTTTCCTTCTGTTTCTGAACATCAAACAGTTAACAGAAGAGCTTCAAAGGCTTTTGCGGGACGAAGACATGGGACAGAGGATTTTAATTCTCTTGCCATTTCATACAAACAGAGATAAAGGGTTTCAAGTAACAGAATAACCTTCACATTTTGAACATCAAGCTGAAAATGGGCTGTAAATTGCTGCATTGGCAGTGCCAGATCTAAACTAGGGTATTTTTATCATGGGGTTGAGATGTTTGCATTTTTATTCATGGCTATTAAGGAAGAGCACAGCATGAAGGCAGAACTACTACTCCTTTGCAGCTGTATTTTAGGGGGCTCTTTGCATCTTGGAGTGATAAAGGATTTAGCTGTATTTATTGATGTTACGATCTTGTGCGACTTTTACAGGGAGATTAGCTCCCAGCACCCTTAGTACGAGGGATGATTAAGGGCCTGGAGCATCTCCCCTATGAGGAAAGGCTGAGTGAGCTGGGACTGTTCAGCCTGGAGAAAAGAAGACTAAGGGGGGACCTTATTAATGTTTATAAATATCTTAAGTACGGGATGCAGGGGGAATTGGCCAGCCCCTTTTCAGTGGGCTGTGGAGACAGGACAAGGGGCAATGGCTTCAAGCTGGAGCACAGGAAGCTCTGCACCAATATGTGGCAGAACTTTTTCCCAGTGAGGGTGACAGAGCCCTGGGACAGGCTGCCCAGGGAGGTGTGAAGTCTCCTTCTCTGGAGAGATTCAAGACCCATCTGGACGCCTCCCTGTGTGACCTGTCCTAGGGATCCTGCTTTGGCAGGGGCGTTGGACCTGATGATCTCTGGAGGTCTCTTCCAACCCCTATGATTCTGTGAGAAGCCACACCTTTACTTGGTGTAGACATTATAACTACCTAGCAACAACTAAAAACATCAGTGTGTTATCAGTATTATTTACATTCTAAATACACTCAGGAGGATGTAGAGAAAATTAGGACTGAACTTAAGCCTGGGAAGAAGGTATGGTGGGGGGTTTAAGATTTGATTTTATTTCTCATTACCTTGCTCCAATTTGATTGGTAATAAATTAATTTGATTGGATGGTGTGTGCCACAGGGTGCTCTCAGGTTTTGGTCCCTGATGACAATCACAGCTCCCTCCCAGCCCAGCCATCTCAGTTCCATTGTGGGGGCCACTCAGTCATGGGGAAGGATTGAAGGCAGTTGGCAAAAATATGCAGCATTGCATGAACAGTTAACATAAGGGTTGAAACTTTAGCAGATGAGAGATCATAGAATCATAGGGGTTGGAGGGGACCTCGAGAAGATCATCGGGTCCAACGCCCCTGCCAAAGCAGGCTCCGGAGCTAGCTCAATATTGTACAGGGAGGCGTCCAGACGGGTCTTGAATATCTCCAGGGAAGGAGACTTCACAACCTCCCTGGGCAGCCTTTCCCAGGGCTCTGTCACACTCACTGTGTAATAAGACAGGGTGGTGCAAAAATGAAGGAAAACTGCAGTTACTCTTCACTGTAGGTTAAAATTCCCAATCCTTTAACTTACTGGTTGGCTAATTTCTGACCTTCAGGCTTAGATGTGAAACAAATGCCTTCTGAGAAAAATCAGAGAATGCTCCAGAAAGGAAATCACTAAGCATGAGCAGCATCTTTCAACAGTTCCACGTTTAAAATGTTTTTCTAAAATTATAATCATACATAGAAATCTTACAGTGAATCTGGTGAGAGAGATTTACCATCCACATTAAAACGAGCTACTTTCACTACAGTGAAATCTTCAGAGCTCTGGACTGAAGTGGAATATGGGTTGCCAAGCTAGCACCACCTTGGAAAGAACACAGACAAGCTCCATCTCAGAGAAAAGAATAGGTTGGAGAAGTAGTTAGACCTGGCATTAAGAGTCCAGCATTCACTGGCCAGAAAGTAACTGAGCCCACAGTGTAGCACCAGGTATAAATCTGCGTTAGCATGACGTCCTGCAGGGAAGGGCAGAGGAACCCATCTCAATGTCACAAGAGAAGACTTTCCCCTCAGAGGTCAGAAAAGGCTTATCAATACAGAACTTCTGAATATCATTGTGGAAAATACGTACCCCTTTTCCTGACTGTTTCCATCACAAGAGGTGTTCCCTCAGGCTGGGGATTTATATCAGGAAGACAGCTCATTGCCAGAATCCTGAGTGAAGGTAGGCACCTTCAGCAGATGTGTTAGCTCATCTGTCTGAGCGGGGCAAGGCAGCCAACTTTTTCTCTTGGACTCTCCTACCCAAGGCAGACAAGCTAGCACAAGGGCCAAGCATTCTAAAAGGTCTGCTGCACTCACAGTTAGTACCTGCAGCATAGTAGTCTTAAGCTGGACAAGCCCAGAATAAAGTAGTGTCTGCTCAAAAGCCCTTACAAGTACAAACTTAGGAGCCATAGCAAGCTTTGGAGAACACTGTATAGTAGGCATAATTAAAATATATCACAGCTAAAGGATGCCCACAAGACAGCATTTGCATGTGAAATGTTTCGTTTGACATTGCATGGCCACAAGCACACCAGCCTAGCGTGCCAACACTGCTATATGCAAACCCTTTTAACGCGGAAGCAACTTGGATTTGACAGTAGTAGGAACACTAGTATCTCCATCAATACCAACTCCAACGTCTGGTGGCACAGATACCTTTGGAGCTGCTCCTGTGTGTACAGGTGAAGGGCAGGAGGAAATAATTTAAGCACAGCATTAAAAAGAACATTCTATTGATAGAACTGATTAAAGTAGCAGGTAGCACAGCATGGAATATGCTCTCAGATTTTCCTGGAGAAAAAAAAAATATCATAGAATCAACAAAGTACTTTTTGCTAAACCACTGTTTATTCTATTCTTGTTTCTCAAGGTTAGTACCCCCATTGAAGTTAAAAGAAGCACCTCCCAGCTCAAGTGTCAGGCTTTCAATCTACACAGGAAGTTTTTGATTTACTTCCCACACTCAGGAGTTTTAAGAAATTTCCACACTTAGAAATTAAGAAGCTCCTAAATTACACCCTGCTATAAATAGCTAATTCTGGAGAGGTGCTTGAGGTTTGTTTTCCATTTTAGATTTAATTTTGGAGTCAAGCCTTTGCAAGGGCAGTGACTTCAGCAACAAGGTCAAGGATGCAGGAGAGAAATAACCCTAACCTCTTATGGATACGTGGACTGAGGTGGGAAAATAAGCAGCTTGCCAAATAGCTACTATGTCTGTGAGCCTGAAGTGGGAGGTTTGCAAAACTTTAGTCACTGTAAGAGTACCTTCCAGAAAGAATATTACAAAAGAAAAATCTTGGGTAGTTCAGTATTAGTTTATTAAAATCAGCAATTCTTATCACCACTTTCTAAAAATGATTACAAAGCATATTAAAATATATTACAGTATCTGCAAGGGATTTATCGTGTAATAAAAGTGCAACAATAATGAACTTACAACTTTGTTTGCCTAGCTGGACAAAACTGAAGAACGCTGCCCAGATCAAGCCTTCCCTCAAAAATTAAGAGTGCCTTTGAAGTGAAAACAGTATTTAACAGAATGTTAGGCCTGTGAAATAGAAAACAAAGTTTATGTTCATTCTCTCAGTGCGAAGTCACACATACCCACCAAACTACAGACTTCAAACCCTGCTTGAACTCCAGCAATACCAAGAGTTACCCAAGTGGGGGCACACTGTGAAGGGAAGGAAGCAAGAAGAAAAGAGGGCACATTTCTAAGTACTGGGGACAAATAGTGTTGAAAAGTCAGGGACCGGCAGCTGCTACTTTGAGACAAAGTTCCACACAAATCCATATGGTCCCCCCAACTAACAACTAGGACCTCACCCTGACCTAAAAAGATCGTGTAAACTCCCTGTTTTCAAGCTTTTGTAGCTTCAGAAGGCTCTCACTGTCCTGTAGCATGGTTACAAGCAGTAGCCCAACATTTTCTGTTCCAGTCTACAACAGGATTCTAATAAGTTTCTGTGGGAACAGAACTAGGTCTGGGAACTAAACCCATGTTGTGGAATAGTTGGAGAAAAGGTAAAACTAGCAGTCTCTATTTTATGGCAGCAGACTGCACACCAGTGGGCACCGATTTCGCAGGATGAATTATTGACAGTTTTGAATGGTCTCACAGCAAATGTAACCAAAATCCTAGGTGTCAACCAGCCAAATCAAACATCTTCATCTTTCTTCAGCACAGGTTATCAACACCAAACCAAACACCAAAGGCTACCTCATACCGCTGCTCCCAAGTAACGCTTAGAAGACAACTTCAGGAGAGAATAATCCCACTCACTTCTCCCGCTTCCAGCATGCAGACTCACTAGCTCCACAGAACACCACCCAAACTCTTATGTGTGGCTGGTCTGACCAACTTAATGGGCTTGCAGAACCTGACAAGCCAAGAGAGCCAGCAAGGCAAAGGGAGAAGACCCACCAGTATGCGAGGAGGTAGTGAGAGAAAAGACCCCTTCCCCTGAGCAATGACCAACTGCAGCCATTTAGCTGTGCAGTCCTCATGAAATGCACATTACTCCTAACAACCAAGTATGATGCTAGAGCACCACACCACCTATCTACAAATGCAACTACGCAGGTGGCTCTGCATGCCAATCCTGAAACAGTTCTATTCCTCCACATAAACAGATAAAAATCCACCTCCTACTCCTAGACATGCTTCGTGCATCCTCCTTCCAAATACTGCAGGAACACAACCAAAACATTTCAACTGCAACTAGACAAAAGATTTTAATTTATCAGAATGGTGCCTTTCAATGTGCCTCCCCTAAGCCCATGTTAGCACACTGCCAAGGAGACTGAAGAAACTGCTGTGTTCTCCATTTTACTACCAGTGAAGCTAGAGAACTAAAATCAGCAAGAAGCTACCCTGCTCCTCTACCTGGAGGAGTTTATTTCTACCAGCATGGGATCACACAGCTCCAATGCCTTTGGAGCATCACCCCTGGAAGCAAACAGGGCTCCAACCCTGGAACCCAGACCTGCTGACAAGCAAGGTAAGGTAAACAGGCAGACGATCAGAAGCTTCCCACATCCCTCTCAGCTTTGCCCACACTGAAGTAGTCACAGGAGCTTGCTTTTTCCTGGAGTCCTTCCTTACTGAGCTAGTCAGGTTGGTCACTAGTGTATGAATCCTTTACTGACTGCAGACACTAAACAAGCATACATTTCTGTTTCTGCAGCCTGCTTGGGATTGAGTTCTTCTTGTTCTTCTCTTTTTTTTTAAAGAAAGAAGCCTACTGCAATGTCTATAGACTATTTTTTGATCAGTCAAAAAATAACATTACATAGAAAACGAGTTACTCTGCAGATGGCCAGCCCCAGAGGCAGACTCACAGTCAAGTTTCACAGCACTAAAGCACACAGAGATACCTGAAATCTAACTTGGTTCCTAATTTAGGTCTAACAAAGTCGGTATGCCTGAATGATAAGAGAAAAACCTGAAGAATTAAAAAAAGAAAGTCCTCAAGAACAATTTAAGTATGCCAGGATATCTTTGTTACAGGCCCAGAAGCCTGGCAAGGTAAAGGTGTTCTGTTGTTATCTAAAATAGGTTCATTGTTTCCCTGTGGTAGAGGCTTAAGAAAGTTCATGGCAATTTCACATCAGAATAGAACAGATGCTGACAGATGAGGACTGGAAAGATCCAAAGCATTAAACCTGACTGACAACCTACAATGAACAGTTTGGAAAGAGAAGATGAGGCCCTTAGGTCACCTACAATTCTGAACACATTAAGTGTGACTAAAATCTTAACCCAAAACTACTTCTCTTCTCACCCTTACTGAAGGATGCTGAAAGGCTTGCTCTGCCTCAGAAGGCACTACTGCACTTGCTGAGGCTCAAAGGAAAAAGTTCTTTCGATGACAGTACCTTTGATGCGTAGGGCATCAAACAGAAGTTTTTTTAGAGAGAGAGTGGTGAGGTGCTGGAACAGGCTGCCCAGGTGGATGCCCCGTCCCTGGAGGTGTTCAAGGCCAGGTTGGCTGGGGCCCTGGGCAACCTTGTGTAGATCCAGGCCTGGAGGTTGGTGTCCCTGCCTGTGGCAGGGGGGCTGGAACTCTGTGATCCTTGGGGTCCCTTCCAACCCAGACCCAGAGTGTATGATTTTGTAGTACAAGTAGAGTGCAAGTCAATTCTTGCTCATGTGCAGAGCTCAAAACTGACTGCCAAGTTTGGTTTTAGAAAAGAACTGGCCCTCCCCAAAAGACTGAAGTTCACAGGGCTGAAAATTTACGTTCTTTTAAAGGTACTGATAAAACTAGCTGCTTACAACTGATTATGTTCAGCTTTGATTGTGGTGTTAAAATAAAATAATAAAGCTTATTAAGCATCCATTCCTTTCTTGGGTTGTTTTCAATAGAGGAATAGTATTTGGAAGGAGCAGTCTATCATTTATTTCAGTCAGTGTAAAGATTCCTGTTAGCCTCTCCATCTTTCCAATATGCCACTGTCAGAATCAAATCTCTTCTAGGGCTGTCAGCTACAAGTTTGCAAAAGAAAGTGTTAAAAACTTCTCTTAAAAATATTATATATATAAAAATATAAGAGGTAACTGTGTAATTACCTGTAAATAGAAATTAAATACCCACAAAAAAATTCCCAAGGCAATTTGCTGTGCTTTGAAGAGGCTGACTTTAAGCACCACACCTTTTCTGAACAGAAAGCAAGACTCAATTTCTATGGAAAATGACTGTTTCTCCAACTTATGAAAACATTCTGATATCACTCTGAACAGTTCAGGAATTTATTGTCCACAGAGCAGCTAAACTGAAGCCTCTAAAGAAACTACAAAACCAAGGAATAAAGGAATTCTTTTAATAATAATACTGAGTATATAGTGCTGTCTAAAACTGAAGAACCAGTTCCTCAGGCAACAAGACACAGTGATGACAGATTGAAAGATTCATTTTGGTATACTGCAGTTTTAGCAACAATCAGCTGAAGTTTTAAAACAAGTCTGCTCATATTCTGAGCAGAATCTCTCCAATACTCTTCCATCTACCCCCAAATTAAATAAAGATAAAAGAACAAAAATAAAATTTCCTTTTATCTGCCTTTTTGTAAGCTAGAGAGATGCTGCCATTCACTCAATGCCTAAAGTATGTTTCTAGTATTGAAAATGTTCCTTGCATAGGCAGGTGAATTTAACATTTAAAGCTTCCTTGCACCATTTAAAATACTTTAGGAAAAAAACCAACCTTACAGTAAATAACAGTATTTAAGTTTGGTGAAGGTCAGTGATTTTTATACACGGTCCTTTTCTGCTCTATGGGTGGAAAGGCAGCATGACACAGAAGTGGGACTAGAAAACACATTTTCACCTTACCACCGCATGTTATGATAGATCTATACAAGGCACTTGTGATAAGCATATCTCAGTGAAGGTCAGCAGGGACAACAACATGGACTTTCTCCTGCTCCTATGCTTCTAATTTCAGTAACCTGCATGAAATGTGCTGCGAAGCTTAAGGATCAAAGCCTAATTTCAAATTTTGGTGATTTCAATACATTTGTTGGAGTATCTCCAAAATCCTGATTTTTTTTTTCCTCTTTTTCACTCTGCTGTCTGCAAAGGTTTCCTGTGAGATGGTGGCACCAGGTGGGAAGGGAGCGTGCCAGGCAGTTCATATCCATCCAGTTTAATCTTGATAAGATGCTTTGCTAATGCAAACTCCTCATCATCTAACATCCCATCACCATCACAGTCTGCAAGTTTCCAGATCTTCCCCAAGACACTGTTGGGTAGTTTAGAAGTCACCATCTCCTTCTTTGCGCTGATCCCAGATATTTTGCCATTGATTGGTGACAAAGTGTAGAAGATCTCATCATAAGCAGGTTTGTCTTTGGCAACAACCCATTCCTCTTCATCAGCTCCTTCCTTAGCACCTTCTCCATATCCGTGGCCAAAGGGTCCTGCCATGGTGCCATCAAATGCTCCGCCATGTACCATCTCTGTGGGCATACTGCTCTCTTCCTGTCTGATGAGGTTCATCAGGGAGGCAATTTTGTTGGCCAGCATGTTATCCACAGTTTCAATTAGCTTTGGTTTCAAAGAATGAAATTTAGTGAAGTCACAAGTCTCCAACAGCTCCTGTCAACGACAAGGGTTTCAGTGACAGTAGTTAGAGAAACTTCTAATACATTGAAATGGGTTAAGGAATGGCTTTCAAAACAATAAAAAGTTTCAGTTTCCATAACTGAAACTCCTCTTGGAGGAGAGGCAAAGCTGGCACACATGTATCAAACACCTAACATATTGATGGAATACACTGATGATTTTGCAGCAGTACATGAACTGGTCTATTAAATTACATTCACAACACAATTTTCAAAGGGCCAATGCATAAAAACACGGTGGGTGATCAATGATCCTCAAAACCCTTCCATTTGGTGACTTTCTTCCAAACATCAAAGAAAGCATGAAGGTACTCCCTCAGTCTTGCTAGCACTTAATGCATGTGATTAAGTTAAAAATAAATCTGAGATTTTGCAGGACTGATCTGATTTTATAGGTTAAACTTCTTGCTTATGGTTAGGATGTGAAGAAATGTCCTTTACCAAACAAGAAAAAAACCCTGAGCTAGCTTAACAGTGTTTTATAGAACTGCTACCAGAACTCATGAAGTCATATGGTCTCTGAGGAGCTTCAATCTTGTACATAAGCTCCTAACAACCTCCATGAGATGTTTAACTAGGTGATATGTGCTATTCCAATGCAAAAGCCCAAGCATGTTTTACACCAATGTTTTAGGAAATTATTAAATGATTTCTATGCGCAAAATGCAAGTCTGGAAAAGAGTTGCTGTGGAAACTTAAACCCCAAAACTCCCCAAGAACTCCTCAAAATTATGTCAAACAGCTTTGACAAATCACATCTCATGGAGCTGCTCTCATGTATCTCAGAACTACAATCATATGAGCCCAAGAAACCTGAAGCACAGGCAGATGGCTTTGCCCACATGCATGGGCCTTTGGATTTCTTAGAAGAAAACCACCAACTAACAACCATCACTCTTGTTCGGGTGACATTTAAACAGTCATCTGATTTCTGGCAACCACAAAATTACAGGGGTTGGAAGGGACCTCGAGACATCATCGGGTCCAACCCCCTTGCCAAAGCAGGGTCCCTAGGACAGGTTGCACAGGGAGGCGTCCAGACAGGTCTTAAATATCTCCAGAGAAGGAGACTGTGCCAGGGCTCTGTGCCAGAGCTCTGTCACCCTCACTGTATAAAAGTTCTGCCGCGTGTTGGTGTGGAACTATACTCTTAACTCGCAGCCATTGCCCCTTGTCCTGTCTCCACAGACCACTAAAAAGGGGCTGGCCATTTCCCCCTGCATCCCATAATTAAGAGATTTATAAACTTTAATAAGGTCCCCCCCTTAGTCTTCTTTTCTCAAGGCTGAAGAGGCCCAGCTCACTCAGCCTTTCCTCATAGGGGAGATGCTCCAGGCCCTTAATCATCTTCGTAGCCCTCCTCTGGACTCTTTCCAGGAGATCTCCATCTTTTTTATACCAGGGAGCCCAGAACTGGACACAATACTCCAGGTGGGGCCTGACCAGGGCAGAGTAGAGGGGGAGGATCACCTCCTTCGACCTCCTGGCCATACTCCTTTTGATGCACCCCTGGATCCCATTGGCTCTCTTAGTCACCAGAGCACACTGCTGGCTCTTGGCGAAGCTGTCATCTACCAGGACCCCCAGGTCCTTCTCCGCACAGCTCCTCTCCAGCAGGTCATCCCCCAGCCTGTACTGATACAAGCAGTTATTCCTTCTCAGGTGCAAGACTCTACACTTACTTTTGTTGAACCTCATTTGGTTTCTTCCTGCCCAAACCGATCAGTATCAATTTATGATATGCAACCTATCTTAAAAAACAAAGGTCAAATCTGCTGGATTGGTGGAACTTTGTGTTCTCTCAGTTTTGCTCCTTGTTACAGAAGTTGACTGATCTTTCATACACATATTTGCTGCCATCTGCTGCTGAGGCTTAGCTACATGCACTAGAAGATTTTGTAAAGTCCCAGTCAAAATTTAGTTTCAATATCAAAACTGACAAGTGATCGCCTCCCATCCTCTCATTCCACATCCCCAAGAAAACCGGGAAGGGAAGAGTCAACTTTTTCCACAGAAGCCACTTTTAAAACCTAACTCACAAAAGCCTTCCAACAGTCCTGCCTGCAAAAAACAAGCTGAAATAGATCTTGTGCTTTATCTATAAGTTACTGTCTCATGCCAATAATTGACTCCCCAAGTTATATATTTTAGTTCACAGAAAGAAACCTGTGAATCCCTACAGGTAGGTCAATCAGCTGGTCATCACTAGGAGGAGCAGTGTAAATGCACTTCAGAAATTGTTAGAGTGATAGGTAAGGATCAGTCTGGAAAACGTTCTCCACTGCACTCATGACTAGCTCATGATCAGACTGAACTGCAGGCTCCTGATCTCATGTTCTTCACCTTCCTAGCTGAGTTATCTTTTAACTCAAAGTCAATTTAAGAAGCGTAAGATCAGACCCAAAGTTGCTTGAGGAACAAACTGAACAGCACTGATAATATAACATGAGCTGCTTTTTGCCTGCGACACTTCCACATCATGCTATCCCCATAACAGACACGTGACTGTCCGTTCAGTGGCTCTGTTACTCAAAACCCTGAACTGGAAAGTCAAGCTGCTCTGTCGTGCCTTTTCCAGTTCAGCAATCCCGCTGGGAAGTTTGTATTATTACAGAGGAACTGTAATCTATCATCTTACCTGCATTTTCTTGACTTCGGGGAAGTCCCCTGCTGAGATATGGTATTCCCTTTGTAGCTGGATGTAGATCTCCGGTAATCTGCTGATCAGTTCCTTCTTCTTGTTCTCTTTTCCAAATACAGAGGGCATTTCTTTCTTCAGATAGCTGATTACATAAGCATGAACCTAAAAATCAGCAGAACTGAAATCAACACTACTGTCTGTCTACACTTTGCATCAATGTTCTTCACTCAGGCCATGAAAAGAAACAGAAATAGTATCTTACCCTTGAGCTAAGGGAAACATGTTACCAACAATTGTTTCTGCAGCTCTGTATTTGTATGAACTGTTGTCAACCAGCTTTTGCTGCTTTCAGCATTCCCTTGAGGGGCAGAAAGAAAGCAAGCGTGTATCGAAGAAACACAGATGTGTACTTGCAGCTTAGAAGGAAGCATGGCAAGCTTCCTATTAGTACCAACAGTGAGAGCAAAAGCAAGGCCCCAAAACCACATCCTGATGCCACATGCATGGATCATACACAGAGCACCAGCTTTACTAGTCCATGTCTCAGCAGTAGAGATCTGCAACTCCATTTGCCTTGCAAATGATCATGGGAAGCAATGGGATAATGCCTCAAGTAACCCAAGTATGCAAAGTGGCAGGGCTATCCAAATGAAGAGACACCCCATTCCTACCTGTTTACTCCCAGAAAAGTCAGTGCCTATAGCCTATATTTGTGCAGCCACAAGAAGATGACAGAGCAGTCAGTATGCCATAACAGCACATCACAGCTGCCTTGCAAAGCCTTAGCGAGAAGAGTCATCCCAGTACGAAGACAGGCATTAACTTAGGATCACAAATTCAGAACCATATTCATACTTGCAGAGCTCTTCAAGTTTCCTGTCCACCCTGATCATGGTAATATGGGCTCTGCCGTAACATCTCTCGTGCCCACACTTCCTTCCATCCTTACCCCTGAGTCATTCATCTCTTCTCCTTACCACCCTCCCACCACCTTTCACCACCTCAAGGAGCTGTGCGGCCACATGATGAGTGATCTGGTCCAGGACAGAAATGGTGGTTGCACTTCTCTACTGAGTTCACTTGTCCAGGTCATTGTATGGACAGAGATATCTGTGCTGCACACGAGGGACGTGCAAGAGGCAAGCTGCTTTTAGAAGCCACGTGCATCTATCAAAACTTCAAGCAAGCAAACTGCTTTCCTAAGCTTTAACCTGGCCAGGAGCACTGAAGTCAAAGGACCTCCTCAACAGGCTGTTTAGAGAACTCAGGCCGTTCTTTCTGAAGAAGAGTCCCCTCCAACTCAGGATATTCTGTGATTATATTAACGAAGAAAGGCCTGAGTTCTATAAACAGTCCAACTCCTTGTTCAGGATTATCCATTCTGGACGCAGCTGTTCCCAACACAGAAGTTGCATACAGTTTTCACACACGCAAAAGAAAACATCTAGATAAAAAAAACCCGTCCATCAGAGCATTGCTTAGTAAAAAGCTCAATTTTGAAGACTGGGGGCAAAGACAGTTTACCACAAAAAGAGATGAGCAGAGTAGATACAGTGTAAGTGTAATAATTAACACCTGCCAGAACACCACAAAACATGCCTTGTGATATTCTGTACAAACCTAACACAATCTATACAGGGAAAGTGCTCTTCCATTCCTTCCCTTACTTATTTAGAAGTCTTACTGGAAAAAGAATAACCTTATTTGTTTTTCAAGATAAATTATTCAGTTGTGGGGTTTTTTTTTCGCATGTCTTAACATTCCAACTTTCATATTTGGCTGTTTACAGAGCAGCAGCAAAAGCTGATGAGAACTACCCTGAATATCACTTCCTCTTATCTAGAAAGAGCACATGAATTGTAACGGCAGACAAATTAAAATTGCTACAGAGAAGAAAAAAATAACAGCATAAAGAAGCAGAGTTTCTGTATCTTCCAATAAGCCAGATATGGGTATTTCTCAAAAACATCGTAAGACATTCAGCAAGGATATTTTAAAGAGAGTTTATTAAAAAATATAAATAAATTAAGTAATTTTATGGATTTAAAAAAAACAATACTCCCAGGAAAACCAAAAATGTTGATCATTCACAAGCACGGAGTTTCACATGTTTATGCTAAGTGGTCTAAGGTCTGCAAGTAGACACACGTGTCTCTTTTAGATGAGAACAGTTCCCATCTGCAAAGCAGGACAGCGAGACACAGCACTTAGGAAAAGCAAAAGCTAACACTCAAAATGGGGCAGCAAGGTAACAAGTTTGGTTTGTGTCACCACACATGCTTTAGAAGATAGTGCTAAATAGGAGAGAAAATGCCACCCAGTGCTCTAAGAAATTATTTTTTTGAGTGGCTGTACTTTAAGTTCAATTTGGAAGGTGGAAAGGTGACACAGGAAAGATAACATTCTGCTTTCCTGCAGATAAATAGTTTATGCCCCTCCTATAGCTGTCTGATTCCATGAGCACTGTATTTTGTGTTCACCTTTATCTATTTTTATTTTACATTACATGGAAACACCAAAATACGATCTACCCGACTCTTCCACTTCCAAAACAACTGTAACTAATAAAAGCAAAAAGCTGCTGACAGCATTGACAAAACAGATTGAGCAACTTTTAACACATGGCCACCACCATCAGGGACACAATTTTAAACTGAATTTCAAAGCAGCAACTGGTTCCTGAAAGCTCAGGCCACAAAAAATGCCCACAACTTTACATGTATCATTATATTCAGAGAGCTAATTAAGCCAACATAGGAAGCACTGTACATCCTCACACAACTATTCTTACAGTAATATCACTGCAAGTCAAGTCCTCTTCATTTTTCTTAGAAGTCCACATGAACACACGTTCAAGACACCTATATTAATTCACATTCTGCTTGGTAACTGCATAGGAAACAGCAATTCAAAATTATAATTTCTGGCTGATGGCACCTGCTCAATCCCCAGGTATTCTGAGGTTGCTTTCCCTGCTTGCTTTTCCAGTTTTCCAAATGACAAGCCATAATTCTTGAACTACCAGCTGTGATATATGTCCATCTGATTCGTGTTAATATGGAATAATGTTGGGGGTGCATAATGACATACCCTTGTATGGCTACGGGTCTAGGAGGGACAGTTTAAGGTTTTTGCATGTACTGAATGAAGTGTGTTGAAGCAGCAACAAACTATATAAAGGATATGCAAAGCTTTACCTAAAGGATACATCAGGAGAAACAACTCATCTCTGAGAAGGAGGTGATAAAGAAGAAGGAAAGAAGAATAGGAAGGCGCCTCAAGTCTTCAGAACTGGCTGCCTGACTTCGTTAGCAAGACAAAAGCTAAAGCTCACCTACAGGTTGTCTTGTGGGGGTCGCCTGGTGAGGCACTCCAGCATGTCAGTATATGGTTGTTCAGTTTAAACCGACGGGCGGTGCTATCCCTGGAAGGTATATAAGCCAGGGACTGGAACTGTACAGTGTGCGTCTTGGTGGAGCGGAGACTCCCGGCGCACCCGGCGTTGCCTGTACACAGCAGCGCCGTTTGCCTTTATTCGTTTAATAAATTGTTCAATTTGGTTAAAATCCTGTTTGGGACCAAGTCATTTATCATACCAGCTTTCCTTTTTTTCCCCTCCTCAAGAGAAAAGAGTTTCTCTTTTTCTCCTCAAGAGTTTCTCTTCTTGTAGCCGCCTTGCTACAGTAAGTGAAACTCACTGCAGAACCAGGAACAGGCCAAGAAATATTTCAGATGGCAACCTAAGCTTATTCTAGTCAGGCTGAAAGAAAGACAGATGAGGCTAGCGTTGTTAAGGAGCCTGAAAGTTAGTATAAAATATAACCAGGAGGTTTTACAGACAGGTAATTAAACCTTGGCGACAATCCACAAAGCTTCAAAGTGATATTCAGTTACTCAAAGACAACTAGAAACCTATCAAAATAATTAAACAGGTTTTGAAATCATCTGCAGACAGCGACAGCGCTGTCAGGCACGGCCTCTTGTGCACTAGTCAGTGCCTGCAAGCTGCACACAATGCACATGCGCCCCCTCCACCCCTGCTAAAACCAAGGGGAATAGTGAGCAGGGGCTGCCTACAGCACAGCATGTAGTGCATGTTCCTGGAGGAGGGATGGGTTTTTTCAGGGTACCACCACACAGTCAGTATCACCCGAGCATCTCTGGGAGTGAAGATACCACCTGAGAGACTCAAGAGTTTGAGTCTAATGCACGAGCACCTCTCCAACTCATCAGTACCCATGCTTCACCAAGGGTGCGGCTTTTAATCAGTCTTGTATTCCAAGTGTTTTTCCACAGCAGCTGACTGACAGTATGCATTCAGGCATTAATACACAAAAAAGCATATGTGTTTTTTTGTCCTCCTTTTCTATGGTTTTTGGAAGTGTTCCCCACATACCAGCTGCTGTTAAAAAGAACAAGTAGTTATCTCCAAACAGTAACACTGCCTTGCTGCACAGTGTAAAAAAGATAAATCCCCACCAAGCAAACTGAGCACAGGAAGTTCCGTACCAATATGCAGGAGAACTTCTTCACGGTGAGGGTGACAGAGCCCTGGGACAGGCAGCCCAGGCGCGTGTGGAGTCTCCTTCTCTGGAGAGATTCAAGACCCGTCTGGACACCGACCTGTTCGACCTGTCCTAGGGAGCCTGCTTTGGCAGAGGGGTTGGACCCAATGATCTCTTGAGGTTCTTTCCAACTCCTACGATTCTGTGAAATAGCAACTTTAATTGTCAACAAAGCATCAAATCCTTTACAGTTAGGCAGGCATCCCAGTACAAGCTTCTATTTCCTTCTACTTGCTTCTCTGGGTGGCTGTGTCTTCCTTGAAAAGCTGACAGTTCGGCCCATTTGCTCAGACACACAGTTTATACCTAGAGAAAGACTGGGTGGTGTGAGAAAGGACAGACTAAAGAGACAGAAGAGACTACCCACTCCATTCATTTAAATTCTTTTTTCTTACCTTTGCAAGTCTCGCTCTCTTAATGAGATCATTGAGTTTCCTCACAGCAGCCTTCTGTGGGAGGCTCTGGATATCCCTGAAGAGATCTTGTGCCTCTGCTTCAAAGAGTCTTCGGTTCTCTGTGTTTCGAAGAGGATGTGCCCAGAAGGAGCCAATGTAGACCCGCAGCACCTCGGGAGTGTTGATCACCTTTCCCAGAGACCACATGAGTGCACCGTAGACCCTCATCAGCTGCTGTGTGTCTACTTGGTCGGCCTTATTAAGCACCACTCGAATCTTGTCATCCTGGCCCCGGAATGATTTAATAGCCTCTGAAAACTCATCGGATATATCCAGCTTATGGGCATCGAAAAGGAGGATGATGCGGTCGACCCTTTCAGCGAACCACTGGAGAACTTGGCAGAAGTCATAGCCTGAAGGAAGAATACACTATTACAGTCCTACTGTTCAGAAAAGCAAGTCTCAGAGGACAGGGCTGGGGATGGAGCACATGGAGATCATACCATCTACCTGGGGGAAAAGAAGGGATGGATGACATGGAGGAGAGTGCCTGTGGACAGCGAGGTCGAGACAACTGTATCCTACATTTCCTTAAGCTGTCTCACACCCATGTTTGCCTCTTCCCAGGAGTTCTGGCTCCAGCAGAGTACCCAACCTAAGCAGCTCTGTGGGGCTCTCATCACAAGCTCTCTCCATCACTAAGATCGGCCACTTTGGTAGCACTGCCTATCTGCACTACCAAAGAAAACAGCACACATGCAGCACTCCAGCACAAGTCAGCAACTGAAAACATTTGGATTTTATAACCATTTCTGAAGTCATCTTTCCTTGCATCACAACACTTGCTGTTACTTCCACCACAACAAACTGAGATTCAATTTACAAGCAACATGCCCACACTGATGATGACTTCAGGGACATGACAGATTACAGAACACAACCAGCAGTGACCTTTCTTTTCACCTGAAACAAACTTTTGGGCATTTGAAAGGAACGCCTAGTCTTTGAACCTGTCTGAATGCTTTTATAAAAGACAGCTACTCCAGGCAGCAAGGAGTACTTAGGAGCTCCTTATTTAGAAGTGACACATTTAATCCGCAGTGTCACCACTAGTGATGTGGCACTGGGCTTGGCATGGACGTGACTTGTCTTGTTTGACTAAGGAACAGCAAGGTATAAGCTGGGAGTCAGCATCACACACCTCCTCTTCCTCTCAAAGAAATCAGAACTAAAAGAGGGAGCAGTGAAAACTCAAGGCATCAACAATTTTGCCCTCAGCAGCAAACACCAGCAGCAAAAAAGCCAAAAGCAAAATAGGTGTTTTGCTTTCTGTAGAAACAGATTATGGCCAACACCAAGAGAAACAGAGGTACGTGAAAGCACCAGGTAACATGGTGGTGAGCTCCAGATTCGCCAGGGAGCATACTTGTGCATGTTCAGCAAGATAGGAAAGAACTAAGTCTTAAATATTTTGTTTAAAAATTACAAGTAGCACAAGAAATGAAATCCAGAAGCGCTGGTTAGTGGGAAGTCGATATTCCCTGTTCCTTGCCCCCCCTTAACCAAACAGGAGATCCTAAAACTTCACTAAGCATCCAGGCACACACAGCAAAGTGAAAGCAGGGGGCTACGTTCAAAAGGTATGATTAGGATCCAAAAGGATAGAGGTCAGACTCCTTAACTGTCTAGAAAAAAGTCAACAGAACCTTTCCTATTAAAAGGGTTACTTTGTAAGGAATGCAAAATCCAGCCCGTTTCCTGATAACGTTGCTCTGGTCCTTCCATACATTCTCTCTCGTGACCAGTTCCTGAAGAGCTAAACACAAGATGAAAGGTGAGGACAAGGAGGAGAACTGCCCAAAGCAGGTTTCAAAGAGAACTCTTCTCACTTTATATAAACAAGAATACATAATTACTCTTTATAAAAAATAAGCAGGAAAGAGAGGGAGAAGCGAGCTCCTTCAAGTCACCTGCATGTCATGACACAGTTGCAAGAGTGCGTATCTGAGCTACGTGATAATCTGTACCAGTTTCTCACATGTAGAAGGAAACAGGCTTGAAGCGAGATACATAAAATAGCATAATGAAGCGAGTCAAATTCTATTAAGTTTTCTACACATCGGTATGTGAGGTGGTGACTTGAATCTGGTTAAATAAATTTAAGTTGCCACCACACGTTTCTAAATTGTGAAACCAGTTATACAGTCAACAAGTGTGCGTTAACTTAGCAATAAATTTATTTTATGTATCAATTAAGCATTAAGGAAGCATTTGCTTGGAGAAAGAAAAGTCTGCTTGTTGAAAATTAGTAAGAGAACTCAATCTGAAAAAAAATCTACTTATTTTACTGAAAATTTTCCATTAGTAGTGAACCTATTTTATGAATAGGTTCAGCAGTTACACATTAGAGTATATCCAAACTACAAAGAAATAATTTATGGTTATATACTTCTGCCAAGGGTTTCAACATGGTTGATTTCAAGATTTCTCTACCCTATCCTCCAAGAGAACAAAAGGCAGATATATCCCATTAGTCAAAGCCATTATCTTGACAGGAAACATCGGACAGCGCCAAGACACAATGCATTTAGGGTCGTGTCACATACAGTACACGTGGGTGGACTAGGGCTTTCAAAGTCAAGCAGTACTAGGTCAAGACAGAGCAGTCACAGAAACTTCAGCACTGATACTTCTCAGCCTCTTGGCACTCTACTGATGCTGTTTCTTCAAAGGTCTGATCCAATTACTGAAGGCAGCAATTACATCCAGCCTGAGGATGCGTGTCTTACCAGGTATCACATCTACTTGCAAATACGCATTAGAAAGTCACGTCACTCCGTGTCCCTAGCCAAGGGGCAGAGGAAAGGAGCGATCTGCCAGCAGCACTGCAGAGCTTGTCACAGAACCACAACGTTGGAAAAAGCCTTTAAAGATCATCAAGTTCAACCATTCCTGTTCTATGCTAAACCATATCCCTGAGGACCTCATCTACACAAACACATCCAGGGAAGGTGACTCAACCACATCCCTGGGCAGCCTGTTCCAGGCCCTGACAACTCTTTCAGTAAAAAATTTTTTTCCTAACATCTAATCTGACCCTGCCCTGGGGCAGCTTTGTGCCATTTCCCCATGTCCTATCTCCTGCCACCTGGCTTAAGAGACCATCTCCCACCTCTCTACACCCTCCCTTCAGATAGTTGTAGGTGGTGATAAGGTCTCCCCTCAGCCTCCTCTTCTCCAGACTAAACATCCCCAGCTCCCTCAGCTGTTCCTCATACGATTTATCCCGCACTGCAGGGAGAGAACAAGCTGGTGCCTCCACCACAGACATAGCTATTGGGCTTCAGTGGTGAGCTGAGCAGAGACCAAAGAGGAACAAAGGAGAACAATGCAGAAGAGATGAAAGAGATGAAAAGATACTGCACGTGGTTATCAGCCCTATAAACACTGATGACAGGAATGATTACGAGCTCTTGTGCCATTGGCACAAAGTACCAGTGCTGTGCATGTCAGTCACCCGCCACACTCAGAGCGAGCTGTGCAATCATGCGATATGAGCCAGGTAAAGTTTTCTGTGTCAGCTTGTAATAAAGATTTAAACAAACGGTAATGCTTTCCCTTGTAGGCCTAAGGTAAATAATTTCCAATTTGCCCTAAATCCACCTCCCCAAGCTTTTGCAATTCAGGAAACAATTAAAGAGAGGCTTGGTGGGCTCCACCCATCCTCTGCGAGCACAGACAGGCAATGTCCAGTTCTTCCGCCCCCAGGCTGGTGCCACTGGCACAGGAGAAAAGAGACTGCACTGAGAAGCCTCCAAGCTCAGAGAACAATATCCACTCACCAGATCAATCAGGGGTGGGCAAAGTGCTGGAGACATCCCACCTGCCACTGCTATCAAAGTACCACACAACCAAGGCTACAACACACAATTTGGACGTGGGTAAGAGCAGCTTCCCCCACCCCCAATGTGCTGCTGTTCTTGTGCTTTGTCACAGAAGAGCATCTAAGCCTTCCTAATCTTTACAACGGAGCTCAGTCCCACGTGGCAAGATGCACTCTTTGCTGTCTGGGATGGAAGTTTCCAGTTACGTTAATGAATGTCTCCATCCAGCACCCCTCAGTAACACTCTTAACTGCACTCCTGTTGCTGGACTAATTCCAAGGAGAACACACAGTGTCTCACTGCAAGGGAAAGCCTGGCACAACACTGGAAGTGTACGCACTGCCTTACTTAACCCATGACTACATGGGTCACATAGGTTCACAAGCCAGACTGAACTGCATTTAAGCAACTCCAGCTCTAAAAACACAAGCTAACCAAAATTTTTCATTTTCCTGAGCAATTTCCCCATACCCCCTGAAACCCTAGCCATCATGCCACTCAATCACAAACCAGTTGAAAAGCAGTTCCTCCCCACACCCTGCCTGACACTGCTTCTTCTGCCTCCCTGCCTTACACTCATTGTTCCTTCCAAGTCTCACAGGCCATCCGCACATTTCTGTCTGACATGGGCTTTGAGCCTGTCATCAGTGATGCTGCAGGGGCAGCACAGGGAAGGGCACTGTCTGTCCAGGAACAATGCTGGCACACGTCTGCACATTCTCCTCTGGTCACTTGCAACGGTCCTGAGCCGACAGGAAGCTTCTGACACATCCTCCTGCTGACAACAGGAGTGGGAGGAGTGTCACGAGATACAGCTTTAAGCGTTGCAGTCTGTTTATGTATTTTGGACCCTTCAGAAAGCTATCGGCTCCTTCATGCACAGCCTAGATGCTTTCCAGAGACATAAATAAAACATGCTGGGAAGTGGTGTATATCCTCTACTTTTACGTAGTCCCTTTGCTGTTTTCCTGCATTTTAAAACTGAAGGTTAACATCTGAGTGCTTTGTTGGTCTCAGAAGGCTTCACAGAATCACAGGGGTTGGAAGGGACCTCCAGAGATCATTGGGTCCAATCTCCCTGCCAAAGCAGGCTCCCTAGCTCATATTGCACAGGGAAGCGTCCAGATGGGTCTTGAATGTCTCCAGAGAAGGAGACTCCACAACCCCCTGAGGGCTCTGTCACCCTCACTGGGAAAAAGTTCTTCTGCATGTTGGTGCGGAACTTCCTGTGCTCCAACTTGAGGCCATTGCCCCTTGTCCTGTCTCCACAGACCACTGAAAAGGGGCTGGCCATTTCCCCCTGCATCCCATACTTAAGAGATTTATAAACATTAATAAGGTCCCCCTTTAGTCTTCTTTTCTCAAGGCTGAAGAGGCCCAGCTCACTCAGCCTTTCCTCATAGGGGAGATGCTCCAGGCCCTTAATCAACTCCGTAGCCATCTCTGGATTCTCTCCAGGAGATCCCTGTCTTTTTTATACCAGGGAGCCCAGAACTGGACACAATAATTCAGGTGGGGCCTGGACCAGGGCAGAGTAGAGGGGGAGGATCACCTCCTTCGACCTGCTGGCCACACTCCTCTTGATGCACCCCAGGATCCCGTTGGCCCTCAGCCACCAGGGCACACTTCACCTAACTCCTAGTGACACCTGTCAAATTTTATCATTGTGGAGGTGCTACGTCCATTCATAGATAAATAGTTAAGCAGCTGCTCAGGGTAAGATGAAGAAGACCCACCAGCAGCAGAGTTCAGGTTTTACACTGATGTCCTGTAATGTTACTTCTTCCATCAAGCACATTCAAACATCACCAGTAAAAAACCACAACTTTGCTGCTCACTAGTGTTAGAAATAAGCTGAACTACTCCTAGAATGATAATTTAAAAATTAGTAACTAATGTGCAGAATAGACAGGATCTAAGAATACTTCTCTGGTGTTATTATATGTCACATTCCATTACTGTGTTCTGAAAAAAAAAAAATCTCATCTTGTATGTATTCTTTAGAACATGCCAGCAAGATCACAGAATCACACAATAATTGTACAGGTTGGAAGGGACCTCAAGAGATGTTTACGAAAATAAGTTTGAGAGAAAAAGAAACCAAAAGTTTAGGAAAATTTTGAAATAGAAGCTTGCAAAACTGTCAGAAAAGAAACTCTAAACAATCACCCAATGTATTTGGAGCTTTTCTGGCAAGCAGAGAAAAACATCCCTCTGTTTAAATTTGTAGTCACTTTCACAGTGAAAAGAAGTGGCAGCTCCCAGAGTGAAGCACACCAGCTGCAGCCTTATTCCAGTGAGAAGCTTAAGGTAGCTCTGAGTTTAAGGGCAGCACCACACATTTTGTAAGAAAAAAAATCCCTTTGCTGGCCTAAAGGTGTACAAACAGAACCTTCTCTGACAGAGACATGTGTGAGGGCAGCAGAAAACACCTTGTAGTACCCTACTTAGGGTCACACAGAATCACGAGGTTGGAAAAGACCTTTATGATCATCAAGTCCAACCATTCCTGTCCTATGCTAAACAATATCCCGGAGTACCTCATCTACCCTTTTTATAAACACACCCAGGGCCGGTGACTCAACCACCTCCCTGGGCAGCCTGTTCCAGGCCCTGACAACTCTTTCAGGGAAGAGCTTTCTCGTAACATCTCATCTGACCCTGCCCTGGTGCAGCTTCCTGCCATTTCCCCTTGTCCTGTTACTTACCTGAAGAGACCATCTTCCACCTCACCACACTCTTCCTTCAAGTAATTGTAGATGGTGATAAGGTCTCCCCTCAGCCTCCTCTTCTCAAGGCTAAACACCCCCATCTCCCTCAGCCACTCCTCACAGGAATTGCCCTCCAGCCCCTTAAATCTCCAAAGGGAATTAAAACTAATCTATGCAACTCAAAATGTACTAAATAGAATTTGTAGCGTAAATGTGTTCAGATACATCCGACTCCTTCAGGAAGCAGGGGACACCGGCTTCACTGTGTGGGGCACCACTGAACATGTCAAGTTTGTACTCCACAAAACCAGCTGTATGGAAACTGCATGGGCAACCCCAAAGCCATAGACAGGAAATGTATGCAACTGTGCAATGCTTCAGACATGGGGGAGCGCGGTACTGCCTAAACATAAGAGCACGCAGTAGGTCCACACAGTGACACATACTTTACGGATGTTGATGCCCAAGTATATGAAACCATAAACCTTGGCAGCAGTTGCCCTGCAAATCTGGGGCACGGAAGGAACAAGGTGACTCCAAAAACCTTACTTATGATACTACCACATCACAGAATCACAAGGTTGGAAAAGACCTTTAAGAACATCAAG
Source organism: Porphyrio hochstetteri (assembly GCA_020800305.1). NCBI lineage: Eukaryota > Metazoa > Chordata > Aves > Gruiformes > Rallidae > Porphyrio > Porphyrio hochstetteri. The sequence continues at coordinate 47,589,025 of CM036908.1, forward strand.
TCCAACCATTCTCATCCTAAACTAAACCATATCCCTAAGTACCTCATCTACCCTTTTTTTAAACACATCCAGGGAAGGTGACTCAACCCCCTCCCTGGGCAGCCTGTTCCAGGCCCTGACAACACTTTCAGTAAAAATTTTTTTTCTAATGTCCAATCTAAACCTGCCCTGGTGCAGCTTCATGCCATTCCCCCTTGTCCTATCACCTGTCACCTGGCTGAAGAGACTGTCGCCCACCTCTCTACAACCTCCCTTCAGGTAGCTGTAGGTGGTGATAAGGTCTCCCCTCAGCCTCCTCTTCTCCAAGGTAAACACCCCCAGCTCCCTCAGCCGTTCCTCATAGGATTTGCCCTCCAGCCCTTTCACCAGCCTGGTTGCCCTTCTCTGGACTCACTCTAGGACCTCCATGTCCTTCTTGTGGTGAGGAGCCCAGAACTGGACACAGCACTCAAGGTGTGGCCTCACCAATGCCCAGTACAGGGGCACAATCACTTCCCTAGACCTACTGGCCACACTATTTTTGATACAAGCCAGGATGCCATTAGCTTTCCTGGCCACCTGGGCACACAGCTGGCTCATATTCAGCCTGCAGTCAACCAACACCCCCAGGTCCTTCTCTTCCTGACAGCTCTCCAGCCAGTCCCCCCCAAGCCTGTAGTGCTGCATGGGGTTGTTATGTCCCATGTGCAGCACTCTACTTGGCCTTGTTAAACTTCATCCCATTGGTCACAGAATCACAGAATAATAAGGTTGGAAAAGACCTTGTAAGATCAAGTCCAACCATTCACATCCTAAACTAAACCATATCCCTAAGTACTTCATCTACCCTTTTTCTGAACACATCCAGGGAAGGTGACTTGACCACCTCCCTGGGCAGCCTGCTCCAGGCCCTGACAACTCTTTCAGTAAAAAATTTTTTCCTAACATCCAATCTAAACCTGCCCTGGTGCAGCTTCATGCCATTCCCCCTTGTCCTATCACCTGTCACCTGGCTGAAGAGACCTCTCTATAACCTCCCTTCAGGTAGTTGTAGGCAGTGATAAGGTCTCCCCTCAGCCTCCTCTTCTCTAGGCTAAACAGCCCCAGCTCCCTCAGCCGCTCCTCATAGGATTTGCCCTCCAGCCCCTTCCCCAGCCTGGTTGCCCTTCTCTGGACTCGCTCCAGGACCTCCATGTCCTTCTTGTGGTGAGGCGCTCCTCTTGTGGTGAGGACGCCACTCATGACCGGCCTCCAGCTGCATTTTGTTCCATTTACCAACACCCTTTGGGCTTGGCCATCCAGCCAGTTTTTAACCCAGCTGAGGGTCCACCTGTCCAGGCCAGTGGCAGCCAGTTTCTCAGTCAGAATGCTGTGAGAAACCGTGTCAAAGGCTTTACCAAAGTCCAGGTAGATCACATCCACAGCCTTCCCCTCGTCCATTAAGCGGGTCACCTTGTCATAGAAGGTCATCAGGTTAGTTTGACAAGATCTACCTTTTGTAAACCCATGTTGACTAGGCCTGATCCCCTGGCCATCATGCATGTGCTGCATGATAGTTCCCAAGATGACCTTCTCCATTATCTTCCCTGGGACTGAGGTCAGACTGACAGGCCTGTAGTTCCCCGGATCCTCCTTCCGACCCTTCCTGTATATGGGTGTAACATCTGCCAGCCTCCAGTCGACTGGAACTTCCCCAGTCTGCCAGGATTGCTGATAGATGATGGAAAGGGGTTTGGCAAGCACATCTGACAGCTCCCTCAGTACCCTTGGGTGAATCCCATCTGGCCCAATTGACTTGTGGGTATCTAACTGGCCAAGTAGGTTGCTAATCATTTCCTCCTGAACCATGGGAACTTTGTTATTCTTCCCCTCCCTGTCAGCCAGTTCCGGAGGATGAGTACACAGGGAATATCCTTCTTTACTGTTAAAGACTGAGGCAAAGAAGGAATTAAGGACCTCAGCCTTGTCCTCATCCCTTGTCACTAATGTACCATCAGCATCCAATAAGGGCTGGAGATTCTCCTTGACCCTCTTTTTACTATTAATATACCTATAGAAGGACTTTTTATTATCTTTTACAGAACTGGCCAGCCTGAGTTCCAGATCAGCTTTAGCCCTTCTGACTTTCTCCCTACATGATCTTACTAAATTCCTATAGTCATCCCAAGACACCTGCCCCTTCTTCCAAAGGTCATATTTCTCCTTCTTTTCCCATATATCAGCCTGAATCTCTCTACTCAGCCAGGCTGGCTTCCTAGCTCGCCGACCCCTCTTCTGACCGACTGGGACAGCCTGTTCTTGTGCCGCCAAGATTTCCTTCTTGAGGAGCAACCAACCCTCTTGGGCTCCTTTGCCCTCAAGGGCTGCCTCCCATGGAATCTTATCGAGCAGCTTTCTCAACAGTCCAAAGTCAGCCCTACGGAAGTCTGCTGTCTCCCTTCCTTACTTCTCCCAGTACTAAGAATTCTATCAGCTCATGATCACTATGCCCCAGGTGTCCTCCAACCTTCACATCCCCCACCAGGTCTTCTCTATTGACAAACAAGTCCAGCAGGGCACCTTCCCTTGTGGGTTCATTTACCAGCTGGGTCAGGAAGTTGTCTTCCAAACCCTCCAGGAACCTGCTAGACTGCTTCCTCCCTGCTGTATTGTACCTCCAGGAGACATCTGGTAAACTGAAGTCCCCAATAAGGACGAGGGCTGGTGATCACGAGACTTCACCCAGTTGTTTAAAAAACAACTCATCAGCTTCCTCCTCCTGGTCAGGTGGTCTATAGCAGACTCCCATCACTATATCTCGCTGATTTTGTTCTCCTCTGATTTTCACCCAGAGACACTTGACCCTGTCTTCATCATACTCCAGCTCTAGGCTGTCAATGCATTCTCTGACATACAGGGCTACCCCACCTCCTCTCCTACCTAGCCTGTCACTCCTGTATAGTTTATAACCAGCAATTGCAGCACTCCAGTTATGTGAATTATCCCACCACGTTTCTGTGATGGCAATCACATCATAATTTCCTGTACTTACAAGGACTTCTAATTCCTCTTTTTTGTTACCCATGCTGCGTGCATTGGTGTAGATGCACTTCAGCTGGTCTACTGATCTTGTTGTGCTCCTTGGGGAAGCCTTGCTTCCCAAGTGACAGCTGTTTAAGTTACCTAGCCTATCAGTAGTAGCTACATCTCTACTCTGAGTTAGAACACTATCCCCCTGATTAACTAGGGTGGCTGACCAGAGGTCATTGCCAGCACACCATCGCTCAGTAACTCCACCACCACACCCAGGCTTTTTTCCATCTAGCCTGGCCCTGTCCCCCTCCCCCTTCCTATCTAGTTTAAAGCTCTATTAATGAGCCCTGCCAGCTTCTTGGACAGTATCCTTCTGCCCCTAGGGGATAAGTGCTCCCCATCCCTCAAAAGCAAGGCTGGTGAGGCTCGAGCCAGCCCATTCTCAAAGAACCCAAGGTTCTGTTTCTCGCACCAGGCTCTGAGCCAGGTATTTATTTCCTGGCTCTTCTCAAACCAACCCTCCCCATTCCTTGTAGTAGGAATGACGGAGAACACTACCTGTGCTCCAGATCCTTGTACCATGCGTCCCAGGGCCCTAAAATCCTTCTTAATGGTGCTCAGTTTTCTTTTATGTATTTCATTACTACCTATTTTAAAAATTGAAAGTCGATAATAGTCCGTGTCCCTGACCAAGGTTGGGACTCACTTGGTTAAGTCCCTAACTGAAGCTCCCTTAAGGCAGCAGACTTCCCTGTGTAGAGGGTGCGGCCTACAGATCGGGCCCTCAGTTCCCTCCAGAAGGGAATCTCCTAAGACAATGACCCGTCTTTTTGCCTTAACAGAGGATGTTTTGATGGTTTGCTTAGGGGGTCTAGTCCTAGGGAACACAGCTTCAGAAGTAATTTTCCTATCAGCCATCTGGGATTGCTTAGGGGGGTCTTGTCCTAGGGAACACGACCTTAGAAGTGATTTTCCTATCAGCCATCTCATTATCCGGCTGGTCCCCTTGTAATAGGATCTCATATCTATTGCTCAGAGGCACTTGTGGAGGAAGGACAGGCTTGGAAGGTACTCTCCTACTGCCCTTGTCACGTACCTGCTTCCATTCGTCCTTATCATTTATACTGTCCTGCGTGGGGGAGGGTATAGGGTCACTCCGGTCCTGGACACTATCTACTGGGTACTCACATTTCTGTGGCTGGGAGGACAGAACCTGGCTCATCCGATCTATCTCCACCTCAGCCTCCCTGGTGCTCATGAGCCTGTCTAGTTTATCCTTGAGCACATCTACCTCTTCTTGTAGGTATGCTGCACGGCTGAGGAGATCCCTTATGATCTCACACAGTACACAGCCATGTTCAGAGCTGTCTGCTGCTGCAAGCATGTTGTGACAGTCCCTGCACCCCAAGACCTGCACCGCAGCATGCTTCTGCGGTTGGTTAAGCCGAGTTGCTACCTCCACAGTGGAAGGGGTTGGGGTTATGGCCCTGCGCTGGGTAGACACCATTGTGCAATACCTACCCAAGTGTTAGTCACCCTCACCTGTCCGTAGGCTGGACTCCTCTATTTCCTCTGCCCGGCGAGCGGGATGGCTGGCTGTCTCCTCTGAGCTCTACTGCTGGCACGCCTGCGTTGTGTGGGTCGCTGCCCTCCTTAAGCCCTTTTAAGGTTAGAGGGTGGGGTCACGTGACCTTAGCCGGGCTTCCGGGTACTCGCTGTGGATCGAAGGAGCTGGTGCCCAGATGCAGGGAACCTCTCTAGACCACCCGATCTGACACACAGCCCCTGAGCTTACCAGAATGATTGCTGTCGCCGATGATCGTCACTCGCCGACTGGATCTCAGCCCATCAGTCCAGTCCGTTTAGATCCCTCTGAAGAGCCTCCCTACCCTCAGGCAGATCAACACTTCCTCCTAGTTTAGTGTCATCTGCAAACTTTCTGAGGGAGCATTCAATCCCTTCATCGAGGACATTGATAAAGATGTTGAACAAGACTGGACCCAGGACTGAGCCCTGGGGGACGCCACTCATGACCGGCCTCCAGCTGCATTTTGTTCCATTTACCAACACCCTTTGGGCTCGGCCATCCAGCCAGTTTTTAACCCAGCTGAGGGTCCACCTGTCCAGGCCAGTGGCAGCCAGTTTCTCAGTCAGAATGCTGTGAGAAACCGTGTCAAAGGCTTTACCAAAGTCCAGGTAGATCACATCCACAGCCTTCCCCTCGTCCATTAAGCGGGTCACCTTGTCATAGAAGGTCATCAGGTTAGTTTGACAAGATCTACCTTTTGTAAACCCATGTTGACTAGGCCTGATCCCCTGGCCATCATGCATGTGCTGCATGATAGTTCCCAAGATGACCTTCTCCATGATCTTCCCGGGGCCTGAGGTCAGTTGGGGCCACATCACATCAGAGGGTTCAGAGGAGGGCCACGAAGATGATCTGAGGGCTGGAGCACCTCCCCTACAGAGAGAGGCTGAAGGAGCTGGACTTGATCAGCCTAGAGAAGAGAACGCTGCAGAGGGACCTCATTGCAGCCTTCCAGTCCCTGAAGGGAGCAAACAGGAGGGGAATGTACTTTTCAAAAGGCTAGACAATGGCAGGACAAGGGGGAATGGATTAAAACTAAAGGAAGGAAGGTTTAAATTGGATATTAGGGAGAAGTTGTTTTACAGAGAGAGTGGTGAGGTGCTGGAACGGGCTGCCCAGAGAGGTGATGGATGCCCCATCCCTGGGGGTGTTCAAGGCCAGGTTGGATGCCCCGTCCCTGGGCAAACTTGTGTAGATCCAGGCCTGGAGGTTGGTGGCCCTGCCTGTGGCAGGGGGTTGGAACTCTATGATCCTTGGGGTCCCTTCCAACCCAGAACATTCTATGATTCTATGATCAGTTAAAGCTAAACAGCATACAGGAGAACCACACTGGTAATAAAAGAACGACACCAAGTTACATAATTGAGACAATCCTTAATGCATTGGAACAAAAAAATTCATGAAGTGCAAGCTAGTCAATTCAAAGCCTGTGAAATGGTTACGACTGAGCGCTGTTAACTCAGGTGAAAGTCTACCATGTCAAAGAGCAGGCCAGCTAGGCCATAAAAACAATTGATAAAGTACATACCATCAAGAAAGTTTCTGAACAATAAAGGAACAATTGTATGTTTTGTTAAGTTACAAGAGCAATCCTAGATGGCAGTGAAGAACCGTGATACTTGATGCAACAGAAGACTACCAGTGAAAAAACCTGGAGTGAAATAAAACCGTCCCACACGAGAAGTCTGGGACTTCCATAAAAATCCCTAATGGTGCTGAATTTTGTCACATAATTGCTCACTTCCAATGGCATATTAATAAGATGCTCTAGTTGTCTGCTTATTTCATATTGACTTCCATATTGTTTGGGAAGTGGCAGCAGATACTTTAACACTGCCAAGTACAATTTTCATTTGATTTAAGAAGCAGAGAGGGAGAAAGATGAGCCTGTTTTTTCTTGGTGGGGGGAAAAGGGATCTGGAATCCAAAACAGAAAAGTACAAGATTTAAGACCATCTTTGATTTTATCAGACTGTAAACTGACAAATATTTTGTGGGCAACTTATAAGAAGGGTAAAGATGATTAGCGAGAAATAAGTGTCAGCTTGCAGTATGTGTTTTACTCATCTGGTTTGGCAGCATTAGAGCCTTTGCTTGCTTGCACAGACATAGAGCACTCAATGAGGTTTAACTCTGCTAGTTCACCAGTAGATCACATCTAGGAAAACACAGCTCTCAGTGATAAACGCTCTACATGACTATATGAGCAATAAAAGGTCAAAGCCCATATTCAGACACTGAACAATGAATCCAGAAACATCTTGTAGACCACGTAAAGCAAGCACAGTTTAGATGCCAGTCCTAAGTTAGTCCTCTATTCTGTCAGTGCAAAGACCATCGTTGCACAGCTGCCATATAGTGTACTCATTCTAGGATTTCCTCAGAAAATCCCAGGTGTAACATGTTAAGGAACCACTAACTTTCCCCTTCCAGACACAAAACACACAGGTTTGCATTTCTTAAGCAAAGGTCTGAAAGCAGAACGCAGCATAAGCCACATACTGGATCACTACCATTTGCAACTCCACAGAAACCTGATGTGCATTTAAATGCAGCTGAAGGAAACCGGAAAGCTATGTACAATGCTGTTTTCATAGCTTCTCAGGGACAGACTAAATTTCTTAAAGAATATGTTACAAACGGGATTTGGTTCCTCTCAGAATTTTCATTTTATTATGAAAAAATTCTCATTCTCTCTTCCTCCTGCTACTTGAACTCTTCTGACTGAAAAATGTACCATGGAATGACTGAGCAACCGTCAGCAGCAACGCTAGCAGCTGTGCCTATGATAAAAGCACCTTATTTATAACCCAAACCCCTCATTTTTAAACATTTCCAGCTTGAAGAAATATAGCTACGATGAAACACTTCATTCATGAACTTCAGTAATATATGTAGAGTCTATTCATAATTACTTTGTAGAAAACAATTACAATGATGGAAATAAGGCTTTTTCGCAGGAATATCCAAGCACTGAATTAGTCAACAGCCATACCAGCAGAGTGATGGAAATCCCAACTGTACCATTTTTCATGAAAAAATTCCAAGCCCTTCTTCCAACTTTAAAATGCAGGTTTAATAAGGCTTGTAGTAAGAAAGTTTGGGACACACCACCACCCAAACCCACTAGAACAGACCTTCAACAGATTAGGACAACGACTTGCCCAGTACAAAAAACAACTGTTATTTTTAAGCCCTGCAACTCACCTCTGCTGATGCGCTGCTTCTCTCCAGAGAGAATGCCAGGGCTGTCGATGATGCTGATGCTCTTCAGGACCTCGTTAGGTAACTGAGAACACATGAATCTGCAGGAAAAGAAAAAAACCCACACTAACAGTTGCTCTAGATCACATGTAGGTTGTCCCTTAAGAGCTCCCCTTTATACATCTGCTTTTACAAAGACTCAAGTGAGATTTTGGGGGTTTTTTTAAATGGTTTCATTAGGTCTTAAGATACTATATTTGGCAACTATACACGTTTAAGGAAACAATGTAAACAGAGCTTCTCAAAAAAATAAGACCATTCTATGATTCTATGATAAGCGCTGATGAAATGCCAAACTTGTAAGAGCTGACAACATGAGCCATACATGCAACATTAAAAAGACTGTAGAAACCAAGTATTTAGCTAGGACCAAAATCTGTATACACAACAGTTCTTCATGTACTCCAACTTTTGCTCAAATTCAAAGAGATTCAGAAAGGAAAGGAAGCAGGCAGAGAGGCATACTGACATTACACTTAGATTCCAGTTACTGGCAAGTCACTTTCTCAGCTGCTCCATCAGCGTTTGAACAGTCCCCATCTCTAACCCACCACCCCCCTTAGCTGGGGCTCAGAGAGGACTGGAAAATGATGGTATTTCACGCTGCTGGAATCGAGAGTTCAAATTACACCCAGCAGGCTCTAAACAATAACCTCCTGCCTCTGCCAAGGGAGACAAATTCAGTGGTGTCATTATGAAAAATATAAAATTTCTGAGGCCTCAGAGTTACACAGGACACACTGTGCCTTAAATCCCAACCAGCCTGATACTTCTGGGATAGTTCATGACTGAAGAACTTCACCTCCCTTCATCATAAACTGCCTTTAGGAGATTTGCATTAAGAGTTTAATCTTCTTACTGGGTAGCAGCTGCAGACCGTACTGATAAGCACAGTGTAACCTTCTGCTCCTCCTGCGAAGCTGGCTGCCCTGCATTAACCCATCACTTTAGGAGAACACTATCTCAAGAAACAGGGTATCAGTGACAGCAAAGTTTAACCATACCGAGGTCAAACATACTCTGATTTAGGAGAAGTTCAGGCAAATATAAGATACAAAATGTAAGTTGTATCAAAAATTGGAAGCTGCTGTTGGACAGATAATAATCCAGGTGACTCAAAGGAAATCAGGAAAAAAAAAAAAAAAAAGTACGTTCACCTTGTTTTTCAGGTGACCTTGTAGGAAGGAGTCTAACAAAAGCAGACAGTATCCCTTCTTCGGTAGAACAAACAGCAACATCAGCTACATCCCTCCCTCAAACCCAGGAGGGGACAAGGAAACAGCAGGCACTTTGACCTAATAAAACCTTAGGGTTACGTAAACAGCACTACCCCTTTTGAGGTTTTTAGGGGAGCATCAGGTGTAGAAAATATTGCACATCCTGAAGAAACTTTCCCACTGAGGCTGATTTTCTACAAGCTGAAGGGATGCTTTCGAAAGAACGGTGAGGTACTATTGAATAAAATAACATTATTTGAATTGTCTACAACCAGAATAGACACTACGTTAAAGCAAACATTTTGTGGAAGCCTGGTGCGTGCAAGCGACAAAGAAAACACAATTGACCATACCGACTATAAGAACAATACACATCACTAGTTGGAAGGGACGTCCAGAGATCATGGAGTACAACCCCCCTGCCAAAGCAGGCTCCCTAGCTCATATTGCACAGATAGGCATCCAGATGGGTCTTGAATATCTCCAGAGATGCAGACTCCACCACCCCCCTGGGCAGCCTGTCCCAGGGCTCTGTCACCCTCACTGTATAAAAGTTCTGCCGCATGTTGGTGAAGAACTTCCTATGCTCCAATTTGCAGCCATTGCCCCTTGTCCTGTCTCCACAGACCACTGAAAAGGGGCTGGCCATTTCCCCCTGCATCCCATACTTAAGATATTTATAAACATTAATAAGGTCCCTCCTTAGTCTTCTTTCCTCTAGGCTGAACAGTCCTAGCTCACTCAGCCTTTCCATGTAGGGGAGATGCTCCAGGCCCTTAGTCATCTTCATAGCCTCCTCTGGACTCTCTCCAGGAGATCCCTGTCCTTTTTATACCAGGGAGCCCAGAACTGGGCACAATACTCCAGGTGGGGCCTGACCAGGGCAGAGTAGAGGGGAGGATCACCTCCTTTGACCTGCTGGCCACACTCCTCTTGATGCACCCCTGGATCCCATTGGCTCTTTTAGCAGGGTACACTGCTGACTCATGGCCAAGCTGTCATCTACCAGGACCCCCAGGTCCTTCTCCGCAGAGCTCCTCTCCAGCAGGTCATCCCCCAGCCTGTACTGATTCAAGCGGTTATTCCTCCCGAGGTGCAAGACTTTACAATTGCTTTTGTTAAACCTCATCTGATTTCTCCCTGCCCAGCTTTCCAGCCTGTCCAGGTCTCACTGAATGGTAGCACAGTGTTCCTGTGTGTCAAGCCACTCCTCCAGCTTTGTATCATCGGTGTATTTGTGAGGGTGGATGCTATTCCCTCATCGATGTCGTTGATGAAGATCTTAAACGAGTCCCAACACCAATCCCTGGGGAAGCCGACTAGTTACAGGTCTCCAATCAGGCTCTGCTCCACTGATCACCACCCTCTGAGCTCGGTCCAACAGCCAGTTCTCAACCCACCTCACTGTCCACTCATCTATCCCATACTTTCTCAGCTTTTCTATCAGAATGTCATGGGAGACAGTATCAAAATCCTTGCTGAAGTCAAGGTAGATGACTAGTCGAGGTATGTACAACAGCTTTTATAAGTCTGGAATGGAGTAAAGACTGAATTTTTTTTTAATCACTATTTCACTTTAGAAAGCCCAGCAACTTGTTTAGCATTGCAGAGATGTTTCTTGGCTTAGTTTACAAGACAACAGGCACCATTATTGCAGCTGAACAACACAGCAGTATTTTGACTTAGGCATCACCCAGGCTGAGACAGCTGGAAAAAGCTGAGGAAGGAAAAAGAGAACTGCAGGCCTCAGAAATGGAAAGACACTGCAGTCTTCACGGCACCATTAGTGGCACAGGGAAGAGAAAAGTATACAGGAAAGGATATGAAATAGAGGGATAAACTCAGAATTAACTTTCTGTGGCTTTTAGAATACATCCATAATCTAAAGACAACAGATCAGTTAAAATTCTTACATCAATCTGGTATTTCACACACCTTAACGCTGTAATGCTAATTATATCTGAACATCTCCACTGGACACAGACTTGACTCAGAACCACTCTTTCTTAAAAATCACTCTTCCTACAGGTCGTGTAAGTCCTGCCTCATAAAAAGCAAAACTGCATTGTGTCTACCTTAACACCAGCACAGCTCCACAAAAGCTTTATAAAACCAGCTGTGGGAATGACTAATAGCTTATGACACATTATTAGGCCTTTCACACCCTCACATTTTTTATTTTGTCCTAAAACTATTGTTAAAGAAACCAGCAATGCTGACTAGGGTTGCAAAAATAAGTTGGATTGTTTGCAAAAACAAAATTAACAACTTTGTAATCATCTGTTGATTTATTTTTTTTCAGACGAACTTTGGGTGACTCAAAGAATCTAGTAAGAATCTATACTCCTTTTTGTGTCCTTTCAGATACCTATTAGAATAGAGCAGGACCACATGTTTCTTCTCAACATCAGCAATTTATTTTTGTGATCTTCTGGTATACTGCAATACTCTTCCCTCACTTTAACCAGCACCCAAGGGCACACACTAGGTCCCGCCCCCATCCCCCTGCCCCCCAACTTTCCTTAAAAGTACACAGGGGAAATAAAAGACAAGTTTATACAGAGGCATCCATCGCAAGCAACGAGATACAGAGGGACGTAAGAAAGGGCAGGGTAGCATCAATAAATTAACATAGCTAACTAGTAAGTACAAGCCTGTATTGTGTGACTGTGTTATACTTTGTTTTTAGTTTCTCCAATACCTCAGTCACTGTTTCCTTTCATGTTACACTGAGATGAAAAGGGCACTTGACTTCATGGTCTAAGAGTCTGTAGCTTTGTAAAAGTAATACCTTTTGCTTTGCCACAGGACAAAACACTAGGATTATGAAGTCATTAATAAAATGAAGAGTAAGGATGTGTGTGTGTAGGGGAGAGAAATAGAGATAAATATATTAAGAGAAGAATGAAAAGTGTAGTATTTGGTATAAAACAAATGAGAGAGGGCAAAGCAAAACATGTACCTACTGACTGCAGGTAAAGACGACAGGGAGAAGTCATTCAAAGGTAGCGAAATAAAGCCCAAGATATTTTCAACCGGCTAAGTTAGGAAAGAGACATGAATTTGAATGTACATCTTTGTAACTAGCAAATAATCCTGCTTGCCTGGAGATTCAGGACCTGACACAGCCAGACAGATAAATTAGCCAAGAAATACTAAACGTTTGTTTGGATGAATGGGTTGTGTAATTATCACATGTTCTGTGTTAATATTTGAAAGTGGTACAAAATACTTTTTACAGTATAATTTTACAAGATTTTTTTCATAGAAAGTACAAGAGTTTCTTTCCCCACAGGTCAGCAATGTGGAGAAGACAACTTAACCAGTAATCTCACAGAAAGGGGTCTGCAACCACAAATTAGTTTTTAAAATAGGACTTGACTGCAGCTTCCCACAGCACATTCTCGCCTCTCAGAAAAGACAGAGCCAAGCCAACTGAATGCAGCTAGAAACTTTCAACTGTGAAGAAGCCCGGTGAGAGATAAGACCGTACATGATGGACTTTTAACACATAAATCAGTCTTTATCGGCCAAACAGGAAATTTTATTGTTAAGAGAACCAATTTAGATTAACTGGCTTGCAAAACCAGGCCTCCCTGTCAAGCCACCATCAAATACAGGAAGAAAACAAGGTGACTGCTCACACAATGCGAGCAAAGTTATTAATAAATTTTAACTAGAAATATTTACAGTTGGACTTGATGATCTTGAAGATTTTTTCCAACCTTAATGATTTGATGATTTAGCCTGCTGCTTATATTCACAGCCCCAAAGAATTCTCTTTTTTTTTTTTTTGCAAATATCCACACGCTAATGCCATCATCCTGGTCTGTGGGGCTGCTGGAAAACCCACAGTTAAAATCAAACACTTCACAGCCTGAACGCACACATACATACAGTTATCTTGGTTGGAAGGGACCTTCCAGATCATCAAGTCCAACCATCAACCCAACCCACCACTAAACCATGTCCCTCAGCACCACATCTACCCATCTTTTAAATTTCTCCAGGGATGGAGACTCCACCACCTCCCTGGGCAGCCTGTTCAATGCCTGACAACCCCCTCTGGGAAGACATTTTTCCTAATCTCTAATTTAAACCTCCCCTGGGGCAATCTGAGGCCATGTCCTCTTGTACTTTTCCTGTTGCTAGGGTGCAGAGATAAGCCCCCACCTCTCTACACCCTCCCTTCAGGCAGCCAGAGAGAGCAATCAGCCTCCTCCAGACTAAACAAACCCAGTTGCCACAGCAGCTCCTCGTAACATTTGTCTGCCACTCCCCTCACCAGTCTCCCATTCTTCTCTGGACATGCCCAGCACCTTAGTGTCCTTCTGGTAGTGAGGGGCCCAAACCTGAACCCAGCAACTGGGGTGCAGCCTCACCAGTGCCCAGTACTGGGGACAATCCCTGCCACATACTTTATCCATAAGGCATGTTCAAATATTATCCACTCTTGTAGGCCTCTACAAAATCCAGCAATTTGCAGCTTTAAAGAGCTATTCCAAGACCTCAGGTGTGACCAGCTGAAAGAGCAAGACAGCAGCAGAGGGAAAAGATCTTTCCCTTTGTTGGATGGTAATTTTTAAGAATAGTACTAATCTACCAGTTTTACTGAGTGGGGAAATTTGTTCCCAGACTCATCTCAGTATCCAGCAGTTTGAGGCCCTACAAACAAGTTCACTGGTGGAAAGTTTCAGCAGTTTCTGTGAACTGGTTTTAACAATGATTTTCTGTTCTGATTTTATATATATATATATATACACACACACACACACACACACACACACTCCTAACTTTTAAAAAAATTTTACCAAGCGTACGCACCTAGTACTGCTTATCTTTTTTTTTAATTCACTTAAACTGCCACTGCTTCTGCTTGTAGTTGAATATTTATGCCACACTTAAATAAATACATCAGAAAAAACTTAGCAAAAACCAATGAGGCTTAAAGATGGTATCAGGTAGAAATTTAAACATAAAAATCTAAGGTCGGCAAGCAAACAGGTCTCACCTGTTCAGGAAAGCATTCCCAAAGCGGCTAAGTTTACGGAATGGTTTCTTAGGATCGACGACCAGGGCATTTCCAGGAATATTTCCTTCTGAATCTCCATACATCACAGCAATAAAAGAATCCGTGGTTGGCTCTGGACCAATCCGCATGCCTGGGAAGTCTTGTTCGAGCAGGTATCTAGAGATGGAAAATACATTAAATAACAGAATGAATGACTGGAAACTATACCAAATACTCATAACTCACTTCAATTCCCAAGGATGTGCACACTCTATAATAATAAAATAATGTTTTTCCTGCATTTTACTATTTCAGTTAACTACAGAGGCAAAACCCCTTACCACTTAACTTTTCACAAGTTTTTCACAAGTATGTAAAAAAATAAAGTGAATCCCTTTACAAAAACAGGGTCAAAGTGTTTCTTCAACCACAGCCCCTGAACCACTCGAGTAGATGCTTCTACCGATTACCCCAGTGCTGTAGGTCACACTATAAGACACTGCTGCTTTTGTGTGTGTTTCCAAGCCTATACAAGTGCTGCTGGTAGCCAAAGGCAGCTGTTTGAAACAGCGTATGAACAGCATCAGCCTGCTGTTAGACCTAACCCTCTGATGGGCTCAGTATGAGTTTACTAACTTTTAACTCATCTTGGCACAGGCAAAGATTAAGTGTTATGACACAATACAATCACACCTCTTCAGGAGTGAGGAATGGATTTCTTTTTGGCCCAGATAACAGAAGTAATTTTACCTAAGTCAGACCTGCAGAGCTTGAGGCCTAACAGTAATCAGTAATGTGCTCCCAAGAGGCATAAAGTCAGACAGCGCCGTACCAGTGGAAACCATCCTGCATCTCCCTTTGAGTAATCCACTCAGAGATGCACAGCGTGTGCTCAGTGGAACACGGCTGATACATCAAGTCTTGACTTTCCAGACAGCAAGGTCTCAGAGTATGTGCGTATTTAAATGGTAAAACTTACCAGAACCAGGGCATGTATTTACAGAAAAAGCCTGCTGGCATCCCTCCCTGGATGGCAGGTGAGAAGCAAGAGCCTATCGAGCAAGCCTCCAGCTGACAATGTCCCTCCAGCCTACACTATGACACTTGCCATTTTTCAAAAACAGAAGCGGACAACCTGCTTAACTGTAAAGCAAAAGCGCTATTGTCCTCATTCACAACAGCATCATCTTGAAAATGTTCACCTCAAGACTAACACCCAATTCCTTTCATGCTGTAATTTGACATACATGAGCAATTCTCCAATCAACTCCTTCTGTAATTATTAATTGCATGGGTTCCATGTTATCCTGGAGTTCTTAAAAACCCCACCATTTTAACCAACTACAATTTAACTTTATACAGTTAAAGATGGATTTTAGAAAGCATTCTTCTTCAGGTACAGGTGATGGTCCTACATCCAATGATATTAGTTTGGATTGAGCACATCTATATTAACATCAGTCCTGAATCAATTTGTTCTAGCCCTTAACCCAAAAAAATCATGTCTTTTGTGCTATCATTTCATAACCCAATACTGACTTGGGAGGACTTGCCGGCTGCTTTTGCTGCAAAACCAGCCTACATAGTATCCATACTTCCTGAACAATCTCTGTGTCTAAATTCAACACCCAAACACTCAGATTTTACAGATCAGTGCACAGAAGCTGAATTTAAGGAACTAAATGTATACTACACATTTCAGATTTTTTTCTGCTAGCATTAGCAAACTGGCTCAAATCAGGTCAACGTATGATCTGGGAGGTTTAAACCATAGAACAGTTCCTTACGTGATGTTTTCTGCAGATTTCTGCTTCCACATACACAAATGAAAAAAAAAAAGCCAATGCTAAAAACTGTGGGAAAGGAGGAACACAAAAACAGTCATGCCAGAACATGCCAATGTTGATTTGAAGAGGGCCATGAAGATGATCAGAGGGCTGGAGCACCTCTCCTACGATGACAGGCTGAGAGAGTTGGGCTTGTTCAGCCTGGAGAAGAGAAGGCTGTGGGGGGACCTTATAGCAGCCTTCCAGTATCGGAAAGGGCCTACAGGAAAGCTGGAAAGGGGCTGTTTTTCAGGGAGTGCAGCGATAGGACAAGGGGTGTTGGGTTTAAGCTGAAGGAGGGGAGATTTAGACTATGTATTAGGAAGAAATCCTTCCCTGTGAGGGTGGTGAGGCCCTGGCACAGGCTGCCCAGAGAAGCTCTGTCTGCCCCCTCCCCGGCAGTGTTCAAGGTCAGGTTGGATGGGGCTTTGGGCATCCTGGGCTGGTGGAGGGTGACCCTGCATGGCAGGGGGGTTGGGACTAGGTGATCCCCTCCAACCCAAACCATTCTGTGATTCTATGATTTGTTCTACTTATTATAGAATACATGGTACCTAATGCACAATAACAGGGAAATAAACCAAATCCTTCTCCAAAAGCAAAACACCCCACAACAAACACTCAAAGCCCTCAGCATGTGCAGGAGTGTACAGTGCAGCAGATCTCATCTTTATAAAGTAGATCATATATCAAAATGAAGACAAAACCCCTTTAATAGCTCAGCAGTTGAACCCTTTATACATGAAAAACAGGACTTTCAAGTGTTGCAGCCAACAGCTCAACACCAGAAAGAGGTACATTCCTGCCTCCTGAGGCAACACCAGTGCAGACTAGAACCCTCTAGAACAGGGTGCAAAGACCAACTCAGAAGAGCCACTACCATTTTCAATTAAAGCCCTGCTGGATTTAGCTACCACTGAAAGATCAATTATACTTTTCGTTTCTAAAATAATTTTTTTAACTTGCCACAATAAAGTGCTGCACTTCAAAGTTTCTCAATTCTGCTTTTCCTCATTGCCCTTTGTTTAAGAGAAAAAAGTGACCTCAGACTTGTCATTAGGTTCTTCTCTTGATATGAATTGTCATCTCCAGACTTCTGCTGACAGAGACAGCAATTCATAAGATGGCAACACACACGACAAGAAGCTCCCAGTGGAGCTGTGAAGAAGATTGTTCTGAATCAAATGCACATGCAAGAAGTCCCAGATCACAGAAAATTACGTGATGGGATCTGAATGCAGCATAAGACACCTCCAGGGTAATAGGATAACTGCTATACATCACAAGCTCGTGAACCTGCCAGGCATGCTCGTGGACATTCAGTGGTGCTGGTCTTTCAGATGACTAAAAAATTCATCTCACAGCCTGCTCATGAAGTTGCTACACATGTGATGTTTGCAGAAAATGCAGAGTTGGAAGTACGAAGCACCTTTCAGGATTTCCAACATCTGTATTTTCAGCTCCGAAGTCAACGGTTCAAATAAGGATTAGCTGCTTATTGAAATGACTAAACAAGAATAAAGTCCTATTGAACTGCAACAATACTTCCAAGTTAATGTCACTGATGCAGCCTTAAAACGCAGGCTTTCATAGCAACAGCAATCAAGGAAGCCAAGATCACCTTCCAAACACTAAGTCCCACCCAGCAGTCAGCGCTGAGCCTAGTGTGACTGTTCAGACACAAGAAACTCTTTCGAAAGCAGGTATTTTCCATTAAACCTGGCTCAGGGCTGCACATCAAGAATAAGTACAGACTAAAACAAACCCTAGTTCTTGAGCACTGACTGTACAAGCTGTATCATACTTCCTCTCGGCATGAAAATATCAGTTTCACTTAGCCTCACAGAAGGGCTGAGCAGCCTTCTGTAAACTGAAAAGCTGAAAATGTTTTTCTGCAATATGCTATGTTAACCAGGTATTTTCCTGTGATTTTTAGCATCCACAACTGCATGGCCTTCTCAGGAATTTTCAGCAGAGAGGGAGTTCAAAAAGGTTCATAGGAAGAATGCTTTAAAAATAGCAAACATCCCAAAGACAGTCTAGATCAAACAACAGACTTCCTGTTGACTCTTCTCCCTTTGTTTTCACCTGGGCTATAACCTTTCTGCTTTGTCAATAAACATTCATCTATGTTCCTTTGCAAGATGTATTGCCCAACTATGGGAAACTGGTTTAGAGAGTTCCAGAGATAGCAAAGATTACTCACAGTTACAGATACTGATTATAATCTGAAGTTTATGTGCATTAGCTAAGCCACACTAACACACGCATACATACAGGTGAGCTGGACGGAGCAGCAATGAGCAGGGATACCCTGTGATGCACTGGGAGACAAATACAAGTCTCCTTTCATAAGGCTCCTCACCTGCATACTACACACTACACCGAATCCCTCATTTTAGTGTAAG
Organism: Porphyrio hochstetteri; assembly: GCA_020800305.1. Taxonomy (NCBI): domain Eukaryota; kingdom Metazoa; phylum Chordata; class Aves; order Gruiformes; family Rallidae; genus Porphyrio; species Porphyrio hochstetteri. Next base: position 47,607,330 of record CM036908.1, read on the forward strand.
AATTCTGCTCCAAGTAAGTAAGTTCCAACTTACACCCAAAGGATTCAAGATGGGCCTTTCCTCTCACAAAGAAACAGTTGCAGTCCATTCTTGCCATACAAGCAACTGCACACTAACTGCAGACTCGAGATGTGGAGCCCCCAACATAAGAAGGACATGGAACTGTTGGAACAGGTCCAGAGGAGGCCACAAAGGTGATCAGAGGGCTGGAGCACCTCTCCTGTAAAGACAAGCTGAGAGAGTCGGGGTTGTTCAGCCTGGAGAAGAGAAGGCTCCAGGAGATCTTATAGTGGCCTTCTAGCACCTGAAGGGGCCTACAAGAAAGCTGGGCAGGGATATTTTAGAAGGGCATATAATAATAGGATGAGGTAGAATGGTTTTAAATTGAAAGAGAGCAGATTTAGGTTGAATATTAGGAAAGAACTCTTCACTGTGACAGTGGTGAGGCGCTAAAACAGGTTGCCCAGGGAGGTGGTGGCTGCCCCCTCCCTGGCAGTGTTCAAGGCCAGGTTGAACAGGGCCTTGCGCAGCCTGGTCTTGTGAGAGGTGTCCCTGCCCATGGCAGAGGGTTGGAACTTGATGATCTTTGAGATCCCTTCAAACCCAGTCTCTTCTATGATTCTATGATATTATGCATACAAAAGAGTGGTTTCATAAAACCCAGCTCAGGCTAAGTTAAATAGAAGGAATTTTACCGTTAAACCTCTGCATAATATCTTGAGCCAAGTAAAAGCACAGCCTGGCAAGCTGAGGAATTTACTTCTGTTTTTTCTCATCTTGGTAAGTTCCTTTAAAAAAGTCATTCTCTTATACTTTTAAAATAAAGAAGTTTCTAACAAGTTAAACATTATTAAACTAGAATCTTAATTCGTTGTTAGAAGAAAAAAATATCAGCAACTACTAATTCACACCGGCCAGCTCATCGCTTTCACACTATAGTTCTCCTCTCCTGTTCCTCCTTTCCCCACTTCTTTCCCTGAAACAGCCAGAAGAAATTGAGAAAATTACAGAAGCAGCAAGGGCAAGCAGCTCATGTGCAAGAGAAGTATTTAGCTCCCATCCCACCAAAACCAAACCAAACATGTATTAGCATTTGGGCTTGGATATATTTGAGTTGTCAGCATTGTCAGATACTTTAATAAAAAAGTATTACTATGCTACGCGTTAGACAGCGAAACTGGCTTGTATCACTGCACTGTTCAAAGTGCAAAGAGGATACACAGGATCAAGTGAAAAACCAGAAGAGCAGCTGGAAACCTAGAAGCATTTGTTTGCATATCTTACTCCCCAGGGACAATCAGTCATTGCTAGATCAGTGTTTGCCATGAATGCTTAGTGGAAGGAACTGGGTGGATGTGGATGTGTCAGAGGTAGGAAAATGTTAAGTTCTCACGATAACGTCTCAATCAAAGTAAATCCCAAATGAGTAGTTGTCAGCTAAAAACAGAATCATTATGTTCATACATAAACTTAAAAGTAAACACTTAAGTAAACGTTGGATGTGCTCCTGACTACAAAATGGAGAAATGCAGAGCAAAAAGCAGTTTTGGTTAAGATTTTAAATAATTTTTGCTTGTTAAAAGGCTAATGGGGAAAAAGAGTATTGTTCGACGTCATTCTAAAAGCTATCTATAATAAACCCAGAATTCTAACAAGCTAGAGAGCATATGACATTTTCCACAGGAAATTCAGCCTACCAGAGGGGAAATTTATTTGTGGCTGACCTGGACCCTATAATATTTTCCCACATCTCCTTCTAAGCCTTCCCTTCAGGACACAAGCATTTCTCTTTTTTGCTTTTCTTTTTCTCCTCTAAACTGGATTTTCAGTAACATAAAGCATCACTGGGACACTATTGTCTGAGATGTTGCCCATCTTGAATGGAGCGTTTTCTCATGCTGATTCAGCCAATTATTATCTATTATATAGCAAACACTGAATGTTCATCACTGTGAGGTCAGACTGTGGTACTTTCAAAGCAGTGACAGCTGTTCTAGTACTGATTGGGGGTCCTCAATTCCTGTCTTCTCCAATACCTAGGAAGGGATTAAACCGCTCTGCAATCTACCTAAAATGGGGACAGGAGAGAGGAGTAAGTGGGTGAAGAGAAAGGCACATCACAGTAGAAGTCAGCTCCTCCGCTGAGCCAGATATTTCAGTAAGACATATGTTATAAACTTTGTAAAATTTGTTGGGGCATCTTCACCCAGCAATGACCAGCTGTAAAAAAAAAAAAAAAAGCTGGAAATAGCTGGAAGAAATTATACCACTTTTCTCATTCAGACTGTACATTAGCCTCAGCCAACCCTACTGCTCCGTATTTTATGGTTGATAAAAAATTACTTGCAAAGCAACAAGACCAAAAATACATCCGAGGCACCACCTGGAATACCAAGATTTCTAAGTGCAATATTGACTCGTACTTCACTTGAACATGGTAACCTGTAAAGGACAGAAAAGTTGAATGTTCACAAATCACGAACATGTGTTCTCATCCAATGCAAACTCTTCCAAGGTTGGGGGGAAGTTTCCCATGAATTGTGAATGACACAATAACTCAGCAGACAGGCAGAGGAGGTTTTGCTATGTGCATATTTGGGACCATTCTTTCTGCCTATTACCTGTGCTCTCACTATCTCCTGGAAATATATATGGACTGACAAAGCAGCTGTACTTTTAAAGAAGAAAATGAGTCAGCATAGCTAAAGAAGTGTTAGCAAAATCGAAACACCCACTTTAAGTGTTCATAGGAGTTCAGTAATAATGAGTAAAGAACCAAGTTCAACTTTAAGCTTCCAATTAGCTAGCTATAAAACCAGAAAAATTATTTGCTCTATAAATATCTAAAGAGTTCTCAGGTGAGTAAAGGCAAGCGTCGGTCTTCAATGGGGAAGGGAGGTAGGTCTTTCGCACTGTAAAAGGAAATCAGTGTGGTGGCCTGCAACCTTTGGAACAAAAACAAAACCCTTCCAGAAATTACAGAAGGGCTATAGTGAACTTCAGAAATAGTAAGTGACCTCTGAAGTGACATCTCAATGTCTTTTACATTGGTTTGTACAGCCTGTCATGGTTTAACCCGACTGAAACAACCACACAGTCTTTATATTAGTATTCTCACAGTGAAAAGTATATACAGAACAAGTGATGCTCACCACCTGGAACGGATGCTTACCTTGTTCCTGATTTAGACCACCTCCTGGACACCCCCCTGCCCCCAGTTATATGCTAAGCATGACATCAGACGGTATGGAATATCCCTGCAGCCAGTTTGGGTGGGCTGGGGCGGGGGGCAGACCATGTCCTCTCCCGGCTTCTTGGGTGCCCTCCACTTTCCTGTTGGCATGCCAGCATGAGGAGCTGGAAAGCCCTTGACTGCTTGGCAAAGAAGTAAAGCATCAACGCGTTATCAACGGGATTATCGTCCTGAATCCACACCACTGCACTATACCACCTGCCAGTGACAAAGTGTGACTACTGCAGCTGTAACAAGGACAACCCTTACATGAACTGTAAGGGCACGGGAGGCACACGCAAATACACGCAGAACGGTCACACGCTTGTAATACCCGGGGCACACTGCAGCTTCCTAAAGGCAGTCACTAACACGCTTAGCAAGAAGGAAGCCAGGAAAGACAGGAAAAAACCCGCAAGCAGCACTGTTAGCCTGCCTCGCTGCCTGCTGCTCTGGCCTCGCTGCCTGTTGCTTGTTCAGTACAATTGACCAAAACATTCGGGAAGGGGAAAAAAAACCAAAAAAGCGCGAAAAAACCCAAAGGAAAAAAAAGACTTTCCAGATGTGTATTTTGCCCAAAGCTTTTGTATTAAACTACTTTTGGGAAAGAAGGGGAAGGAGATAAGGTGAAGAGGTCTACGGTGGCCGATGCAGTCACGCTACTTTAACACAAACCGCCTGTTTTTCCTTCGGAATAACTTACAGACTGTGAAAAAAAAAAAAAAAAAAAAAAAAAAAAGAGGAAGCGGGAGACGCGGTTACACTTTCCGAGCCGTGAATTACACGGAATCGCGACAGCATTCTCAAACAGGAAGCTCGGCCGGCAAGTTACAGAGCGTGGAAATGCCCCCGGAGCGGCGGCCCCCACCCGCCGCACAGCCAAGGAGACAGCCCGCTCCCCGGGAGGCACGCCGGCCTGCCGCCCCGCTGCGGAGTGGTACCGGCGGACGCCGAGACGGCCGCTCCCCGGCACGGGCGAGCTCGCTAGCGTATTATTCATCGCGCAGCAGCAACGCCCCTGGCAGGAGGCGAGCGGGGATTACCGGGCACGAGGCGGAGTCAAGGCGGGCAGGGCACCGGCCGGCGTTCCCCGCGGCGGGCTCGGGAGAAGGACCCGCGCGGGGAAAGGTTGGAGGGGGGGGGTGGGGAGGCCGTCTTACCGGATAAAGGTGGTCTTGCCGGTGCTGTACTGCCCCACCAGCAGCACCATGGGCTTGTTCTCGAAGTCGGCCTCTTCCAGGGCGGGCGAGTGGAAGTCATGGAAGCGGTAGTGTTCCTCCAGCGGCAGCAGCTTGCGGAGGTAAAGGTCCCTCAGCGACCCGGTCACCGTCTGCACCACGTCGGTGCCGCCGCCGCGCTCCCGCCCGCCCCCCTGCTTCCCCAGCCAGCTGAACATCCCGCCGCACTGTCGCGCCTCCGCTCGCACGCAGCCGCCGGCGGAGGGAAGGGAAGAGCGCGGTGGAGGTGGGGGGGGGAAATGTGGGCAGACCCGTCCCGGCGGAGGGCGGTGCCAGCAACGCCGCCCGCAGCCGGCTGCCGGCTGTACATCTATCCCCCGGGTGCCGGGCGGGGCTGGTGATTTTCCTCCGGGCAAGGGGGTTGGCGGTCCTCGTCGCGGGTCTGCTGCGGGAGGTTCTCCGTGCCTGATGGCCCCGAGCGCTAAAATGCCGCTTCTTCAGATGAAATCCGGAGGGGAAGAAGAAAAATAATAAGCCTTGACAACTCCGGTCTGAGCGTAGAATCACCGCCCAAATGCTTTTCGTGTTTCTCTGATGATGGCTGCTGTCTGTGGGTGCCAGAGGAGTGTGTGACTAAGGGGTTAGCTAGGACATAAGGCTGCTGCGTTAAACACGGTGGAAATGCTTAGTATGACACCAAGGTTTTGCTGTGGGACGCGAGGAGCCGATACCGCTGTTAGTTATAACCTTAGGTGTTGATACTGTGCTAAGCCACGTGGGAGCATCACCTTTTCCATTGATTTCACAGATTTTAATGGGATACGATACCATATTCACTGAAGTATTGAAGAAAACACTAAAGGGAATGTTTTTTCTCTCTGACATAAAAGTTTGCCTGTGCTAACTAAGAAAACTAAAGCTCGGGCTCCCTATCAAAAAAAAAATTAAAATGTTGGTTTGTTAGGGTTTTTTCCTCTGAATCTGCGTGTAAACATTGTTAGAAGTGTATCTTTTGTGTTCCAGACATAGCATTTAAATCCCTTTTTGCTGACCCAGCACATCTGCTGATTCACATTTTTAGCTATGTACCTTTGTTCCTCTTAATTTCCAGCTTGAATGCTACCTTCTCTCTGTATGCTCCAGTTCTTTTCTGAACACATCAGCAAGTTTAGCTGTGCCCTTTCTATCTCACTCCTCCCCGTGCTGTTCCTCAAAGAACAGATGTTAGACGTGAATAACCCACTGTCCTGAGCCTTTAACCACTCTGCCTTTTCTTGGTTCCTCGCTTCACATTTTATTTAGGGCTGTGCATCTGTTTTGCAACTCCTTGTTGCAATTTCCATGCTGAGTCTAAAGATTTTATTCCATTTCATGTAGGGTCTTGCTGACTGGCTTCCTCAGTTGTTTTTTTTTTAAATCCCCTTTTTTTGTAGTTTGGTTTTGTGTTCCTCTCGTTTTCATGTCTTTTCTCCATAGCTTAATCCATAGGCAATTAAGTTTTTCTTACTATCCAGTTACATCTTCTCCATGTTACTTCAGTAATTTATTTTAAATGGGTCTCATGTCACCACATCTTTAGGAGCTCTGACTACTCCTGATCATTTGTTACCTGAAAAAATATCTGAGCTCTGGAAAATATAAGTACCGCGGTGTGGGGGGAGAATGCTTTCTCCCTTGTCTTTGGTGCACTCAGTGTGTAGCAACTGGAGACCACCAGAGAGGACAGGCACAGTGCTGTCTCAGGCTGCCCTCCCAGCCTCTGGGAATTGATGATTCAGTGCAGGACTGAGGGACAGACAGAGCCTTTGTATTTTATAGTCTTTCAAAATTTTCCAGTGAATGCAACCAGGTTGTTTGGTGTTTTTTAACTTGTCAACTTTTATTGACAACAACATCTGGAACAAAGAGGTCTGTTCTGTGACTTAATTATGTGTGGTGTGGAAAACTACCTTTCTTTGTTAACTTTGAACCAGTGGCTTGCTTAGTTTTGTCAGATGCTCTCCAGGTCTTGTGTTAGAAGAGAGGTACACAGTCACTTCCCAATTGCCCCCCATGGGGTACTCCAGACTTCTTAGAGCTCCCTCTGCCTTTCCTTCCTGTTGTCCTTTTTCTAGGATGCAGATTCCATTTCTGTTTGCCCCTTATGTGGAAGCTGCTCCGCCGCTTTGATCAGCCCTGACATTTTTCTCTGTTTTCTTTTTTAAAATAGAGAACTCAGAGCTACCGAATAATTATTTCGTGTATGCTGTTTGAAATGGGTGAAGTGCTCATTGTTCTCCATGACCCCCTCGTGACTGCTGCAAAGCTGCAGGAAGGGCAGGGAAGTGAGGGAAGTGTTTGCACTCACACACCTTGTTCTGCTTGTCTTCAGACTTCCTGCTTAAATGCTTCCTGCTGTCAGTGGGATAATTTTTCCCCTTCAGACAATAAAGCTCTAACTGTATATAGGACCTGGGAGTGCTTCCAAATTCCCAGGTCTGGCTACATCCTGTTCCATATTGTGATGAGAACCAGCATGCATCGGCATGACCTTTTTTTTTATAGGCTACCCAGGGGGGTGTGGAGTCTCCTTCTCTGAGATATTCATGACCTGTCTGGATGCCTCCCTGTGTGACCTGTCCTAGGGAACCTGCTTTGGCTGTGTGAAAGTTAATTTAGGAAAAGAGTAAGTGGAGACCTGGGATCACATCTGTCAAAAAACCAGACTGCTTACGTGGAAGGATCCATGTCAACATGATAACCAAAGCATCAGGAAGTTGAAACTTAATGTTCTGTTAACTTCAGTTGCAATACTCTTCCACAAGTTAAAAAAAATCATGCTTGGGTGGGTGATATTAAGTATACAAGTTTAGATCTGCTTTGTCTTTCTTGTGCCTTTTCATATTTAATAATCTCAAAAACTTTGAATTTTTAAACCTTTGGTATATATCGAGAATATTTAAATCCCTCTTAATCAAAAGAAAAGAAATTAGTATGAGTTGATTCTCGAAGAGATGGGGCTTAAATGTAATCTAATCACCCAGGGCATCCCAGGATCTTGGGGCAGTTCACATTTCGGTCTGGAGCAGGCATAACTTCTTTTTCAGTAATTTTTCAGCAGCTATGAAATAAGCTTGCATGTTGGTTTTAGTTGTCTTGCTTACTCACAGAGGAAGAAGCACCTAAAATGAATGGCTTTAATGTGTGTTTGCCATGAAAAAAAGTTTATTTGCTCGAGCTCTGACTCAAAAAAAAGTGTTTTATTGCATACAGTTTAATGTTTATTTACAGTAACATAAACCCCCTCAGCTCACAAATGGGCTTCTCAGTTTTGTTTTAGAGACAATGGATTATTTTTTTTTTCTGGTGCATTTCTGGCCTGACAATCCTCTCTTTTTATAGCACAGGTAGAGAGCACAAACACCATCAGCGTAAACTTCCTCACGCTCCCTTGTCCACGCATTCGTCCTTGGCCTGAAAGGTCACTTCTGCAAGCAGGAGCGGAGCATGACCTCACCTAGCCACACGTTCCCAAGGCTGTCAGTGAGGGAGGCACGTTATTTCATTAGGAAGAGCTCTGGTTTGTTGTGTTTATTCCCTTCACTGACAGACAGGTTTTAGCATTTTTGATGGCAAACAAAGTGCTATTCTTAGCATCCTTCAGCTTTTCTTCACTTCCTAATCAAGTTCCTTTTTTTTCCCTTCATTAACAGGACTCATAGATACTTATTTCATATTCCCTAGTGCTGGGCATTTGGCCAAATGCTGTGTTCCCTCTCTGTCAGGGACACACATACTGTCCCCATCATGCGTTTCTTGCAGGGGTTGCTCTTTCTTACACTGCTTTTTCCGCTCCACAGCAGTACGCAAGGCCTGAAGAATCACATCTTTATTGTTCTGGACGTTGTAGTAACTTAGGTTGACCAGTTTGTCAAAATCTTCCTCTGAATAACTCAGATTGTTTATGTAATATGGACTGCAGGAATTGGAAACATCAACATCACCCTCTGCCATCTCCGAGGGACTGCGTTTCACACCTAAGGGACAATGACCTGGTTAATTAGCAGAAAGCAAGTAGGGTCTGGGTGTTTCTCAGGTATGCACACATAGTGGGTCACAAACCAAAATGTTCCCTCCATGGGTGTTTTATTGCTGGGATATTTGGTTGGCAGCAGTGGGTGGAGCAGGTGGTAGTGGTGAGGAGAGTAAAGGGTGTCCTGGATACTATTGAGAATGCCAAAACGGGTAAAGTAGCTCCTCCTTTGAGCACAGTAGGGCGAGACTGTCAGCACGGACCCTAAGTCACCTCCCAGTATGGTTTCTTTCCAGGTGATGGACCTGAAGCCACTGTTGCTTTCTATGCCTTCCAGCTTTGACTCAACATCATGTTATTTCCATCACTACTATCTTTTCATGCCTCCAGAAATAGGCTCCTGAAAATCCATATATTTCAGTGATTCAAGCTTTCCAAAAGCACAGTGACCTGACAGATACTCTTTCCTCCAGCACAACCTATCACTTGTGCTAGCACAGCCTGCCTCATGAAGTCTTGATTCCTGCTGAGAAGAATTATCAAATAAATACCAAAAAAAGAAACCTGAACAACTAGATTCTATTACCTAAACTGAGAGACTTAACAGCATTATCATGTGGACATATCCTAGAAGCAGAAGGGACAAATACTTACAGAAATTTCCTTGAGCTACCTACAACAGTAGGTACAAAACTACAGACTTGTAACCTCAACAAGGGTTGTAACCTCAACAGCTGTTAGGGGTTATAATCTCAACAGTGAGAGTGAAGCCGATATTCCTTGAATAACTAAGTTTTGGCAGGGACACTGAAAGAACTTTTCATGCCCATTTCATCATCCCCTCAACACAAATAACAGGAATCCAGAGAAATATAATTAGGCAGGTAGTCCTACAAGTGTCATCTCTGGAAATATTGAAGGACACCACAGTCTGAAGGACAGCTGAGGATCCCACCCCTGGCAGAGACCCGCAGATGTGGAGATCCACTGCTGCTTGCTAGTCTGTATGCCTGACATGAGGTCTCGCAAATGTTTTTGTCTTCCCCATAATTGGAGTGGACCCCTTGGTTTTCTTAGAGCTGGCATGAGGGAAAGAGAGCAGTAACCACCCTGAGATGGTAGGTTATAGTGTTGGGGGTAGAAAACACAGGTTAACCTAAGCAGGAAATATAATGCTTGATCCCTCCTCATCACAGATGACAGCACCAGAGAATTTTTTGATCAGCCTCCAGCCAGACCATTGCATTGGCAAGAGGGTGTTTACCATAGTGAACAATCACCTTTCACAGGCATTGAGAAAAGTCAGCACCTCTGTTACTGACAGGACCACGGGCATTCAGGGGATCTTCTCTAACCACATCAATATAACAACACTGATCAGAAGGTTCTGATCTTCCTGGAAAGGTGTCTCCAAGTCCGATAGATGTACTCATCCTGACTTCACAGAAAGAGTTACAAGGAACTAGTACCACTCAAATGAAATAGTCTAAGCCTCACACAGAGGATCCTCTTTCTACTTGCTGGTGGAATAGTCTAACCATTGAAGAAGTAACCAAGTTCAAGCATCAGTTTTGCTCATGTACTCAGGTTTGTACTCATGTTTCACACCTAAACTGTTGTCCCAAATGTATGAATTATTTTCCTTCTTCTTTTCTAAAGCAAGTCATAAAAAATCATACTGTACTTTTGCTTTGTAGATATTCTGGATTGAGCTCCTTGCACATTTGAGATATGAGACTGGGATTCTGAATAGTCTAAGGTCATTTACCCAGGTACACACACCATTCTGCTCCATATCTTAACAGAGACCAGACAACTGAAAAGTCAGTTGCTGCAGTTGCACTTTGCAGAAAGAATTAGAGAAATGAGAAAAGGAGAAAGAACTAGAACAGGAACTGAGAATTAACTTCTGTACTGCCCTGTGAGGGAGTTTGTCTCCCCTCTCCCCCTCAATAATTTCCAGAACCCAAGGATGTTGTGCCTGACTCAGCCATCAAACATTAGGTGTAGATCAGATGATGTGCAGATGTCAATGTAAATTATTAGGGAATCTAAAAAAGGAGCATTACTGCGTCTGTAGAGATGTATAAGAAGACCTGCATGATACCTACATGTTACATACCCTTGAGGCAAGCCTGTGCTGCCCAACCGGTTCAGCTGGTAGTTGCAAGCTGAGACTAAACAGAAGGAGAGAGAGCGGGTCCTTGTTCACCCTGAGACAGGTGAGGTCTCAGCTGAGCCGACGTGGAAGAGCTCAGTCCATGCAGTTTTTTGAGAGTGCTGCCACCTCGCAGCTGAGACCTGGCCTCTGTAGCAGCAGGATGGATGCTGCAGGAAGTCCTCGGAGGCTGGGAATGGATGTCTGCCTTTGTTTAGTGGCTAACAGAGATCAGGCTAATTTATAGTGCTTCAGAACCATGCCCTAACCCAAACCCAGGTTGTACAGCATGTGAAGTATGAGATCAATCACACTAACGGGCAGTTTTCCCATACCCAGCTCATCCATTAGCTTGTTCAACAAGGGTAATTTGCAGCTGAGAATTAATACAATCAAGACAATAGTTTTTGCATTTGTTTTGGTATTAAATTTAATGTACCATATGCCAGCCTAGAACTTTTGGGTTTCAGTATACTGTGGGGACTTGAAGTGATTGAAAAATAAGGGTTCTCACAGCACTGGTTGGGAATTTTATCACCTGAGGAAGAAGTAACTGAGACTTTTGCCATCAACAGAGGTAATATGGTGTTGTGGGATATAGTACCGACTTAGAATTCATGTGTTTTGCAGTGACTGGCCAGGTTGCTATTGAAGCTCTTTTTCAGTTTCCAAGTAGGACTCACTGAAGTGAACAGAAACTGTTGGCATGACTCAGCATTGTATTTTCATCACTTCGCTAGTTCATGCTTTTGTTTTCAAGGTTATCAGCCTAAGTGTAAGCCTGGAAATTCTTTTTAAATAATGAAATACTTAGATTCTCTAACAGGAAAGGATGCCAAGAGTGAGAGGAAATAACCTTGCTAATTTCCACCACTGCAGGTAAACAGAATATAATTTCATCAGTAAACTCCATGACCTGCCTAAAAAAAGAGAAAAAAACAAGATATCTGAAGAGGGGCATGTGTACCAAAGGCTGATCCTAGCTGCTGCTCTGCTGTCCAGGAAAAATTACACATTTTAAGCTTCTTGATATGGTTTAAATCTAAGTAAAGAGAGATTCTGATTCTGTGTTTACAGCATGACCTGAAAACAAATATTACTCAGTAAAAAAGAGGATGGTGGCTGCCGCCTCCTTTAACGTGATGGGTAACTGTAAACTTACCGGGTGCTTTGTAGTCCCTGAAGGTGTCGTTTACTAGAGGGAAAAATATCACAATAGGAGTTTCTGGGCTCTCCTCCTCACCAACAATGTAGCATTCCTTCAGATTCGGGGTTTCTTGATCATCTGGCACCTTTGTAGGGAAGGGAATTCCCTGTTTTGCAAAGTATTTAGAGGCTTCTTTCAGGGGCTGGTTGCCACAATAGGAAAACAAAACAAAAGAAAACCTCAGAAGTTATGGAAAGCACTTTTAATTTGACCAAACCCCCATTTCGTTGGGAATGTTTGTGGGGTGAGGGCCAAGTTCCCAACTGAAGTGGCACATACCCACGTTAGGTGTAGGCTGCATATGGAGCCAAGACCTGGAAGGCCAGAATTAAATGGGATAGATCTGGGTTGGCATGCCTGTCTCTGAAAACCGACATCCCACATTTGGCTAGTAAAAATGTTGCCTTTAGGCAACTTTTTATTCCTAAGGAATTTGAAGTTCCTCAATATAGACTGTTCTTGCATTTATTTGCATATCCGGTCTTCTGCATCAAACCCTTCTATTGTTACAGTTGTATTGTCCTGAGTATACATTTCCCATGCATAAGAATACATATAGTTGCATTGAGAAGCCTTAGACCATTTTTAAACACCTTTAGCTTCATTCATTCTATTCTAACTGCCTTCAAATCCACTAAAACACATTTACAGATAAAAACAGGCAGATTCAGGTCAATAAATGCTTGCTTCCTCCCACGGTTCAATAAATATATGTGACCCTGGCAAACTGTTACCTTATTTACATTTCCCAGATACTGGAGAAAAAAGTTTCTATTAGTAAGAGGATCAGCTATTCTGGGAACTCAGCAATGACACAGAGAAATCAGTAAAGGAGAATGTACAAGCCTCACCCCTGTCTGGGAACCTGAGCTGTAGTTGAAATGTAAAACGACATCCACTTTCCTTTCCGGTCTCATAAGAGGTGGGTAGCTGGTAGCAAAGGCAAATGCAGTATCAATCAGGATGAGGTAGTCTGTTGCTGCTGTCAGGTGGTTGGGCTGAGAGTCAAGCTCACAGTCTAGAAAAGAAGCATTTTTTGTTTTCAGAGGAGATGCTCAATGTGCTGGGGAAAGTCGATCGGTAACGAAAAAGATAATTCAGATTTTTCTTGGGTCTTAGACCTACTTATATAGCTGATAGCTGCAGCTCAGCAATTTCTCAGTTCCTCACTGGTTTCCTCTTTTCACCATTTACTCTGCAATTTCTTTGACTTTCCTATACCTAAGGGGGATTAACGTGGGGCTCAGTTAATCCCGTCCTTTGATTTTTTGGGTGACTTTCACCAGGCCATTAGTTTTGTTTTGTTTTAATATGGAAAATAATTAAATGGCACCTCAGTCTCTTAACACGCTAAAGGCTGAAGATGTTTGGTACCTAGCATGCTATGAGAACAGGCATGCAGCTTCTAGGATATGGAAAGATCTGGTAGCAGAGTTAACAAATTCCCAAACCAGGTAAGAGGGAATACTCTTGGTCATATTTTTCTTACAATTAAAAAGGTAACATGAAATGGGGCTCCCACCCCTATCCCTTAAGTACTGGCTGGGCAAGAGACAGCATGTGATGGCACCAATAGAATCATAGACTGGTCTGAGTTGGAAGGGACCCCAAGGATCACAGAGCTCCAACCCCCCTGCCACAGGCAGGGCTACCAACCTCCAGGCCTGGATCTACACAAGGTTGCCCAGGGCCCCAGCCAACCTGGCCTTGAACACCTCCAGGGATGGGGCATCCACCACCTCTCTGGGCAGCCTGTTCCAGCCCCTCACCACTCTCTCTGTAAAAACTTCCCCCTAATATCTAATCTAAACCTTCCTTCCTTTAGCTTTTATCTTTTCCCCCTTGTCTTGCCATTATCTACCCTTTTAAAAAGTTGATTCCTCTCCTGTTTCTCTGCTCCCTTCAGGGACTGGAAGGCTGCAATGAGATCCCGCCACAGCCTTCTCTTCTCCAGGCTGAACAAGCCCAGCCCTCAGCCTCTCTTCATAGGGGAGGTGCTCCAGCCCTCTAATCATCTTCGTGGCATCCTTTGAACCCTCTCCAATAGTTCCACATCTTTCTTGTATTGGGGGCCCCAGATCTGGACACAGGACTCCAGATGGGGCCTCCTGAGGGCAGATTAGAGAGGGACAATCACCTCCCTGTCCCTGCTGGCCACCCCTCTTCTGATGGAGCCCAGGATACCATTAGCCTTGCGAGCTGCAAGAGCACCCTGCTGTCTCATGTTAAGTTTCTCATCCACCATGACACCCAGGTCCTTTTCAGCAGGGCTACTCTCCAGGAGCTCTTCTCCTAGTCTGTATATATATCATGCCACAAGCGTGCAGGCTGGCTGGCTGTCACATCAGCAGACATACAGTACTTGACTAATTAGAATCTTGCTCATCTGTCAGTCACCATGCTTCATAACATTTTTAAGAACTCCAATCAAAAAGTTTCTCAAAAAGTTTTTAAGAACCTTTTTTTGAAATATTTCATGCTAGCTAGTTTCAGCTTTTGGTAACAAACAGTTTCAAATATTATCTGAGGATGGGAACAAGCCAAAAAAGCAATCAGCATGATTATCTTCTAAGCATCTTTTTAAGCATCCTTTTTCACAAAGAAAATATATTACTAAATATAGTAATATATTAGTGCTATTGCTGTACCTTTCCATTTGGAAAACTTGCTCTCTAAATAGTTGTTGTTCATCTGGAGGCCCTTCAGGAAGTTGTGGATTTCTGAAGCTGCTGGCCGTAACATGGCAACATCTCGAAAGATCTCTGAAAAGCTGTCAGTGGGACAAACCACTCGAGTATCCAGCTCATTTGGTCTTGCAGGGAATAGGGTTTCATCATCTGCGGGAGAAAGAATAGCAGTTCTTGTATATGGTCTGTTCGTTGAGGTTGATTTGTGAAGTCATAATCTGTTTTAACATGTTCAACAAAATTGGACTTCTTTCTCTTTTTATTTCCAGGATCTCACAATTTTTCAGCTAAGCTTTGAAAAAATCCATTATATTCTTCTCAGTCCACAGTGGTAAAGGCCTTGTTGGTAATTGTAAATTAATCTGTCTTATCTACCATAACTTCCTCTGCTTTTCTATGATTTTAGCCAGTATAATGTCCTGCACTTACCTTGCCTTCCTTTGCTACAGTTTCTCTCTCAGCCACACACACATAAAAAAGCTACACAATCACAATCTCTTGGCCACACAAACAAAATTAATGTTCCTTACTAGCAGTTACAAGCTCCTTGTTTTAATAACCAGAAACTATTCCCTACAAGTGCAATAAAATAAGTCACCCATTTTGCTACTTTTTCTCCTCATCTTTTTTTATTTTGTAATCCTGTGTGTTTCTCTTTGTAATTCCACCCTGAAGATCTGTTTGAATTTGGTGGTGCATTTTCCAAATCTCATCCTCAAGACTGATTTGGAATGATCTGCAATAATTCTGAAGTTTGTATCTGTTCTTTGTAGCCTTCAGAGAGGCAGGGATGGTGATTGCTCACTTCTGTGAAGCCTCATGCCATACTCCAACTTCCAAGAGAGGAACAAGAAGACTGTGGATCTCTAGAGAAGGCCTCCAGCCTCCCCTCAACTACAAGGACAATTTTCTCCAGTTTTGCCCTTGTGCTGTAAAAATGGCTCATAGGATGGCCATTCTCCTTTTTTTTTTTTCCTGTGACCGATCCCATGGATTCTTTTCTCCTGCAACTGAAATGATTGCTGATATACTACAGCACATGGCATGAAGTTCCTTCTGGTTTCTGTATGGAATACATGAAGCCCTTAATAGGGAATTCAAATATGGCTTTGAAAAATTTGGTTAGAGAATAGCAGCACAGAGGTTAAAGAAAGAAAAAAACTCAACATAACAGAGAGACAATAAAATAACATAATGGCATAAGAATAACCCACCTATGTGAGTAATTTTGTCTTGGGTCCATTTGTGCCAGAAGTCTTCTGACTGAACAGATATATACCAGGCATCCATAAGATTCAGGGAAAACACACTGCTCCAGATCCCTGTGGCATAGGATATATTTGAATTAAAACTAAACTGCTAAAGACATGGAAGCATTTTCATTCACAATGACCTTCTGTACCTTCTGCAATCTCTAGTGAATTTCATTCATTACGTTATCTTAGTGCACAAATAAAAGGGAATGTCTTTATGAATTGATTGATGAATCCCTAATGTATGTAACAAATATAAGTTATTGGGATATATGAACAAGGCCAGGAACATTTTCAGTTTAGCTGCTGACACATTGATTTTGGTTACATGGCAAATAATGATTTGTCAAGTACATCTTAATATTTCCCACCTGTCCTCAACATTTCTTATCCCCCAAGTTCTTAGCATTTGTGATTCGAAGGGATTTATTCCTTTCGAGCACAATCCCAGTACCGGTATGCAGTTACTGCCATGCAGAACTGTCAACCACAGAACCTTCAGGATTCCTACACTAACATGCCTGAGGACAAGGAAGCTGACTTCAAAGTTTTGAAAATAAAGTGTGTAAATGTATGAGGCTTTTGATTTGTCTTCTGATTTTGGGAGGTTTTAAGGCATATCTGGGCTGCAAGTTCCTCTAGTAGCAGGTATAGCAAACTTGATGGCAGTCCAGACTGCCACCTATCTGCAATCACCTTTCAGGCTCAGCAAATGCCGTTACCTGGCACAGTTAGATGTTCTGGGTCTACAACGATGTCTTCCTGAACCCTCAAACTGCAGGACTAAACCTAGTGGCACTGAGAGGAACTGAGTGATGGACAGAAGAAGCTGCATCTGAGCAACCTGGCAATTGCCCGACCCAGCAATGCTGGCCTCCAGTCAAAGGGATGGGCTCAGCCACACAGGAAAGAAAGAGCCTCAGGACCTATGTAGTCAGTCCCTGCTCCGCTCAGGGGCTGGAGTGTGAAGGAATTTGCTGAAAACCTTTCAAATAACCATGTCACCGAATTAACACCAAATGAAAGGCAAGGAACAGGGACGGATATGTCCCAGCATCACTCTGGAGAAGGGAGGAAGAAAGTGCCAAGGTGGGAGGTGTAGGAAGGGGGGCAGGTGACCTGCTGGCATCTGTGACCACAGAAGGGGACACCTGGGTACCTTGCTTGGCCTGGTGGACAGGGACAGAGAGATTCATCCTCCACCTCACCACTAGCTGTAGTGAAATCTCCATGCAAGCAAAAAGGTCTTCACTTCTCACCCCCACTCCCACCCCCTGAAACTTCCTTTGTGCAATTGGTGGAAGTAGGAAGAACAACGAGGCAAGAGATTGATTTTGCAAGAGGAAAAAAAAAAGATTTCCTTACTGGTTTTACTGTTCTTATGAAAGATGGGAAAAAGTTAAATATTATGACCTATTTGCTCTCTGAAATCACTCTGAAATTAAAGTGTTATCTCCAGGATCAGCAAGAGTGAGCTGTGGCAGGAGCATCGTCAATAGGAAGCTGCATTTTAGAGTCTCAGGTTGCAGAAGAGGCTGATGGTTTAACGTAGCAGCAATGTTACCCAACTTTTGTTGCTGGCAGTGACATAGAAGTATTGCAGAGGCCTCATGTCTGGAAGCATAACCACATATAAAAATCATTTTGGCTGAATAAAATTGTGGAGAAAAGAAAAAATCCTGCAGATAGTGACCTATTAGCTGTTCTAGTATTTTACCATACAGCACTCCTGCTTCATTTCAGAAGAAGTATTTGTGCAGGAGTGAGTTATATTCTATTACATTACATTTTGAGCAACAAATCACCTTCCAAAAAGCAGATTCTGGATTCTGGGATTTTCTTCATCAGGCGACCCATGAAGAACTCACTACCAAAGTCTTCTGCATGAATGAAGGCGCCGTACTTCGGGAATCCAACCTCGTAAGGGGTGAATTCCACCCATTCTGGAAGGAAAAACATAAAACAGGCTGACTGCAGCAGAAGAGGCAAAAATTAATTGAATAAAACATATGATATTGGTCAAGTTAAGGCAGGTTCATTTTTAACACACTTTGAAAGCAGACAGTTATTTGCTGTATGTTTCCTTGTGCTGGACATGAAGAGTGAATTGTCTTCTAAATTTCTCTTGAAACTCCAGATTTCTGAAGTAATTTACCCAGTAATTTCATGATAATGGCCTCCATCATCCCGCTTTTGATCCTGAATACAGCTGAATATACTGAGATGTTCAGCAATTCAAGTTAAAATTTAGGTGGATTGTCCCTCTAGATAATTTGCATATTGAACTGATTTCTCTGCCTGGTCCTAAATTGAACCCTGTTGGAATGAAATATTAAATGCAGTTCTGAAGTATGATTACCTCTAAAATCCTGGTCGCTGATTTTATCCTTCACATTGAGAGAGAGGTAGATGGGCAGGGGATTCTGACCCTGATTTATTGCCCGCTGTTGATCTGTGAGCTTATGGGGGTCCTCCTGTTTTGAAGAAGGACAGTAGCTGAGGACAGTTAGATGACAGAAAGAGCCTCCCGCTTCGTCTAAACCTGGGCTGTGATAACACAGTACGTGTTGGACTCCAACTAGAATGGTCCCCACTGATTTAGTTCAGAGAGATGCTGTCATCCCTATCTCCAACCCACTCCTGCCCCAACACTTCAGCACACAGGTAGCCCTTAGTTACGTTCATATGCTGAAAAAATCCAAGCCTTCAATGGAGGGAAAAAAATGTTGTTATTTGATTCAGGAAAATGTCTGGAAATATTTGAAAAGCACTCTTGCCATGAAATACTTTATTTGGAAAGAGTAACCCCTGCCCTGACCGCCCAGGACATCATCTTTTCCTCACACCTGTGACGGACCCAAGCTTCAGACAGAGTTAGCATTCAGTGAGCCTTGACCCTTACTGGTCCTACTGCACAGCATCTTGCACAATCAGGCAGGGTGGAAAAGGCAGGACACTTTGGGAGCTATGCCAAGCCTTGAGAGGGTGCTGAGTTGAGATCCTTCTCGAAGGAGTGCTGCAGGTGCTGCCCTTTGCCGGAGCATCCCTCAGAGGGATGGCTGTGCCACTGGGCTTCCCTCCAGCAGTGCCAGGCCAGGGGCCAGGGCCGTGGCACTGCAGGAACACTCACAGCTCTCTGCTGAGCCACTCCCAGGGAGTCTTTTGCACTGTGCTATGCCCAGGCAGTAGAAATGTGGATATAACATGGATTTTTGTACTACAGGAGGGGGGAAATGTTTTCTCTTTCTTAAGTATAAATGGCCTATTAGGAAGCAAATATTCATGAACACTGAAACAGATCCTGAATGTTGCCTTTTGGTAGAAATGTTTACTGAGTGACATCATCCCATGAACAACTCAGAGATAATGTCTTTGGGTTTGTCACTGGGATTTTTTTTATCCCCTTGTCACGCTGTACAGCTCCTTTAAAAGAACAGCGGGATTTTAATTCAAATATTTACATGTGATTTAATTTAAAAGTTATTCATACTAGAAGTTTCCCATTATTTCTCTTTACTCCTGCAATTTCTGTACTGCGAGTGATGTTAAGATCTGCAGAATGCATCCGACAAAGAATGTTACCGCCAAGGCACATGGCTTTAGGCACCTGTCTGAAAAGCAAACAAAGAAGCAACCCAAAAGATCCTTTTCTGCAGGGGTGGTCAAACACTGGCTTATGTTGCCCAGAGAAGTTGTGGAGTCTCAAAAGAGATACTCAAAAACCTATGGTTCAGGGCAGCTGGCTCTCACTGACCCTGCTTGAAGAGGGCTGTTGGACAAGAAGACCTCCAGAGGTCCCTTCCAAACTCAACCGTTTTTTTTTTTAATTAACTGTCTGCCTCCTACTCTATATTCACAAAATGTGCAAATCTGAAGGGGGAAGGTACCTTTTCATGTAACATGTTTTCAATGATGAGTCCCCACAG
Organism: Porphyrio hochstetteri; assembly: GCA_020800305.1. NCBI lineage: Eukaryota > Metazoa > Chordata > Aves > Gruiformes > Rallidae > Porphyrio > Porphyrio hochstetteri. The sequence continues at coordinate 47,626,983 of CM036908.1, forward strand.
ATCCGTGAAACATAACTGATGTCCTTCATGTTGCCTCTGGTACAACTCTTTCAAATAGTATTTCAGACGATCAGGGGCAAAACAAGTAAAGAACTTATTTTTGAGCACATGCTTTCGGGTGTCCTTGAGTGTTTCCTTGAGATCTTTTTGGGACCAGTCAGGATCTTCATACAAGTTTGACATGGTCCTAAAAAATACAAACCCAAAACAACAAACAAACAAAACAGAAACACAAGGGAAAATGTGAATTCTGAAGTGGAGCTTTGGGAAGTTATCATGCCTTGATTTACATGAAAAGAACATGTGTGTGGTACCATCCATATATTTAGTCAGGACTGATTTAATTCCAAATGCTGGCAAATACCCACAAGAAAAAAAAACAGCAGAAAAAGAAAGTCCTCTCTTCAGAGTAAAGATAATACAACTCTTCAGATCAATTCTTGACATCATATATAGAAAATTCATATGAATACTTTGTTTATCTTGGTCTTACCATGTTGTGCCAGATAAACCAGTGATGTATGAGACACAGTCCAAGACATTCAGTTCCTGCACACTGAGAAGGTGAGCATACATGGCCGTCAGAGCTCTGGTCCCACCACCTGTTGTCATGATTGCCACCACAGGTACCTGTTCAATCCCAAAATACATGCATTTAGTGACATGTTCTGAGAAGGGAGGGAGACATCATTGATTAGAAAAGAGAAAATTAACAGCATCGGTAAAGTAATAAAGATGCTTTAGTCTGCAACTAGTCTGCAAGAAGAAAATTCTGAATTAGAAACAGAGCATAGGAGTAAGAAATACTTTGTTTTCTCTGCCAAGCAGCTATGCATTATGACATGAGATCAATCATCTTAGACATGACATTGTCAGTGCTCAATAACACAGGCCAGCAAAAAAGTAGAGGGAATGGTACCTCCTGCCTGAACCAGATTTCGATGAGATGCAATACACCAGAAAACATAGGTGCTGTCTCACATTTTCCATGTGAGTAGCAGTAATCTCTCTGTTACTGAAATTTGCTAAGGCCCATTTCCACCATTGTACAGTCGTTTCACAGGCCATACTAGATGTATCATGATTTGTGGGTTTAGGAGCATGGACTGGTTCAGATCACAGAATCACAGAATCACAGAATAATAAGGTTGGAAAAGACCTTTAAGATCATCAAGTCCAACCATTCACATCCTAAACTAAACCATATCCCTAAGTACTTCATCTACCCTTTTTTTGAACACATCCAGGGAAGGTGACTCGACCACCTCCCTGGGCAGCCTGCTCCAGGCCCTGACAACTCTTTCAGTAAAAAATTTTTTCCTAACATCCAATCTAAACCTGCCCTGGTGCAGCTTCATGCCATTCCCCCTTGTCCTATCACCTGTCACCTGGCTGAAGAGACCATCACCTACCTCTCTATAACCTCCCTTCAGGTAATTGTAGGTGGTGATAAGGTCTCCCCTCAACCTCCTCTTCTCTAGGCTAAACAGCCCCAGCTCCCTCAGCCGCTCCTCATAGGATTTGCCCTCCAGCCCCTTCCCCAGCCTGGTTGCCCTTCTCTGGACTCACTCGAGGACCTCCATGTCCTTCTTGTGGTGAGGAGCCCAGAACTGGACACAGTACTCGAGGTGTGGCCTCACCAATGCCCAGTACAGGGGCACAATCACTTCCCTAGACCTACTGGCCACACTGTTTTTGGTACAAGCCAAGATGCCATTGGCCTTCTTGGCCGCCTGAGCACACTGCTGACTCATATTCAGCCTGCAGTCAACCAACACCCCCAGGTACTTCTCTGCCTGACAGCTCTCCAGCCAGTCTCCCCCAAGCCTGTAGCGCTGCATGGGGTTATTATGTACCATGTGCAGCACTCTACACATGGCCTTGTTAAACTTCATCCCATTGGACTCAGCCCATCGGTCCAGTTTGTTCAGATCCCTCTGAAGAGCCTCCCTACTCTCAGGCAGATCAACACTTCCTCCTAGTTTAGTGTCATCTGCAAACTTAGTGAGGGAGCATTCAATCCCTTCGTCGAGATCATTGATAAAGGTGTTGAACAAGACTGGACCCAGGACTGAGCCCTGGGGGACGCCACTCATGACCGGCCTCCAGCTGGATTTTGTTCCATTTACCACCACTCTCTGGGCTCGGCCATCCAGCTAGTTTTTAACCCAGCTGAGGGTCCACCTGTCCAGGCCAGTGGCAGCCAGTTTCTCAGTCAGAATTCTGTGAGAAACTGTGTCAAAGGCTTTACCAAAGTCCAGGTAGATCACATCCACAGCCTTCCCCTCGTCCATTAAGCGGGTCACCTTGTCATAGAAGGTGATCAGGTTAGTTTGACAGGATCTACCTTTTGTAAACCCATGTTAACTAGGCCTGATCCCCTGGCCATCATGCATGTGCTGCATGATAGCTCCCAAGATGACCCTCTCCATGATCTTCCCTGGGACTGTGGTCAGATCCCCTGAGATCAGAGGCTGGTGTCGCCATCACCTTTTGCAGTTGCTGGAAGGAAGGAGAAAACATACTCACCCCTATACTAGATATGCACATAGAATACTAGGCATGCAGGTGAGCTGCAATTACTTCTTTCTGGGAGATACAGAAATCCAGGGTCTGGTAGTCTTAATCCCTAAATACAAATTGGCTCCATTAACAGTTAAGATAACCACCATGCATTGTGGTGAATCCACGTCTTGTGCAAATCATGAGGGGCTCTCTCTGGAGATCATTCTGCGGGGAGGTATGGGTAGCTCTATGTCTGAGGGGAAGGAAGCGGCCCATGGCTTAGCGCTGACATTTAAAGGCAAGGCCTTGTGTGCAAAAGGCCTGGTCTTGTGTGGAAAAGGCCCAGCAGCGCAAAACACACCGCTGAGCTGAGTTTAGGACAAAATGAAGAAAAATTTCAATCTCTGCATCTGAGCTTAGGCTTCACATTGAAATATAACTTGAAACAAAAAAACAAACCTGATTTTTTCCCTGCCTTGGACCCGCTGTTATCGTTTCCATTTGCCAAGCAAGCACAAGCTCTAGCTGCAGCATATGACGAAGTCAGAAAGGCAGCGTGCTGTGCTCACACAATGGGAGCCTAAAGGCCACACAAAAGGCACAACAAAATAAAGTCCAGCTTGAATTGTGAGGGAAAGAAGGGCTGGATCAATGTTGTAGATCTGGTCGAGATGACTGTGAAGCCTAAAAGAAGCTTTGGCTTTGGTCCTGAGAGCACCTAGCACTTCTCTGCATTTTTGTGCAACCTGCTGTGCAACACAAAGCTGGATCCTGCAGCAATGGGGCTACAGTTTTTTGTCAGTGTTCCCTATGAGTACTCACTTCTTCCCTGGAGTAAAGTCAGTCATAGCTTGGGCATGAAACTTTACACTGTTTCCAGCAAAATGGGTTTGAACAGAAGCGCACTACGTTTTGACACTCAGTCGTGGAGAAAGCAGAGACATTTCTCAGATACCTCATCTGCCTGCAAGTCCTCCTCCAGCTGGAGAATGTCCTTCAGAGCAGCTGCAACGACCTTCTTCCTCTTGCAAATAAAGTCTTGTTCCTGGGCACACAGGTCAAACCCCAGGCGTACATCTAGGTGTTCCTGGCTGGAACAGAGGATCAGGTATCTCACATCATGTTCATAGTCTATTTCAGCATTTTAATTGCTTCTACTTCATAAATAGATATGCCTTCGCCATCAGAGCTATGTAAATCAAAGCAGGAAGAGATGAAATGTTTCGGTTTGTTCCCAGAGAACAGTCTTCCTTTGGACTGTGGAGATTTCTTTTTTTTGTTTGTTTGTGTACCTCCTTGTTGAAGATGCCTGAAATTTAATACCACTACAACAGAATTGTTCCCTTTTCAGAAGCCTGCAGAGGGCAATGTTTTCACGGTGGCTTTTCAGTGCACCTTCAAAAGTTGTGCAAACTTCCACTGATGCCTGCGAACCGTAGAGGTGCGGACTTTTGTGTTCAGATTTTTTTGTGTCTGTGGGTGTATATAGTAATTTATAGATATTTATAAGCTCTACAATTGCAGTTTTGGAAGCTGCTATGAAAATCTTTCATAGGTGTGGTAAGGAAGAAGGTTTTAAACAACTATTGTAAACTATGTCTCTCTCATAGCATATTTACTGAAAATAAACTGCACGATGGAAGGTACACCTGCATTTGTAAGGGAACTTTCTGTGTAATGTAACATATTCATCTTAAGAATTTCCCTAAGGCCTTTGCAATATCTCAAAATATACAATGTGTTTTCTTCATTTAGATGTGAGCAATCACTTGATTGAGTTAATTTGCCTTTGTCTCTTTGAATAGGTATTAAAAAATAAATGCAGGTACTTCCCCCCCCCCCTTCCCCCATACTCTAGGTTTTTTCTCTGACCTCAGGAAACAGAAAGCTTTCTTTAAATTCATTTCTGAATGCTGCTTTTACTGCTTATCTGCATTTGGTAATAATTTGTAGAGGTATCGAAGAGTGTCCACAGTGGCCCTTAGCACATGATTTTGAGTGCGGCAAAGAATCGATAGAAAATTGGGGTGCTTTTTATAAAACCTTTTCTTAACTCAGTGTATAGTCACATCACACAGACTCACAGCCACTGAAAAACTCTGTCTTGTGTCCTAACAACATTTTATTTTGCAGCCTGAAATGAGGCTGAGCCAGTGCTCAGGATGCAGGCAGTAACAGATGGGTTGGAACTTGATTGACTACTATCCAGATTCAAAAATCTGAGGGGAAAAAACACAGAAGGAAAAGAAATAAGATATCTTACCATTTTTTTACCTTAACGTGCAAATCAAATTTTCTGTGCTGAAAATTAAAAAGGTAAAATCATAAATATGGATATTTTGTTTAAAACCGTCCTTTTCCCCCAGTAAGAATGAGACATAGCTTTTGGGTCATCAATACATCTGCAAAGCTCTGAACCTCGGTGAGCTGAGACTGGGAGACGGACTGTCCTCCCATTGTTTCATTAGTACCCAGAGATGTGCCTTGATTTAATAACAACTTTGATATTACCATCTATGCTTTGTATCTTCCCTTCGTTGTGAAGCTCAGAGTTAGCATGCTCTGGTACAACGTAGCTACAAAAATTAATAGTGGAAGAGCTGCAGTAGTACACCTCACCTCCCCAGACGGGTCCACCATTAAACAAGGGGCTTGGAACTGAAAGCTGTCACACAACAATGTGAGATACAAGGGGAATCCCAAGAGGCTGAGCACCCCATAAGCACGACATGGGTTTGAATCCCACGAGGCTGAGCACCCCATAAGCACGACATGGGTTTGAATCCCACAGCAGCGTACCAGGGCTGCAGCCTCACCCCTCTGTCCCAGTGGCACCCAGTGGACTCCAGACAATAGAAGGACTGTGCACAACAGCGTAGACCTTTTTCTTCTTCCTCCTTCTCCCCTGGATTTCCCATTTTATTTTGCTCCAAATAATTGACTCCGGGATGTATCGACCCAGATTTGGATGAGGTTAGAAAACAACTGTCTCTGTATAAAGAGAAGTGTTCTTCAGTTTCTGCTTCTTGGGAACCAGCAACAATTTTTAAAAGCTGGCAAAGGGTTTCCCACAGCCAGTGGACACATACCTCACCAACCACTTCCAGCTCGGAGGGGAGTGACTTCAGAGGAAGAGTCAGCGGGATGCTTCTGCTCCTTCTTGCTCCACATGACATGCAAGCACACTGAAAAGGAGCACAGAGTGCGTTTTGGTTAAAACAGAAATGTTCTTGGCCTCCTGCCCACTTGCACGTCAAACACAAGTCAGGTCATAGGACTGTCTGGTGGTGTCTACCATGTTCTGGGGTAACGTACAAAGGTGGGAAGCCTCCTCTTCTTTGTGAGTGCAACATCCAGGGAGGGTTGCTTGTATTTGGCAAAGTGGAAGAAAGTGGGGTCTGGGAGAGGGGAGCAGGAATCGCAGCCTACTGAAACTCTCTGGGTTTCTTCAAAGGATCCTCTCACTGTAAACGTTAGCTCATTCTCTAAAACAATGAGATAAAACGCACACAGAAAGTTACTTCTAATTACAAAAGAGAAAGAAAAATGGAAAGAAAAAAAAAAAAAAAGAAGCCAAAGGTAGCTTTGAACAGATCCCTTCTCCCTCTGCTTTGTGTTTGGAAAGCTGTCTTCTGAAAGTGATCCGAGACCCAAACATTATGGGTACCTGTATCTTTATAATGGGCTGAACAAGAAGCCAGGTGGCAGTGTTATATGAATGGCACTGAATTTTAGACTGCTGCATTTCTTTTGCAGTTGCATCATGACACTGTGAATGCAACCAGGCACCTTGCATTGTAAATCATCCTCATCCCAGGCCAAATAATGAGCAACAGAAGTTCTCGGTCCCCTAAAATAAGATCTGACTCTGCAGCAGATGACCCTATTTATATGAAGAGATGAGCTAATCTTGTCAGGGTGTGTTATGCATGCTCTGAGATTGCCTACCAGATCCAGCCCCTCAGGGGATGTGGGCAGAGGAACTTCTAGATTCTGGATCTTGATCAGGGTCAGGCAGGAGCCAGCTGCTGAGTGGCTAACCCCTGCAAAAAATGAGGTGTTTCTGTGCATATGCAGAAGTCAAACTGTCAGAGATCCTGAGGAAAGTTAAGGCCATAGACTACTGTGCCCAAGGAAATAAGCTTCTTCAGGGTTTAGCAATACGACAGCAGAGGTTTTCAGTATCTCAGCCTGGGGTTCAGATACCTTCTGTAAAAGCATCAGATGCTTTTTGTAGTCTCCCCATGAAGTCAGAGCCCTAAGCCTACACCTGCTGCAGTACAGGTGGCTTTCCCTACGGCAAAGTTTTTACAAATCATCTTAGATGTGGCCAGTTAAAGCCTTAGTATTTGGATGGTGCAATTCCTAGGCATTGTTAGAGCAGGTAAAGGCACTATTTGGTTAAAGAATTAATGGTTACCTGAAAAATCATTCTTTTTCATCCTGCTATCCAAATGAACTTCCAAGCAGGCTACTTCACGACACTAGAATAGATGTGGCAGGGAAAAAGAATTAGATTACTCATCCAGCCATCTCACCTTCGGTGCTGGCAGGTGTCGAAAGGGTCATTGTAGGAAGGGTAATTGCTTGAATGTGGGGTCTAACATTTGGAGACATCTCCCAGACCCAGTGAAAGTGAGAAATAACTTCATCATCACGTGAGAAGATGGTGCTATGCTAAACACATTGTAATTTGCAGTGGATGCAGAGAAAACAAGGGAAAATGACAGCAGTCTGAAGGCTCATCTAAGATCATGCTGGACTCAGTAAAGAATGAAGACTTGCAATGTTTCCTTCACTGCCATCATAGTCGGTTAATGTGAGGAATGATGTGGGAAAGAGCACAAGAGAAGAAAGCAAAAATAATTTACCACTATTGCCCCATTTGTGATGATGGTTTCAGGAGGACCCCGGCTAGAAAACAAGAACAAATAATATTTGTTTTATAAACACTATAATCCAGACACTGACCTGAACAGGGCACACTTTCTTTTTTTATTTTTTACTTTTTATTTGCTCCTTCCTACTGTTTGTAGAGTTATACTCCTTTTCACCAGAGGCCATGTAACTACATAGCAGAAATGATTCAGTTGCAATAAAGCATGTGGGAAGTGCTTGTAACAACCTTAATAGCACAGGTATGTCGTAGGTTGGGTAATAACATTTTCCTCAGCCATGAGCTGCCCAGAGATTCCTCTCCAGAAAATCTATAGACTTACTGTAATGGAATTTACCAGTTCCAGAAAACAAGCTCTGAACTATTCAAGTAATATATATATTTTAAGAGTAAAGCCACAGAATTAAAAGTTATCACAGAATCACAAGGTTGGAAAAGACCTTTAATATCATTGAGTCCAACCATTACTATCCTATGCTAAACCATATCCCTAAGTACCTCATCTACCTGTCTGTTAAACACACCCATGGTTGGTGACTCAACCCCCTCCCTGGGCAGCCTGTTCCAGGCCCTGACAACTCTTTCAGGAAAGAATTTTCTCCTAACATCTAATCTGACCCTGCCCTGGCGCAGCTTCATGCCATTTCCCCTTGTCCTATCTCCTGTCACCTGGCTGAAGAGACCATCGCCCACCTCTCTACACCCTCCTGTCAGGTAGTTGTAGGCAGTGATAAGGTCTCCCCTCAGCCTCCTCTTCTCCAGGCTAAACATCCCCAGCTCACTCAGCCACTCCTCATATGATTAAATGAAATCATTCTCCACACCATGGCATTTTCCTTTGTGCTGATGCACACATCAAGTTTGGAAAAAGGGTGAATCTGGCTATTAAGATGATTCTGGGTGTACAGAAGATTTCCCTGCACTGATGCACCACTCTAATCTGCTGCTTGCATAATAATGGGGTTTTACTCACATGCTCTCCAACATAAACTCAACTTCCAGCTCTTCACTTCTCTGAAAATGAAAGAAAAAAAAAAGAGAAAAGAAGCAGTCTCAGTGGGCGTTTGCAGAGGTTTGCAAAGTGACCTGTGTTTTTGCAAGCACATTTCCCTTTAAGCTTTAACAAGTAACAATATTCTGTTCCGTGCTTGCTGTTGTCAGCATTAGAGAACAGCAGCAGGCTTTTCTTCCCCAAGGAAGAGAAGATCTCAACTGTACTGGCAGAACAAGGGGTGTTTGGTGCTTTTAAGTCTCCCTAGTAAACCTTTATTTTTCACATGTTCTTCCCTGCCAGCTTCCATGTGCAGAGCACAATACGCTAAGTCTTAGGTTTATGAAATCTAGTAGAAACAGGCTGTTTCCTCGTCTTTGTATTGTTTTCCTCTTAATGATCTTTGTGAAGATTAGATAAACTCTGTCATTTTCTGTCAGATTATTAAAAGTCCAAAGCTTCCCTAAAATTTCATCTGCTCTGGGGCTTGGGAATTTGGCCATAATTTGTACTAGCAAAAACTAACAAGGATTTGAGAAGGCCATCAGTTTTGTTGCTGGTGTGCATTTTTACCACCAAGCTGGTACTGGTAGTAAAAGGCAGAAGTGACAGCACACCTCTTTAATCAGGGAGGGGAGAGAATGGACGTCAAGACCAAGCTCTTACCTCTGGGTTTAGTGGGAATGCCGTAAACACTCTTTCTTCAAGGGGTATTTTAGCTATATCAAAAAGCACAATTGCTTGGTCATCATCACGAATGATGTCATCATCAGAAACAGTAATTTCCAGAATATTCTGGGAAAAGAAATCGAGAGTGCCTAATTTGTTAGCATGTACTAAAGAAGGATGACATTCTGCAGCTCTTCCTGGTTCAGTGCCAGCTTTAACGAGAGGAAATAGAACAGCATTGGTGACAAAGTGTCATAACGAAGAGTAAGAAAATGAGTGTAAGCTCCTTTGTAAGAAACAGTTTCTATTCTCATCAATTCAGGCTGAACTGAAATTTCTCTTAGGTCACCTTTTATGCTTTTAAGTAGCTCTCACCAAAAATGCGATCTTGTAGGAAGGAGTATGGGTAGCTAGAAGTACTACACTGACCCTTATCAACAGGGGTAAGAGAGGTCACATCATATCAAGAGCTACTTTTCTATGTCCTTTGGCTTTCCACTTTCAGCCACCTGTTCATAGGTATTTGAGTGTAGTATAATTATCACCTGTAAAATACATGAAGACCTTAAACATATGATAATTGAGCAGCTTCCTGCTATTGATATGCCATTATTCCATGTCCTCTCAGGGTAAGATGTGTTCTTCTGTTGTAGTGTTGCTTTATATTTTCATTCATTGTTTCTCTGTGTTGTCACTCTGTCACTGGTCCCATCACACTTCTCCAAGGAGGCCCATATTATTCACACATAAACAATATCCGTTAGGAGAAAAGTGGGTTCCAGCAAAAGCCAAAATTGTTTTGCTCCAGCTTTCTAGAGGCATTAGAAGATGTGACATCCTGCATTAGGCTGAACTGAAAGAAGCTGCATAGCGATTTGATGAAAAAGAGAGGGTTTGGTTTGTGTACCTTGACTCGCCTTTGTATCCGGAAGTAGAAAGTTTCGTTCCATACGGGATTTCTGCAGTTTTTGATGGTTTTGGTGTGGAATTTTTCATCTGAAGCAGTTGGCAACCAGAGGCTCACATAGCAGTCAGATTGGCTTACTATAGAAACATAGGACAAAAACATCTGGCAGTGGAAGCACAATAACCGAAGGCATTGAAATGTTCTGTAGCTTAAACATGAATGAGAGATGGCCAATTCTTTCTAATCTATCTAATACAGTGGCCAAACCAGGAAGACAGAAATCACACAGCTGAATAAAACTAAGTTGTTTTTCATCACAACACTTTCTAATAATCAGTGGATTCACAGAATCACAAGGTTGAAAAAGACCTTTAAGACCATTAAGTCCAACCATTACTGTCCTATGCTAAACCATATCCCTAAGTACCTCATCTGCCCATCTGTTAAACACACCCAGGGTCAGTGACTCAACCCCCTCCATGGGCAGCCTGTTCCAGGCCCTAACAACTCTTTCAGTGAATAACTTTCTCCTGACATCTCATCTGGCACAGCTTCGTGCCATTTCTCCTTGTCCTATCTCCTGTCACCTGGCTGAAGAGACCATTGTCCACCTCTCTACACCCTCCTGTCAGGTAGTTGTAGGTGGTGATAAGGTCTCCCCTCAGCCTCCTCTTCTCCAGACTAAACATCCCCAGCTCCCTCAGCTGTTCCTCATATGATGTGCCCTCCAGCCCCTTCACCAGCCAAATAACTACGCACAATCTTATATATTTAAAAAAAAAAATACAGACCTAGTCGGCGGATAGAAGAAAATAATAGCCAAGAGTCTTATACGACCCCTTATAAACCTTTTTTCGACTCTCTGCAAATTTGGCAGGAGGAGAAGCTGTGACCGATGCAGCAGAGAGTGAGCCTCTGTGGCAATGTAGCTTTGTGAGAAATCTTAAAAGAATCAGGTTTGAGTCTGATTCAGATAATAAATGTCTGGCATACCTGGTTATTAACTCTGGCGGAAAATTAATGATTCCATCTACCTAGGACATTGTCTCCTTAGGTGGGGTGGGAAGGGAGAGTCCTACTGGCAGTACAATTGTTTCTACCAGAGGTCAATAGGTAGATGGAACCTTTTCCTCATGTTTACTGATGCCTGAAAGACCTGGAAGCTATTTTCTACTCCTCATCTCTTTTCAAGAAAAATGAAGCAGCAGAAAGGGTTTGGAACTTGTGGATGAAGGTAGTGAGCCTGCACTTACTCTAAGGGATGATCTCCCATAGATTGTGAACCAAGCAAACACCAAAGAGATTCTGAGACCTTGGACTGGAACTTTTCCAGAGAACTGGAAGGGCTGATCCACCCTGCTGTGTAAAGGCAGGCTTTGGTGAGAAAAGAGAAGAAGGGGAGAAGTCTGGTCCCGTGGCAGTCAGTAAGGATAACTACCTCATGAGCAGAGAGGAAAACCTTAATGTCTGTAAGCACAGGTCTTAAGTTAGTTCCTCAGGGTTAAAAGAGACTTCATCCTGGTGTCTCTGTCCAGGATATGAGATATATTGCTTTGAGGTATTTTGCCCAAATACAAGGTATTGCCTGAAATCCAGAGTCCCTGTGGCTGGGACATCTCTGGGGGACAATGCCTGTTGGGCAGAGAGATTCCCATGGAACTCTTAGTGCTGAATCTGAAGGAATTTTGTGACATTGTGTCACAGTTTTGCGTGGCTGGGTCCTGGTGGAGAAGAATGACTTTGGTGGGTGTCTTGCCTCCAGCCAGGGCTAAACCACCACACGCTGTAGGCAGTTTTCCCTCCTGAAGGACATAGGTTGACTTTCTGTCTTTGAAATTATTTCCACAGGCAACATTTCAGCATCTTGGATTTCTACATAATCAAAGTGACAGGATAATATATTGACTTTGGCAATTACCAGCGTACAATTTACAGTGCGCGGGAGGGCTGTGATTACTGATCTATCTGGTAATTGAAGCATTTCCCCTCACTGTGCTGTCTGACGGTCTGTGGAGCTGTGACAGTGCTTGTGCTGATAAGAGGTATCACTGGTTCTGATCTCCAGAGGCCATGTGCCCAAGAGCACATAGGAAACCTGTAAAAAAGCCAAGAACGAAACATGGCTTCAGGCTCTCTAGACCATCTCTCCTCTTATTAACACACCACTGCAAATCTCCAGTGTTCTGAAAACATGAGTTCAGCATCCCCCAAATCCCTAAAGGGACTGAGATGGGGTGTATTTCAGAAACGTTAAACTGATCTGAGACACAGCTTCTCTACCTTTCTCTTTCTGGTTATCGTAGGTTGTAGGAAGGGCGCATTTCTGTCTCTTTGCTGTAGTTGCAAAGGCTTTTCCTCTCTTCTTAAGGAACACCAAGATGCTCTATCCTTTTTTAAATTCCAGCTTTCAATCATGCAGTGAGTATAACAAAGCTTGTGGCAGAACTGAGAAAGCTGGTGGTGCTGAAACGCTGAGCCAAGCATGAATGAGCAGCCGCAGTGTTTATGAATGCCTTTTGTTGGTGTTTTATCTGGAATTTGCTGATTTGCTGGAGTGTTTTCTTTGGCAAAACATTTTAATGAGGCTACTTTCTAAAATTATTTTTCCATATATATGTGGTTTTTATAAGCATTTATTTAAAATAAGCTATTGGCAATTCTCTGTCAAACTGATGAAACTCAGGGCAGATAAAGGCACAGTGAAGTGTCTGAATGGCTGGGCTGGAAGGATTGTGATCAGCATCACAAAGTCCAGCTGCAGACTAGTCAGTAGCAGTGTACCCCAGGGGCTAATAGCAGGGCTGATGCTGCTTCCTGTCTTTATTAACAACATGGGTGATGGGACAGAGTGCACCTTCAGCAATTTTGCCAGTCGCACAAAACTGGGAAGAGTGGTTGACACACCAGAAGGCTGCACTACCATTCAGAGGGACCTGAACAGGCTGGAGAACTGGGCCAACATGAGCTTCATGAAGTCCAGCAAGGGAAATGCGAAGTCCTACACATGAGGAGGAACAACCCTATGCACCAGGTCAGGCTGGGGGCTGACCATCTGGAAAGCAGCTCTGCAGAGGAGAACCTGGGCATTTTGGCAGACACCAGGCAGAACATGAACCAATAATGTGCTTTTGTGGCAAACAAAGCCAATAGCCACCTGGGCTGCATTTGAAGGATGTTGTCAGCAGATGGAGGGTGATCCTTCCTCTCTACTCAGCACTGGCAAGTCCACAGCTCTGGATTCCTCAGTAGAGGAGAGGAGAGGACATACTAGACAAATCTAGCAAAATTTCATGCAGAAAATGAGGGATTAAAGCATCTGCCATATGGTAAGAGGATGAGAGAGATGGGACTCTTCAGCCTGGAGTAGTCAAGGGTCGGGGAGGTCTTATCAATGCACACAAATGGCTGATTTGCAAGGGAGAGAGGGAAATGAAGAAATCAGAGTCAGACTCAATGGTGCCCAGCAAAAGGTAGGAGGAAACAGACACAAACCAAAGTACAGGAAACCCCATTTCAAGATAAGAAAACTTTATTTTTTACTATAAGGGTGGTCAAACCCTAACACAAAACTCCAAGAGAGCTTGTGGAGTCTCTACCCTTGGAGATGTTCAAAACCTGACTGGACATGGCTCTGAGCAACATGCTGTAGCTGACCCTGCTTGAGCAAGGGCTGGACTAGACAATCTCCAGTGTTTTTTTCACAAATCAGCCACTCTGTGTGATTCTACAATATCAAGGCTAGTTGGTCACAGACAAATTACAAATAACTGTTAGTAACTGCAGGGTCCAAAATTGACTTTGAAGATGAGGTGAAACAATTAGGACAAAGCATGTCCTCTTCCCATGAATTTTTGCCACAATTCATCTACAGTCCCCACTGAAGGGAAGAGGTTAATATTTACCATGAAATTCCTGTATTTTCTTTATTTTCCTTGAATTGTACAGACAGTATCAGCTATTCCTCATGCTGTGACTGAGCTTATTCATTTCTGCAGAAGTGGCAGTTCAATTGAAGCCTGGCTAAGCTGCGAGGGAAACAGTGGGACAAAGAAAATGTAACAGGATCCTTGGATGTGTGCTGAATACTATGAAGAATACGATACCCTCTTTACATGGGAGAACTTGAAATGACTATCCATCTTTGTTTTCCTCCCTCTTATCTCTGAAAAATGTCTATAAAAATCTACTAAAAATCTTCCACTTTATCCATTGCTAGCTGGGAGCTAATACAAAAAAATATATTTGCATTTTCTTCATGCTCTAATTTTAGTGCAATTGCTGGGCATCATTAGCAACTTCACACCATGCCAGGCCCTTACTTCAGTGCATGTGTTGCAGCTTCATTCCCTGATGACATAATGTCACCCCATGTAGATGCTGAGACATCTGAACTTACAGTCTCTTTGGAAGTCAGCACTGAGTTACCCTGACATCCTTTCCCAATGTTTAGCTTTTTTGATTCAATTGCGTTTGCTTATTGGTGGGACAATTTGTCAGCTCTGTCCTCAGGCTGAAGGTGGGCTAAATATTCAGGGCCGAACTGGGCAGTTCAGAACTACAGCCAGGTGTTTGCAGCTCTGTGGGAGTCTTGACATGAACCGTCACGTGCTAAAATCATCATCTCCATCACAAGACAGAAAAAGAAAATGACAGCACCAAAAACCAAAGTGTGTAAAAAAAACCAGTCTCAGAAGAACAATGAATGTACACTGTGAAATCCTATCTGTCCTGTTAATGCATTTTGTAACATCAAAAAGAAGAAATATTTTCCTTCCAGTGAATTCCTCTCCACTTACACAGGCAGGTTCACCTTGGATCTTGGTTTACTACAGTTCACCTAAAAGGAGGAGAGCTGCTCCCATTTCTCAATCATCGGACATGGTCTCCAGGGATATTCTCACTCACTGGTATAGGATGATGCAAACTCTCTTAAGAAATAACCTCCAACTGCTGTCTATCTGAGAGCTGATTTGAACTGAACTCTGTCCTCTAAAATACCTAGTTGCAACACTCATCTGCAAGTGCAACATTACTCTCTGTAGTGTGCTTGTGGAAATGATAACTGCTTATAGACCTACTGTGCCCAATCTGTGATGTCCTTTACCAGGAATGGACAGGGTCTCATGTGAATATCCAGCCAATTTAGTTGAGCAGCAAAGTTGGGTTTGCTCCCTGAAGCACAGACTCAGCATGTGCAGCGCTTGCTGCAGCCACAGAGCAAACCTTTCGCACCCCTGGTTGCCTGTACCTCCTATGCCACCAGCACCGCTTACATTCTTGGGGCAGAACTATGAGTATCACACTAGGTTTATTCTTCCTAATTTGCTTGTGTTTATTTTCCGTAGCAAAAATAACTCCTGATGTCTTTGGAGCACCACTCTGATTTGCAGAGACTCCACATGCATCTGATTTCACAGAATCACAGAATTGTAGGGGTTGGAAGGGACCTTGAGAGATCATCAAGTCCAACCCCCAATTTCTACAGTTAGAAATTATACCTGATAAGCACAGTCATGTTTCAAACCCTCCCCAAGATCTCACCTCATCCCACCTCAGCTCTGACAGCTCATCACAGGGATCCCCCTTCCCACAGCCTCTTGAACAGACAGGATAACACCCAGCATAGAAGTTTCTGTCCCTGGGAAGAAATCACCTGCCAACCAGAAACTCATACACAGCTCAAACTCATCACTGCAGTCCAGGCAGGGTGTTGCAACCACATAGGCCCAGTAAGGCTGAGTACGTCAAGCCAGAACTGACACCCCCTCTTCACCCTTGCCTCTTTAATGAGCTCGAACATGCTCTCCAGCAGCAAAGGTCAGCTTTCAGTATGCAGTGTCAGCTGGTACCAATGCAGTTTGCCATGTTTTCAGAGAGCAGCCTGTCAGAGCGGAGGCAGATCCCCTGATTCATCCGTTTGTCCCTGGGAGTGGGGTAAAGGGGTCAGCTCCAGCTGTGGGCTTTAGGGGCTACCACAAACCAGCAAGTAAACCCAAATGATGGTGAAGGTGGGCCAGGCTGGGAGCTTGGTTCAGCTCTGTGTGGCAACCCGATAACTCATCTGTTTAAAGAGAGAGGCTGGTAGGTGTAGGACAGCCTGTGCTACCATTGTCTTCCTCCCCCATCCTTCGGGGAAACAGTGACTCGAATGGATGGTAGCAGTGAGGAGAGAAGCTAATACAAAATTTTCCCTGGCACTTCATCCTGGACAGATATTCCTCCTGCACTTGGGGAATTCCCTAAGAGAAGCGATGCCATTAATAAAGAAGTACAGCTTTTGTAAATGCCTCTGGCACTAACCTCCAGCTAAGGAGGATCAAGGGAACACACCAATGACTGAAAAAGTCATTCTTTCACCCAAGGCTGGCTCCACTCTTGGTCTAAGGAGAGGAATACCCCTGCAAAGCAGGTGCCAGACTGTAAGAGCTCCATAAACTTCATCGGATATGCTTCCTTTCTAACATGCCCACCACCTCCACAGCCTGACTGTGTGTGAGCATTGGAGCCTGGGAGTGACCCTCAGCACCTGCAAGGCAGCACGGTGAGTATAAGTGGTATCATCTGGGCACCCACCTCTCCAGTGCCCACAGTGAGATCAGGGAACGCCAGGAATGTGTGTTTGAGTCTGACCCATGATTACAAATTGGCATAAATCTCAATTAGGAATACAGTGGAAACTAATTAGCTTAAGTCTGTCAAAGGCATTTGCATAAAAGACAGAAACCAGTTGTATGAAGTATGAAGCAAATGTCGGAGTTGAACATTATCTAAGTATAGAGGAGCCTGCAAAAGTGGCGGAACAGCTGAAGGTGCATGAAAAGGTTTAATTGATCTATTGAGGAGGACTAGGCTGCTTTCTTTTAGTTTTGATTTTTTTTCATTGTGTTAAAACAGATGCAATCATTGCCAAGCTCCATCAGCATGTGTTGTCTACAGGCAAAGGTGTAACATCAGATTTCAGGATAAGCTGGGACTCCATCCCAGGCTTGCGAAACATGCATCCCACAGATCTTGAGGTGCATGTTTAAAAAACACCCAGGATCAAGTTGGTTGCACACACTTGTCAGGAATGTCAGTGGGAGCATGTAGAAAGTGCTGTATTCTGAAGCCAGAATTTGGCAAGTAAGGCAAGGAAAAATGTAAAACTTCCAGTGACCAAAGGATGTGGTGTGACTGTACTTGCAAATAGCTGAGGGAAAATCATTGATACAGAACATGCTTAGAAAAATGGGAAGCCAGAAGGCAGGCAGAAAAAACAAGGCAGCAGCTGCTGCGCTTGATTAGAAAAGTGGCTTGTGCCTGGATTTGACACCTGGAAGATGAAAATCTAGGGAAATATGAAACATGTTATCACCAGAATTCTCAGCCTTCCTCTGATATCTCACAGTCAGATAGCACCTGTATCAGCTGTTTATAATCCATTTTCTAGGGGAAAAGGTCATATTGCTGATACAAGGCTAGGTAAAAATAATTTTCTAATTCTCACCACCACACACCAGCATGTGTAGCTATTTTAGTTTTCTGATACTTCAAATACTTTCAAATGTTAAAAACAAAACACTAAGCTAAAAAGACATCAGTATCAGTGCAAGATTAAGCACTTAAAAATTACACAATACCTTTTGCATTGTATTTAGATCACATGGTATTACACTGTTTTTCCCAAGAGACTCCACAATCTTCAAAAACACAGGCGGGCTGCTGCTGCTGCTTAGCCAACAAAGAACTATTTAATACTTGCTTATCTTCCTTCTTCAACAGCATGCTGGTTTATAGTGCTCCATGACACCCTTAAGAAACAGGCTCAATGTCACAGAGTACCTGGGGAATTACTGACAGAAAGGCAAAATATCCTTTTATTCACCCGCTGGTCCCCAAATCTTGTTTGCTGGTAGTTAGCGCACAGTTTCTAGGACTTGCACCTTAGATTAGGATCCTTCTATACGTAATAATAATAATAATTAAAAAAATCTTTTAAAATGAGCACATCATCTAAACAAACGAGAGAAGATGTATGGGGGAAGACATTCTGTTATCTATGTTTTCTAGATAAGACAACAGAGGCACGTTTGGATTAATTGCCTAAACTTATACAACAAATCTGTTGGCAGAGCTGAAACCTGAGCCCACACATCTTGATCCCTACTCCAGGGATGTACATGTTGGTGATAATGGGAATATTCTAAATGTCTGTATCTCTTTATGCAAGATGACTTCTGAAATCCTCAGGCTGAGGGACAAGGTCATGAGAGTAACACTATTTTCTGAGAATGCAGCATCATTTTACTTTATGCAATCCCTTTGCATAAGTCAGTGAATCATGTTTCTTATCTTGTCATTCAATTTCCATTCTAGATCAAAGGTGATACTAAAAGAAATTATACCAGCACTTCAAAGGAATCAAGGTGAGGTCTTGCACGTATGTGCAATGTTTCCTAGCTGTGAAAAAGAATATAAATTAAATGGACCTTCTTTACTATCCTGCAGTATTTCTGTTCTCTGCACCCCAGCATTATGGAGTATGGGAACTGAATGCTTCTCTCCATTTGGTTGGAAAATCAACAATGGTGATATCCATGCTCTTGGAACACCAAAGTGAATGGAATACAAAGAGGTGGTGTGAACTTTGTGGAATATTGTTCCATCAGAAGATGAAGATAAAAGCAAATGGTGGTGTTTCAGGTAAAAATGTTGCCACCTCTGAATTATCCAGTGGAAGTCAGGTAGTGCTCACTTGGAGAAAACAAGAAGGTATTCTGCCATGTCCATAGCCTTCCTCAAAGTCTCTCTGATAGTTTGTTGCCTTGTGGAAAGATGGACCTATACAGCTGCCTTCCACTAGTGAGGAGTCTAGTCCAAAGTAGTCTTCTGAAGCAAAATCTGTTAGAGTTTCTAGGCGAAAGCAATCTGGAGCAGAGGTGCTGGTTTACCGGCAGCATGGAGTGCGTAATTTTATTTCTTTGGAAAAGTTGTGCCTGGCACATATTGTCAGAGTTTCTAACTTCAGGGAGGGTATCAAGACAATCTGAGAGCCCTTGACATGTGATGTGCAGCAATTTCCTTTGACAACTTTGTTAGCCACACCAAACCCACTGCATTTTGGAATACCATAGCAAAATAATTGACCCTTGGTCTGGGAAAACAGCAATTGTAAATGGCTTTTTACTTTGATGGATTTTCTAGTTGTACTACAAATATTGAAAAGTGGGAAGACAGAGAAGTGAGGTAACATGTTATGTGAAATATTGAGCAGCAGAGATGCTGTGGTATCAGTGAACTTCAGCACAATCTCAAAAAAAGGAACTAAAATGCACAGCAGAAGTAGAAAGAACAGTATGGCAAAAGAATATGCAAACCTATAGTTATTACTGACCTGCCAAGTTCATGAGGCACATGTAGGAATGGCAGGGTAAAATTATCCAGAGAAAACCTCTGAGGTAGTGGAGCACCAGGTCAGGGCTGGCCAGGTACCACACATTTTCAGAACACTTTGCATGTAAGCTGTAATGAACCATGCCCTCAAAAGATTTCTGTTATACGTCTTTCGGGGGGGGGGGGGGGGGAGGGGGGCGGGGGGTGGGCAAGAGTCAGAAACATCCATAACAACGTGTCTGCTCAGGACACGCACACTGTACACCTCACTGAACTTCTGAGATGTGGCAGGGCTCTTCAGGGGAAAGAATTACGAGCAACTGATGTGTAAAGGTTTCAGCCCTGTAGTCTATGTATTTGTTATAGAGGTGGGATATAAACACCTGGGGATTAAACATGGTGTTAAGATATTTTCACATTTCTGAAATAGTTGACTGTGCTCTGATAACTGATGAATCACAGAATCACAGAACTGTGGGGGTTGGAAGTGACCTCCAGAGATCATCGAGTCCAACCCCCCTGCCAAAGCAGGCTGCCTAGCTCATATTGCACAGGGAGGCATCCCGACAGGTCTTGAATCTCTCCAGAGAAGGAGACTCCACCACCCCCCTGGGAAGCCTGTCCCAGGGCTCTGTCACCCTCACTGGGAAAAAGTTCTGCTGCATGTTGGTGCGGAACTTCCTGTGCTCCAACTTGAGGCCATTACCCCTTGTCCTGTCTCCACAGACCATAGAAAAGTGGCTGCCCATTTCCCTTTGTGTCCTACACTTGAGATATCTATAAATATCAATAAAATCCCCTCTTAGCCTTCTTTTCTCAAGGATGAACAGCCCCAGTTCATTCAGCCTTTCCTCATAGGGGAGATGCTCCAGTCCTTTAATCACCTCTGTAGCCTCTGCTGGACTCTCACCAGGAGATCCCTTTCTGTTTTATACCAAGGAGCCCAGAACTGTACACAACACTCCAGGTGCGAGTCTTAAAGATTTAGTCAATACCCTACCTGTCATTGACTTCCTGCTGAATTCTTAAAACTCCTCAACAACCAACCAACAAAACCCCTCTGAAGTTACAAATAGATATTTGGAGGCAGAAATTAGCTTTGATTGTGATTTCTTAGCTGGTGTGATTTCCATGGTTTGCATTTGTGCAGTGGCTAGCAAAAATAGGGGCAAATCCAGTAACTGTAAAACTGTATAAGGTCAGTAAGAAAATCTGGTACTTACAAAAATCTGCCTGGTGAGCATTTCTCAACTTTATGATTCTGACAGTGAGCAGGGAATAAGGCGATATTTCTTCCTGCTGAAAGAAACCCAAAAAAACAAAGGAGATGTGCTTTAAAGTTTGGGATACCTGTATATACTGTAATGGCAACCAAACACTAAAAGGAACCCAGGTTCTGCTGAAGCCATCTCCTTTAGTAGGCACCACAGCAGAGATGCAAATAGGTAAGAAAATACGCATTCTTCACAAACTTCATCATCCCCAAAAGTCTGCAGTCACCGAAGCGTGCTGACACAAAGTGTGAATAGGAACACGGAGACAGGAGGTAAATAAACTGAGGAAGTTCAGTTAGCTGGCTGCATTAAATCATACAAGCGGTCATCAGCATCCAGTACAACAACAGAAAATCCAGTGAATCTCAAACCAGGAATGCTCCAGTTTTGGTGGAAAAAGGAAGAAAAAAAGAAAAAGAAAGAGGAATCCATTTAGATTTCCTTTCTTGTCTTTAAAATAAACATTTTCACAATGGGGAGGCATCTAAGGATTAGTATTAACACCTTAGGGAATGTGTCAAGGCACCAGGACAACACAGAGCTTTGGACAACACGCCTAGCTTGCTTTCTGGGACCGGAACTTTTCGTTACTAAATGTGGTTATCTGATTGATAGATGTGGGGCAGTACAACAGAGTACATGGTTTTGACTAAAATCCATCTCAAAAAACAACTATCTTCAATTCATTGTTGAAGATGCTAGGCCTGACCAACTGGGTCTCTAAAGGCTGCACCAGTCACATGTGCTTTAGGGATTTTACATCTTCAGAGAACATGTCCATCATGGCCAGCAGCAGCAGCTGGAGCAACTGGGTATCAGCAGAAAGATGCATAAAATGGGCAAAGCTCACAGCTGAAACACAGGCGGCTGTCCAGATTCCTTGGCTCTGGGAAGAGTTGTGGAAAATTTGTCAAAAGAGCTAATTTTATAGAAAGGATAGAGTTACACTGTGGTTGTTCACAGGAGACTGAATGAAAAGGGTAAATCTGCGCTGGGGATGGCTATCTGTATCATAGTTTAGGAACAGAAGCAGGAAAAAAGGAGGGATTTCAGAAATTTCAGATTATATTGAGTAGTAAATTGCCAAACTGATTATAATAGGAACAGGTCTCATTAGATAGGTAGGGTAACACGGTAAGAATAAAGTAAAGGCCAGAGGATGAGTGTCTGCACAGGAAAGAACGTATTGTCTCAAGGTCTGTCAAATCTGAGGGGCTGTGTATACACAGATGTTATCGGTGTTATCAGCAGATTCTGAATTTGCTATCTCCAATAGGACAGAAAGACAGAAATAGTATAACATATTATATATATATTAAAAAGAGACATTGAGAGAGTCAGGTTGTGGACTTTTTTCAAGGACTTCTGAGTAAAGCATCAATAGAACCAAAATATTATAGCACCAACATGAGATAGATTGGGAAACAGAGAAGTGTTCATTTGCAGCAAGGGTCTGTGCAAATTATAGTATGACTGAACTACTTATAGAATCATAGAATCAGAATGGTTAAGGCTGGAAGGAACCTTAAAGATCATCTAGTTCCAATGCCCCTGCCATGGACAGGGACACCTCCCACTAGACCAGACTGCTCAAGGCCCCATCCAGCCTGGCCTTGAGTGACACTTGTAGACGTGTAGAAAGATATTCAGATGAATAATACTGATGGCACAGTGTGTATCAGGGTCAAGCAATAGGTGGACATATCAGTGATGTGGAGGCCTGATGGTAGTCGCTGATGTTCAGGTAGAGCTCGCTCAAGAGGGAATTGAGACAAAGGCAGCAGGCAAATAGCTCAGTAATTCTTAGTAAAGTCATCTCACGAAACAACAGCAGCAACAAAAGGCAGCAAAAGTAAGAAGCTGTTGTGAAAGCTAATGACCAAAGTTTGAAATGATTATCTGAAGTGGAAATGGAGGAGCGCTGGTGGAAGTTGATGAAATAATTAGGAGATGTTATCTATTTCCTGATTCCTGAGAAACTTCAATTAAAATAACAGGGAGAAACTTTTGAGTGAAATAAGAGAAAACATGTTCACAGGTGCCGCTACTGTGTGAGACAAAAGGACTGCTGAAAAGGTCAACATATATATATATATATATATATATACATTCACTTGTGGGACAAGACAGTACATCGACTGAAGCGCGTAAAGCATTGGACCGTGGGGAATTTATCATAACAAAAATTTAGCTTCACCTCCAGAATAATTTCCATCTCTATGAGGGTGATATGAAGGTGCCGTGAAGGTGACATGAAGGTCACGAAAGGAATTTTCAAAAAGTTGCGGCTATTCTTAAGCTCTGAAGTTATCCAATAAAATGACAAGAATTTTTGAGAAAAAGCATTTAAAGGCATATTAAGTAACAGTTAACCAGTGCCTAAAATAACCATAAAATTTTACCCATTAGCTTATAACCAGGAATCGTAATGTCAGAATGCTTTTGGTGAGTTGACTGTTTAAAATGCTAATACTTTTTCCTGTGAGGCATAGAAGCAGCACACCCAAAACAACGAGATGGTAATTAAGTACTGCACAAACGCATCCTCTTTATCAGTCTATGAGGAATAGAAGATCTTGGCTTCTGGGTGGGTGTATTCCAAAGCTAAATAGGAAATTAACCACTGTTGCTTAAAGTTGTATGTAGGGGGTGGGATATTTTATAGGGATGTTTGTTCTAAATAGGGGAGGCAAGATCTCCGTATTATTTGTTATTTGTCCCTCCCAACCAAGACAATCCTATGATGATTCTATGATTATCAGAATCCGGGCTAAGCCCGCTCCACACTATTGCTTCAACTATTATTGTTAGACCATTATTTTTTCATTGGCAAGGAGTAACTGTGTTTTCCTACCCCAAACTGTTTTGCTTTTAAAGAGCAAACACTCATTGGGTTTGTCCATTTGCTTCTATACCTTCCTCAAAACCAGCACTCTAATTAGAGAGATGTATCAAAAGCTTCAGCAGACAGATGTTAGGAGAAATAAAGATTTAGAGGAATTGCATCTAATGTTGGTGCTCTTTCAGCATTCTTTCACCGCATCATGCCTTTGGCCAGCATTTGGGAACACGTGCTTTGGAAGCTTGTCAGTATGAACTGCCATGACTTTTTAAGAAGTAGAGCGACAGAAGCATAAATAAGCGTGGGTTTTGCAAAGATGTGTTTACACCACGTGCTGGTGACATGCTTGTTCCTGAGTGCCCATTGCAGCAGACTAGAGAAGAATGCATCACAAGAACCTCATACTTTGCATGCAAATGAAGATGAACTGATAAGAGGCTTAAAGCATGGGCAGGCTATATTAGGAGTGGGGCGAAAAAATACCCCAACCAGTGCCAAAACAATAGAATATACCCAGTGCTTCCATGAAGAGCAGTAAGATACTACACAGATTAGATAGTGTCAAAGACTATGCAAGGGTTCAAACACCTAATTCCATGTGGAATCAGGGTGGGAAAGTGTTTGGGGGTATTTGGTGTCATAGGAAGGTGGTTTGGTGTGAAGAGCAGGAGTTTATTTGAACTTGAAGAGTTTT
Organism: Porphyrio hochstetteri; assembly: GCA_020800305.1. Classification (NCBI taxonomy): domain Eukaryota; kingdom Metazoa; phylum Chordata; class Aves; order Gruiformes; family Rallidae; genus Porphyrio; species Porphyrio hochstetteri. The sequence continues at coordinate 47,651,134 of CM036908.1, forward strand.
CCAAGCAAACAATGGGGCAGACTACCCGGTCAGCCATATGGCACAGGTTAAAAATTTGATCGAATGAGAGGCAAGAATAATTTGTCACCTCCAGGAGGAGAGCTCTGAGCAGGGGGCTGTGTAAGAGAGCAGCCAGTGAGCTGTGCATGGAAACTTTGTGTACCATTGAGAAAAATCTCACTGCATTGCTGGAAAAATCTGAGCCCTGTGATACACCAGCTATGTCAGGCAGAGCACATTCAGTGTTCGGTCATGGAGCAAAGACCACAAGAGAGAGGATGGGGAAAGAGACTTGGGATATAACAACAGAGGGAAGAGATAAGGATGTGAATCTGAGAGATGCACCCAGTAAATGGTGTTTGCGGCAGGGAACATGCAACCAGGCAAGTTGTGGCTGAGCTGCCCTGAGCCTCGTGCCCTGAGTCTGTTGGGTCAGCATGGTTGAGTAGCAAAATCCCCTCCATTACTAGGCTGCCACAAGAGCAAGGATTAAATTTTGAAGGAATAATGAAAATGCTAGTTTTATCTCCTTATTCTCAACATTTTTACCAGTTAGAAATGGGTTTTCACAGCACTTGGAACCAGTCTGTACTCCGAACATCCCTTGCTTTCTCTCAGGATAACACTTGAACTGCAGTATAACCCAGATCAAAATCCTTTCGAAAAACCCCAATCTGTTCTAGAAAACATTTCACCCCCTCTTTAGGGCATCAAAGGAGGAACAATATTCAGTGATCATCATCATCATCATCATCATCATCATCAAATAAAAATAAAAATAATAATTTGGGCCACCAATGCCTTTGAGGAGAGCTGCCAACTTATAAGCAAACTGTTAACTATAAAGCAAATCTCTGAGACAAATGAAAAGGAGACTTCTTCTTTGAGAAAGCACTTAATGAAAAATTACTCCATATAATACTTTTCTGATGGTCACATGCCAGACGTGAAAACTACTCCAGAAAAAGTCAAAGAGCAAAATAGTGTCTTATAACTGAAGCTCAAGTCCTTGGAAGCAATGCAACTAATCATCCTTTCCTTCTAGTCATCATTTCGTTGGAATAATATACTGAACAAGGCTAATAAACTAAAAACAAGCGTGTTGCTGCTGCCAAATATTATTTGTGCTATGGGAAACAAAATGTTTCATTCAGAGACTTGGTAATATCCATGGTGCTGGATATCCATGAGTGACTCTTACAAACAGCCATTTTCAGCACAAAATTTGCATTCCATATTAAGACAGGAAGAATTTGTGATACCTGGGATAAAGTATTACCAACATGAATGAGGAAATAATCTTGCAGCACCCTCTAGTAAAAATAAACCTGTGTACCCTGAACCTCTGAACTTATCCCTGCAGTGAGACAGTGACAGCCAGACTGACCAACCTTCCTTAAATGCCCATTGCTACCCCTGCAAAAAGTAATCTTACATGACACACTTCAATCACAGACTTTTTTAAGGGGGAAGGCTGACAGGGTCCTCTGTAATGTCATGGCTTTTCTAGTTTTACGGCAAACTGTAAGGAACACACGTCATTTTTATCTGTATTGCTTACATAAATCAGAAACGGATTAAAACTCTCCTAGTTCCTCTCTGTTTTCTGATTTCATGTCCAGCAGAATACTTCAGTGAGCATCCCTGCCCTACACTAACACTACTAACCTTGAGCTGTGGTTATGCTTCCTAGTTTCTCACTCTTTGCCTTACTGTATGTGTTTTCAGCGAATTCACAGATGATGAGCCAACAACTATTTTTTTAAGCTTATAATTTGCCAAGGAAAATACCTTTTTTTAATTTTTAAATAGCAAATTATTCTGTATAGGACAACGTGCTAACAAATGATATCCAGTGATAAATTTTCTAGATTTACTGTAATTATGAGCCACTTCACTCACAACTGCTTATGATCTTCCTTTAATATGCTTCACCTTTGCTGTATTCACTTGCAGGGGGCTAGAAACTGCCAACTCAGGACTCCCTAAAACAGCTAAAGAAACGCTTTCCTGATACTCCTATCTATTTTAAAATATAAAGATGGTTTCACAAGGTAATTACATTTTCCCGAAAATTTAGCAGGGGGAAGACAATTTGGCTTTGCACTGGAGGTAGGCAAAACAGCTCAACTCCACGCACAACAATAACCTGGGCATATTTTTCTAAACCGAATCCAGTAACAATTTGGTTTAATCACAGAACTATGTAAAGTTCTCCCAAACCAAATCAAGTACTTGGGCAAATATTTGAGCATTAGCATTAAGAGAAATTTTGCACCTGATTATTTCTTCTGGGACTCTAGATCTGCTATAAGCATTTTATCCTTCATATAACACCTCTCTACTAATCATTATCCTCCCCTTACATATGGCAAGCTATGGCTTGCAAAAATCAAGGGAATTACCAAAAGCTGCTGGGGAACCCAATGCAAGTAAGAGGCAGAAATTAGCCAGCTTGCATAAGTTTGTGACTTTAATGCCAGTTTTCTGCAAGCTGTATTACAAAGGAGAAAAGACATATTCAAAATAAAGAAGGTGGATAAAGAGCGTCTGAGAATGTCTTGGTTGTTGAACACACAAACAGAATTTCAGAGGTTCATTTGGTAAGGAGAAATCACCACAAGAAAAACAAACTAAAGCCACACGAAGAGTCCCATAGCCCCTATACACAGGTGTTTATGGCCACAAGATTTTTTTTAGTATCACTTTATGTATATGTGCTAGATTCTAACAATCTTTATATGTGTGTAGTGGTAAAGAAGGGCTGGATGCTTTTAGCCATGGATATTCTAAAGCAAAACACAACTTCAGTATAAACACAGGAAATCATTACAAAAATGCTATGGGCATCAGGTTGTTGCACTCTCCAATAGTTTCTTTTCCTGCTTTAGTACATTCCCTTGCTGAGCTTCAGCACAGGCACACAAAGAAAATAATGAACACCTAAATCCCACAGCATTTTGGTTACGCTACTCTGCCATTTACATCAAATTTCACGCCACACTGATACTTTGTCAACCTTTCTGTGCGCTAATTTCCGACTGTAGGAGCTGCTGGAATGGTAGGGACAAGAGATCAGTTTGATAAATCAGTTTGATAAGCAAATGTGCCTCTGTCACATGTGCCCCTGCTAAAGCAGCTGGAGTTGTTCTTTTCTTGGGATGAGTTGCACTTTGATCAAAGTTGGGCATTTTTCTTGGGAACTGACATTAATGAGCAAAACCCAAAGGATCCCCAACAACCATGCTCTGATTTTCCAGCACTGGAAACCTTCTCCATTCATACTGGACTAAAACTCCATGAAAGTCAAATAGATATAGATAGGTAGCATTAAAACAAGGCCAAAGTCAGTCCCATTTTAACAGTAAAATGAGAATATTTTCCCTAGGGAATTCCTGTAAGGAATAAAACCATGAAAATACTACACTTTGTGCAAATAGATAAAGGAATAGAATAAAAAACATGACTGAATGCAGATATTTCACATAGAGAAAATTTCCTTTTATGAAATGTTTCAATTTCTGAAAAACAAACATGAATCTTTAATAACCAAATTTGGAGGTAAAAAAAATAAATCCTACTCGTCTCAAAAATGTACAGGTTTAGTCCCACCTATCTTTAGTTAGCTGAAATTGGTACCTGAGCATCAACGTTGCTTGGTGCTACATAGTGCATCATCCATTTTCTTTCTTCATTTTTCAAGGGGCTTGATTTACTGCTTGAATGCTGTTGAGGGAAGGAGAACAAGGGATGAAAAAGAGAATAAAGTCCAATTTTTCTACTTATTTCAACTCCACCACATGGAATTATAATGTGGAATGGGTGATTCCCTCCTCCTTATTGTTTGTAGCAGACAAAATTAATGTCCCAGGAAAGTGGCAGCTGTTTCTGTGCTACATGGATAGATACTGGCTCCAGGTCCTCATAGCTACAAATAGCTGAGGAAGGACGATGTTGTTTTCATGAAGATTTATATCCTGCAATTAAGAGTGGACTTGGCCTGTTTATAGTCTGGGAGTAAATCTGAATCAAATGCTCAGAGACTCCTGCCAGGCATGTTTTGTTTTCCACTTACCTGAGGGAAGGCAGAAGAGGCTGATGCCATTGAGATCACTGCTGCATTAGAAGCAGGTGCTGCAAATGGTACCTGAGTATTAGGATCCACAGTTGCCAGTGCCTCCTGAAACATATTTACAGCCTTGAAGAGTGTCAGAAGTTGCTAAATAGGTGTTTTATTACATTGAGTCAGAGCTCCACCCCTCCATGATTTCTGAAACAGGAAAATTTCCCACCCACATTACTTGTCCAATGAGCACGTCTGATGTAAGGTGCAAATGTTCATACTGCAGGTCTTGTGACTGAGCAGCGCACGCTGGGAGACAAAATCATTCCCACCCAAGGGATTGTGGAAGCGTAATAATAGAATCATAGAATCGTGGAATGGGTTGGGGATCTCAGGGCGGGGATCTCAAAGATCATCTAGTTCCAACCCCCCTGCCATGGGCAGGTTCACCCTTCTCTATCAGATTATCAATCAGGTTATTGCTACAACCGGATTGAAGATCCAATAGAGACTACAGCAATAATCTAAAAGTGATGATAATAGCCTAACAGACCTATCTACCTATTGTCTCCATGCAAGGACACCGAATTCCATGCACTATTGTCTCCATAATGAAAAAAAAAATTTAAAAAAGATTGGGATAAGTATTAGAAAGATGGCATTTATGTATGAAGATATTAAAAATTCTTCTGAAGGAATATGTTGTCCCACAATTTATGCATATGTGGTTGTTTTTATTGTAGTGTTCTACTTCAAAAGAAATTAAAGAAGCTAGAAATTCATTAGGCAACATTTCTGTGCTCCCTAAAACAGAATGTATCACTTTTCCATTTGGAATGCTTTACTTATTCCAGGCTTTGTATTTTCTGCAGTAGGCATCTTTCAAATTTAAATTACACTAACATATTTTTACCTTGAAACATCATGAAGCCTTTCAACAAAATAAATTTCATATTTTTGGAGATTTTAATGTTGTTTTCCTCAATTCAGAGCTGTCATTTTCCGATGCATTAAACCATTAAGATTTCTGAGCAATTTTATCCAAATCACCAGCCAGATGGGCATTACTAGCAGATGATTGGAGTTTAATGGACTGATCCTGTACATTTTATGATTTTTTTTAAATCTAATTGTGTTCTGTATGCGTTCAGCACACCTCTAGGAAGCTCGGTGATTAACTTTTCTAGTCCATTACGCAAGCATTATTAGGCACACATACATTTGTATTGAGAGTCCTCCCAAATGATTAAAAGTACTGCTTATGAAAGGACTTGAGATTAATGGGATGACAAAGCATGATGCTTCCTATGAGGGACCTGCATAAGTATGAAATCACAGCTACTGTGACTGTGGCAATGAGTGTTGTACAAGGACCTTGACTGACAGAAACTAGACACAAACCCAGTCACTTCCAGCAGTCTCATTACATACTTTTCTTATATGCACAGAGGAATCGATATGAAAAGCTGGTGTTACCAGGAGAACAGGTTAAGACAGTTTGATCATCTTACCTGCAGCACTCCATCCTTGCAAAAGTTTGATTTTCTAAGGTTTAATTTTATGCCCACATTTACGGATGTTTTTTTCTTTAATTAAATAAGCACATTTATCACACCGTGTGCAGGAGAGCTTTGCTGTGAGCTTCCTTTCTCCCCTTCAGCATACTGAACTTTTTTGATGGAACAGGAACTGCTTAAGTGAAACCAGAATTAGCTAAACCACAAATATAGGCAAAGAATAGTCACAAACCTCTCCCACGCTTTGGCCTATGCTTTGCTTAGTGTGAGCACTCACACTTCTGTAAAAAAATATTTAGAATTTGGGGTTTTTTTTTTCCCTGTAAAAATGGGGACCAGAAACAGTTTTTAGAGAAAAGTGATTACGTGCGAAAGCACACATATTTTCCATTTCTGCTGCTGCAGCTTGTCCATATCCTTGACTCAAGTGCCCAGAAGAAGTTTGGTAAAACAACAGAAGAATGAGAACTTTAGCTACAATTTCTTTGTAGTTGTGTCCCAAAGGGTTTATCAGCTCCAGGTCTTGTTTTTGCCATGAATGGAAGCTAAAGAGTGTGAGGATTTTGCATGAGAGCTGGTTTTCTTTTACGTGTGTCATATTGCACGCTTGGTCTTAAGACAAAAGGAAATGGGGAGTGGGGGGAAGGAAGCCTCCAGCATCCCTTAGGAAGGTGACTAAAGTTGCTTGTTGCCTAACTACCAACTCTTCCTTCCTGACTCAAGCCTTCCCGATATGAAATACCTGTTTTTTAAGCTCAAGTCAGAAGCTGATCAAAGTACCTTTGACTCAAAGCTACCACTGGTAATGAATTATCTAAATTAGTTCAAAGTTCAAATTGCTTTTCACTGTGAAGCACTGTTTCTTTTGAGGAAAACATGGCCTTTTCACTAGGCACTCACTTAGGATGGGCTTGACCTCACCTAAATTCAGTTATCTAAAAGTTAGGCTTCTAGTTTTCTGTGTTCTGAATGGAGGCAAAAGCTAGTCTGGGGACTGCAGCCAGTGACTAAGCCCCTCTATACTGGATTCTTCTGGAGAAGCCTAAATGCCAAGGTCAAACTTGACACCTAACTTCTGTATGGCTGAAGGCAGGTGGGATGAATCCCACCCTGAGTAATCAGAATATCCTCTTTAATCACTTGCTTCCAAAGTTACAGATGCTGAGGGAACCTGACATTGAGGAACTCAGTTGAGTTGCTAACATGTGATTCAGGCAATGGCAAAGAGAAGCTGCAAAACACCCCTGGGCAAAAGTTCCATTAGCATATAAATGAAAAATCCTCTCAGGGATTCATGCAAATAACAAAGAAGAGGTTTGTGATAAACCAGTGGCAGGGAATGCAAAATTCTATGCTACAAGCACCAGAAGGAGCACAAAACTTCCTGCCATATTCCATCTGGGGATCACCTAAGGCCCTTGTGATCATGGATGGAGCAGCTTGGCTTGGGGCTACTATTCGTAATGTACAGGCTGTGCAGTGGTAGCTCACACCCAGATGTATAAAGGGAGAAATACGAAGTTTTCCAAGAACCCCCCCAAGCTGCAATCTGTGGAAGTTCAGCAGCATCTTCATAAGCCTCTGAGATATGTTTGGGACAGATGGGCAATGTCAGAGGCAAGGACATTCTAGCATGTCAGAGTCAAGGACATGCTAGAACTATCTGAAGGTAATGCACACTCAACTTGTGGAGTGGCACCCCAGAGGTCAAATCATCAGAAGAGGGGTGGCCAGCAGGGACAGGGAGGGGATTGTCCCTCTCTAATCTGCCCTCAGGAGGCCCCATCTGGAGTCCTGTGTCCAGAGCTGGGGCCCACAATACAAGAAAGATGTGGAAATATTGGAGAGGGTTCAGAGGAGGCCACAAAGGTGATCAGAGGGCTGCAGCACCTCCCCTACAAAGAGAGGCTGAAGGAGCTGGGATTGTTCAGCCTGGAGAAGACAAGGCTGCAGGGGGACCTCATTGCAGCCTTCCAGTCCCTGAAGGGAGCATACAAACAGGAGGGGAATCAGCTTTTTAAAAGGGTGGATAATGACAGGACCAGGGGGATGGATTAAAGCTAAAGGAAGGAAGGTTTAAATTGGATATTAGGGGGAAGTTTTTTACAGAGAGAGTGGTGAGGTGCTGGAACCCGCTGCCCAGAGAGGTGGTGGGTGTCCCGTCCCTGGAGGTGTTCAAGGCCAGGTTGGCTGGGGCCCTGGGCAACGTTGTGTAGATCCAGGCCTGGAGGTTGGTGGCCCTGCCTGTGGCAGGGGGGTTTGGAACTCTGTGATCCTTGGGGTCCCTTCCAACCCAGACCAGTCTGTGATTCTATGATCACAGGCTTTTTTTATATCATACTCTAGCAATGTCATCAGCTCCTCTTGCTTTAGCACATCTTCCTTTCAGATTTCCCAGATCATCTCCCTGAACATAAGAAAAAAGAAGGGCCCAGCTTCCCTGAAGGTCCTCCTGGTTTGCTCCTGATTAGTATCTTTACTGGAAACAGCCATCTTCTACTCCCCAGGGATACAGGAGGTGCAGCTAACATGACTCATAGCAGTATGATGCTTCAGGCATGTTAAAAGTAGCACTGCATGGCACCCCATGTGAATAAAACCAGAAAGCTTCATGCTGGGAATCGAGAGATCATAGCAATCTCCATGACAGCAATGCCAAATGTCACGCACAGGAATCAAACTTTAATGCAGCAACGGCTGTGCAACTTTGCCTGACCTGCATCATTGCTGCTGGTTACCCATATGTCCTTTATTTTATATTATATTATAGTATAATAATATTGATATTGATAAATATATTGGTCATCATGAGAAAGTCATAGATATTTTTATTGGTAATTCAAATGTGAACACATTAGGACAGAAAAAGTGAAATGGGTTGATAAAACATGGAAAATCCATTTAGATCAGCAGAAAAATGGGTTTGTCTCTGCACTAGGAGTAATATATTGCTTTTAGGAGGGCTCCATATGCTCCTCCCCATTAAAATTATGTGGGGGCAGAGATATTTGATTTTACATATATACTAAACTTTACCTAAACTCAGAGAGAATTTAAATTCAGAAAATAATTCAGAAACACTTCAAGAAGTACTTAGTGTCCTGGAAAAATGCTGGCAGTATCTCAGATTTCAGGATATTTGGTCTGGTTATCCTTTTTTGTAAGGTATGCTTTTCTGAGAGCTGAAAAGGAATTATTTCCAAGGGCATGTGTTAATAGGATGAAGGGTAAAGACTTTAAACTGAAAGAGGTTGGATTTAGATTTGATATTAGAGAAATCCTTTCCTGTGAGGGCAGTGAGGCCCTGGTACAGGCTGCCCAGAGAAGCTGTGGCTGCTCCCTCCCTGGAAGTGTTCAAGGCCAAGTTGGATAGCTTTGGGCAACCTGCGCTAGTGGAATGTGTCCCTGCCCATGGAAGGGGGGAGTGGAATTAGGTGATCTTTGGGGTCCCTTCCAACCCAAACCAGCCTGTGATTCTCTGCCCTGCTCGGGATCACGGTTCTTAACAGCATCACTGTAGTCTTGCATCAAACACTAAAAGACAGTGAGGCTGCTGAAGTAACTTACCCAGAAATAACTGTCTTCCAAACCTTCTCAGCTGTAAGCAAAGCAATGGTATCTCGGTATCCTGATAAAATCAGCAAGTGCTGGTGGGCTTTGCCTTTGAGCTTCCTTTTTTGGTCTAACATTGTCAGCTTGAAATTTCCAGTGTTCACTGCAGTTAGCTCCAAGGGATAACATACATTACAAGAAGCTAGTCCACACATAAAACTGTTGGTTTCCTGACTGTGGGGAGAGAGATGTGTTTTCCTGTGAGGACAGTTATTTGGGAGTCCCAGGCAGGACCAGGGGACCCTCAGGCACGTGGCAGGTTCAGCACTGATCCTGGCAGTTGCTCAAAGCCTCCCCCATTGCTAAGCAGGATCCCTTTTACTTCCTCAGTGTATGGCACCTTTCTGAGTGCATCGCCTTTTCAGCCAAGAGCAGCATAGTCAGAGACTTTGAGCAAGCACCAGGAGACTGCTTTTCACAACATGGCAATGGCTGAGGCTTTGGCGTGGTGAAATTCCCAATTTTTCTTTGATTTTCTATGTTACAGAAGACGATATGACAGTTTCCTGTGGGACCAGAGCCCACCTCTGATGCAGTGCTGCTAATGAATGAAGTCTCTCCCTCCTAATTAACCAGGAGGGACAGAAAGAGCCAAGATATTTTACCCTAAAAGATGCAACCCCCTTCTACTCCACACCTCAGGGCAAGTGGCTGCCTCCATTATGAGAGCTCTGGTGAGAAAACACAAGCTCTGGGAAAAGGAGATCCTTAAGGAAGGTGTACCCAGCCCAAGCACTGTGGGCATTTCCCGTCCCATTCCCAGGCTGAAGAGGAAGAGGAAGCACAGGGTTAGATGATCAATGCACTCCAGCTAAACCTGCACTGCGGAAATTCCCAGTGCCTCTTTCTTGCATGAGAAAAGCCTGGCTGCTGCAGAAGCTCTTGCAGCTGGTACTCTCCACATGTGCAGAAGCCATTTTCCCATTGCCATGTTGACTTCCAGCCTTGTGACCCATTGTGCAATGTGAAGAGGTGGCATGGCAGCGTATCTTGCCCTATATACAGTGTGTTGTCACAGGGAGGATGGAGTGGCAGCTTTTCCAGGGCATCTGGTAGGTCATGCAAGCAGTGCTTAACAAACTCAGGCTCTGCCAGAGTCACACAGACACCCAAAAACCTGTCATTTTGTGCCACCTGAGACTGAGCTATCATACACGTCTCGTGCTACCTGCCCATGGGATGCAGTCTCAGTGATGCTCCGTTTGTGACTCCACAAAACAACGCCATTTCTTGGGGAGTACTGAAAGGCTTCCCAGCTGTCTGGGTAGCTGAGTGAGGGAGAATTTGGGGCTGGTAGGCAAAAGAGCCCAGCCATCATTCCACGTGCTCCCCCCGAACAAAATACAAACCGGTGCAGGAATCTAGCCTGGCCACTTACTCACAAAAGGGCCAATCGCAAAGATTAATCTGTGTTAACAGCTCCGCATGGAAAGACTTTAAAGAAACGATTGCAAAACACCTCAAGGAAGTGTTTCAGAAATGCGTAAGGAAAGAAACATTCTCAAGGAGATCGAGATAGGTAACTATGCAAGTACATCCTATTACATGTTAAATCACCATTGCAACATGTTACCCTGCTAAAACTCACAGACATCAAAGTCAGGCATGACTCTCGGGCCAGGTCAAGAAAACATAGATTAAAGAAAGACAAATTTGTAGTGGCAAACATTGCTGAATAGTCATTATAACACATGCAAGGGAACCACATATTACTAAAGCATGTGGGAACCTGTCTGAACAGCTACAGCATGCAGCTCTTGCGGGTTTGATATTTTGGCCCAATGTGATGTAATGACTGAAAACCTACTCAATTAGAACACAGTGCACAGATGTGACATGGAAGAAAAAATAATTCCCCTGAGTCTGAGGCAATGATAAGGTCAGATTAACCATTGGTAAAAAAGAATTTGTTTCGTGGACAAAGGAAAAAGTCGATCTTGCTTTGGAGGCTCAATGTGGCAGCTTCGCGCTAAGAACCATTGGGAAAGGTTGGGGTGGGCTAAAAGATGTCTGTGGACACAGGACTCTCTGTTCCTGACACAGTTGAGGAAATCTCAGTGGTATGATATGAGCTATTCCAATTTCACAATTTTGGCTGAAAGCCTGACCTCTTTCAGAGGTGATAAGAAGGCAACAGCCAGATGTTAAAAAGAAATGCATGGTACATGGGAAAAAAGGAAATATGAATCTTTCAACATAAACAAAAACTTGTAGAATATGGGAAAAAAAAAGGTTTTCAAGGGTGACAATAGGAAACATATATATATATACTTAAATATATAGCATATATATAGCATATACACTTAAATATACAGCATATATATATACATTTTTAAAATGTATATGAGGAGAAAGCGAAATCCTATGAAAGGACTCTACTTATTACTTCATAGAGATGGAAAAGTAATCACTAATGATGCAGCTAGTGCTAATGAAACACTTGTGTTCTATGTTGGGAAGGAAGGAACTTTATATGTTTCAATAGCAGGTATTATGAACTTCTTGCCACACATAGCCATATAACACATATTAAGACAGAACAGAGAACTTTCTTGCCCATTAGTTTAAAAGCATAGGCTAGGAGGGTTCTCGACTTGTCTTTGTTTCAGCTATTTTAATCTTTGGGATACCGCAGAACTGCAGAAAATGGAAAGAAAGCCAATATTGTGCCAGTTTTTGAAAGTAGAAAGAGGGATGTGGTAAGGTGCCGGTAGATTGGTTACCTTGGCTGCCACTGCCATAGAGGGTGAAATATCTGATTAATTAAAAATAAATTGTCATATGTTATCACAGACTCACAGAATCGTAGGGGTTAGAAGGGACCTTCAGAGATCATCGGGTCCAACTCCCCTGCCAAAGCAGGTTCTCTAGGACAGGTCACACAGGGAGGCGTCCAGATGGGTCTGGAATCTCTCCAGAGAAGGAGACTCCACATCCCCCTGGGCAGCCTGTCCCAGGACTCTGTCACCCTCACTGTGAAAAAGTTCTTCTGCATGTTGGTGCGGAACTTCCTGTGCTCCAGCTTGAGGCCATTGCCCCTTGTCCTGTCTCCACAGACCACTGAAAAGGGGCTGGCCATTTCCTCCTGCATCCCATACTTATAAACATTAATAAGGTCCCCCCTTAGTCTTCTTTTCTCTAGGCTGAACAGCCCCAGCTCACTCAGCCTTTCCTCATAGGGGAGATGCTCATAAGGGAGAGCCCTTCTGACTCTTGGCTCTCTTGTTATTCCTCAAAATGTGGGCTGGCAAGTCACACACACTCCTTCAGCCCTGACATAGTTAATAGCAGTACTTATTTGAAGACAGGAGCTAGTTTCAGGTTACTTACATACCTCTTTCTTATTTATGTTTCGTATGTTTTGTACAGCATTTGCTAATGTATGCATTTTTATATTGAATACGAGCTTCAGCATACAAAGCAATTATACACTGAAAACTGCACCCCACTGCACAGGGGAGTGTTTTCTCTGAAAAAGATCAATGACATGTAATTATTTAGCCTTAGGACAGTTATTAACTAGTATAATTTAGTGTCTGGACAATAAAGGTTTCCACCCAGTCAAATTCTGTATGTATGTGTTTGCTTGCATATACATATGTGTGTGTGTGTATGTATATGTACACACACATATATGTACATATAAAAATATCCAGGGAGATTTGGAGTAAAACTGATGCCTTAAATGCTTTCCATGAAGGGATTCAGTTCATATGAACTGAATGCCTAGCCATGTGGTTCAGTAAAGAGTTTAAAATCTCTTTCTATTTAGCTCTGTAAAAGTCTTATATTTGAATTATGGACAGTATTCTTCTTAAATTTCCTTACCTTAGATATGCACTACATGCCAGTAAGCTGATGTGTGCTCTTCCTATGGATGCGCTGATCTCACAAACCAGGCTACTGGAGCTGTCATCCACTGTCCAGAGAGCAACAAAGCTTTAAAGGGTGTCAAAGCAATTACAGGGTGCTCCACCAATAAGGTGCACAGGGTACTAAAAGGGTGATGCAAGGTGACACCACGGAAAGGAAACCTTTCAGGGCGTAGCATTAGCCGAGGTTCCCTGAAAGGGAATGAACGTTTTCGGTAAGTCCTGAGCGATCTTCTAGAAGCCAGTCAATATAACATGGTGGGGATTTAGTAAGAAACTAATTTTGTTCTATCCTGCAATTGCAGGAGTGGTTTTTATTTAATAGTCTATTGTGTAAAGATAGAAAGATTTTGTTATGCAAAGATTGAAATTGTTACTAAGGTCAAAAACATTAGCTTATTTCAGAATTAGTCCCCAGTGGAAACATCACTGAAAAAAATTATTCTTCTGAGCAATTTTTAAGAGTTTTACCAGTCTCAAATTTTATTCAACATCTTCCCGAGTGATTTGGAAATAAATGAGGCATCCTCACTGGCCAGATGTGCGATAGAACATAGATTGATTGAGTGCTGAGTAATACTGAGGACAGGGCAACCATCCAGAATGATCTTACCTTCTTGATAAACTGGTCTGATTAACCAAAGTTAATTCTAGTACACTGAAGTGTGAAGTTATGATAAAGGAATGACAGATTATGTTACAACTGGCTCCCCCTTATGAAAGGGAAGACTGTGGTGTGGGAAACACGAACTCGCCAGCTTATGGAAGGTGAACAACTCAGCATGAGTGTCTAATGGCAAATGAGGACAACTGGATTCTGTATATAGAAAACGGGAAGTCATGGAATCCTAAATATGGCAGTCTGGGGAAGTTCCCACTAACTGGAAAAGGGGAAAAATAACCCCTATTTTTAAAAAGGTAAAAAAGGAAAACCTGGGGAACTACAGACCAGTAGTGCCCAGTAAGATCATGGAGCAGATCCTTCAGGAAACTATGCTCAGGCACATGGAAAAATGAGGAGGTGATTACTTAGAGCCAGCATGGTTCACTAAGGGCAAATTGTGCCTGACAAATTTGGTGGCCTTCTATGACAGGGTCACAGCACTGGTGGATAAGGAAAGAGCAACTAATGTCACCTACCCGGATGTATGCAAAACATTTGACACTGTCCAACGTGACATCCTTGCCTTTAACCTGGGGGGACCTAGGTTTGACAGATGGACCACTTGGTGGATAAGGAATTGCTTGTGTGATTGCACTCAAAGAGTTGTGGTCAATGACTCAGTGTCCAAGTACACAAAGAACTTTTGTCCTTGTCTGGCATCTCATTACAGAAACACTGTGTCCTGCTCTCTCTATCAGGCTCTGATGATGCTATTTAAAGCTTCAGAGTGACATGACTCAGCTGAGCGCACTGTGGATATGTTTATCTACTCATTTGGAAAGCAGAGATTAAATCCTACGTATGAGCACTGAAATATGGCTGGAAGCCCCAGAGGCCATTGCAGCAGCACCCCACCCTCCTACCAAAACCTTGCTGTGTAAACTCAATGCAGAGTCCTGTACACCAGCCAACCACAAGTGTCAACTGGGAGAGGAGTGCCTGGAGCAGCCCTGCAGAAAGGGATCTGGGGTTGCTGGTCTATATGAGCCAGCAGCATGCCCTGGCAGCCAAGGGGGCAAACTGCATCCTGGGGTACGTCAAGCACAGCGTAACCAGATGGTCAGAAGAGGTGATTGTCCCGCTGTGTTCAGCGTTGGTGTGGCCTCACCCTGAGCACTCTGGGCAGTTCTGGACCCCACTGTTTATGAGGGATGTGAAGGTCCTTGAAAACATCCAGAGGGAACAAAGGGCTGGAAGGCATGTCCTGTGAGGAGCAGACAAGGACCTTGGGCTTGTCTCATTTGGAGAAAAGGAAGCTGAGGAGAGGGAGGTCCTGAGCTCTTCTCCCTGGTATCCAGTGATAGGATGTATGGGAATGGTTCAAAGCTGCGCTGGGGGAGGCTTAGACTGGACACGAGGAACAATTTCTGTAACGAGAGGGTGGTCAGACACTGGAACAGACTTCCTAGATTCAATGCCTCACACCTGTTAGTATTTAAAGAAGCATTTGGACAATGCCCTTAATAACATGGTCAGCCCTGAATTGATCAGGCAATTGGGCTAGATGGTTGTTGTAGATCCCTTCCAACAGAAATAGTCTATGCCTTGCTGTGCTGCTATTCCTTCTGCAATCCAAAGACTTTTAACACAGAAATGTAACCACAGGTGGCTGCAAATTTTAGATGCTCTATTGTTACGTACACTGAGAACCTTTACGCAACCTAAGCTTCATCGTCCAACCTAACCTTCTAAAAGTACTACAGCACCAAAAAAAAGTGCCTGCACATACCGATACTGAGTAGGTTTTACTTATTTTGACATATTTGTCACGTGCTTTAAAAATAGAACTGTCCTATTTGTATTGTTTGCTTTCAGTATTACTTCGGTCAATAACGTGGATAATTATGAACAATTAGGGAATTTGCACTGAATGTCATTAACTGAGAAGTGAATACCCTGAAAGACATAAAATAACTCTCTTGCTCTGTACAGTATTAGTGTGTTTTATGTTACTAATTCAACATAGAACCTAAGTTGGCTGTGGTGAACTCAATCAAAATGAGCTTATTTGTGTGTTTGGAAAGAAACACTCTTGCATACGCACACTGCTATCACTGTGTGATCCAGGTCTGCGTGACTTAATCTCATGAAGCTATTTCTCTACTGTTTCATGGTGGGTTTGTTACAGTGAATAAATAAAGCATCTTAACCCTAGGGAACAAACCGGGCAGTGAGAGGCATTCAAGAGGAGCTGAAGTGTGCTTTGCTACGGGTGCAATCAAGCTTCCAACCTCTTCTAGGTTTGGTGCAGAGTCATTCCAAGAGAAATGACAGCTTAGGAGGCACAGATCCTCCTGCAGCAACTGGCCAAGCAGAAGGATGTATTTGTTATAGTAAACCTTCCCAGAGCTTCCAGGGATCTCTGTAGGTCTCCACCTTTCTTATCTTCTTGTTCACAGTTGGCACAAGGCTCACAGCAACACTATTGTTAAAATTTTTGCTATTTCAAGAGGGAAAAATCACATTTCTGGAGCAGGATAGCTGCTTTAGACGCCCTACTGCAAACCACAAAATCCTCCTTCTTGCACCGAGACCATGTAAAGCCCTTTATCCCCATGTGGGTGCCTCCTAATTCTGCAGGTGCTGAGCTCATGCAAGACCCAGACCACAGCTAAGGGCAGGTGCAGCTGAAGAATTCAAGGGACTGTACATCCTTGCTTTTGTTTTGTGCGGGGGTTAAAGCCAGCAGAGCATTGCTGTGTTCAGCTTCAATTTCCAGTTATTACACTACCACTGCTCACAGCCAGAGTGGGAAGAGGGACAAGTAGCCAAGAAGCAGTGAGGAAATGCACAGAAGAGCTTGGTGGTCAAACCACGGAGAACTTCATTAACACACTTCTTTCTCAGTTGATCTGGTACCTGTGGCCTGTGTCTCCTCTGACTCTGTCCAAAGCCTCCCTTGGAGGTGATCTGTGCCCACAGGTTGCCATATCGCACATGCCTGTCCTTCTCTAAATACTTACCTACCATGTGCCATGGTTCCAGTCACAAAACTGGCCCAGAGGCTGCTGCTTGCCTCACCACTGCCTCACAAACACAAAACGCAAGCAGAATTAATAAAATATTATTTAATGTGGTTTTCCCTGAATATGTAAGACTTAAACATTTCAAACTCTTTCTCAAGGCAACTAGCACCATGCTCATTATTATCTTAGCACCTTCTTCTCTGCGGCTGCCCATCCTCTGTACTGTACAATGACTGGTACTCCACCGCTGTCACTGAATTGCAATGGATTGCTGCAGTGAAATTCTTTGGAGAAAAAAGTTTCTCTTCAGTCTTTTCTTTGCTCATCTGAGATCAGTTTAGTGGGGTTGAGCAGGACTCCTGCTGGCTGACCATAAGGACCTTCAGTCTCTTGGCTGGTTAAGGGACTGCCGTGGGTTCGGCTAGGATAGAGCTAATTTTCTTTCTAGTAGCTAAACCACGACAGGGACACAAAATCATCCTCACTTGTCCAACATTATTTCTTTTTCTGCCTTTTCCGTGCCACTGCTGTGTGCAAGGCCTGTATAATGAGGTCTTCGTTATTCAGGATGTTGTATTCCCCCAGCTGCACCAGACGGTCATACTCCTTCTCAGTGTACTGAATTGAATATGTTGAATAAGGGGAACAGCAGCCATATATATCAACTTTGCCATCTTCCATCTCTGACTCTGAGCGCTTCTGACCTAGGAGGAAAGGGAAACAAATCACTGCTGAGAGATGGGATTTACTCTGGCTGTAAGCACACAAACTTCTAACAGTGCAGGGAAAGGAGATGTCTCTCCACAGGGAGTTATTATCTAAAGTTCTTATCTAGAGTTCTTAATCTAAATTACTCTTTTAGGCTTTGGGGGTTTTTTTGTTGTTTTTTTTAACAAATATTCTTTTGTAAACTGGCAGCTCAGTCCCTGGCTCAGGTGGATATCAGCTGCTTCGCATGAGGGGAGAAAGGTTGTGATTTACATGGGTCTACACTGTAGTTGTGACCTCTAGCTGTGGCTCACATAGATACATCAAAGCTCCCTGCAAACTAACTAGCTTAGAGATTGAAACAGCACAGCCGCAGTGAAAAAAAGTGACTATAAGCAACAGAGAGGTTTGGTGTATTGAAATGAACCAACAGTGAAGTTCAAGGGTTGGGGTATTAAATATACTCTCTTTAATAGGCCGGTCCTGATGTCAGCCTCTTTTCAACATGTTTGATAACTTACCTGGTGCTTTGTATTTTTGGAACGTATTGTTAATTAGAGGGAAAAATAGTAGTACTGGTGCTCCTGGAGTCTCAGCACTGTCAAAGAGGTAACATTCCTTCAGGTTTTTCCTGTCCTCTTCACTCAAGTCCACCCTGGGAAAAAGGATTCCCTGCTCCGAGCAGTACTTGCAGGTCTGGTCCAGAGCCTGCATCAATGAACAGAACAGACTCAGACTTAAAGAGTATTTCAGCACTCAGGATTTCATGGAGTCTGGTAACAAAGGGGGTGTTTTGCAAGCTAGCTGTGTGAAAGCTCTGAAACCCCAATACATAAGCACTGTGTCATTGGAGAGAAGGTTCTTGTTTTCCCTGAGTACTTAGCACAAACCAGCTGCATTGTACAAGAAAAACAAATAAGAATTTTTACAGCCTGTAAATGAAGCATCACACTGCAGCATTAAGCCAAAAATGCCAGAGGTTTAGACTTTTACTAGGACCAATATAGAAAGCACCTAAGCGCTTCCAGGTACACAACTGTTGAAGAAGAAATAGGGACTGCTTCAATTCCTCTCACCTGTATCTGGGATCCTGCACTGTAGTTTAAATGCAGGATGACATCCACCTTTCTCTCTGGTTTTAGAAGTGGCATGATGCTCGTATTGATGAAAAATCCCGTATCTACCAGAGACAGGAATTCCTCTGACTGTGTCAGCTGGTTGGGAAACGTGTCCAACACAGTATCTAAAAGGAAAGATTTTTCTTGCTGTAAATTTAATTGTGCAAAACTGGCTAGTCTGTTTCCTACACTTACACCACACCCACAGAGCCCTAACTGGTTACTATCTTCAGGTAAGGGAGATTCACCATCCCCTTCTCTTTTGCCCTCCTGACTCCAGCCACATGCAGCTTTGGACCCGCAGTAGCAACAGTCAGAAAGGGGTTTTCTCTGCCCCTCCATGGAGCGTGTCTTTAAACAGAGAAGGAAGAACCACCATCGGGACCTGGCGCCCCAGCCTCAGGACGTTGTCTATCACCAACAAACCATTGGCACAGAGCTCAACACCACACCAGGCTACATCCCAGTGTGCCACAGCGGATTGATTTTATAGTAACACGACCTGTAACCTTGTGGAATGGGTTTAATATAAAATCTGGGTTTTGATTTTGCTCTGCTTGCTTATCATCTCCCCAGGCCCGCAGGACTTCTCTAACCTTTCCATCTGCAGAAGTGCTTGTTCTCCAGGTAGTCATTGTGCATCTGTAAACCCTTTAGGAAGTTGTGCTCCTGGGCGATGCAGGGGCGGCCGGTGAGTGCGCCGCGAAGAGCGCTGCCAAAGGGGCCAGAAGGCATGAACACGCGTGTCCTCAGTTCGTGCAGCTTCAGTGGTAGGTGGGGTTCCTCCTCTGCATGGGGAAAGGCCGTTAAATTCTACCTGCCTAGAGCAAGATCATCCCTCAAGGTATTGAGGTGAGGAATGAAAAATCAGTGTTTTTCTTTATTTAAAGGTCTTAGGATGGAAAGACTTCATGAGGACCTGGTGGGATAAGAACCAGGACCCAGTATCTAGCAGCAATAAAAATCTGCACCAGACACACGCACACACGCTTGTGGAACAGACAGTACAGGCTTTGGGACAGGACATGTTGTAGTACAGTATATGTTTGTAGTACAGTAGTGTAATGGTTTAGCCCCAGCTGGCAGCTGAGCATCACGTGCTGCTCACTAGCCCCCTCCCCCAAAAGGAAGAAATAGACAAAAGCAAACCTCGTGGGCTGGGATAAGGACAGTTTACTGGGACAGCAGAGAGAGAGAGGAGTAACAGTAACAGGACTTTACAGCAAAATATACAAAATTGGTGATACACAATGCACTTTCTCGCCGAACTGCACAACTGTACAGCTCAGAGCTGCCCTGAATCTGGACCATCCCCAAGTCACATGTCCTGGAGCCATGCACCCCTCCCCCACTACCCCCCTTTATGCTGAGCATGACATCACAGAATCACAGAATCACAGAATTATCAAGGTTGGAAAAGACCTAGAAGATCATCCAGTCCAACCATTCACCTATTACTACTAGCATCCTGGTATGGAATACCCCCTTTTGTTAGTTTGGGTCACCTGTCCTGGCTGTGGCCTGAGCTTCCTGGGTGCCCCCCACCTTCTTGTTAGCAGGGCAGCATGAAAAGCTGAAAACTCCTTGACTGCTTGGCAACAACTAAGACATCAGTGTGTTATCAACATTGCTCTCATCCTAACTCCCAAACACAGCACTATACTAGCTACCAGAAAGAAAATTAACTCTATCCTAGCCAACCCCAGGACAAGTAGCTCCTGCTTAATGTAGTCAAAAGATTGCTTTTATTAATCACTTACTGATCAATCTTAATATTTCTGAACATTTTACTCATCTGCCAACACCAGTCTTGAGCCCTGAAAGAGCACTGGAGATTTTTTAATTATCCCATTATGCTTTGCAGTTTGAGGTGTTGAATCCAATTCCTTCCAGAAAGTCAACGTAGCCTTTGAAGAAACATTGTGCACATCTCACATATCAGAACAGCATGATGGTTTGTCTGACATTAACTCTATCTAACAATAAATGCACAGTAAGGAAGAGGTATGATGACTTACCTATATTGTCAATTTTGTCCCGAGTCCATCTGTGCCAGAAATCTTCTGATGAATGGGACAAATTCCAGATATATAACACATTCAATGAAAATAAACTACTCCACATGCCTGTGAAAATGCAAACATTCACACAACATGAATTGCAAAACTATTTTCATGAGATGAAATTTGCACCGACTGTTTTTTCTCAGTTTATTTTAACTGGACGTTAAATTTTTATTTGGCTTTGGGTTTTTAAAGCTTATTTTTGTTGTCTTGTGGAACTTAGGGCTGGATATATGTATTAAACAATGGTGAGGTTTTTGGGGATGAACATAATTTAAGGAGCATGGGCTTTCAGGAAAAAAAACCCAAAACCACCTCAAGTATCACAAGGATTGTATAAAAACAAAGGATAAATGTTTGCAATCTGAGAGATGTGATAGGAAATTATATTGATTGGGGTCTAACTACAGTGTGATCTTACAGCCCCTGCTTTTGTAGGCTTCCATGTTTGAGAATACACTTGATAACACACTGAGTTTTGACCATGCGTTTCTGACCCTGAAAAACATTTTCTTTGGGCACAAGCTCTCACTGGTTTTTGATTCAGGAAGTGCAAACGTACACACATGCAGCATAGGCTTTGCCTAATAGTGCAGTGACTCCCTCACTCTAAGTGAAGTGGCCAATTGAAGAGAATGTTGCATCTCGAACCAGTTGAGCAAGTTCACAGCTTGTCTCTTTGTCTGGAAAACATATACCCATGCTCCACTTGAGTCAGGAGCAAAACCACTTCTATGCTGTTTTCCCCCTCCTCAGCCTTGCCCAGGCAATGTGGAAACTGGAGCCAGTGATATGTTGCTAAAGAAGACTCCCTAGAGCAGGGGTGACCTGGCAGGCTCAAACACACCCTGTCACAGTAGAGAATCAGTATGAAGTCCCATGTAAACTGTCTATAGGAAGTCAAATACTGATTGCCCATCAGACAGGCAAAAGACTCTGGATTTCACCCTTTTGGAATAGCATGCACAGAACTGTGGATTCCCAGGAACCTCAATTGTTGGACTGGAAGCAATACTATATTTTTATTCAAAAGTAGCTTTAAAAATGAAAATAACTATTTGTCTGCTGCTTTGAATTGTATTTTTTTACAATAAACTGAACACATTATAGTAAGTATTAATTCAGATATGAGATATTTATCCTCTACAGTGAAATTGCGCAGTTGTTCATGCACCAGCACTTTATTAGTGCTTGGTTTATCTAGCTCCGAATTTTTTAAAAAATAATTAAAAAATTAATTCAAATGTTTTTGAGAGCTTACCTTCCAGGAAGCAGACCCGGGATTCAGGGGTCTTCTTCATCAACCGACCCATGAAGAACTCACTGCCAAAGTCCTCAGTGCGAACAAAAGCTCCATATTTTTGCAACCCCACCTCATAAGGTGTAAACTCTACCCATTCTGTGGAAAGGAAGACAAAGAAGAGAAGAATGTTGTACTACAGCTACTAGCCAATTAGCTGTAGATAAAAATGATGCTGTTATCATGGGAATGAAAGGAGTTGAAAATTAAATTAACTTCTGTAGTTAAGTCTGATGTTTTAGAGCAATAGCAATGAGTTATAAGCCTGGTACAAATGAAAACTCATGAACATAAAATATTGTCGCAGTTTTGCATAGCTGGGTGCTGGAAGAGAACAGGGAGCTGAAGAAAATGGCTGCTTTAAGGAGCAGCTAGAGTTCTCTGCAGACCCTGAATAGTAAACATTGGCCGATTCAAGGCCAGAGTTGCTGCTGACCAAGGCCGGGCCAATTGGTGATGGTCACAGCACCTCTGGGAATCACATATAGGAGAAAAAAATTGCAAGCAGCTGCATTTTGCCACCAGAGAAGGGAGTGAGAAGATGTAATGAGCTGTGCAGACACCAAGGCTGGGGACGGGGGGAGGAGGTGCCCCAGGTGCCAGACACAAAGATGCCCCTGCAGCCCCTGGAGAAACCCCATGGTGCAGCGGGTGTCCCCTCAGTCCGTGGAAAAGGCCGAGACCCCACCTGCAGCCAGTGGAGAGGCCCCACGCTGGAGCAGGTGGAGACAGAAAGGAGATGCTGTGACCCGCGTTGGAGCAAGCCTCTGCCAGCATTGCAGCACACGGAGAGAGACAAAGACGAGCAAGAGAGAGAGATTTGCGCCAGAACAGGTTTGCTGGTGACCTCATGGAGGACTGGGACTGAGAGACATTGTGATTTATTACTGCCCGCCACAGCAGTGACCTATGCCAGGGCAGCTGGTGAAGAGCTAAAGCCCTGTGGGAGAGGACTTATGTTGGAGAAGTTCGTGAAGGACTGTCTCACATGGGTGGGACCCCACGATGCAGCAGGGGAAGGGTGTGTGGAGTGAATGCCCCCCTCCGGCCAAGAAGGAAACCAGCTTGCAAGGAACTGACCAAAGCCCCCATTTTCCCAGTCCCTGCCCCTCCCTGTGCCACAGTGGGGGGAAGAAGGGAGCAAAATCATGACTAAAGTGAAGTCTGCTAAGAAGGGAGTGGTGGAGGGAAGATGGTATCAATAACCCCATTTCCCCCGTCCCTTCCCCCCCCCACCCTGTACTATAATGAGGGGGAAGAAGGGAGCAAAATCATGACTAAAAGGAAGTCTGCTAAGAAGGGAAGGGTGGAGGGAGGTGCTTTAAGATCTGGTCACACTTCTCATTATCCGACTCTGGTGTCACTGTGTGTGTAGTGTAGTATAATATATTAGAGAGTTTTCTTTCCTTCAATCTGTGTTGAGTCTGTTTTGCCCCTGATGCTGATTATGGGATGATCTCTCCCTCTCCTTATCTTGACTCCTGTCTCTCAATATATATTTTCTCCCCTGTCCAACTACAAAGGAGAGCGATAGACTGACTTTGGTGGGTGCTTGGCCTCCAGCCTGGCCTAAACCACCACAGATGTCTTTGGAATATTTTCAAGTCTTTTGCCACAGGCAGTCAAACTTTTACCTGACCACAAGGACATTATAGGAATACACATCAGCTGAGGCCATGTTCTTTAAATGAGGACTTTGGTTTAGACTGTCTAAAAAGAGTGTCCCACAATTTACCATCTTAAACATTAAGACAAATGACTCTCAGAAGTCTCATAATTACCTTTGAAATCCAGAGTGCTGTAGTTGTTCTTGACATTGACTGCAGTGTAGATAGGCAATGGGTTCTGACCACAATCAATGGCCCGTTGCTGATCAGAGAGTCTGTGGTTGTCTTTCTGTGATTCCAGAAATACAGTTACACTCAGACAGAAATTAGCACAGGAACATTTTCTCTGCATCTAAGCTTGTAGGGTAGAAAAATTCCTGCCTCTAATGTATAATGTCCACTGGGCTTAAATTCTGAACTGTTCCATGTTTTTCAAAACTCTTGTAGAGGTTCTGTTACTGAAATACCTGCAGACATCCAATCTGATGCCAGGTTATTTGGTGTCCCATTAGGATGAAAATGGAAAGAAATGATGAAGAGCAGTAATGCTTTTGGTATAAACCAGCTTAATGCATTATGCTGCAAGTTTATGTAAAACTTCTTACATATTTCAAAAGTCTGCAGGTCTATTAATACCTCTCATAGGCATTAAGATAAGGTCTTTAATTTGCTATTTCTACATAAAATACTTGCAGAACATGGCCCCAAAATTTCTTAAAATATTTCTTTCAAAATGTTAATCTTGGAGTTTTCTCAGAAAAAAACATTCAAAGTCTCACAAGCGAGAATGTTGCTTTCCACCATGGTTTGGGATCTAAAAAACTGCTACAAAATATTTTGGAATAAGTTGTGCATTTGCATATGCGCAGTCTCACCACAAATGACTTCTCTCAGAACAAACAGGAAAATATCTTCTCCAGAAATTAGCTTTCAAAAAATTGAAAGCAACTGTAAATGCTGCTTTATGACATACTGTACCCCATCATGCAACAAAGATTCCAGGACAAGCCCCCAGAGATCTATAAAAGATGTTTTGCGGCCCTCTCTTTTCCGTTGACACAGCTGCTTTTTGTAATACTTCAGGTACTCCAAGGAAAGGGAATTTATTTTGCATTTTGTCATATGCTTTCGAGCCTCGCTGACTTGCTTGTCGAGATCCTTTTGTGACCAATCAGCATCTCTGTACAAGTTTGACATGGTCCTAGGAAGAAGAAATATATATTGAAGGGGGGAATGGGGGGAAAAACACACCAGGGTTAGAAGTGGTCAATGGCTACATTTTATGTTTCTATTTTAAGTTCTTGGTTTGAAATTAAGGAAGGGATTTGTGTCCTCAGTTCCCTAAGAAACTATTATGTCCCCTTTGAAGTCACCCCTGTCAAAATACCTTGAGCAATTTTCCACAAGTTGTTAGAAAAACCAGTTGTTTCCATACTGTCGCAAATTATGTGATTTTCCCCCATGAAAAGACTTTTATATCTCAATTTCAGAAGAAGATTCAAAAGAATGGGACCACTGAGGATCTAATACAGGGAGACTACTGCACGTCAGGCCCAGCCAACGCATTGGTGTCATCAGGAAGACTCCAGCCAAGAGCTGCCCAGCCCCACTCACCATGTAGTACCAGACAAGCCAGTCAGGTACATGGCACAGTCCAAGACATTGAGCTTCTTGAGCCCCCGCAGACTGCCATACAGCGCGGTCAAGGACCTCATCCCTCCTCCCGTAGTCATGATGGCCACCACTGGGGTCTGCACAACACACGAACAGAAAGGGCTGGTGTCAGACAGTGGACTGCAGCTGACTGTGGCTCTCAGCAGAGACCTCCTACCACACGAAGCTTGACACCAACAAACACGTCCAGACAGAGTCCTCTTTTCAAATGATTTCTACTGAAACGTAAGCTACCATTTACTTCATAAAGGAGAACAGAATAAAAGTAATGGCGATTTTTTGCTTAGTTAACAGACACTTGTCTCCAATGTGCTCAACACAGATGTTTGTTAAAAAACAAACAAAAATGTGTTAACTCAAAGCAGAAGAGAAAAAAAAAATCAGTTGGAAAGGCAAGAATTAAAAAGAAATTTCACAGGTCAAAGCAAGAAAGAAGGATTATTAACAAGGGTAACAACCATAGGGTAAAGCCTGTGGATGAAGCCATTTCTACATAAGGAATATCTAGCCTGGCTTGCAATGAAGGTGTAGCAGGAGAAGAGTTAAACTCAGGATAGCAACAGCAAAGGACACAAAAGGCAGGGTGAGGTTTGGGGTATAAGGCAGTATTGGAAGTGCAAGTAAGCTTGAAGATGAGGAAAGACCAGGAAAAAAACTGTAACTGGGAAGAAAAAGAGGTCATATCATGCTGTTATGTCCTGATTGCTAAGCACTTGACACATGTTTTGAATGTCTGCCCTACAGACCTCATGGTCCGGCAGATCCTGTTCCAGCTGGAGTACCTTCTTCAGAGCAGGAGCAACATACTTCTGCCTTTTACGTAGGAAGTCTTGCTCCTGCGTGCAGAGGTCAAACCCTAAGCGCACATCGAGGTGGTCTGGGCTGGAGCAGAGATCAGGAAAGAAGAATATTCCCTTTTGTTACTGGTAGACAAGCTCAGGGTTTCCAGTACAAGGAGATAAACGAGATAGACCATATTTACAGGAGAAGCCTTTCCTACACTCGCAAGCAGGTATGCGATGCCGTGTGAAAGAATTATGGAAAAAGGGACTGCTAAATTTCTAAGTGATTATCAGAAGAAAACCTAAGGAAAGACATTCCTGCAGGTAATTTCTGAGACATCTGCTGTCTGGATTCGCTTGTACTTTAGCCCGCACTGAGAGCTGTAGGAAAAACTTCTCATACTTGTAGGCAGCAAAGCGTACCTGCTTCATGATCAGCAGAACGAGGTGATGAGCTGCACTTTTACACAGTGTTAAAGGTTAAAGACTGTGCTAAGCATAATGCTGACTATCATAACTGGCTTGTAATATTATTTCTTCTTTTTTTATGCGTCTTTTCCATTATTTGTGTCTCAGTGTGGATTGTCTACGTCTATCACTGATTTCACTCATACAGTTCTTATCAGCTCACATGAATTCCACATCAGCTGGTCACACAACCTACTGTCCTACTGTGAGTCCCTCCTTTCCAGTAAAGAGCCAAGGGTGGGATGAGTTCAGCTAAGGACAGGTTAGCTTCCAAGAGTTGCCAAGTCTCTTACCAGTCTTCTGCCTTTGCATATAAATCAAATCTTTTATCCTGGAAAGCAAGAATGCAAACACTGTAAGTGTGACACCCTGCATTTGCACCCTTCCTCTGCAGCCCCTGAAGGAATTTGTTCTTGAGCCATCCTAGGGACCCTGCTTTGGTAGGGGGGTTGGACTCAATGATCTCTGGCGGTCCCTTCCAACCCTACAATTATGTGAATCTATGAATTGCCTGCAGAGGTTAATTTCAGGGAAGCTGTTCAGTAATTCTCTATGTTTTTTAGTGAATGTAATGCCTGATGACAACCGCTCTTTACAGAGAAAAGCAAGGATACCTTATGCATCACTCCTCACACTACCCCTCTCAGGCAGCTGGCCAGGCTGTGGCCACACTTCCTAGCCTGCACGGCAGCATTTGCTCCTCCTTTTCTGCGGCTTACACCCCACCACAGCTGGGATCCTTTCATTCCATATAGATTTATTGGTTTTTTATCCATAAATGTACAAATGCCTTGCAAAGCATGGTCAGCATCTGCAAGAGACTGGTGCCACCTCGGTTAGTTCAGGTGCCCCACTGCTGTGTAAGGAGGGGAAAAGCCGAGCCTCCAAATTTAGCATGAGGTAAGAACAGGGTGGAGTAACAAGCTCTCCTGTGCTCCCACACACCCATTCAAACAGAACGAGGCACAAACTGGCCCTATGACCCAAAGACCCACCACCTTTAGGTTGTAGCATTTTTGTCTGGGGGCTTTCATTGTCAGGAGATATCCTGGCAACCATCGGGGCATGCAGATTTCCACGCACAAGATTCCTCAACCTCTCCCAAAACAGAGCAGGCACTCACCTCTGCTAAGATCACGCTTTTCCCACTTGGAAAGGAATGAAGTTCCATATTTGGACAGCTTGTATCATACACATGGGAGCACTGAAAAAATGCAAATATGTCCAACTTCATATTGTAAGTAATGTTACTGTCTTTTCACAGTGCAAATTAAAGTTATTATTTATGCTGTTACTTTACATGCCATTTTTATGCTTTATAAAGTCCAGTTATAACATACAAAAGAGGGAAGTTTTTTCTTCCCTGGTAGCATAATATCCAGCGTTGGCTGCTTGTATCTGGCATAGTGGAATTTGGCTGGAGAGGAGGAGCTGAAGATAGGATCAGATTCCAACATAATGTCTTGGGTGCCTTCGTAAGACCCTTGCACTTTGAAGGAGAATTCTTTCTCTAAGAAAGTGAAACAAAAGTAGACACAGAGTAGTCTTCTCATCAAAACTGGAAACAAGGGTCCTTACAGAGTCTATCACAACACTGTTCTCATGTTTTGGATTTGTTGGGGTTTTTTAATTCTTACATTAAGTCAATTGTCTTCATAGTACTAGCACATCTAAAAATATTTTTAAAAATATGATTTAAAAATGACTGATGGAGAAATAACCTCACTTGATAAAGATTTCTTCTCCTTCTTCCTCTTCTTCTCAACAACCTGGACTTCCAAGCAGCAGATTTTGCGAGACTGTCAGAGACAGGAAGAATAAAATACTTCATGGCAAGGAGTTTTCCAGCCCAATATTCTGTTTCCTAGTCTAAACTTCTACTGACAATGCTAGAAGTGCTATAAGGGCAGTGCACTTTGTCCCCAGGAAAACATTTTCTCTCATCCACAACCTCAATGCCTGATGCTGGCTGGAACAGGAGGAGCCTCTGAGAAACCAACTAGGTGCAAGGCTGGGCAGGCAGCGTGGGGGGTCGGGGCTTGCAGAAGGGAGAAGGTAAGGGCAAAGTGAAAAATAGCACTCTCGGGACCCCGACTGAGAAGCAGAAGACTGATTTAAATAAAAATAAGGAGAAAACAAAGCTAGTAAAAGAGCAAGTGGCATGGCCAGAAAGTTCCTGTATAAGAAGTGCAGCTACGAATGCAGGAAATTACGTGTGCGTAGGATGGGGTAAACCCTGTCACTTTGGCAATACAGGAAATGGGGAGGAGTGATGTCCAAGGGAGAGTTCACTTCTGCACCGATGTCTTGGACATAAAGCCACTTCCATGTGTTGCCTTTGCAACAGCAGGGATCTCCCTGCTGCTCCAGCCACAATCTCCTCCATAGGTGCCACCCATGAGGATGTGTCGTGAGGTGGATGGTGAGGTGGGAAACCAGTGTTTCAGCACTGACCTTGCGCAATCTAAGGGTATGTTGGCCGGATGACTGTGAGTCAAATGAAACAAGTGTGGCAACAGGACAAGGAAGATGACAAAACATAGCACTCACCACCAGCACTCCATTAGTAATGATGGTTTCAGGAGGACCCAAACTAGGAAACAAAGAAAAATATGTTTTTAATAACTCAATATAATTACAGTGTAATTCATGAGCCACACCCTTCTCCTGATTTTCCTCTTGCTTATTTTTAGCTACCTATTTGATTTGAAAGAAAAGTCCCAGGAGACTCACGGTACAAGTTTCCTCTCCTACTCTGTCAAAGCACAATCGTCATCCTACCAGCTCATCTGCTCCTGGAGCTCAGGGGGGAAGAAAAGAGGTACTGCAGGGCCAGGCTGTGTAGTGATTTTATTCTGAGCCCCAAGATGAAGCAGTATTCCACATTGTGCTTTGAAGGGAGGTGAACTCCTTGTTGATCTCAAAGTCTAATGGGGAACAAAACATCAGTCCCAGTATTCCGGTCTTAAATAGTACTCATTGCACTAAGCAAAGAAAAGGATTTAGGGTGTTTTCTCTCTCTGCTTGAAGCTCATGGGAGTTCATCCCTGCACGCACTGATTCATCACACAGCTCATAGCACGTATTCCTTGGGAAATTGTGTTCATCATTAGCATCATCAAGGAATGATATACCCTGGACAATTAGACTAGATTATTTCACGCTTCTGAAGGGCCATTTCGTTTTGCTGCAAGTTATGTTGCATTTCATGGTTACTCACATATCATCCAATGTAAATCCCACCTCTAGCTCCTCTTGTCTCTGGAAAATAACAACAAGGAAATGTTTTTTGGCACTAGTCTACGGGCAGTTCTCATAATGCAAGTTCTCACTCTCACAATATAGGTGCGCATGCAGCATTTGTGACTGGCAGATCACTTAAACCAGAGGCACCCACCACTTCACATCTGTGTGTCCTGAGCCTAGGGATTCTTTATTGCCAGTAAGTTTCTGGATGTCTGTGATAGCAGTTTTTCCACAAAGAAAGTAGTTGGCTTGCCTGCTTCTGCTGGGGCACAGGGGACAGACCCAGGCAGACATTGCTGTCTCATACTGAGTCTGCTAGCAAGGAGAAAGAAGGTCTGCTGAGGGGAGCTTCTGGTGTAAGGAGGGAAAACGGTGGCATGGAAAGAAAGCAGCTGTGGAAGAGGACTACCAGTATGGCAACCTATTGAGGGCATTTGTGCAGGGACAGATCTGACATTAAAGCCTGGTGTGTGGGGTGGTGGTGAAGAGTATAATCTCTAGGAGGAAGAAAGCCCAGGAGAGAAGAAAACAAAGATGGGAACAAAAGGAATGATGAACAGGGAAGTGAGATCATGCTGTAGGTTACTTTATTGGTCAAATTACCTGTTGCATTAAAGACAGCAAAAAATATTAATACAGCACCAAAAAAAATTTACAAAAGCCTTTAGGCATCTTTGTTTTTAGAGCATGAGCTCTAACTACCGTAGCTATGCAAATGCAGGAATGAAAGGCTTGGACACAGCACCTGTAACTTCCCAGACAGCAATGACCTGGGTTGCAACCAGCCCAAAGTTTCTAATTTACCAAGGGCTAGAGGAAATCCATACACTGCTCCTCTAGTATTTTGCAGATAAAGAAATGGTCAAACAAGGCACTGCAGAGTGGAGTTTGTTTGTGCGTAGATAAGGTAATTCATCAACTGGATGGTGCATGAAAGATGCACAAGGGACTGGGAGGGAACTGGAAAAGAAGAGGGTCTGACAGAAAATACCAGGAGGTGGGTTGTGCAACTTTCAGAGCCTCCCTGGACATTCAGAATAGGAATATTTCTTGTTGCAAAGATAAGCAACATGACTTAGACACCTTATTTAAACACCCATGACATAGAGTCCATAATTAACAACTAGTCTGGTTTGACACTTGGTTCTGATCACAGAGTAATTATTGCCTAATTACTAGGTTAAGTAACAAGTTATGACAAAAAGCATCATGTACTGCGGTGGACACACTCCTCGATCCTTGATGGGGACAGGATTGGCAAAGTGACAATTTTAGGAAGACATCTGAGGTCTGTGAGCCTCTATGCCCAGCACCAAACCCCTCAGTGTGCCTACAGATCTCGGTGTGAAGAGGCTTTCCCACATCAGAGTGATAACCCCTTCTGTGTGGCTAGGCAATACATACACAAGAAGGTAAAAAAGACAGATTTTGCAAACATTTTTGACAGAAAAGCAGACAAGCACTTTCTTGACAACCTTTTCCATTTCTTATTTTAGACCTCACCTGTGAATCACACTTGAAGTGCATGAAGACTTGCTCTCCCAGGGAAAGTTTGGCTATATCAAAGTACACCGTGAAGAGGTGGTCATCTTGAGTAACAATGTCTTTATCATACAGTGCCAGCTCCAGCACATTCTGAGAAGGGAAGGGAAGGACTTTAGAAGTGTTTCAGGTTTCATTCAAAGCAGGAGATGCTGGTAACAGCTGTTTTAGCCATTGTGAGGAGTGGGAGAAAGAAGCAGGAAGGGACAGAGGTGGAGGGACAATCGGCTCCACGTAGGTGCCTGCCTACAAGGAGAAATGAGAGGAAATCATAGACATCTCAAAGGTCATATGCTACCTGTGACTGAGAAAGATACTTGTCTTTCATGGCATGTAAAACCATTCTGCGGATATATGTTAATCTCACATCTTTCTGCATTTCTCTGTGCTTCTGGAGAAGATGACTTATGACCCCTTTGCAAAAGAACAAAACCTGGCAGTTGCTTCCTAGGTCATAGTTAACAGGGAAGTCCCAGCTCAGTACCTTGACCTGACTCTGGATCCTGAAGTAAAATGTTTCATTTCAGACTGGATCTTTGCAGTTCTTGATGGTTTTAGTCTGAAACTTGTCAGTTGAAGCAGTTGGCAGCCACAGGCTCACGTAGCAATCGGTCTGGCTTACTGCATGTTAAAAAACACAAACACCTCTGAAAGGCAGACCTGCTTTAGAAGAAAGAACTACTTGAACAACGTGAAGCTTTGCTTTCATAAGGAGACACTATAGTCCGAAAAGCAGATTCGTTACCCAGAGTGCAATAAACCAATTTCCCCCATCACATTGAAGAGAGATCCAGCTTTCATTTGGGTCTGGGTGCTCAGCTCCAGTGCACCCAAAGCCAGCTCATTCGTTATATTTATACACAAATTTTACAAGGTAATATGCTTCCAGTTACAATGATTGGCTAGTAATTTACATGCAATTATCATGCTGTACCATCATCTTTAATTACTGTGCCTGCATGGGGAAAGAGTCTTCAGCTGGGCAAGGGTCTTCTTGAGCTGTAGGTGTGTTTTTTTAATATTATAATGAAAACAATTTAGTTAGGGACACCTGGACTTCAGTTCTCACTGCCAAACTGGCTGTGTGTGTATTAGTGTCCCAGTACAGTTGGTATAGAGTTGTTCCTTTAAACAATTCCCTTTGAACCTTTTCTTAGCAACCACCTAGCAACTATCTACAATCATTCTTAAATATGGAGCTGTGGCAACGCAGAGCCATGGTTAGCTTTTAAGTTTGCTGGTAGATATCACTATGATGCATGATGACATATTTGCCCAACATAAACATTCCAATTTAGGTAATAGGAA
Organism: Porphyrio hochstetteri; assembly: GCA_020800305.1. Classification (NCBI taxonomy): domain Eukaryota; kingdom Metazoa; phylum Chordata; class Aves; order Gruiformes; family Rallidae; genus Porphyrio; species Porphyrio hochstetteri. The sequence goes on from CM036908.1 coordinate 47,683,644, forward strand.
TAAAGGTAAAAGAAGAGGAACATATTTCTTCTCTGACAGAATGTGATTAAATGTATAATAAATGCATTAAAACTAAAGGAGGTTATCCTCCTTCTATGTTGTCAAGCAATCAGTTTAGCCCAGGGTAAAATAATTCGGGTCAACCACAGCATCATATCTCTACAAGGGTTAAGGAAACAAAGCGATAACTTCAGTTTTACCCAGACAGAATATTAAAAAACAAGCCCAAAATATTAAAAAGAAAAACAAACAAACAAAAAAGAGCTTAATTTCTGCATTCATAAAGCTATAATCTTCTATTATATTTCAGTTGCAGGCCATCAGAAGTGAACCTACAAAATGTAACAACACCTAACAGGGTTTAATCTGTGAACATTGGTGCACAGGGAATCAGATTATGGTAATTCAGATTATTTAGCCTTGAGGAAGCTTTGAGTAAAGCCTAAACTTGAGATAAGGCTACTCCATTTTCAGTATTTGCTCGATTATCCCAACAAGTTTGTGTCCTTCATTACATAAATATACTCCAGAGGAAAGCAAAAGACACCGTTCCAGACTTCTGGCTTTCAACAGATTGCAGAGCTTTCCTTGCTGGGGATGCAGGAAAATATGCACAATAGGTACAGCTGCTGCTTCTGCACAGAACAGGGATGATGCAAAGAAGAGCAACAAGCTACCTTCATTGCTGGAACCAGCATGCCAGTGAAAAGGCTTTCTTCATCTGTGGAAGAAATCTAGAAAGCACTTCTTGGAGAAGAACTAGCTAGTATCCTGTGAAAGTTAAGGGGACTGTACAGGGCACTACAAATACTTACAGACATCTGCCTGGTGGATATTTCTTGCTCTTATCACTCTTATAGTCAGTAAGTAACATGGAGATGATTCTATCTGCAGGGGGAAAGAAAACCAACCTATACAAAAGACAGCAATGAATGCTGAAGATAGATAGCATATTTGAAAGATATAAATAATTAAGAGAGAGAAATAGCCAAATAATTGACAACTATGTGACTATGAAATGGCCAATACATTAATTTTTCTACTGATATCTAGATCAAGTGCTGGACTGAAAGACTTGCCTAGTTGAACAACATATGGACTTGTATTATTGTAGATAATTTACTTGCTTTCTAACTAAAATCTAGCTGCACAAAGTGGTAAGATTCAGACTCAGCTTGGGAGATTTACTTGTAATTTTCCAAGGTAGAAAATGAAAAGCCACCTTAGGCTTTTTGTAAGTGATAAAATTATCATTGTGGGAATCACCTCCCATCCAGCCATCACACATGTTCAATCTCCTGGGCTAAGGGATATGCTTTTCTCGTATTTCTGCTGTTTAAAATGCATAGTAGGGCCCAGAGTTAAATGCTGACCTCTAAACCCCATGCTTGTTTTGATGTCTGAGGAAGAGATTGCTGCTGTGCACTTCCATGCTACTCACTATGCCTGTGTTTTTCACTTACAGGAACATACCTGAGCTATTTCTTGGGAAGAGTTTCTTTGCACTGTTTCGCATAAGAATTACAAACAGCGTGTTTTACACCTGCAGAGAAACTCTTGTTTGCTCCTGTCGTGGTTTTGCCCCGGCCGAGGGCCGCACCCCACACAGTCGCTTGTACTTTTAAAAGGAAGGGGAAGGGAAAGTTGGGGGAGGGGAAAAAGGGAAGGAAGAAGGAGGAAAAGAAACCACAACCTATAAACCAGAACCACGCAGGTTGGGATAAGGATAGTTTACTAAACAATAACAGAAAACTAGATATAACAATAACAGAAGTTTAAAGTACAAAATAGATGAAACTGGTGATACACAATGCAGTTTCTCACCAAACCACAGAACCCAGGCCGCACAGCTTAGAGCCGTCCCCGAACCCGGAAACTGCCCGTCCTGGTGTTGTCTCCTCCTCTTCCCCCCAGTCCCCCTTTATACTGAGCATGACGTAACTGGCATGGAATATTCTCTTTGGCCAGTTCGGGTCACCTGTCCTGGCTACGTCCCCTCCTTTCTCACTAGTAAGGAAGTATGCAGAGCTGAGAAAGGTCCTTGATTGCCCGGCAACAACTAGAAACATCAGGGTGCTATCAGCACTGTTCTCATCCTAACACCCAAACATGGCATTCCATCCACTGCTAAAAATAATTAACTCCATCATAGCTGAAACCAGGACATTATCCACCCCTTATTCCATACCATTTACGTCATGACCAGATCCAACAATTTTCTTTAGGTACAATCAGTTTCGTGTTTCACATACCCATATATGTATGTACACATGTATGCACACATACGTGCATACAGATCTTATTCCCTCAGTCTGTGAATCATCCCTCTGAAGTTGTTGAGTTCATTTAGTCCATGATTTTCAGGCTCCATTTGTCGTAACAGTTTCTCAGGATAATTGTATGTTCCATTGGCTCGTTGCACGCTGCATCTCAGGCTCTTGACTGATACACCTGGCATGGTCCATGCTCATAGTCTGTGGGTCAGAGTTTATTTTCAAAGGGAGAAAAAAAGTTCTTAAGAGGCCAGGCTTCGGTTCCATCATCATGGCACTCCTTCTTCATTAACTTGTATGACTCCGGCTATAATGCTATGGTACAACATACAGCAATCATAACAATAATGAATATACAATAATGGGTTATTTGGCAATTATTATAATTTCTACTCTATTAATTATATTGGCTATCATAACAATAATGAATATACAATAATGGGTTATTTGGCAATTATTATAATTTCTACTCTATCAGTTATATTGGCTATTCTCACCCAAAATCAAATCCCCTTGAGGTACACATCGAACTTCTCCATCCCTCTGCATTACCCACCAAGTACAGCCAGGTCCTTGAGCAAAAACAATTCCAGACATGGGTTTACCTTTGCCTGAAGCAGGGATGACCCAAACTCTCTTTCCCAATACACTCTTCATATGCACTACTGGGACTCCGTCTCCCTCTACAGTACGTGGAAATTTTGCCTGGGCAGGGCCAGCCCGATTGGTAGATCCCCTAGTGTTAACTAACCATGTGGCTTTGGCCAAATGTGTATCCCAATGCTTGAATGTCCCACCACACATTGCTTTCAGTGTAGTTTTTAAAAGTCCATTATATCGTTCAATTTTCCCAGAGGCCGGTGCATGATAAGGAATGTGGTACACCCACTCAATGCCATGCTCTTTGGCCCAGGTGTCTATAAGAGTGTTTCGGAAATGAGTCCCATTGTCTGACTCGATTCTTTCTGGAGTACCATGTCGCCAGAGGACTTGCCTTTCGAGGCCCAGAATTGTATTTCGAGCAGTGGCATGGGGTACGGGATATGTTTCTAGCCAGCCGGTAGTTGCCTCCACCATTGTAAGCACATAACGTTTGCCATGGCGGGTTTGTGGGAGGGTGATGTAATCAATCTGCCAAGCCTCCCCATATTTATATTTCATCCACCGTCCTCCATACCAAAGGGGCTTTAACCGCTTAGCTTGCTTGATTGCAGCACATGTCTCACATTCGTGGACAACTTGTGCGATGGCGTCCATGGTCAGGTCCACCCCTCGATCCCGAGCCCATCTATATGTTGCATCTCTCCCTTGATGACCCGAGGTATCATGAGCCCATCGAGCTAGGAATAATTCACCCTTATGTTGCCAGTCTAGATCTACCTGAGCCACTTTAATCCTAGCAGCCTTATCTACCTGATGGTTGTTTTCATGTTCCTCCATGGCCCGACTCTTAGGTACATGGGCGTCGACATGACGTACCTTTACAACAAGTTTCTCTAACCGAGCAGAGATATCTTGCCATAAGTCATCAGCCCATATAGGTTTGCCTCTACGCTGCCAGTTGTTCTTTTTCCACTGCTGCAACCACCCCCACAGGGCATTCGCCACCATCCATGAATCAGTATAAAGGTAGAGCCTTGGCCACTTTTCTCTCTCAGCAATGTCCAGGGCTAACTGGATGGCCTTCACCTCAGCGAACTGGCTTGATTCACCTTTTCCTTCAGTGGCTTCTGCTACTCTTCTTATAGGGCTCCATACAGCAGCTTTCCATCTCCGATGCTTACCCACAATGCGACAAGACCCATCAGTGAACAGGGCATATCGCTTCTCATTCTCTGGCAGTTCGTTGTAGGGTGGGGCTTCTTCAGCGCGTGTTACCTCCTCATCCTCTGGTGACATCCCAAAATCTTTGCCTTCTGGCCAGTCTGTGATCACCTCCACGATTCCTGGGCGATTGGGGTTTCCTATTCGAGCCCGCTGTGTAATTAGTGCAACCCACTTGCTCCACGTAGCATCAGTGGCATGGTGTGTAGAAGGAACCTTCCCTTTGAACATCCAGCCCAGCACCGGCAGTCGGGGTGCCAGGAGGAGCTGGGCTTCAGTTCCAATCACTTCTGAGGCGGCTCGAACCCCTTCATAGGCGGCCAGTATTTCCTTTTCTGTTGGAGTATAATTGGCCTCAGATCCTTTGTAGGCCCGACTCCAAAACCCCAACGGTCGACCTCGAGTCTCCCCTTGTGCTTTCTGCCAGAGACTCCAGGTCGGGCCGTTCTCCCCAGCTGCAGTGTAGAGCACATTTTTAATATCTGTCCCTGTCCGGACAGGCCCAAGGGCCACTGCATGGACTATCTCGCGTTTGATCTGCTCAAAGGCTTGCTGTTGCTCAGGGCCCCATTGGAAATCATTCTTCTTTCGAGTTACATGGTAGAGTGGGCTCACAATGAGACTGTAGTTTGGGACATGCAGTCGCCAAAAACCTATAACACCTAAGAAAGCTTGTGTTTCCTTTTTGTTGCTTGGTGGAGACATAGCTGCTATTTTATTAATAATGTCCATTGGGATCTGACGACGCCCATCCTGCCATTTTATTCCTAAAAACTGGATTTCTCGCGTAGGCCCCTTGACTTTACTTCGTTTTATAGCAAAACCGGCTTCTAAAAGGATTTTAATTACCCTGTTTCCTTTTTCAAAAACTTCCTCTGCTGTGTTGCCCCATACAATGATGTCATCAATATACTGCAGGTGCTCTGGTGCATCACCCTTTTCCAGTGTATTCTGGATTAGTCCATGGCAGATGGTGGGGCTATGTTTCCACCCCTGGGGCAGACGATTCCACGTGTATTGGATGCCTCTCCAGGTGAAAGCAAACTGTGGCCTGCACTCTGGCACCAGTGGGATCGAGAAGAAAGCATTCGCAATGTCGATTGTGGCGTACCACTTGGCTGCCTTCGATTCCAATTCATACTGGAGCTCTAACATGTCTGGCACAGCAGCACTCATACCTGGAGTGACTTCATTTAGGCCACGATAATCTACTGTCAGCCTCCACTCTCCATTGGACTTCCTCACTGGCCATATGGGACTATTAAAGGGTGAGTGGGTTCGGCTGATCACTCCCTGATTCTCCAGTTGACGAATCAACTTATGGATGGGAATCAGGGAATCTCGGTTAGTACGGTATTGTCGTCTGTGCACCGTCGTCGTAGCAACTGGCACTTGCTGTTCTTCAACCTTCAACAACCCCACAACAGCAGAGTCCTCCGAGAGTCCAGGCAAGGCACACAGTTGTTTAATTCCTTCTGTTTCCAAAGCAGCTATTCCAAAAGCCCATCGGTACCCTTTTGGGTCTTTAAAATACCCTCTACGTAGATAATCTATACCTAAAATGCACGGAGCTTCTGGACCAGTCACAATGGGGTGTTTTTCCCAGTCCTTCCCAGTTAGGCTCACCTCAGCCTCTAGCACAGTTAGTTGTTGGGATCCCCCTGTCACTCCAGAAATACAAACGGGTTCTACCCCTTCATGATTCGATGGCATTAGAGTACACTGGGCACCAGTATCCACCAGAGCTTTGTACTCTTGTGGATCTGACGTGCCAGGCCATCGGATCCACACAGTCCAATAAACCCGATTATCCCTCTCCTCCACCTGGCTGGAGGCAGGGCCCCTCTATTGCTGCTGATCATATTTGTTTTCCACTGGTTGCATAAAGGACTTAGAGGTCCCTTCAAGAGGATCAGACACATCAGACATATAGGTAGGCCTTCCAGTTGGTCTAGGGAACTGCCCAGTAGAAACTGGTGCAGCCTTCTTCCTGGCAGAATCTCGTTGTGCGAATGTTTTACCCCGCAGCTCATTTACTCGTGCTCGAAGGGCTGAGGTGGGCTGCATATCCCATTCCCTCATGTCCTCTCCATGATCAAGCAGGTAAAACCACAATGTACGTCGTGGTGTGTATTCTCCCTCTTGGAACGATGGACGCTTTCTCCCAGTAGCTGCAACATTGCTCCATACGGGTTGGGAGTTGGACACATTGTTGTCAAGTCGTTGAACCAGTTTTTCTACTGCTGCAATGACGGAGAGGGAAACACTGTCTTGGTATTTCCTGAGTCGGCAGGCCACCTCATTTATGGTTGGTGGATCCATATCAGTCCAGTCAATTACTGCCAGTGAATTGGTGTACCCTGCTGGTGCACTTCGTACAACCTTACGCCACATAGCTGGAGTGCATAGGACTTCATCGGGATCAGCGGGAAGCCGTGAATTGTCCAGATCATAATAAATTATCTCCCGTACAGCTAATTCTCTCAGGTGCTGGATAGCTGTCTCTATGCTGTTACCCTTGGGTGTCTGACATGTAATATATTCCTTTATGGGATATCTTTCCTGCACACTTGACAGTAGTCGCCTCCAGAGGCTGAGGACTTCCGGCCTCCTCCCAATTGCTTTGTCAATTCCTCCTTCTCTAGCTAGGGATCCCAACTGCTTGGCCTCTCTGCCTTCTAACTCCAAACTATTGGCCCCGTGATCCCAACATCGGAGCAACCAAGTGATAATGTGCTCACTTGGGTGGCGGGTGAAATCTTTTCGAACCTCACGCAGCTCACTCAAAGTCAGGGATCGGGTAACAATCTCTGGTTCTGCCTCCTCCTGATATCCTCGAGATGGCCCTGGTTGATCATCATCATCATCCGTCACTGTGCGAACTGATTTCTTTGTGCATTTCCTCTTTTGTACGGGAGCAACAGACACTGGTGTGGGTTGGTTTTTCTGATCATCTGCACTGTCTGCTGTAGAGATTACAGTAGCTGCAGTGTCAGCCCCAGTGGTTGCAGCAGCTATAGTATCTGCCAGTCTGTTTCCTTTCCCTTCTCCCTGACAGTGCTGACAGTGCTGACAATGCTGCCTGCTATCAAGCAGTGTTTGATAAATAGTGGCCAGAGCCCAGCACAGTGCAGTAAGGTGTCCATCTCTGGGAAACCTACAGCAATTTTTCTTTAGGTATGCAGTCACTTGATCGGGGTCTTGTAGTTGTTCAGGAGTGAAGTTCCAAACCATCGGGCGTAAGAAAGTACCTAGGTACTCGCCCATACTTTGCCACATGCCCTGCCACTCGTGATTATTCTGTCTCGGAGAAAGCTCTTCAGTGGTATTCATAAACCTATGCTTGATATATAACAAAAACTGAACCATCTGCCCCAAACCTACCAATAGCAAAATGCTAGTTTGAATATCCCAGAGATATTGAAGGTTTTCAAAAATTGTCATAAGAGCTGTTGTATTTAGCCCAAAGGAAAAGAAAGCAGTGCTGTTATTAACCCCTCCCTGTCCAAAGAATGGACAGGACAGCAAAACCTCATATAAGTACCAGATTAAGCTCATGGTCATCGATATTATTGTATCATAGACCGATATCATAAAATACACTATAATGAAGTATGGGAACAAATATGGGAGCCGCAGACCTGAGAGAGTAAAGAATCCTGCCAGGATTGTATACAGCATGCGATGGTTTTGATACCACAGCCTTGTGAATAAATACCACAGCATCGTGACCAGAGATTGCTTAAACAACAGTGCTTATCTTAATTGCGATAGTTAGGGTCAGATCTACCGTTATCCCAACCGTTCGTGCCCCACGTTGGGCGCCAAAATGACTGTCGTGGTTTTGCCCCGGCCGAGGGCCGCACCCCACACAGTCGCTTGTACTTTTAAAAGGAAGGGGAAGGGAAAGTTGGGGGAGGGGAAAAAGGGAAGGAAGAAGGAGGAAAAGAAACCACAACCTATAAACCAGAACCACGCAGGTTGGGATAAGGATAGTTTACTAAACAATAACAGAAAACTAGATATAACAATAACAGAAGTTTAAAGTACAAAATAGATGAAACTGGTGATACACAATGCAGTTTCTCACCAAACCACAGAACCCAGGCCGCACAGCTTAGAGCCGTCCCCGAACCCGGAAACTGCCCGTCCTGGTGTTGTCTCCTCCTCTTCCCCCCAGTCCCCCTTTATACTGAGCATGACGTAACTGGCATGGAATATTCTCTTTGGCCAGTTCGGGTCACCTGTCCTGGCTACGTCCCCTCCTTTCTCACTAGTAAGGAAGTATGCAGAGCTGAGAAAGGTCCTTGATTGCCCGGCAACAACTAGAAACATCAGGGTGCTATCAGCACTGTTCTCATCCTAACACCCAAACATGGCATTCCATCCACTGCTAAAAATAATTAACTCCATCATAGCTGAAACCAGGACAGCTCCCTTTGGCTTCTCTCTGCTATTAGCCCATGTCTCTTAGTCTCTCATATTGATTAGCTCATGACTTCTTAGTCTCTCATATTAATGACATGACATACTAGCCCATGACTTCTTAGTCGCTCATACTGATGTTCTGGTCTCATGTTAGAGCCCAAACATGACTCCATATCCTTTCTCTTTTACCAGAAAATAAACAAATAGATACCATTAATCTCCATTTCTACCTAAATTTTTATTTCTTCAGTCACGGAAAGGGAGAAAAGACACAATATATTGAAATAGAAATCAACAAGAAAATTTTGCTCTAGAAGTTCTAAGATACTAAACTACAGGGTCATGGGCAGGTAGTGGCACCACCTGCTTGCTCCAACTTCACTGAAAAATGACCACAAAAAGAGCACTGCCAGTCACAAAGTGGCATTAACTTGACACTGACCTCATTAATCCCCCTGAGAAGGATGTATGACACAGGCACTGTGGGAAAGGAGAGAAGGACTTTTGCTTTAGTTGGCTGGTCCAAGCAAAACAAATTGGTATGTGCTGTGCTAACAATGTGCTGTGCTTACCATCCATAGAAAGCAAAGTACATCTGTACATAGGCTTGATGGAATATACGTCCCTGTGGTGGCTCTCAGAATGTTTAACTTGAGCGTATTAATGTATGCAGCTAATGAATGTGTGTTGCTGAGACTGGGGTCAGTTAGCGAGTAGGCTAATGAAGAAACATTAAAATTAGCCTCCAGGTAACCAAAGCACTAACGGCATTCACGCTGTTCAGCTGCACAGCAGGTGACTGGGTGTGAAAATCACAGAATCACAGAATCATAGGGGTTGGAAGGGACCTCAAGAGATCATCGGGTCCAGCCCAACTGCCAAGCAGGCTCCCCAGCTCATATTGCACAGGGAGGTGTCCAGACTGGTCTGGAATATCTCCAAAGAAGGGGACTCCACATCCCCCTGGGCAGCCTGTCCCAGGGCTCTGTCACCCTCACTGTGAAAAGTTCTTCTGCATGTTGGTGCAGAACTTCCTATGCTCTAACTTGCAGCCATTACCCCTTCTCCTGTCTCTACAGACCGCTGAGAAGGGGCTGCCCATTTCCCCCTGCATCCCATACTTAAGATATTTATAAACATTAATAAGGATGTTAATAAGGATGTTAATAAGGATCGAGGATGTCAAACCAGTCCTAAGCGTCCAAAGAGTAGCTGTGGATAAGAGCATCAACGGCACTTGTATTCATGCCCAAAACCTAACTCCTAAGGTACAGAAATGAGGCAGGTACACATGGAAAGTGCTCAATAATTACAGAGACCATAACTGGTTCCACCGGTTGCCAGTTTTGGAGAAGGCACTTTCCTGGAAGGGAAGGGGTCCCCTAGAGCCACCTTCATGACATGTAGTGATCCCAAAGTGCCAGAGAGGGAGTGCGCACAGGCATGTGGATGTGTCCTGTTATAGCCAGGGAGCTTTGGCTTAGACATCACAAAGGTATCAATAAAAAATGGGCAAAATCCCATCAGTGGTGTGAGTTTTGCTTAAAGATTCAAGAGGTTTAGTTTGTTCTTCTGAACAGTGTAGAGAGTTGTGTTTTAGGGCATGTTTTCTCTTTTTTTGGATTTTCCATTCCACTAATCAACAGAAAGGGTTGGCTATTCCTCAAACTGTAAGCACAACGCTTGCTGCTCAGCAACTTAGTTCAAATCAGAAAAAAGGGGAGTACTTATTTATTACTAAATGGCCTCAAAGAAGAGAGAACAAGGTCAAAAGTTCTTTTTCAGCACATCTGGTCCTCTAATTTTCTAGAGGAAATATTTCATATAATGTGTCTCAAGCAAGCCTTCTGGAAAACTATTAGGCTTTGGTAGAAGCCAGAAGAAGGATTAATCCAGGAAATTGGGTATTGAAAATACACCTCAAGATCATGCCATACTCGTTGAGGGAGTAAGTGGTAAAATTTCACAGCTATTACTACCTGCACCGGCAGGAAATTTGCCTTTTTGCTTTAGGAAGATATATTTAGCATAAAGTCTGCTCAACCCATCCTTTTAAAGATATCAGCCTTGTCAAAACAGGGTTGTTTCCCATGTGCCAAAGATAGAAAACAGCACTAGGACTTTAACATGAAGCAAGACTGCCTAAGTGAAGTGATCAAAATGATAAGCGGGAGAGTGTTTTAAGGAGGGAGCTGGATGGGTTAAGCTAGCTAATTAGATGGTTTGGCAAACCTTGAACCCTATCTTTTGTCACCCAGGCCCCACCCAGCAGGAAAGTGTCTTTTTTACACTTCTATTTTGAAATTCTCCTTTGCTGTACCTTTTTAACAGGAGTCCGCTGTTCCCCATCAGGATTCAGCTGCATAATTCCTTCTCCCAGCCAACTGGTTTGAGTCATTGGCTCCTGCAACAAGAAGGGCCAACATTACCCCTGGAAAAACCATCCCATCCCTCAAAAGCAGTGCTCCTCAGGAACGCAGAACTGGAGAACTGTGTTGGAGGGAAGCCCCTGGTCATTTCTGGCTGTGGAGCCTTGGCAGGTACAGGTATTTCCTGCTGTGCCCCGTGCCACTGCCTGCACAGTGCTTGCCTCAGCAAGCCTGAGCAGAGGCGTAGCAGCCAGGCAAGGAAGGTCCACCCTTTGCACGACACACCAGGAGCATCTCCTGGCTCCAGCTGTTAAAGGAACAGCAAACGTATCTCCCAAAACCACGCCATGTCATTAATGCTTCACCTTGAAGCACATCTCTGTGCTAGCTGATACTCAGTCTAAGGTTGCAGATAGCACATTTCTAA